>JAENPR010000334.1:0-628381 GCA_018135685.1 Themeda triandra | reverse complement strand
TTGTACAAAATGCGGCACGACTTCTATAAGCTAGACCCCTCGTGGACATTGTAAGGGACTTGGACTCACGTGCGTTTTAGCGGAGCCTGAGGAATATAAGGTTCGTGTTGTTCTTTTCGTTTTGTAGTTCTACGTTTCCATTATCTCTGTTTTGGTCCTTCGGGGGTGCAACTCAAAGGGCGAAACATTGGCGCCACCGTGGTTGGCGCACGGGACTTGTCATGCCACCAAAGGGAAAAGCTAGAGGTACTCTGTTTAATGCTTTTCAATTCACGTTTCCCCTAAAGTGTGGATGCGTAACGTTTTCTCCAATCGAAAAATCGATTGCCATATATGTCGCCCTATTCGGAGAAGTTTTTGTCGGGTTGCAAGCAACCAAAAGCCAAAAACGGCTAGCAATCTCGGCAAAGCAATGAAGCATCACAGATGCGTCAAACAACCCAAATGCGCGAAACAAACGCGCGGGCGAACTTCGGCAAAAAAAGCCGGCCGAAGTATCGCGAAATTGGACAAGCCAAATGAGTGCAAAACAACGCCTCAGTCAAAGTAGCCGGGGATAAAGACCCGAAGGCAATGATAACGCAAAGCTTCTTATTCATCATATTCGGCGGTGTAATTACCTTTGAAGGAGCTTGCGGTGATTAATATCACAATCAAGAACAATACGCCCTCTATATCGAGCAATGCCTCGAGAATGCGCGCAACTAGGGTCCTCGGACTCGAAAGGAGCCTTATCTTGCACACCATTATCGGCGTGCTCCCTTTGAATACGGCATACACGGCGGAGCAAAAGGGCCGAAAGCATCCACCCAATGCGGCCGGTGAAGGGTTTGGGTAGCGGATGCGGCATTTGGTCGACAACGCCACAAATCCCAAAACCTCCCATTCCGGCAAAAAATAGCGGGGCATTCGGGTGGTAAAACTAAAATCTTTGCAGCCATGACAAAAACCAAGAGCTTGAACAGATTATATAACCTAGTAATTCAGCCTCTAAGACGGGGTAAAATTATAACTCACCTAACGGTGTACGACGGCGTTATGGCGTAAAAAGGTGCTTCACGGCACTATGACACCAGCGGTATTATATATACATAACATCCCCCATAACGCAAAACGATGTCAGGCAAAACAAACTCATCTCGCTCCAAAGCTAAGGTTAGTAGAAATGAGAGGAGTCGGGAAAGGAGCACACTCGTCCTCCCGTTTCATTGTGGCTGAGCAAATAGGCACGGCCCGGGTTCAACTCGGGAGGAGTCGGGGAGGAGTCGGTACTAGTCCTCCCGTTTCGGTTGTGAACTCGGAGAGGTTAGGCGCGCCGGGGGTCGGAGTGGTTGCCTAAGCAAAAGCGGCAAGCGCGCAATAGCGAGAGATGCGCGGGAATCGCGCGCCTCACTATTCCCGAGAATGGCTACAAATTCTAGCTCCGCACGGCGACTAGTCCACATTTGGGACCTCAGCCCATGACAAGCTAGGGGCAAACATGTGTCTGGGATCGGTCAACGGATGTGGTCTAGTGTTCTACCCGCCATGCGAGAAAGGGCATAGGCGCCATTAGGGTGTTGGCGAGTCCTACCACTTTGAGATAGGACTCATCCGGTCCCCGACCAATAGGGCCATACGAGTTCCATTCGGCAGGCGTGCGGGCGCATATGCATTTCGTAACAACCATGTCGGGAGCAAATCTTTGGAGGGATTAGCGAAAAATTTTCTGAATCGCCTCCCGCTCAAATTCGGGGCGGCGCTCTAAGACTCCCACTCAACGGCCGGAGGGCTTAGCGAAAAATTTCCCGAATACGCCCTCCTTGCTCAAATTCGGGCGGCTCTAAGACTCACTCAGCGGCTGGAGGGCTTAGCGAAAAATTTCCCGAATCCGCCTCCAGCCTCAAATTCGGGGGGCGGCGCTCAGACTCCACTCCTTATTTGGAGGGCTTAGCGAAAAATTTCCGAATACGCCCTCCAGCTCAAATTCGGGGCGGCGCTCTAAGACTCCACTCCCGGCTGGAGGGCTTAGCGAAAAATTTCCCGAATACGCCCTCCACGCTCAAATTCGGGGCGGCGCTAGACCCAGCTCAGCGGCTGGAGGGCTTAGCAAAAAATTTCCGAATACGCCCTCGCCGCTCAAATTCGGGGGCGGCGCTCTAAGACTCCACTCAACGCTGGAGGCTTAGCGAAAAATTTCCGAATACGCCCTCCACTAGCTCAAATTCGGGGCGCGCTCTAAGACTCCGCTCAGCATTTGGAGGGCTTAGCGAAAAATTTCCCGAATACGCCTCCCGCGCTCAAATTCGGGAAGCGAGCGCTCAAGACTCCACCAATATTTGGACGGCTTAGGGAAAAATTTCCCGAATACGCCCTCCACCGCTCAAATTCGGGGCGCTCTAACACTTCACGCGGCGAGGAGGGCTTAGCGAGAAATTTTCCCGAATGCGTTCCCCGCTCAAATTAGGAGAGCAGCGGCGCTGTAAAACACTCAAAAATGTCGAATGCGCAAAACACCTCTAATTCGGGACGCGTCCTAAAGCTAAGTAAACCCCAGAAGAGTACTAAAACCTCTTTGGTCGGAAAGCGCCTTTTTCCGGCCACTTTGAAGGGTAAGACAATATCGCCACTGGTAGAAATGACAACGAAAATGTAGTAAAGCAAACGAATACCAAAACAACGGGAGCATATGGCATTAAGCCACAAAGAGTACTTAAAGCTGTTCAAGGGTTCCCAGAATCCCGGCCCGCGAGGGCACATTCACGGCCACGCAGGGCCACATTCACGGCCACGCAGGGCCAAACATGTCAAAGTTCTTGAAAAGCAAAACACAGTTCAAACATCTGCCGCTCTTTCGTTACTTGCCGGTGGCTGTCGGGCGCGCTGCCGGTGGGCGCGGCCGCGGGAGGAGTTGGCCGGCGGCCGCCGGATTGCCTGCGCGTGGTTCCAGGCATTGGAGTCATCTCCGGGGATCGCGAGCACATTGGACAAGGGGTGCTAGCTGCTGCGGCCGCCTCGCGCTCGTCAGCTCTCGATATAGGCCATAACCGGTCACGGATAACGGCCTCCTCCGCTCGTCTAAAGCAAATAAGCACAGCGGTCAAATCAACCACAAGATGCCTAACCGGACATGTCAAAAGCAAGCATATTCGGCGGTTTCGCACACTCTCGCCTCCACGCTCAACGCCCGCGCGACAAACTCTCGGTTGCGGCCGCCGAGCCCGGCTGCTAAAACTTGACCGCGGTCTCGTGCGCGTCCCCATCCCAGGTACCCGAACGGTCAATGTCGTCTGGAGCCGGCGGCGTTCCCGCATGTGGACGGCCAGCGTCCTTCGTGCCTTGCACATGGCACGAAGGGGTCTCGAGGGGGCGCCCATCGGCGCCCAGCTCCATCTGGCCCTCCAAAGCGGTAGGCCGGTCTTGAGGAATCGGGTGAAGTCGAGCGGACGTATTCTCCCCAATGACGGGTTCCTCCACTTCGTCGCCAACTCCCGGAAACCAGCGCGAATATGGCGCGACTGGTGAGTTCATTGAGTCATTGGCGGCGGGCGGAACACCGCGGCTCGTGCGTGTTGCGCTCGGTCGGGCGGTGCGGGCATCATTTTCGTGCACGCGCCGCTTTCTCCCGATCAAGTTCGGCGCGAACTTGAACCAATTCGTCCTTTGGCACGCACCTCGGCCGCTTTCGGTGAGCTTAGACTCAACGAAGGCGGCCGCGCGATCTTGTAACAGCGCGGCGCTTATGACAGTGCTGCAAAGCGACATCGAATGAGATTTCGGCGGCTCGAAAGGGAAACCGGGCCGAATATGTAAGGTAGTTGACTTACGAAAATGGCGTGGAAGTTGATGGCCGAAAGCAGCTCCGGCCCGATCCTGGGTTAGATCCTCTCGGTAGTGGTGGCGGAAAAGGAGGTGCTACATTGATCCGCGAATGCGACACCTGCCGCGCACGACGGCAAGCCGCTGCGTGATCCACCCCGGATTGCGGGCGTCGGCCGCCCTAGAGCACGAGCAAGTTGGTAAGTCCTTTCACGGTCCGGGCTCATGTCTTCGGAGATGAGCACCGAATACACGTGCATGTGCTCGCATTCGTCAGTGCTCGCTCTAAGGAGAGCACGCCATGGCCAAACGAGCACACGCGGTTTCGGGGTCATGCGACTCGGTTCGCGGTGAAATCGGGACTTACCGAGTCTTCCCGACCAGATTAGGGTTCGAGTCCGAATGGGTTCGAGCTGTTTCGGCCGTTGAAGGCGCCGGCACGGGAGCATTGCTATAGCGGCCGCGATGCGGCGGCCTTATGTCTTTTCATTTCAAAAACGCCCCGAAAGTGTCGTAGGCCTCTTCAAGCCGACGCCAAGAGAGCTCGGTGTCGGTTGCGCTTTCGGAGCGGGCGGCATGGGTCCGCAATCTTCTTGCGCGTTCGGCCATTGGTGAACAGCCGATATCCCCGCAAAAGAAGAGGCCGAAATTGTCACACCACTAGCAACCAAGAAGTAAATTCAACACCTGTGCCCTAATCGCAAATCATCTCTCGCTCTACCATTTCGGCATGCAGCGGATCCGGGACCCCGGAAAATCCAATGAGAACTTAGCGCCGCGTTTCGGCGGCTTAGTCCACAATCGTCCGGCCATTTCACGGCATACCGAACGTCGCGGGCCTCGGTTCCGGCGCTCTCGGTTTTGCTGCGCGCTTTCTTTTCTCGTGCCAGTTGTTGTCCTTCCGAATCGGCGCGGAAGGAGGAGCGCGCCGAATAGGTAGGGGCACCGAAACCGAGCCGCTCGGCGCCCTTGGCCTCCGGCTCGTCGGCAATCTCCGGCCTTGGTTTTGGACGCTTTAGGAGCCGGTGGAGGTCTCTCCGAATCAGGGATATATTTTGCAGAATATTTCGGCGTATCTACGAACGCAACTCTTGTAACCTTGCATTTGCTGAAGACAAGCATGCAAATGTTGCTTGTGTGGTGTTCCTATCCTCACGAAGTAAATGCAGGTACAGTGGTGGATAACCTATTTAAGTTAAATTCACTACAAATCCTACATACATATATGGAAAATTATCCATTTAGAAGTAGCTAGCATGATAAGAAAGTAAATATTCAGTGTTTATTCTTTTGTTTCAGGTAGATCGAGCTGCCATTGTTGATCCATAATGTATACAACCTAAATGCCAATTTATACGTTGCACTTGTATATAACTGAACTCATATGTGTCATTGTTGTATATACTAGCAGCCTAAAGGTATTGGCATGCATTTTGCCTTGATCCCCAATTAGACTATTTGTTCTCTCTATTGATATGCATTTTATCCATTTTCACGACTCTTTTTTCTTATGTTGGTTTGGTGTTGTGAGCATTGGGGTTCAGCATTGGAGAATTAAACACCGCATTCAAATTCGACAACATTATAAATTAGTAAACAGATCTGCCGTACCTCATCAATTACCAAATTGGTCTGTCGCAACGCACACATCATGTGGTGAGCCGCATAGAACCCACTTGTGTTGTCCGTGAGGTTGCGTTAGGCACCGTGAACAAAACAGACATGCGGTTAATAATGGTATTCAAACACAGTTCATGATTGGAATATTGGAAGTGAAACGTCAACTTACCGGAGTTTTGATTGCATGCGACAACTTCAGAATTTTGCGCTTCTTCTTCGCCTTGTTTTGGGATTTGCCAAAAGCCCTACACAGACTTTTTTTTTTACTTTGAATAAGAAAAATAACAAATAAACACATGTATTGATAGCAGCAGGTTACCAAACACACTCACTCATCTATCACAGATCTCAACCCAATCAAATCTGTATTGCGACCTCTATTGGAGTCCGGGTAAAACACCTTCAGCAACTTGGGGACAATGATAACAACGATCCAGTGATCACCACTGTTGTACGGAAACATCACATACTCTTTCTTCGCATATTTCCTTAGGCCTTTTTCCAGATACTGCACGCAGAATTCTCTGTTTTCGGTCAAGCTTTGTATGGACAATGCATATGGATCGAGAAGGCCAGCTGGGGCAGACATGTCCCTAGCTTCTACAAACAGGCATCTACAAAATAAAAGAATCATACAAAAGCAATTTAGCAAGGAAATAAATGGAGAGCATCCGTAGCTAAAAATTAATAGATGAGTCTGGGGACGAATAAATTGTACTTACAGCATCAAACAACGAAGAATGGGCATCTCCAATGCATCTAGTGTGAAGAGGTCAAACATATCTTCAAATCTCACAGGGAATGATTGATAAGTTTTTGATTCATGCAAAAAATGCTCAGGCGTGGTCATAACAAAATACGGGACTTTCCGATTCCGTGCACATGCTTCCATGTAGTGGGCATGAAGAGCAACACATCCAGGTCCTGCCTTAGCAAGTTCTTTTGCTGGTAGCATTGGCTTTCCAAATATGAAATCTGGGCTGGGCTCTCAAACACGACCCGCAGATGCACTTTTAGAAGATTTCCTGTGTTGCTGCACCTTCTCCTTGACAGGCTTCTTATCCATGCGGGTGTCACGCTTGGCTGCTTGAGAGGCCAGCTGCTGCTGCTTGACAAACTCCTTCGAATCGAGTTTGGTGTCACTCAAGGCTGCTCCATGGGCTGGCTGGGATGCAGTTGCAGGATTTAGGAGCTTAGGTTTCTTCTTGCCTAACACTGCCATGGAAGAACAGTTTGTAACAGTAGAAGCATCCGGTTTGTCATATCGTGAAGGTGGAAAACTAGGTGTCGCAGGGTTGGCAAAAGCAGGCGTTGGAGGTTTTGAGGTGATTGGAGCAGATAACCCCTCACGGACCACAATCCATTCCCTCTTCCATGGGACCCTTTTACACATAGCCTGTCCAAGAGTTCTTACCTCATTTCTTGGCGGAATCAGCAGCTTGCCCTCATGTCCCGAATATATACGATCAATATGTACAACTGCATAACCCTCCTCTAATGGATCTCTATATATCGAAGTTTTGTTTGGCCATACTTTACCCGATGCTACCTCCACCTGATAACCTTCACGGTTGATGAGTACTAATGTACGGGGTTTTTGTAGACCTTCATCCGAAGTAGTTCCACCAAATTTGTCCAAGCGGTACCGCATCGAGACCGAGGTACCTTGTTCTTACCACCAACGGGAGGGGCATCGAGGCGAGGCAACTGTTCTTACCACCAACAGAGGGAGAAATGTTGGAAGGTGAGCCCAAAATCAATCCTTGTGCACGTAGCTTGGCCATGACATCATTTGTGACCTTCTCAGTAACATCAAGTGTGACCTTCTCTGTAATTTCACGTGTCACTTGTTCTTTAATGGCTTCCATATCCAAACGCTTTCTCTTTCTGTACATGTCGGTGCAATCCGGCCAAAACTTCCAACCAATGGAGCTTGACGGACCACGCATGCGACTGTGCGTTCGGGTTGTCCCAATGCGAGTGAGCGAGATCTTTATCCCTGGCCAAAATGTCCCCGAAGACTCGGCTTACGCTTTCTTCCTTAAGAGTTCTTGAGAGAGAAACTCAGCTTCCTCATTTGCCCAAACAATCTTAGCTTCACCTTTTGATATGACCAGTTTACCCCGTGCACGCATGAAATTCCTAGAGCGGCCAGGAAATTGGTCCCAAGGATTAGGGATGCCATCGCGGCTAAATCCTGTCCTCTTGCTCCCACTCTTTGTGCCTCTTTCCCAAAAGCATACCCTCCGTCCCAGACGGTGGTCATGCTTGTTCCTGGCCCGAAGCCTCTTGAATTTCACACTTTCTTTCTTTGCAAGTTTGCTCTCGCTTTAGTTTCACAAACTTTTCCCAATCGGATGGAGGAATGTATGTGTGCTTCACCGTAGCATTCAGTCCTTTGCTAACAAAGTTGCGTACTAGATAGCTTTTGTGGGTTCTCCAACATTTGGCTACCATCTGCATCATCTTCTTACAAGCCCTTTCCTTTAAACCTTCTGGAAACTCCAACCAAGGCTGGACACAATCATCAAATAATCTACTCTTGGCTTCATCACTTAGGTCACTAAATGATGATTCGTACAATCGTATCCTTTGCCTAGCAATCAAACCAGCAAGCCTCGTCATTCTTGCCTGTGTTGCTGCCTCTTTGGGCATCCCAACCTCCGTGAGCTCCTTTACAACTATCTTGTCTTCTGGCCACTTTGTTTCTGTCCTCTTTCTCCGGTTTGTACTCTTTCTCCGGGGTCGACGCTGAGGATCAGATGCCTGCACCTCTGCATCAGCATCTCCCTCCTCTCCCTCCTGTGCAGAATCTTCACTATGTTCCGTACTACCATCTCTTCCTTCCTCTTCACTATGATTTGTTTCTTCATCAGCGGTTGGTGATGAATAATAATACTGTTCCTCATCAGAGTCCTACAAAACAAATTATAGTAAAGAATCTTATTGACCGTGATACAACTCTTCAGCAGTGTTACTATATCACAAACTAAAGCTTACCATTCTGAAAGGATTTGTACTTAATCAGCTACAACTCGGAAGACACAACAGCTTACACCAATGACCAGCAGCCTTTGATCTTTGTCAATCTGGGAAACAGCGAGCAAAGAGAAAGTTACATACAGCTGTGTTAGTATATCACAAACTAAAGCATTAATTTAGGTTATTAGTTAGAATATTTCTATGTTGTAGTGTACAGCAGGCAATGACATGGTCATGCTGGAGTCAGATATCAAACTGCTATACGAATATCACCCTAGGAAGACGTCAGACTTCAGCATGATGATGCAAAAAAATGTTGCATTTCAATATGAACTGGGTTGTACATATTCCATACTGTTTTAGTTTTTGCCATATCTTTCTACTCTACTGGCAATTCTAATCCATGAAACTCTTTAACTACTTGTTCCTGATGATGCAGTTCCTGCAACAATTGAATCTTGAGAACATGCCTGACGAAGTTGTTGCATCATCTTGACCTATACCGATGGTCTAATCCCTGGCAGGCGCTAGCTGATTGCAATGATTGCACCATGACATGAAGAACTAAACCAGCATGGCAGCACCACTAAACAGCCATGGAGGCAACTAAGGTGACAAATCAGCAATCTGGACACAAACTATACTAGAACCATATCACAGGAATGAACATATAAAAACATCCCACAATCATAACGATCGACTACCACTTACCAAGATCCTACATGTGAAGAGATAGTTTTTCCGTCCGATAGTCTTGTACTTATAACCCAAAGGAACAAGCCAATCACAGCAAGAGACCTGCAAATGAACGCAAAATTTCAGAGAGTTTCTCATGATGCAGTCTTGTTTCAGGGTCTGGACCATTTTAAGCAAATGCACTATGTATGATGTCCTAAAAAATAACTTACCTAGATTCTATGCAAATTAGAAAAAGGCACAAAACCTCTATTATTACTAATATGTCACTGTTGGTATACTATTTACATATTAGAGTGTGAAGGTCAGGAAAATTGCAGTTGACAGAAAACAGTTTGCAGCCACAGCTGCTTGCACATTTCCACTGGATATTGCAAATTAGTTTCATCAAGACCTTAGTGGTCACTCTGTTTCAGCGGACCTACTACATATAGACATAAAAAACTATTTGGTTGCCGTGGTGGCAACACATGTAATGAACAGATCGTCATCTGGTTTTTACCATTCTCACTGTCAGTTTACTTAAATGAACACTTTTTCTCACTTTTGTATATATCAGCCAAGAATTTGGCATGGATAGGGAGAATCCTTGAAGAAGCTTATGAGCAGCAACATAGATTTGATATTCAGGTAGAACCCAAGGCTGTACAGTGACATTTCATAACCAAGAACTGGAACAGCAGCATAAAAGTGACATATTTCAGATGAGAGGCTAAACTGATGATCTGATTCCTGTTTGCATTCTAAGGCTAACAATTTTGGTCATGGCTGTGACCAATGACCTTGGTCAAATTGGTACATAGGAAGGCAAATTTATTATGAATTATAATTTTCCTATATTTTATCACTATCTGAATGGGTCCACTGAATTTTAGCCATGGCCACGCAAATCCATTGGGTTCCATCCTATGCAGTGTTAGATTGCACTTATTTGCGAGGGCTGCGACCAATAGTGAAGATATGTGTATAATAAGAGGACAACCAATAAAGGATTTAGAACCTTTTATCAAGATAATAAGCGCAGTAGCCAGATGGAGAACTAGGAAGGTTTTATTAGTATTTTGTTGGAAAAAGATATGTGTCGATGGTTGTGCCTATAAATATATTTCCTTGAATAATTGTTGTTCATCGTTGTGTATGCACTGGCCTTAAATAAATTATTGTGCACTTGCAGGTTAGGGGTGTTGGGCTGTTGAAGAGACGAGATGCTTCAAGCTAATTTCAGATATAGCGGTTAGTTTTGTTTATACTTGGATTGTAATGATCTCTTAGATGAATAAATAGGAAAGGATGCTAAAATGGAAACACAGAGAGGACACTGGAAATCGAAATTTCAGAGAATATTGAGTAACCAGGAGTTGCCATTTGCCTGTCAAGCTGTCACCATGTTCTGCCGGCCCCTTTGTGATAAATTCGACCGTGTGGATGTCTTGCCCTCATTTTACAAACAATTGCTAGCAATGCAGTAATCATACACTGATGCACATGACATATCTACAGAAACTAATTTCAAAGTACAATACCAATGTGCAGAATCTAAATCTTTACTATTGGACAGGCATTGCTAAGGCTACTCCACATTATTTTACAACCCCATAAGCACTCATGAACAAACTTTAGAAAACAAGTGATGTATTTGAAAGAAAAAAGAATAGAGGGAAAGCAAGAGTAGATCTGGTAAGGGTAGCGCTGACCTTGGATTAGTGGAAGGCGGCAGTGGCGCTGGGTCGTCCTATAGCAGCGGCTAACCCTATGCCGTACCGGTGAGCTTGGAGAGGTGGTAGGGCATCCAATTAATGGCGGGGCAGGGTCCGGCCAGCTCTGACCTCAACGGCGGACGGCATCAGAGAGTTGGACGGCGGACGTATCGAGTTACTGGTGGCGACTTGAAACCCTAACTAGCTAGCTTAGGTGAAGGTGGTGGGAGGGCTCGGGAAAGACACCGCTGCTCGGACTCTCCTCACGGGCTGGGCCACAAGACAGACACTCCCTCAATGTAGCCGCGGCCACGCTGGCCCTTGGCCCACGCATGAGGAAGCCCATGGGCTCAAATACGGGCACCGCCCATTCCATTTCGGTGTCCTCCCTTAGTCCCAGCCCGCCTCAACACACACTCGCAGGTGATACGACGGCGCTCGGGTTCCAGAGGAGGAACGAGCTCGCTCTTGTTGCTAAATGGCATAGCTAAATTGCTCTTGACTTGTTTGTCAACCCAAGGCTAATATTTGGATACTCGAAACTCAATGACTTGCTTGTCAAATGAAGCTAGCCTTATATTTGAATGACTCAAGTGATATGTATGTGCTCTTTTTTCTTGTGTTATATTTGTTACTACTAGTAGCAGCTGATCTGAGTGATCATTTGTAATGGCCTGATCTGATGTGTTTGAAATGTAATGTGGATCAGGAAGTGTTGAACCATTTGCAATGAATATTGTATGTTGCTTGAACCATTTGACTGAATGTATGCGTGTCAAAACATGAAAAACACCACTGAAATGACAGATTATAGAGGCAAATTAGCACTAAAATGACAGATTCTGGGCATAAGCATTGAGTATCAAATTCTGGCCATTACATATAGAGTAACAAGTTCTGCCCAAGCACATTATAGATATATATAGAGTACTAAATTCTGGGCATACATAGAGTTTACTGCCCATTCATTACACACACAGCAAGTTTATTGCCCACTCATTACACACAGCAAGTACTAAATAAGTTCACATGTTGAAAATGCGAATAAGTTCTAGGCCCAGGCAAATATTTTAGCCTTACATTATGTTGTTCACATGCTCCCACAAAAGAGATCAATAATAGCTGTCTCCAAACATGCCCACTTGCTCTAGCTCTTCCAGTTCCACTTGCTTTTGCTCTTGCTCTTCCTTCCACTTGCACTTCCAGTTCCTATTAGGAGCAGTTCAAATTTAGGATCTGCCCAAGGAATGCTAAATCCCACAGAAGATTAGCTCAAGCAGAATATAGCTAGGATGAAGGACTCACCAACATTTCCTTCGGGCGTCGGCGTCGCGCTGGCGCTGGCGCTGGTGCTACTCATCAACCGATTAAATAAATCATCGGCTATTTTGTCACGGTATGCATTCATCTCAAGATCTGCCTCTTCTTCAACACCCACATAATGATCAGGAATATTTGGCCACTCTTGAGTGAAGCATGTCCGACATTCTATCTTGGCAAAGTCTATATCCGTACGATCATTATCTCGAATGAAATTATGAAGCGTGCAGCATGCTATAATTATGTCCGATTGCTTTTCAACCGGAAAAAATGGCAGCCAAAGCAAAATCCTCCACTTCATCTTCAACACGCCAAAGGCTCGCTCGATGCAACATCTAAGGTGAGCATGTGCGCTATTAAATACCTCTTTTTTACCAGTGACTTCACAATCCTCTAATGGGTAATTTACACCCCTGTATGGTGCAAGATAACCCTTACGGTTAACGAACCCCGAGTCAACTAAGTAACACATCCCTACAAAATTAAGAATTTTTTATCAAACATATGAGTGCAAACAATAATGAACATGGCAAATTATCTAGATTCTATGGAAATTCACCTTCAGGTGGTTTTGGAAAGTCATCACCATACTTTTCTAAAACTTCTGTGAACACTTTAGAATCATGTGTCCGTCCATACCATCCAGCAGCAATAAAAGTAAACCTCAGGTCAAAGTCAGAACAAGCCAGCACCTTTTGAGTGGGACGTCTACATATCCCCGTATATTTTTTCGCATCTACAGCTGCCACTGTAACTGGTATTTGGGTACAATCCATAGCTCCAATGCAATGCCTAAACTCTGAGCCTTCCACTATTGGGTGCACACTTGAAAAATTGGGATCTTTTGGCCGAATGTTATCCACTGCTAGCCTGTTCAATGCATTCAAAACCATGGTAAATGTGGTACTCACTGTGCTCAGTGATCTCACGAAACGGTCTTCAGCCTGTCGAAAAGACTGTGGTCCACCAACTATCCATAGAAACATCCCTAAAGCCTCTATGGATGTCATATTCTCCAACCCATTATTACTTGACTCCAACCCATATGACAACAGCAAGTTATGAAGCATCACAAACAAAGCTGGTGAAATCCGGAACATGTGGTAGCAGGCATAGTCATGCTGAAGTCTGTTTTCCACCCAATCAAGGCCAGTTTTTATGGGCACCCTCCTTATAGCTCTGCGGAACGAAGACTCATATTGGAACAAACCAGTCAACAGTGCCATCACTATTTCCTCATCAGTACATGTATCACCGGAAAATATGATATCAGCCACTTTTGATGCATAATATTTAGCCTGTAGAAAACCAAGTAATCATGATCAGCAACATAAATTAAATAGAATAAGATCAAGATACATATGAATCACATAACTAACATCACTTAATTAATGAGGATTGCATCACCAATACGAATTCAGAATCACATCACAGACACATAAATTAACTGGGATCAAATCAGAAGGGGCATAAATGAACTAGGATCACATCACCAACATAATTAAGTAGGCTCACATCAAAACATCAAAAAGATACAAATGTTCACAAACATTAAATAGGCTAAGATCAAAAACATACATGCATTCAAAAACATCAGAAAGATACAAAGGTTCGCAAACATTAAATATCTAACATAAAAAAAACTAGACTTTCGCCACATTGACATCAGAATCTGCCACATTGACATCAGAATTTTCAGCCCCATTGACTTCACAGGATACATAATAGTTGTTCAGTTTGCAATGTCTCTTCAACCAAAGAAGACGATCTTCATCTGAAGGGATGTTAAGGAAGAACTCCCGGAATTCAACACGTGCAAAAGCAACACTAGCAGCATAATACTCCACGCTGTTGGTTGGAGCCCCACATTTTACAGCCAACTCTTGACAATGCTTCACAGATTTTGCCACTTCTCTCTCCGTGGCTTGCTGCAGGTTTATTTGAGAATTCTCCATGGTTTTCTGTTGGAGGATAGTAATGGCTTCCACAATGCGTTCAGTGTCCTTAGTGTGTGATTCATTCATAGACTCATTACGTTTGTTATTTCTTTCAATCATATTTTCCAAGGCACCACTAAAATATGTAACTGGGCTCATCATTGGGGTCTTGGACTTCTTACTAGGACTTGAAAATGGGATACTACTACCATTTGGCTTCTTGCTGCTGTTGGTAGTATAGCTTTCCCCAATATTGCCCCCTTCCTCTTCATGAACCACTTTCTGCTTTTTCTTCGCTAGAGATTCTCCAGGGATACGAGTGCTGCATCCATTCACATCCAGATCCTCATCTCCAAACATCTGCTCGAATAGGTTATAATGCCCTGGATATTTACGGCCCGCTTTATTCACACTCGAACTTTGAGCCTGTAAGCAACCAAAATAAATAAAGTTAGACATGCATATCAACCAGGGCCAACAGTCTGAACACTAATAATTTACTCCATCGTACCAGCCAAAAATGTTCAGGGCCTTCAATACTCTCTAGATCACCACCTATGCCAGTTTGTGACATGCAGCCACGAAGTTTATGGTACATTTTCCTCAAATTGTCAACTTTCTTTTTGAGTTGACACATATCGTGCACCAGGCCAGTGTTTTTGTAAAACTGCCGTGCAATTTCAGCCCAGCCTTTGTATGTCATAGTGTTGGTCTTGCTAACAAAATACCTGCTTTCTTTTGGTCAATATACAACTGACAAAGAAGATATACATTTGACTCTTTGCGCCAGTTTGTAGGAACACGCGGCATCTAGCAGAGGGGGTAAAAGCAAATTATACACAACAAATTATTAAATGGAATTGCCTAAATATTTACGTCCCTCAATCATCTAGTTATAGCATGCTAATTACCAGCGGTGACCTGAGAAAACATGAGGCCCAGTTCAAAGCATTTAATAGAGGCCTAATAAATCTCTATCCCACTCTTCTCCATTTGATAGAATTCTAGTATAGAATAATGCACAACTCAAAAACACAAGCCAACCTCGTGAACAAAGGGAAGGAAGTCACGATCTGTTAAGATCATGGTGGACTCATCACTCATGCTCCACAAGGCCACGTTTTTGGGCCATAGAACATAGTTTTGGTTGATTTTTCAATTAAAACAAAGCCAAAATTAGCATATATATATATACATAGTAAATCTTGGGGCCCGACGCCCCTGCTAATTACTAGTAATTACCTGCCTCAATCATACACATGCTAACAACCATACATTATTATCAAACATAATTTACATCCTCAGTCCAAAACATGCTACAATCTAACAGTTTGAGACTGAAATTATGCTTACCGTGCGGAATGCATCGTCGTCGTCGTCGTCGCCGCCACTGCCACTACCTTCTTGTGCATGGAGATTGACATCAGCTGCAGGAGTGCCCATGCCATCTCTGCGTCCTTGGGTCTCCGCGACTCTCTCAGGCCAGCAACCTTCATCGGGTATTCCCACAACGGCCGGGGGTCGAGCGCCCCCTGATCCATAGCCCCTTACTCCGTCCACGCCGGGGATGCGAAGGGGACGAAGTGATGAACCACCACATGCAGTTAGCAGCGCTCCTCTGCACCTGGCCGGACCAGTGCGCCAGGGGCCCGGGCGAGGCCACCAGGGGGTTGACCGCTAGCCGACCTAAGTCCGCCAAGGGGTCCCGTTGAATCATATCCTGGATCGTAGATCCAGCATATACATGCAATCCGTCTTTCAGACTTGGTGGGATGACGGAAAATATATTGTCGACGACGGTTTGGACAGGAAACGGCTGCGCCGCGACAGATCCACCATTGCCCTGCATCTGCAGATCGGGGCGCAGCGGCATGGAGCTGGCGGAGAGCAGCGGCATGGATTGCATGTAGGGGGTCAAAAGGTGGAGGCTCCTGTAGTCTACTACGTTGCCCAGCTGCATCAGCAAATCGGGGCGCAGCTGCAGCAGATCGGGGCGCTGCAGCATGTACGCGGGCAAGTAGCGAGGGGTCCTATCTCCGTTGTGCGCCATAGTCCCTAAAAGCCTACTCTGCCAGCTGGACGGCGGCGAGAGGCCGGACGGCGGCGAGGGCTCGTGTGCGGTTGGAAGCTAGCTAGCAAAGCAGAGCGGAGCTGGTGAGCGGAGGGAGCGGAGTGAGGGAGTGGGCTGAGCAATAATGAAGCTGCAGGGCGGTGGTGGACTGCTCTGGAACATGGATAAGGACACGTTATCCCCTTTTAGGTAAGTTTCACCGTGCCCGCGCTTCAACGTCTAGCAAACGGCGCCGACAGATGGACCCCACACTCTCGCCTAAGACAGACATGACCAAATGGGCAAAATCACAATTTTCAAATATGTTCTTGACATGACCAGCAGACCAATTGTGATTTTATCTTTATTTTTTAACTTCACGTCGCCTGAAACTTTAGAACCGAATTCTCATAATAAACTATAGAAAAAGAATGAATAGAATCCAAAATTAGAGAAGAAAGAATCCATATATTCTATTTTTCATCTATCGCCATATGAATTTAGATAGGATCATATATATGTGAACTTTCAAAAGTTATAGAATCTTAAATTTCAAGCCAAGACTCCTAAAAACTAAATTTCAAGCAAAAAAAAACTATTTTTTAAGTGGATTTCAATTTTCCAAAACGGAGGGATCCAAACGGGGCCATGATTTTGCCCTTGCTAATTTTCCATTTGCACTTATTAGACCATGTACCGTTTTAACTTCATTATTGGCATCAAACATTGTTTTGAAAAATGCTTTTTAGTGGAGCAACAAATTGAACTAACATAGTTTTCCCACCCTAGCTAGTCACAAAAGAAGTCGCATCAATCAAGTGCCATCTGGCTTGGACGAGATTACAATCAGACGGGGCGGTGCTCGTTTCTGTAAAAGTTGACGTTAAAAAAAGAGGTGGCCGCCAAGATTGGAACCCGGGTCACAGCCCTCATGCTGCCACGCACTAGCCAATTGGGCTGAGTTACTTTCTTGTACAGATATCACCCACGGACCTATCTATTAATGGTAGACATGGTAACCCCTATAATTAACCACTCTTTGGTTACCGCAATCATGTTCTAAACGTCAGGTTTTTGAATATGGAGGGAGTAGTAGGCAGGAATAGGTAATTTCAAAAAAAAAATGGACGCTCTGTGGCAGGAATAGGTAATTTCAAAAATATATATATATATATATATATATATATTATATATATTTCAATTAATGCGAATTAATGCGAGGGAACGATAGATAACGGGAAACACAGTAGTTCTTAATGTACTTCTTTGGTGGTCGAGAGTGTGTCCACAGAACAGAATAGTGGGTAACTCGCTATTCTCTAATGTACTTCTTTGTTGACATGATTGATAGAAACAAACTAACCTAGTTAGATTAGACGGTTTTGGTGTGTCATGAGGTTCAGTACTTGGTCGCAGCATTTCTTGCTCATATGGTGGAGAAAAGGAGGAGCAAATTTATAGCTAAACTGACACAAACATAGGCACATAGCAAACCATAAATCATGAGTAATAAGTCTGTAACAAGGATGTGATACGGGAGAAGTAGCAGGAATGAGCAAACTGCATGTGGTACGGGACCATGTCTAAACTCAAGATTTTGTGTAAGACTGAAAGCATGATAAATAGCATTTCCATGTCGGTATATTAATATATCGAACTAAATACCTCAAGCTAAAAATCACCCATATGTGGGAAAAGAATCAAAACTATTAGGTACATATTTTGCAATATATGACAACAATGCAAAGGTATGACCATCCAAGCACTATATGGATCATTCTTGGCAAAGAAATAGGACATCATGAGTCTGCAACATGATCAAGAAAATTTTTGAACAGCCAACATGAATCCATTCAAAGGTCAGAATGCTGTAAAGTTTTCCCATTGCTGACTTTTTTATGTAAGAATATAGGGTCATGGAACGATGGCTTTGTACTCAGCAAGCATATATATAAGCCATGGAAATGATGTACTGAATCAGACTTACCAGGATCAGGATCCATTAATTGGAGACGGGAAAAATCCATAATGAACACCAAACCTGTAGAGAATGTTCATTAGCATTGCATTCAAATAGTAGGACATATATCCAGCTTCAATGGTTGAAAAGGAGTCACAACTCTAGACTGCAGTAGATGAGCAAAAAGGAAATTTATCACAAACATCAACACAACCATTACATAACCAAATGAAGTTCATTACAACCAGGTTCATAAATGAACCAACCTTGTGCTTAGTGCACAGAAGCAACCAAGTTCACAGAAGAGCACACAACAGGTTACAAAAGTTCCCAAAATAACAGAAGGCCATCATGTTTCATCTTCTGTCTTCCTTGTGCTCGACGTCTTCCAGCCATCTTACATTTCAAACAACACATAGACTTCCTGATCCATTATACATTTCACATAACACAGATCAGGTCATTACAAATGATCTAACAACCATTCCTAGGACTGCTATCACAACTACAACAAAGAAAAAGTTCTGTTTCCAAGCCAGGTTCTCTAACTTCTTCTCCATGTCCTTCTTCTCCATCTCCAGCTTCTCCATCCCCATGTTCACATCAGCAATGCCATGATCACTACCATCATCCCACTCTTCTTCCAGCTCCTCGATCATCTCACACTTGACAAGGACGATCTTCTTTTCTATCAAGCAAGTCAGGTACGCTTTAGGCCATTTGTAGAAGTCACACACCTGCAGTAAAAGTTCTTAGCACAAGCACTACAACGATATATCACCCCTGTTCAGCGGTTTAAGAAAACCAACCCAGCCAAAACTAACGTCGTGGTTTACAACGCGGTCTGGGCCATAGAGGAGATCAAGTTTCAAGCTAGATCAAACTTTGTTAGTTTTGTTTGTGTTCATGTTAGCAGATTTTGTAATGAAGCCGCTCATAAGCTGGCTAGTTTGGGTTCTCTATGTTCTGAAGGTGAGAGGATCATTATTGATTCTATTCCTGATGACATAGCTGTAATAGTTGCTAACGATTTGTTAGCATATGAGTAAATGAGAACATCCAATTTCAAAAAAAAAAAAGAACCCGGCTGCCCAAGGAAAACATCCACAGCACTGCCCGGTTGCGGTTACAAACCATCGAGCCCAACCAAACCAGAAAAAACGAAAGAGCTATACGAGGGCGTGGCGGCGGCGACGCGACCTCCAGCGCGGATCCGTCGGGCGGCACACAGGCGAACGCGGCAGCGGCGGTGGGCACGACACCGGTGAGCACGAGCTCGAGCGCGGCGCTGGCGGGCACGACAACTGCGACCTTGGCATTAGCGGGCGGCGGCGATGGGCTCGAGCTCGAGTGCGGCGGCGGCGGCGGCGGCCATGGCACCGACGAGCGCGGCGCAGGCAGGCGCAGCGTCGACGAGATTGCAGCGGCGGCGTGGCACCGGCCAGCTCGAGATCCAGGGCCGATCCGTCGGGCGCAGCACATGCGAACGCGACAGCGACGGCCGGAGCGGCACACGCGAACGCGGCAGCAGTGGCGGCAGGAGCGTCACCGGCGAGCAGGAGCTCGAGCACGGCACCGGCGAACTTGGCAGCAGCGGCGGCAGCGCCCGCGAAACAAGCGAGTGTAGTAGCGGCGGCGGCGAGCATGGCGACATCTTCGCTCAGAATAAAACGCAGACCAGCCCCAGACCAAGCCAACCCATCGATTGGGTGACACAGCACTTACCCCATTCCTCGGACACTTGAAGAAGGTCCTCCCCTTGTTGGGGGTCTCCGCCTTGACGCGAAGCTCAATCACACGGGCTCTCCCGCAAGTCGGACATGGGATGAGAGGAAGGCCGGTTTCGTCGCCGACCGGATACGGCACGGCTCGCAGGCGTGCCGCGGAGCTCCTCATTGGCGCACTTGCGGAGGACTCCGCCCTTGTGGACATGGTGGACCGGCGAGATGTGGGCGGGCGCGGGGCGGCGGCGTCCGGGGAGATGAGACCGAGACGACCGGCCGGGGTTGGGGTTGGTCGGGGGCGGGGGAGAAATGACCGAGCCGGTTAGGGCGGGCCCGTCGACGCCGCGTCCAAGTGAAGAGAGAGGCAGAGGGTTAGCGTGGGCTTTTCGTGCTCTTTGTGTTTGCTCTTTTTCGTGCGCTCCTCTGTTTCGTGCGTGAAAACAGAGTCGTGCGTGTGCATATATCCTCTGTTTCGTGCGTGTGCAATCCTCTGTTTTGTGCGTGTGCATACTCCTCTGTTTCGGACGTGAAAGGTAAGCGAGTTTTTTTATATATAATATACGCATCTGTATTTTAATTAAGGAAAACATACATCACGGAGTGTACAAATACGACAGTTCATCTTCGCCGTTGCCGGCCACCGAAGCCGAGCTGGACAAATCCCATCACACAGCTTTGATTGGAGTCGAACACCCATCATCAAGGATGGGATGAAGCCATCGACGATCGTCCATCGATCGGGAATCCAACTCCCATATCTGACATCGTTGTCGGCGAATACTACCGCTCATGGAAGAAAGAGCCATATTCGGTCGGCCATCAACGATAAAACCCACAATCTCCTCCAAACCCAAAAGAAGAAGAGAGGCCAACATCATCGCCTGGTGAAGACGATGAAGCATCGGCACCAGTCCCCTTTGTATGCCTTGTCAACCTTGCCGCAAGTGCTCGCGAAACTTTATTCCCCTCGCCGACGTCGCCCAGACAAACATAAGCTCCACTGCCAAACGACGATGAGCAAACCCTAATTCCACCGTTGAGGGTCAACGGCGAGTGAAACCTAGACCTAGGACGCCAGCCTAGCCTTATATACATCCGCGCAGCGAATCCCTGGGCATCCTCCCTCTCCGAAGCCAAAAAGGACACCGATAAGTGGGTCGACGGAATCGCTCGTCTCCTCCTTTTCGCACTTTCTCAATTGTAGAAGGGGAAGGGTGGAGAGAGAATGCAACCCTCGTGAATAAGTGAGTTTCATGAGTGAAGTTGTGCGTCAAGTTGATATGTCTCTTAGCTTTCTATTCTTTATCTTCAAATGTAACCATACATAAATTGTGTAGATATCTAAAAAAATGTGAAACTAGCATTGAGGTTTCTAAAATTATGACCCATCTGTGAGTACATTTGGATTCCGTATCTTTCTAGTGTCGTATTTTAGAGTGATTACTATTATTATGTTATTCAAAAGTGACCAAACAAAATAGATGTAAACTCGATATAAAATTGTGTAGATATCCCATAAATTGTAAAGCTAGCTTTGTTAAAATCATGATCTATCTATTACTAGTATATATAACACCTAAAACAGCATGACTATACATATTTGCAACGTGTTAAAAGCAATTTTATATTTAGGGTTGAATTATTGCACTCAATGTAAGTGTACAAGTTATTGCTTATCTTGCTATACACTAAAGATTCTTGATTACTAGGACTATTTACTTTTCCAATCAGTTTTAATCTTAGATTCATGTATAATTAATGCAACGTGGCCTTATGTTAACTATTCCTTCTCCTTGCCCTCAAGTTCAGTGAAATATTGGGACTAGCACTTTGGGATCAACTTAGGCTACTAATAAGCCTATTGTTTATTGCTTTTGATGACTTCCAATACTATAATAAAGCAGCTTTGTAGTTTTGTATGAGTTAGATATTCTGCATTTCTATATGGTCAACGTCGATCTTCTGTATATATGATTTCTAAACCAAAAGACAACCATTGGATCGGGTGACATAGCTCGTTAACCGTCCGATCGAGCGAACAAGGTAATCTGATGCGTTGGATCGGGCTCTCATTTCTATATGGTCAACGTCGGTCTCAACCATTGCCCATTACCCCGCAAAAAAGGGCCGTTGTAGATCCTCGCGAACCTGATCATGGTGACTCCCTCGCAGCCGCAATTCCCTCCTCTCCGCAACTTTTTTTGATATAGCAACTTATGTATCAATCGTGTAGCAACTTATGTATTAAAGATGTTGCAACTTATATACTAAGTGTGTAACAACTTATTGGCTAGCAGCTTATGTATTAAGGGTGTAGAAACTTATATATCAATCATGTAGCAACTTATATATTAAGGTGTAGCAACTCATAACTTAAAGGTTTAGTGACTTATGTATTAGTGCTATAACAACTTATTGTTTTTTAGTTTGAGTTTTCGATCAATTTTTTAGTTTTCAATTTAATTTTTATTTTCCATTTGTTGTTTCATTCTTAGTGCAAATGACTTCTAAATCCTGTACTTTTTACTTGAGCCTTTGGCTTCATTTCTAGTTTTAGTTTTGTTTATTTTTAAATTTTAGTCAATACATCGTATTTTTTTTAACTTCAGTCTTTGGTTTCTTTTCTAGTTTTAGTATAATGTTTATTTTATGTTTTTATTTTTATTTTCAGTCAAAATATTAATCATGTAGCAACTTATGTTTTAATGGTGTAGCAACTCATAAATTAAGGGTGTGGCGACTTATTTTTTAATATGACAATTTATGCATCAACGTGGAGCAACCCATGTACAACTCGTAAATTAAGGTTGTAGCAACTTAATGTTTTTTCTAGTATAGCAACATATGTATTAATCATGTAGCAACTTATGTATTAAGAGCGTAGCAACTTACGTATCAATCATGTAGTACTTATATATTATTATATATTAAGTGTAACTGGTCTAGCAATATTGTTTTTTCTAAATAAAAGTCTTCAAAATGTATGCAAATCTAGTTTTGTTTGTCTCATCATTAAAAAACATTGGTGAAGGTGGAATTGAAAATGGATACACCATTGAAAAGTTGTTGCAAATCAAGGAAAATATTTTACTTTTGTTTTTGGCTTAGTGAGCTTGCATGCATTTGCATCACACACTGCATCGCTCGAATGGCAAGAGAGAAAGGTAGAGGACAAGAGAAGTCAACTCGTGTACAGCTTTTAGGCAGAATATTGTGTAGTTTCATGCTTCAGCCCTAAATCTAGTCTTGTTTTCTTGTTGCCATGCTCTTATATATCCTTGGTTCCTCTACCGTTTGATCGATCTCCAAGTTGTTGAAGATCTTATTAATCAGAAAGTTCGCTGAACTTTCTCCACCTATTCTTAGAATTGTAGTTTTCTTTCAGACAATATCGATTAATAATATTAATTTTATTACATCATTTGCAGCAACAATGATTTCCTGGTACTATGGATAGTACTATAGAACACTCATGTTCAGTCCCTAATTTGCACAACAATCAAGGTATTTCTCCTTAGAAGTCAACACAAATGCTCTACTTTTACCCTTTTAGTAGTTAGTTATATAATTTTTATAGGTAATGTCCAACCTACCCGGCAACCTACGTATTTAGTTGGTAATATAATTTTAATAGCTAATAAATATGCCTTCTTTACATACTTATTATGGCGCTACCCACTACATATTTTCCCAACGTAATCTAAACCACAATAATTGTCGAGTGAAACTAAGTCAAATTCAGGTTAGCTAATGGCCAAACAATAATATGTGAATTCTTTAATTCCACCACCATCTAGTTACGCAAAATGATTTAGATTGCGGGAAATTAGTAATAACTTTTACGGTTTGCGGGTGACTCTTGCGGTTGTGTAGGGTCAAATAAAGCTATGTTTCAAAATATATACAATAAATAAATAAAGATATGTTTTTTCTCAAGGGTAAAATGGTCTTTTTGCCTAAAAGTTAACACTGTTAGGGGCCAAAACTAAGGGAAAGCTATTTTCCTAACAAAGTTTGACTTCGAGGCCAAACTCCTAAGTTCAAAAATTGGACCAGTTTTCTAAATGCAACTTTTTTAAGGCTATTTTCCTAATAATTCTCTCAAGAATCAACTGAAGACTAAATCTAGCATGACTATGAATATACATCTACCCAATCCAAACTGATTCATGACTAGTATTTGTTCAAAGCGAGCGGCGGCCGCGCGTTTCTATTGGTAGACTAAAATCAAATGTCATTCTCGGTCACCAAAGATTACCTAAAGCGGCCGCGGCGCGTCATGTGTGGAGCCCACTTGTCATCGCCGGAGATGCGAGGCTCGCCGGTGCTTAAATAAAGCTCCCAAATCCGTGTTCCCTGACTCCCTCTTCCCCCTTCCCTTCCAGGGTCTGCTCTGCGCCATCGACGCCACACTGTAGTTAGGGTTAGCGCCCAAGCCGTTCATGTCTCCGTCGAGCTGGAGTACGTATACGTCCCGTTGGTCAGTGTCGAACAGCCATGGTGGCCGCGGCGGCAACGACGGGCAGGATACGCCCTTGCCCTACCGCATTGACCCTCTAGCGTACCGGCCCGCGGTGGAATGCCACTGCGGGTTGAAGGCTTGCAGATGGATTTCGTGGAGGTCTGACCAGCTTGGCTGCAGGTACTACAAGTGCAGGAAAGCAGGGGTAAGAATTTCACATCCAATCTCCCAGAGCTTTGCTTTGTCTGCTGTGATAACAAAATGTTGAAGCTATATGCAGACTCCAGAAGACTGCGGTTACCAAGTTTGGGCCGACGAGGAATCATCTGAGTTCATGAAGGAGCTGCTCAGAGACCTCCGAGATACTGTTTGGGACCTGAAGGAGAAGCTGAGGAAGAAGGAAGCAGATGTGGACTCCAAGGAGATGCAGTTGCTAGCCAAGCAGAAGGAAGTGGAGGACAAGGAGCAGGAAATGTATGTTGTGGTGTGTGTGTTAGTGATCACCTTGGTGTTGGTGGTCGTTCTCTGTTGAAATAAAATGGCTTGAAGCCAGCCAAGAATGTGGTAGTAAGTAGTAGAACATATGTTGACGATGCTAATGTCGACGATGGCTAAGAAATTCTATACATCTTGCTGTTATGAAACTCTGTTGCTACTCTGCTTTTATCCTGTGATCCGTGTGGTAGTGGTGGTGCTCACTGCAATGTTTTTATTAGCAGTGATAGTGTGAAGGATCCACTTCCTGGACCAAATCACAGGCCTAAATTTGCAGGTCAACTTGAAGGCAACCAACTGCACTTTTTTAGTGGCTGAAGCCATGGCCCTCTCCACAACTTCCTCTCTAGCCATGCTCTTGGGTCTAAGCCATATGTCAGTTACTACACTGAAAGCCAAATTTTGGCAAATTTCCTTCAAGGAGAACATGATGAATCCCCACCTGATTGGAGACTAAAGCCATTTACTCAGGAATTCATCAACAATGCTACTACCACTTTGTCTCGTGCTTTCAAAATAGACAGTAGCAAAAATGTTGTGGCTCACTCCCTGGCCTTCAAGTATATGGAAGAGCTTTCAAGCATCAACTGAGAATGCTAGAGTTTCATGTGAAAACCCAGCTCATGCTACTGAATGTCCTGTCTCTAGAGCTTTGCTGAATGTAAATCGACATTGTTCTATTTTTGCAGCGGTTTGCTGCTGAATATAAGTTTATGTTTCCTTGTCAAAAAAAAATGTGGCTGCCAGCCATAGCAATCATGTCGATCAAATTGGCCTGTTTAACTCTCAGTTCTTTCTTGTCAGGCTGTGGTGCTCTTCACAACTGTGTTTGTAGGAAACCAGACACACACATAGGCTGACCAACAGGTTAGTACCTGGTGTTGTGAGAGCTTTTCTCTAAAGTTTTGTTGTTGTTTTTTCCTTTTGGACTGTAAGAGCTTTGTAAAATGAACAGTTCTGTATATATAGTCAAAAAGGAAAAAAAAGGACAGGCTAGTCATCAACATGTGCCAAAACCTTGGCAACCAATGCAAGTTCGTTTCCTGTCTTCAACACAAACTTTATCAGCTGAATGAACAGAAAAGAGCCCATTTTTATTAAAGTTCCAAGATAAGATATCATCCATGCTTTCAGGTATTTCATATGACCTAGACAACCAGCTCCAAATTAAACACATAAACTAAATTCTTAGAGTGGTGTTGACTATGTGCCAGACATAAATTAATGCTATGATCAAATATCTGCCCAACAGCTATGCTCCAGGCCATGATGAAAACAAATCTGACTTCTAGGCAGAATTTAGAGTTGTGTCTGCCACTCTGACTTTTGCATTGCATATATATAGTTACTAGTAGAAGTAACTAGAATTTTAAAAGAAGAATCAAATAAGAGGACGCAATTAAAGAATGAAGTGCATTGTGCCAACACCACCATATAATGCATAAGTTACTGACCAATTCTAGAATTTTACACCAAAAGGCACCCAACTTATAATCTGGTAGAGTGAAACATTTCCAGCTGATAGCTCCTATCTCTACCAAGTAAATCAGATTCCATGTGCTCGAAGTTCAGCAGCAGCAAGTTAAGCATGTAGTTGAGGAGCTCCTACCTGCATAAATAAACAACAAATTAAGCAGCTTGCTAAATCACCGGAGGCTTGTTCTAAAAAAAACACAAGGTCATTTGTTCAAAAACTTACATATGCACATTATTTTCTGCACACTTGCTGTTCTCGGCGTGTTTTTCCCACGGGAGCACTCTGTTTAAGATCATTTCTTAGGTATGGAGTTAGCTCGCTCGCCAAAATCACAGGGATAATGGAAGTATCAAAAGGAGGGACTAAGTTGGACTGCAACTCTTCCTCTTCTACTGGATTTTCAATTCCGACATCCCTCTTTTTCCCAGGGAGCACCACTTGTCGTTTCATGTTTCTAGTGTCGCGCACATAGAAGACTTGGGAAACCTGACTTGCGAGTACAAACGGTTCTTCCTTGTACCCAACCTGTTGAAGGTCAACTGTGGTGTAGCCATATGGGTCTATCTTGATCCCTTGTCCTACATGAACCCATCTACACCGAAAAAGGGCCATATTGAAGCTTGGATACTTGAGTTCCCATATCTCTTCAATCTGGCCGTAGTATGCTTTCTTCTGCATGTTGGTGTCAAATGCATCTACACGAACTGCACTGTTCTGGTACACACTTTTCTTGTCTTGATCAATGGTGTAAAAGGTGTAGCCATTTATGTCATAGCCCTGATAAGTTATGACTGTGAAGAACGGACCGGCTGCCACCTGTCTTAGCTGATCATCTATGCAAGAGCTTGAATTGTGAAGTCGATCTCTAAACCAAGTATTGAACTCATGCATATGTCTCCTCCCTACCCAAAATTCGCTCCGATGTGGATTTTTTTTCCTCAACATCTCCTTATGCTCTATGATGTAAGGGTCCACTCCTTTTGTGTGTTGTGTCACTAGAAACTTGGCTCTTTCAAAGTCAGTTGCATCTGGAATAATTTTCTTTTCCCCAATAAACCCTCTCCCCGGTAGCCTTCCCTCATGGCGAGGCTTGGGGATGCCAATTGGATTTGTGGGGTCAATGTAATTGAGGCACCAATCGACCACCTCCTCACTAGAATAGCACTGTGCCATGCTTCCCTTAGGGTGAACTCGACTCTTAGTATACTTGTTCAAAGTACTCATAAATCTCTCATATGGATACATGTGGTGGAGGAACATCGGTCCAAGATACCTGATCTCCTTAACCAAATGTATAATGAGATGGACAGATATGTCAAAGAAAGTTGGTGGGAAGTAAGCCTCAAGAAGACACATTGTCTTATACATGTTTTCTTCAAGATCATCCAGTAACTCTTCCTTAATGACCTTCTGAGAGATTGCATTAAAGAAGAAGCACAAGCTCATGATTGCCCTACGAGTTTTTTCTGGCAATATGTTCCGAATACCAACAGCAAGCATTGTTGTGAGCATGACATCGCAATCATGAGCCTTCATGGGGAGCATTCTGTTTTCTTTTGGTGTACAAGTTTTTGAATGTCAGCTGCGTATCCAAAGGGAACTTTGACACTGCGAAGGAAGTCACACAATTCTTGCCTCTCTTTTTGAGTTAGATTTACAGCAGATAAAACTGGCTTGGCACTAGTATCATTAGGTTGGAGCTCAGGCCTTATGTCCAACTCCTCTAGGTCAGCTCTTGCTTTTGCATGGTCTTTTGTTTTAAGTTGTTCATTCATGAGTGTCCCAAGTAAACTCCCACAGACATTCTTTTTCACATGCATGAGGTCGATGCTGTGGCGGACCACAATGTCTTTCCAATAAGGTAGCTCCCATAGGATTGACACTTTCTTCCACCTCTTTTTATCGTGCATACTTGCTTTTTTATTACGCTTTCGCTTTCCAAGGACAGTGCTTTCCGGGTCAACTGTAGGTGTGGTATCCTTTATCACTTGCTCATAGACTTGTTCACCATCGAAATGCCTTGGAGCAGATCTTTGTCTCCTCGTCCCATCAAATTGACATCTCATTTGTCGGTACGAATGATTCATAGGAAGGAAACGTCGATGCCTTACATAAACTCTCTTCTTTGAGTTATTCAGCCAAACAGTCTCGGTGTCATCTAAGCAGTGAAAGCAATCTTTTTCTCCTTTGCTCTGCCCAGAAACACTACGATGTCCTGGAATATCGGTGATGGTGGTGAATAGCATGGCACGTAAGTTGAAAAACTCTTTCCTAAAACCATCATACACCCTAATACCCTTTTCTTTCCAAAGTTCAATGAAATCATCAATAAGCAACCTTAGATACACGTCGATTTTAATACCTGGTTGATGCGGACCAGGGATCAAAATTGACATCATCATGTACTTCCGCTTGTTGCACAACCAGGGTGGAAGGTTGTAGATAGTTAACAGTACAGGCCAGACACTATGTGAGCTACTCATTCTACCAAATGGGTTCATACCATCTGTGCTTAGTGCAAACCGAAGATTCCTTGGTTCATCAGCAAAAGATTTATGCTCGGAATCAATGTATCGCCACTGAATACCATCTGCTGGGTGCCGCAAATAATCATCAACCTTGCGGCGACCATCTGAGTGCCAAGTCAATAATTGTGCGTCCTTAGAGGTTGCAAACAATCGTTTGAGGCGAGGAATTATAGGGAAGTACCATACAACCTTCTGAGGTACTTTATGATACATCATCATGCCGTCATCACCCATATCAGTTCTATGTTTGTAACGAGAGGCTTGACACTCCGGGCATTGTGTGGCGTCTTTATTGTCACCATGGTACAAGATGCAATCATTCTTGCAAGCATCAATTTTCTCAAACTTCAATCCCACTGGACAAATAATCTTTTTAGCCTCATATGTATTCTTGGGTATCACATTCCCCTCAGGAAACATATCTGCAAGCAATTCTAGCAATGTTTTGAAGCTATCATCAGTCCAATGATTTGATGCCTTCAATTGGAGAAGCTTTAGCGAACCAGACAACTTGCTATACCTCTTGGAAGTCGGATACAGTGGGGTCTTCATATCCTTCTTAAGTTGTTCCAGCTTCTTCAACTCTAAATCACTGCACTTATCAAAGCCAAAGGCATCACGCAACATCTCCTCTAGATTTTCAGAAAGATGGAGTTCATCAAAGCTCGCGGCTATATCTGTCACATCATCATCACAGAGTTCTTGATTGCCAAAGAGTGCTTTCTCACCATCGATATCAGTTTCATGGAGGCCAGCAGCCTGCACGTCTCGATCATTGACACCTTCTTCTCCATGTTTGTTCCAACATATATAGTCGTCCATGAATCCTCGAATTATTAGATGTTCATGGATTACATCCAAATCTGAGAATTGTTTTTCATTCTTACAGTCAATACATGGACACCACACTGATGACTTATTTCCATTCGACATATCTGTTTTTGCAGCTTTCACAAAATATTTAAGACCATTCACGTACTCAAGAGTAGCACGATTCCCAAGATACATCCAGTGCCGGCTTCTATGTGCCATGGTCTAAAACAAAATTGAAAATATTAATGAAAAGAACAAATTCAATCTCCACAACGACATAATTAAGTTCAGAATATATTGCACAAGTTTTATTTTTGTAAGTATATAGCTCACCTGGCCACGACGTACTGCTCGGAGGCGAAGCACCGTCGGAGAATGGCGGCGAGGCACAAATTAATTAAGATGGAGAAGTAAGCCACGCGCTGGCCGCCCTGCTGAGATCGACACTAATATAAAATTAAGCACGGCCTATCATCTGCCAGGAAGTATATATTTGTTAGCTATAGTTTCATGCTCACAGGGCCAAAATTAAACCTGATTCGCGATCGATCGAGCTGAGCACGCGCCGCCGGGGGACGTCGTCGGTGGATGGACGATGACCAAAGCAGATCAGCAGAGTAGAGCTTGGAATAACCACCGGCCGTCCGCTGGGCTAGCAAAGCGCCTCCCGCAAAAGGCGGATGAGGTGCCTCCCGCGCGATGAGCCGGCGGAGCTCCGCCCGCCTTGCGCCGGCCGGCCAGGGCAGCCGACCGCGCGCGCGCCGCCTCTGCCGTGCGCGCCGCCCTGAGCTCTGTCGATCGCTAAGACTTTCGAAGAAATTAACAAGGCAAGGGCGCTCGTCGCTCGAGCCGCGCTTGCATGCATGAACCCACACGGGCCCGCGCCACAGGTTCGCGTGGAAGCGTGCACGGTCAGGGCAGCTGGGATCAAAACATTTCTGAATCAATTTTTATTTCTAGCGGTTTCATTAGTAATAATTATTAGGATTAATCTTTTTCTCTAGCACCGAAAAAATATCAGAACCGAAAGAAGAAAATGCTACACTGCGGCTCTCCAAGTCTTTGAGACTAATGGCAAGTGATGAGAGGTTGATTATATTTCTATATTATTTATTTATTATCTTCTGTTCAAATTCCAAAAAATAAACGAAAAATGAAAAAAAAAAATCCCGCTTGAAAGCATGGCTCTCTGGAGACAATCCTTGAACCAACTTGTGATTCAAAAGCTACCATGTGCATTCCTTTCAACTTCAAGGGGGACAGTGAAGTGGCCCACGGCATTGTGGCCGCTGCCGCTCTGCACCGCTCAGCTCGGCTCGGCAGTTTTGGTCAACAATCAGCCTTGCCTGCGTCGTCAAGGCGGCTCAGCGCGACATGGCAGTGGCGAAACGACGGGACGTCGGCGCACAGCGAGGCCTGGCGAAACGACGGGACGTCTTGGCCCACGCGCTCGATTCTGTGACACTGGCGGCTTTGCCGCGCCATCTTTGTGATTGCGGGCGTCGATTCCTGGCGAAGCATCCTGCTCTGCGACGTGCTCCGCCCCGACCCGTTCCGTGGAGTGCCCATCCCGCCGTCGAGGCCTCGAGCCTGAAGGGAGTGAGCTAGACTTCGGAGGGCACACCCGTGGCGTCTCCTATGGGTCTTTACGGGGAAGAAATAAAGTTCTTGATTGGGAGGTCACCACGTGGAGCAACAGAGAGGATTGGCACGAGGAACGCAGAAGCTTCCAACATCACCATTGATGACGCACGGATGCTGGAGGCATCTGGGTTGCCATGTAGACCACCACCACCACCACCACGAGGTTTTGTGCTTGCTCTGTCTATGCCTGGAATCAGACATACTATTATTTGCGCTGCTCTGTTAGTAATATCACAAATACTTGAATTACTACTGAGTATTTGAATCTGCCATCGAGAAATAGATAGCTAAGTTTACTTGATAATTTATTGCTTTACATATCCCATCTTGGCCAGTGGCGCACCTAGAATTTCACCATAGGGTATGCAATACAAAAAAAAATTCTTGTGCAAATTTGGTACAACCAAAGAAATGATTGAACCAACAGCCATAAAATGGAAAAAAAAAAGAACAAAAATGACGGTGTGGGGGATTGAACAGCTGACCTCTTACTTAAGAACTAGCTTGCTTACCAGTGGGCTACACCAACTTTTGTTCAATTTTGTTGCAAATATTTATTTTATTCAAATTCTGCAATGTAGTGTTAAGTACAAGGCTGCTGTGGGTCCGCCCCTGATCTTGGCATCTTGTTGTTGTCATCTTTGCAAAGTGTAGATTCTGAAGCTTCAGAGCCATGACTTAGCAAATGTAGATCAATGAATTTCAAGAATCAATTGCTTCCTTTATTAGTCCTTACCGTCTTCGGTTTGCCATATTACCTATTCTCTTTTTTCTGCCTACCAAATTTAAAGAGCTTTCTGATAATGGTTGATACCTGCCAAGCTGCTCGCATGTTAATTTGTTTCAGTGGTGGAAATACGTCTCTTGAAATATAAATATGGGCCATGGCAATTTATATCACATTACTATACAGTACGCTACTACGCTTAAACAAGATGTGGCATCACATTACATACCTGCCATATTTAAGTATTTAACATTTGTAGCTTCAATCACCTGGTGTTTTGGCGATTGGTAATTGTATGAAGGGACAAAACTCTTATTCTCACCACCTTGACACATGTGAGAACATCATTTTCATTTACAGTTTTTGCAGATCTTCTCTGTAAAGTGCATTTTGCCTTAATTAATTTTCTTTAAGCTGATCAATCCTTGTTTTATGGCAGATAGGTGTTTCTGTTGTGGATAAGTTTGCCTATATTGTACACTTGTTTTCTTTCACAAACTGAACATGTATAACCGCTATTTTAGTAGATATAGGTTTTTTTTTAACTAGATATAGGTTTCTTGGTTGCACATGGAGATGAATTGAAAGTGTGAAACTCCCCAAGTCCCTTACTCCATTAATACAGTCCAAATGTAGGTTGTGCTGGGCTCGGCTTCATAGATGAAAACACAGGATTGAAAAAACATTATGAATTTTGTTGTAATCATTGTTTCTATGAGTGTAGAGAAAAGTACGGAAAGAACAGTATATGCAAATTTAATCATATAGTGTCAGTAAGTATGCGCTTAGTCCTCAAGAACATCAGGACACGGTAGCTTCAAGGCTTTCAAGCCATGGCCCTCCGGCTCTTCGCCATGGTCGGCCACCTCGAGCTCCACTCTAATTAAGCTAGGAGGCCAGCTTCCCGGCCTCTGCGTTCTACCCATCCACTTTAGATGTCGCCGGCGCCGAAGGGGGTATGCGCGGTTGCGCAGTCGCCACAGCCGCCGGCCGGCCGCCGCGGCCGCCACGCGGTCACGCTGACGTACACGCTCGGCCTCCTCGCTGCCCACCACTTGGTCTCTCAATGGGGTAGATGGCTGCGGCGCCGAGGAGAGAGGTCAGGGTGGTCAAAGATGCTGCAGGGGCGTGACAGAAGACAATCGCGCCCGCCGGTCGATCGAGTTCTCACTTTTGAACCGAATATGAGGCGCGTGGCAGGATGAGGAGCCTCGATCGAGCTGGCCCGCCGCCGGACCTCTCGCCGGAGGCCACGCTGCTGATCTTTGCCCTGTGTTTTCTTTTTCTCCTCCTCTTCCTTGCAGCGGCCGCGGCAGGCAACCGGAGGGCTCTGCTGAGGGAGTCACCAGCCGACGCCTACTACTCGGTGGTGGCGGTGGTGGCGGCGGCGGCGGTGGTGGTGGTGGTGGACAGGTGTTGCCGACGACGGCGGAGGAGGCCGCGGTGGGTGGGGAGGCGCAAGCTCGCCCCCTCCGACGAGGAGGTGATGGTGGAGACAGCAGAGGACATCCGGGCCGTGCTGCTGCAGGGGTCCGGTCCCAACGGACGCCACGGCGGACCCCGCACTGATCGATGAGAGAATTGTCCTCGATGAGCTGCCTCCTAACGTATTATACGCATGTTTAGTCACACCATAATTTTGCATATCTACACTAGGCACACATATAAAGTGGTTCACATATAAATGAAACATGATCTAAATTTAATTCATCTCGCTCGTGAATGACAACCAAATAATATGCTAGCATGTAAATGTACTTGCTTGCATCTCGTTTTCAGTTTTCAAGTACTAGTGTGACACTTGTTTAGCGCCGACCTGATAGTCAAGTGTTTCCCCAAGAGAAGAGATAACATTCGCCTCAAACTGATAACACGTGTAGTGAACAGTAGATTGCCAAAAAAAAAACTACCATGCACGACATAAAAAATGCATCAATTCAGCACTAGCCTCCTCAAGCCGGCCATGGATGGCCCGGATAGCGAAAACTAGTGGCAATGGCAAAGCCAGGATCTTGATTTATGATGGACACAAATGTCAGTGAGGGAGTCAATTTTCCTTTGATTAGATAGTAATTTAGCTTGACCATTATGTGTTGTAATGCAAAAATGCAAAGTTAGGGGAGTTGGGGCCTCCAACCCCTCTTGTCTTATCCGCACCCTAGCAGATCATCAATAGAAAGATCTTCATAACCATGGTGCTCGATCATTAAGCTAGGAACCATCATATGAAGATGTTGGTCGGAATCTTACAAAGTTGCATTTGCCACTATCACCATATCATGTGACCTCATTGTTGACGGATCAAGAGAGGTGCTGGCCCATGCAAGAAATGTGGAGCTTCACACATCACCACACGACATAGCATCTATAGTTACTCCCCGACATACGCAAGGAGGTAGGTGACGAGGCAAACCGCCTTGGGTTGTATCTTCATATCCTAGAGGTCATCACCTTCGCCTCTAGTCCGCCATTTCATGAGTTGCGCCTAACGAAGAGGGAGGCACCAAATTAGACCACGACAGCTAATTGGATCCCACTGGAGACCGCAATGATAGGAACCTATTGATGTGAATTATGGCGGGCACAATAATAAAAAGCTAGATCGCTCATATAGGCCCTAGTCGACTTTTAGGTTAGCTCATGCTTAAAGTATGTCCGCACACGAACTTGGTGCTTCTAGCGATGAGCATATGAAACACATGTGGTAGCGATATAGCGGTAGTGTGGATGGCTAGGGAAAAGAGGAAAGGGCTAGCAATGGAGGAATAGATTTTTTTTTGACAACACGGAGACGGAATAGAGTTGATATCTAAATTCCCTTGTGGAGGATAAAATCGTAACATTTGTAATGCGAATTATAGTTTGATTATGGAAACGCTTGAGTCTCATTGTTTTTACCGAAAAATACTACATCCGTCTTGGGAAAAGAAGCAATTCTTGATTTTGGAGAAGTCAAATGATAGGAAGTTTGACTATAATTATATAAAAAGTACGAACAATTATCATATATAAAATAAGTATCATTCAATTAGTTATGAAATTAATAAATACATTACATGTTCATAGAAAATGCTAATATATTATTTATTATATATATGTTCGGTCCAAATTAAACTTTTTTTCGTACAACATCATCATCTGTACCTCTCTGCGCTTCTCGCAGCAGCGTGCCATGAACCGATCTGATCCGTTCCGTGTGGCCTCGGGGTGCTGTGCGCAGTCGTCACCTGCGTCCGGTCGCGCTCGCCCGCGCGCTCGATCCGTCAGGCCATCTCCGGCGCCGTCTTCTCCATCTAAATGAAGATATGCACACGTTTAATTTCCATCACCTTCAAACTCCTACACACGCAAATTTAATTAACAATATAACAATAGACTCTTTACTACACGGTCGATCTAGTCCGGCCAATACGGCCTAGCTTCGCCGGTCCCTGCCATGTCTGCGCGCGGCTACTCTGGCTCGTCTCAGGCCGCGGCAGCCTTCGCGCCCGACGAGGTCAGCGCCCACTTCACGACGCGTCCCACGAGAGCAAGCTGCACGTTGCCTGACACACGGTGTCGTAGCTAGCTAGCCGTGTCAGATCGAGCGGTCACGACTGATCCTTTCACGAAAAATTAAGAGTAGTAACTATCGGCACCTCATATTTTATAAGCCCAAACTAGTGTGTTTAACTCTAACCCGGTGTTATTAAGTAATAAAATGGGAAATAAACTCAGAAAGAGCTTCCACAACCTAGGCGCGCGCTATTCAGCGCGGCGCGCTTCGGATTGGGGCGAGGAAGGATGGATTGCCTACAGGCAGCGGTGAGTCGAGTGATGCTCAGTAGCTAGCCATTGAACATCACGTCGTTCCTGTGTTTCCAAATCTCCCAACAAACAACAGTAGTGGAGGTAGGACCTTCTTCGACACGTTATGGCGGCGGTTCCGTGTTCCAGAGTTCTGTCACAAAGGCCACGATCCCAGGTGCCCAACCAATGGCAGCCCAGAAGTCGTGCACAAAATGGCAACTAGAGAAGATGTGATCAACATTTCCATTAGTCATCTTGCAAACCTCACAGTTAGCATTGTCGAGGATGTTCTTTCTGACCAGCGACCTTTGGCATTGGATTCTGCCCTTGGTGAGGAGCCACCCAAAGAACTTGACACTGGGGGCGCAAAGTTCTTCCAGGCGAACGAGTAGGCGGCATATAGTCATGGTTAATGTGCACTGAGGTCTTGTAGACAAGCCCGGAGAGGAGGCGGTGGCTACCATCTTCGAAGAAACATGCCCGGTCATCAACCGCCTGGCGTGAGGGTGATCTCCTGAGCTCCCCTAAGGTAGCAAGCTCGCGCTCGGCTTGGCGTGTGAGCCTGTTCTTGAACAGGCCGAGGATGTCATTGATCACGATGGCGTGCATCGAGACCGCGTGGCAGTCGTAGTGGTTGTGCAGAGCCGACAGGGTTGTCGCCAGCGGAGTGTCGCTAATCCAGGGATCCGCCAAGAAATCAGTGCGCTGCCCGTCGCCCACCGTCATCGTCGTGATTTGCTGGTTGGCCGTGGAGGAGGTCGCGCAACGCTTCCCTCTGCGGGCCCTGGACGTCTCGGGACAAGTCGGCCAGGTTGACATGCTCGCCTGCCCAGGCTGCCTAGGCCGCGAGTCAACGGCATGGTGAAGGGTGGAGGAGCTTCAGGAGTAGGCACGCGTTCCTAGTGTCATGGCGCGCTACCCCGAGCTCCCCGTCCTCCTTGTCTTTGCACACGTCTTCCGAGGCAACCAGGCACTGCGCCACGGACGCCGTGTCCGTGCCCGTCCAGAGGAAAGCTCGGCGCCGGGCATCCAGCTTCTTCAGCACACCCGGGGGGGGAGCACCATGGCCCCTGTGACATATGTTTAAAGCCCGTCGAGAACGGCGTTGATTAGCACCACCCTCCAAGCCATGCTCAAGTGAAAACACCAATTAAAAAGGGACGGAGGGAGTACATTTTCTTTTTTTTCTTCTTGTTTCGCCTAAGAGGCCATTTAGTTTGGTCGCTAGGCTTTCTTGTTTCGCCTAGCTTAGCATTAGCAAAAACTACTGTATAATGGAGTTTTTAACATACAGCTATAGTACCTAATAAATCCCTCTGAAACCGAACAGCAAGACTAACGTATACTTGAGTTTTTAGCAAGACTAATAAAAACTATACCTAACAGTAAAGGGGGGAAAGCACCCTAGCTATTAAACAAGAGATCCAAGCGCTTTTAAAAATGCTCATCATCTTTCTCTCAAAAAAAAAAATGCTCATCCTCTCTTTCTTGCCTAGTACAGTAGTACTATTGAACAGCCACAAAATGCTCCTAGGCAGGCCTTTAACTGATGTGCACGGACTGAACAGTACTGCACCACTGTGAGGCCACGCCCGGCACTGATCGATCTGAAATGGAAGATTTCTTGCGCCCATAAAAAGCATCAGCCACCCGTTGCATCGGTCGCCGGACGCGACGTGACGTGACCGGTGCAGCTGTGACGCGGCGTTTAATTCTGGCGCGAGGCAGGCACGATTGGGCCCACGCGGAGCCGCGTAAATTGGCAACAGTGCCCGTCGGGCCGGCTTGAACAGAACCTGACGTCTTTTTTTTTTTGACACAGATTATTTACTCTACCTACTAAGCCTAATACATGTGACCCAACCGAACCTAGTCGTACCAGTAGACAGTGAAAACAGTAACACCCAGCAGATGTGTTACCCTCAGATTATTATCGCACACAAACAGAAAGACTCCTGTTGTTTTAAATATTGTATTAAGGGAGTCTCTAATGGTGTAGCTTAGAGCTAGATAAATCGACATTTTTAATTAGACTTGTTTAGTTCCCCCATTCGAGCCCAAATTTTGTTGCTTTGATCCATCATTTTGCAAAATGTAACTAACATCTATCCAGTAGTGCTTTCAAAAAAAAACATCTATCCAGTAATTGCTTGAGCAATTTGCATTATGCATTTTGTAACCAGAGACCCAAAAGAGGTCGACAAACATCATGGAAACGCGTGGTTTTTTGCATGGCAGAAGTTTTCGCATGCAACTAAACACCAAGGTTTAAAATTTGGCATTAGCATTTGTTGTACCAAAAGATTTTGTATTTGAGCATTTTGCATCATTTAGTATTTTGATGATGCATTGGCATTAGCATTTTGCATTATTTGTAGCAAAAAATTTAGTATTCGAGCATTTGGATGATGCATCATTTACACCACTAGTTCCGTCCTGATGAATTTGTTTTCTTATTTTCATTTATAGTTGTTCGCAAATACCTTTTCTGATGAAGAGTTCTTGCCTAAAAAGTTAGCTCTGTATATACTGATGATGACTCTGATAATTATGTAGAGTAAACACGCCCTTAATCGCTGAACAGTGAAAAGATAAGATATTGGCTGGGACATAATTAATCTCGTACTATATTTACTATGCATCTTTTTTTGCCGCACATTAGTCAGAGATGTTTGCTGTGATCTCTCACACAGTAGTGGTTTTATAGCTTAGAGCTAAGAATGGTAGCTCATGTACCACCAGAGACGTGTCACGTGCTAATTATGGCAGCAAGGGAGAAAAGGAGCACGGAGAGTAGGGAGATGGAGATGAGCAGTGAAGCGATGGAGATGAGATATCGATGAGCAGTGAAGCTGAGCGGTTTTACTCCGTTGCAGATAGGCAGCGCGAGAGATTGAGATTGTTAGCGTGGCGAGAGATTGAGATTGTTAGCACGCGAGAGGTTGTTGGCGTGGCATGCCTGGCGCTGTTGGGCGTTGGATGATTAGCCGTCACGTTGCCAGTCGTACCTGGTATAGTGAGTCGTAGATGGTGGTAAATACAGTACTCTACAGTACGGAGCAGCCTTCCTTGTCTCTGCATCAGATCTGACGGTCGGCGACGGTTACGGATCAATCCATCACGTTGCTCGCCGTAGCCGGCTCGGCTACTCCTGCAGCTACTGTGTACAGTATGGCATTGGCATGGGAAACCAGCAGAGCACAGCATTGCATCGGCCCCAGGGTGGGCAGGGACTGCGCGCGGCAGGGACTGCCCGCGAGCTAAATACGGCTCCCCTGGGTGTGCTTCCGTGTGCTCTGCCTCGAGCTCCATGTTTTCTGCACTTCTGCATGCATGCTGGCTTTCTGCATGCGTCCTCTCTCGTTTTCCTCTCCTAAATGTTGTACAAGATTAAAAGAAAAATCTTGCACCAGTAAAAATACTCATTGGGTCATCATATGAACATTAGTAAGTTGGTAACTTGTTTATGCTTAGATATTTCAGCTGCATACTCAAAAATATATAATCTTGAGCTTATTGGAAAGCTTCTTGTGAAGTGATTTATACCTTCAATCGAAGCGCAAGTATAGTAACGGAATATAAACTGGCTAAATGATGAGGTGTGGGAGATGAGAAGAGAGCAGATAAGCGGGTTGTTAGCTTACAACTAGCTTAGGAGCAAGAACCAAAAAAAAAGAGTAAAGAGCTAATTACTATATGAGTTGGCTGAGACGCATGCCTGCTTCTCTAGAAGTCATCCCTTTTTTTATAGTATAAGCTTTTGCATGAATGTCTAAATAATCTTATCTTATTATAAAAGTATATTTCACATATTTAAGCTAATAACACTTATTATTGATCATGAACAATAAGTTTATTACGTACTTATTAGTTAAAGTTTTTAAAAATGACTTCTCGGAAATGAATGTGTTTTTTTTACGCGAAAAATGACTTCTCGAAAATTGAATTAGCTCATTTTTAACTTGATTCAAATATAAATATTATCATAAAAAATGAACAGTTAAGATGCATATCCGCATTTGGATGTCTACTTGATTTTCAAGATGACATATATTCTCCTAGTCCTAAAATAAATCAATTCCTAGAATCACCCTTAGTCAAACTCAATGATTTGTGAGGGAAGGAGCATCTATTTGTTTCATTGATTGTCTAAGTAGAACAAAGCCCTATACAAATAGGGATTAAGATATGATTACATAAAAGTACTTCATCCCAAATTATAACTCATTCTAAGAGTCTCGAAGAGTCAAAGCATCTTAAATTTGACCAAGTTTATATGACTTCGATCAAACTTAGGATGCTTTGACTCTTCAAGAATTTTTTACTAACTTATAGTATGGAGTGAAGAGAGTATATTTTAGTCATATGCATTATATATGATAAAATAATAAATTAATAGTATACTCAGCTCAAAATAAATAATAATAATAGTATATTAGCTGTGTGTGAATCAATATTATTAAGGCAAAACACTGGCTAAACCTTACTCTTAGACACAACTTTTAAAGTTGAATGCCAAGTGTTAAAACACCTATATTATACATTACTAGTCATATGATTTGAAAATAATATAATAGCTCTAAATAAATTGTGTCATTAATTATTATGTAAAATTAATTAAATTTTCTTTGTATGTTACAATTAATATTCAAATCAATACTATTAGTTATTACTTTAAAATAGTTTGAATATTACTAATATTATGAACTCAACGTAAGTTACTCACTAGTTAATGAGTAACCTAAGTTACTTATTAGTTAATGAGTTACTTTGAGATATTTCATCCATACCAAATGATGAGTCGTTTTGGCCTTTTCTAGCTGGCTAGACACATATAGCTTTTACTATGCATCTAAAGGGCTAAAACGATCTATTATCCTTAAAATTATGCTAGAATTCCAAGACACTTAGATTTGTCTTGCTTTTTTTTTCTGATGCCAAGCTAATTTGATACTTATGTTTTGTAAAAAAAGATATTTACATTTCACAAGCTACTAATCACAGCAACCTTGACACATATTGTCATTTTTATATCTAATTTGCCATAAAATCTAGAGCGTGGCATGGATTGGTCAAAAAGAGCTAAAAAAAAGAGGTATTGAAAATTTTGGCCGATCGTGTACATTTATATCTTTCAGTCACACATGAACCTTATTAGCTTTCCTCCTAAAAGTGTGACTGAAAGTATTTTCTCACCCAATTTTCCCTCCTAAAAATCCATCTGCCACGGGAAGTCAGAAGTCACTAAACGCAGGGGGTCGCTGGCAGTTGCCTATCCCGTACTTCACATCGTCGAGTAGGAAAAAGAAAACCGAAATCCCTCCATGCCCGTGAGACGATATGCAGCAACTCCGACGCACCTTTATGTCCTCTCTCAGTCTCTACAGTATACTCTCTGCTGCGTTCTCTCTCGATCACTCATACTCTCCCCTGCTGCATTCTCTCTCGCACTCCTTTTCTCTCTCACCTTCTGTAGCTGTTTTTTTTTCCAACATGTTGCTCTCACTAAGTTTGAGTAATTCATTTTCATTGTAATACACTACATCTCGTTTATCTTTTTTCCTTATTCTCAGTTTCAACGTCCTGTTTCCTCTTTATATTTTCCAATCACATCTTTATTTTATTTTTTGACCTTTTCACAATATGCTTTTCTATGAGTCAATACTGTATTATGAACAAGGAGACTGTATGTAACATGTATATTATGATGTATGCATGCAGCGATGCAAGGTCCAAATGCAAGACGACATAATGATTGTATAATGTAGTCACAATACGTAGTACATTGCTTTTTCATGTGCCAATTAGACACGAAATCATTGTATCGTGATTTTTGGAGGCATCTCCAATATTTATGGATGAATCCTGTAATTACACTTGTTTTTCTAAAGTACCTTTTTGTTCCACGTGGTATTGACAACCCTTGTTTCTCTAGAAAGCACTACTTTTTTGTCCACATAATATTATTGGCTAAAGGAAGCTTCGAATGCTTCCAAGAGGTTCTTTTAAAAAAATGCCAAATCATCAATCGATTATATAATCTGTATATTATTTTTATTTTATTCAAAAAATGAAAAATTTCCTACTGTTAATTCTTTTTCTTAATCACTCTGAAACTACACCTTGTAACCATGCAAATTCATTGCCCGTCAAGTAACCATGCAAGAGGTCTCTCTCCGTCCATTTCTAGATAGGTGGAATTCTCGACAGATTTTTGCAAAGGTTACTCCGTAATTAGATCAGATGTTTTTGTAGAATTTACTAGTTTCATATTGCACAACTTGTGTAGTAGATTTCTGGAGTAGCTGGAATCACTCAATCTAGGAGATTTTGTAAAAGGTCTTTCTTTCCTAGAAAACTTATTAGCATATATGTTCTTGCATTGTAATATGAGAAAAAAACTGTCAGATGCTAATAAAAAGAGAAGATAAAATGCTAAATATCTATTTAATTTTCTCCTTTTTTGCAAAATTAAGGGCTATAATTTTTTTATCTATTTAATTTTCTCCTTTTTTGCAAAATTAAGGGCTATAATTTTTTATGTGTGAACACCGGCTCGAGGTCGTTGGCACGCGAGGAAATCTTGTTAATTTAAATAAAAAGTTAGCTTCCTACTCATTTTGTGAACTTGACATAATTAATGATTTGGCATTTTTTTAAAAGAACCTCTTGGAAGCATTCGAAGCTTCCTTTAGCCAATAATATTATGTGGACAAAAAAGTAGTGCTTTCTAGAGAAACAAGGGTTGTCAATACCACGTGGAACAAAAAGGTACTTTATAAAAACAAGTGTAATTACAGGATTCATCCATAAATATTGGAGATGCCTCCAAAAATCACGATACAATGATTTCGTGTCTAATTGGCACATGAAAAAGCAATGTACTACATATTGTGACTACATTATACAATCATTATGTCGTCTTGCATTTGGACCTTGCATCGCTGCATGCATACATCATAATATACATGTTACATACAGTCTCCTTGTTCATAATACAGTATTGACTCTTTTTGTATGTATACTGCAGAAGAAATCCAAGATTCAGCAGCAGCAGACCATTTGCAGCATTGTTCAGAATTCATTTCGTCCGTAGCCAGCATTGCACGCCACGTCACCACCATCGCCAGCAGCTGCAGAGCACCTGCAAGCACAGGACCATGAGGAGTGCCATGGTGAACAAAAGCAGTGCCCTGTTGCATTGCAACGCATGGCACACCGAGCGAGCTAGAAATTGACGACACGTACCTTCCGCCGCTTCCGGCGCCACCGCCGTCGCGGCCGCCGGCCACGGCGCCCGGCCGCCGCCGGGGACTGCGCGAGCAGCATGACCTCCGGGCGCAGCGGCACTAGCGGCGACCAGAGCCTCGCTGCGGTCGTAGTCGAAGTCGAACGCGCTGGTGCACCGTCCGCCTCCGGAGCGGAGCGCGCTCGATCTCGGGCGACGCAGCCGACGCCGGCATTTGCGTCGCGCTGATCAACATGGCCTGATGCTCGCAGCTGTGGGGAAGCCTGCTGCTGCCTGCCTGCATCTGTGCATTGACTGATGGCCTGATGCTCGCAGCTGTGGGGAATCCTGCTCTGCCTGCCTGCATCTGCTTGCATGATTGAACGGTGTCGCTCATGGGGGAGGGGCCACGACGAGGCCACCTCTTGCTTTCTTTATTGCTAGTCTCACGTTCCACGGTTCCAGTGTCCTCTTTCACACCTCGTGCGACGGTCGATCCCTCTCGACCAACCAGTGGACTCCGCGTCATGTGAGGCCTCTAAAGACTGCCGCTGATGGCGATACGGAGAGGAGGTGATGATGAAGCCTCCATGGCTCCATCACATCCACAACCGTGATGCTCCGATGGGGACAGTATAGCAATAGCATGGCACTGCACGCTTAATGGCAGCCACGTTAATGACAACGAATAATCGATATGAGCAGATTCAGTCCTCTTATCTGATCCCTAGCTGGCCAAACTCACCTGCCATGTTCTTGCACTGAATGGAAATTCCTTCCCTGGCGAGCTGCCTTCAAGTTTCAGAGCGGATCTCGATCGATCGATCCAGGCTGCAGCTAGAGGTGTTCATCACGTTACCAGGACGGCATCATGCAGGACTATAAACGCATCGGAACAAAAAAGGAAATTCTTCATTACATTACTAAATACTAATCATTTTTCTTCATTATTTTGTCCTCTTCTTCTTCCACAATCTCTAGCATCAACCCATATTGTGTCTTCCAAAAATATACTCAAAGCATTCTAACTATTTTTTATAGTATCTTATATTTATAATAGTAGGCTAATCGCGAATTCACGACCCTTTTATTAACAATTTAGCAACAATGTACATGTAAATATTTTTATGCTTCTTTATTTCAGAGTACTAAAGAGTACTAAACTACTTTATTCACTTTTAGTGAAAGTATTCGGTATTTTTAAAAATATTGTTGAGGATTTCCGTGTTTAATTGTTCCAATTCCAAACCCGGTACTTTGGAATTCATATTTTTCGTTCTATATACGTACTATGTCAGCCCGCTACTGTATATTGCACCAAATTACTCAAATTACTCTTTTGTAAATAATATAACTTTGCCTGTATTTTTTATTTTAAAAACATACTACTGGTATTTCAAATACTCCGTAATAATGAAGACCAACCACTCTGAAATTGTAGTTTTTGTCAGTGTCAAACATTTGGACCGAGCACTATTTCAAATGCATGCCAAAGCCTGACCCACTATGCATGCCAAAGCCTGACCCACTGTAGCCCCCATCTCCCATCTTTTCATTGAACTGTAGCCATTTGCACATAGTAGAAGGCATTTTATATTCTCCCCTAGACGCTGACACCTCCTACACCCTCCGTTGCAGCGTCCCTCCTGTAGTAGAAGGCATTTTATATTCTTGTAACATTGTTTTTATATACTATTAAGTATGTCTAAATAATATAAGTATAAAAATAATATAACTCTTAGTTTTTTTATGTAGAACGTAAGTATAGATCACGCACTTCTAGAAGTCAAATAAATCTCAAGTTTTACTTGGATTATTGATAATAATAGTTTGTACATCTAAATAGCATATAAAAACATCTGATTTTATTAATATAATGATAATTATTTGATATTGTAAATCGTCACTAAATGAATGAGCAAAGAGATATGGTGAAATATGAAAGAAGATACTACTGCGCTAGTGTGCCAGTAGTCTACAGCCTGCTGAGAGTGTGCGTGTGGTGTACGTACTGCGGTGTGAAGGTGGAAGAAAAGCGGTCAACAGTATCTGGCACGTGTCGGACGCAGCGCAAGATGGGATATGCGATGGATGGCTGATGATAAAGTCTGGCGCGCCAACCGGTTGGGGGTTTTCGGTCCGCCTCGTCCTGAGCTTGGCGCTTCGCCATCGGAGAGGAGGCTCATCAGTTATCATGGAGCCGAACATCGACGGCGGCGGCATCCGCAGCCGAGCGTCTCGTCCACCATCATCGCTAATCCCTCTTGTCATTGAAGGTTTGATCACGCCTGTTCTTGTGGAATGCAGGATGGACAGATCTTACGCGCGCATCAGAGACTACTTCAATATGTGATCCGGATGGTGCAAGCACTTGCACGTTGGTCACGGCGATTTAGCTCGATTGACAACTAGTGGCCAGCCGGCGACTACTCAACGCCAAGGAGTCAGCCAGTTTGAACTCGACAAAACGGCTCAAAAATCTTCCAACATAGAAAGTATGATGCCCATCTAACATCTCACTTTCTAACTCATGATCACCACCACTTCTCTGATTCAAAGTTGTGGAAACCTAGGTTCAGTTTTTATCATGGAATAAAATTCCTGTCGATGCCTTGACATGATTTGGTCATCTCAGCCTAATTAATGTGTTGTGGGTTAATTTATAGGATCACGTGCGTGTGCTCATCTGTGAAATTTATGTGAATATGCTCGGTTGCTTTCTATCGTCTCTGTTCTTATTTAGTAGAGTAGTCTGAATGTATACTGACTAGGTGTGACTCTATCTGTTAGTCAAGTGCTATTTTATTTCTGTATTCATGACCAACTTCTCAATTAGTGTGATAGATTTTTTGCAAGCAACACCATATGGCTGCCCGATCAAGATAAGAAGACTATAATAGAATATAATAAGACACGAAAGGTGATTAACATATATGGAAAATAAACATAGTTTAGGCAGCACCACAATATTTATTCTACTGCGCTATAGGTGACGACTCTCTCTCGCGCGCTCCTCAAGGACGGTCGCCGGCGGCGTAGCCTATAACTCCAGGGTCGCGCGGTCGATGACCACAGCAACCGGAAGCTCCTCAAGGACGGCGTCCGCCGCTTCCGCATGGTCGCCGTGGTGGAGGTAGTCGTCCATGTCATGGCCCGGTGGGAATCCGTCGACCCGAGTGAGGTCGACGCCCGACACCGCCTCGCCGAAGATGAGGGCGATGGAAGTCGCACGACGCATCCCAAACTCAGTAATCTGAGTGACGCGCGCGGGTATGTCCTGAAGGCGTTGGTGAATCGTCCCGCCACGAGCACGAACGAAAGCACCGGCAGCGTCCGCGGTGGTACGGAGAGCTTGAAGTTCCGCCGTCAGTACTGCGCGGCGAACAAAAGTATGTCTGAGATGAGTACACGCGCAATAACGACGACGAGTAGATATCTAGCAGTGAAATAAGATTAGCGACGACGAGTACTCACCAGCCATTGCAGCGTCGGACTCGTACTGCTGGACGCGGAGCACCGCCACCTCCGCCTGCGCGGCCTCCAGAGCCTGCTGCAGCGCGGCTATCTCGGCCATTTGCAGTTCGATCAGAGCTACCCGGAGAGCAGAAGTTGTGTGAGAGCGAGAGAGGCGCGCGGGTGGAGGCCGGCCGGGGCGCCGCTCGGTTTATATATGGCCGGACGGCCGGGGGAGGAAGATGGACTGCGGGATACTGCGCCGGTGGTGGTGCATTCACACCGGAGAGACCCCCTCGTTTCCGCTTCCCCATCAATCCGGGACTGGCCAGGACTGGCCAGAGTGGGAGGCGCGGCGCTGACCACCACCGGAGTCCCTCGTTTCCGCTTCCCCATCAATCCGCGCGAGTCCGTTGGACTGGCCAGAGTGGGAGGCGGGCGCTGACCGGGCCTCGCCTAATTATTAGCCACGTTGTGTTGTATTTATACAAAAAAAAAAAAACATTTTCATGCAATATTTAGCCATATCAAAAAAATAAATGTGATTTATTTATATGAAAAAACTCATGTTTTATTTAGTTTTTAGCATCGGCATAACACAACCATGAATCTATATTTAAATTACTCACATGCCATGATGAAACATGATCCAAAACAGTTCTAAATATGCATACAATCATCCACCTACCATTATTACAGTTAATTTACTAACCTCTTAAATTTTCATCTAATTAACATCTCTAAGATTGTTAAAAACTAAAATATTCTATCAAATCTAGATATAAAATATTAAAAATGTTTAAGCATACATTTGTTTATACATTATTCATTTCTATTATTTTTATTATTTATAATATAAAATAAAATAAACATACATGGTATGCCTTCATGTGTATTAACTACACAGGCATTCATGTGCAGTGGATATATATGTTATGTTTTAGCAATCATACAAAATATTTTCTTAACTACACGTATAGTAATGATACTAACAAATCCTTTAGACTATACTAATAACCACGGCATATAATTTATAAATAACATTATTTTAGATAAATTTATATATTTCAACTAAACCATTTGGTATAACTATATTAATAACATAATCTAGCCATAACTCTATTTTTAAAAAGAAATATTATTACAAATGTGGTTTCTTTATAAGAGAATTAAAATAGCTTGAGAAATGTGGGAGGTTAGTGCAGACTAAAATTGACTAACTATCTAATATTCGGGATTCATTTCGGTTGATTAGTAAGGATCTTGAGAGTAGAGCTGCTACTCCATATTAAATCTTACTTCAAACTCTAACATTAGTTTTAAGATATGTGGTGTAGATTTAAAATGTGCATCGTATCAATATTGTATATTACTTAAGAGTATAATCTATGACCTATAATCCTTACTTACAATAAAAATATAAAAGAAGAGGTAATAAAAAATACAATAATCGCAATAACTTGAGGTTAAAAAAGCATAGCAACTAAAAAGTTTAAAAACTGAAAATAAAATTCTAGATTTATGGTGTCATAAGATACATGTTGTAATAAGAGTTGTAGTATAAGCTAAGGTTTCAATTAAATGCTTATCCAAAATTGCCTTGCAAGTATAAAAATATGGGGTGTAGATAAAAAAATGTAAACAAATAGTTGATAGGACTTCAGGTCCCGGGATTGACTCCCCTGTGGGAGTGAATATTATAAACTTTAACGACATTGTGCTTTTAGTGGTATGTGAGATTTGCATCGACAACAAAATGCCCGTGCTCAAGGATTTGCTGGCCTAGTATTCGAAGATGCTTGTAGATGTGAGTGTGTGTGCTTTGTGAATGGTTGTGTGTGGTTGAAAAAGAAGTTTTTACTACAATTAGATTAGATAGTGACTATTATACCAGGTGTATAAGAAAATTAAAAAAAAGCATGTAAATCTATATAAGTTAATTTAATTAGTTATATAATTAAGTATTAAATAGTAACATCAAAGTATATATCTCATTAAAATTTAGCTGGTGCGGAAGCATGAATCGATGTGTTATCACCAGTCATCACCGACGTCGGTTGCTCGAGCTAATTTTGCCCAGGCGTTTGGACTTTGGAGAGTTCCACAGACCCTCAGCATGGACCAGGGTCCAGGTGGGGCATCGGCATCTTCACCTTTTTTTTTTTTTTTCTTTTTTTTAGCAACGCATCTTCACTTCATCTGCTTCGTCAGTTTCTGGTCCTTTGAGCAAGCGAGGCGCGTACTTTTTCGTATGACCGTATACTCGTATCGCGGTGGGGGCGAGGCAGATGGGTTGCTGCAGCACCGGGATGTCCTCTGCTACCATGCCCACCGCCTTTTATGATGCGCAAAGTTAGCTGACGGTGATGTCGCACCAACACGATTGGATCAACATGAACACGATAGTCCCGGACACTTGTTGCCGGGCCCGTCGACACTTGAAGCGGCGGCGAGCGATTTTATTCTCAGCGCTCCTGCCTGCCTGAACCCGAACACGATAGTCGCTGACGCTGGGACCAGGCGCATATATGAACGTGTCCGACCCCAGCGGCAGCGAGGCAGCTCAGCTCGGCGAGACTCGTCGGCACAACCCGAGCAATCCCGACACGCGGGCCACCATGCCGCCAACAGCGTTCAAGCTGGCCCCAACCCCCACCATCCTTTCGCCCTCTAGCGCGAGTCGATGCGGAACAAGGCAACACAAAATCACACAGAACCAGAAAACCTCATTGACCTGCGGGACCCACACGTGGTCCCTCCTTGCACTGGCCCACAAGTCATTAGCACGCAGGCAAACAGAATGAGGCGCGCGGGCGCGGCCAACCCACCAGCGGCCTTTCGAGAGCGTACTGTACCGACGCATGGTGGATCCAACCGAACGCGACTACATCAACGGGCTGACCCACGGGCTGACCACGGCAGATCCAGCCAACAACGGCCAGTCGGCCACCAACTTTTTCGCTGTCGTCGATATCTCCGCGTTTTGGCCTGGGGTTCACTCCATAGAATCATGTATGATGACGTATGAACAACAAGGATACCTTGATCCATTAACACCAATAAATAAAAGCTAAAGTTATTCTCAAAAAATAATTAAAACCCAACATTAGTACAGTACTACTGGATCCAAACGGACTTGCAAATAAATTTGCTAGTAACTATTTCATATAAGTGATGATAGTTTATGTATACACACCGTCAATTCACTATCCAACGATCTATTAGTCATATCAACAATTCCACACTTAAAAGCGTTAATACCTACCGGTTTAACGAATGTGCATTCTCTCGAACCCACTAGAGACTAGACCACTCGTCAATACACTATTCTCTGATCTTTGGGGATAGTACTAGTACTCTAGTGCCAGATTAGGCCCGCATGTGGTACAACACTAGTAGCCTTACCTCGTCCGCTGGTACGAACTGAACGGCCGGTTTAATTACATCAGCTGCAAAACACCGTCTCATTTCTTTCCCGTCCTCTCGCACGGCGTTGACAGCGGAAAAAGCATTGAAAGATGTTTTAAAACAAATTTTCTGTGATAAATAAGTTTATGCTCACAGGCCGACAAGTATATACTTTTATTTATGCTCCCCGCAAAACTATTGCAAACTAGATAAATAAATTTCTTTCGAAATGGCAGGAGAAAAACACAAGGCATCTATTATCGGCCAGTTTAGGTTCTTTGAATATAAGGTGAATCTTGAACTGACAGCATTTGCACCCCGGTGCGGATGCAGATAAAGGTGATGATGCCACCCTCGGTGCGGATGCAGATAAAGGTGACGATGACACCCTCGAAACTTTCTCAGGAGTTTGCTAAAAAAAAAAGAAAAAAGAAAAATAAACTTTCTCGGGAGTACTTTGCTGCCTTCACCACGATATTTCTTCCCTTGGCTTGTCGGATCATGTGAGGTATACACATGCATACACATAATTGGCCTTCTTGTTCAAACGTCTCCATGTGATATTTCTTTCCAGAAATGATAGTGTTGTGGCCTGAACAAAGTAATATTGTTAAGGGTTAATGCTGAGCATATAGTAGTGGAAAATGCAGTCATGGATGGAACTTTTTTTTTGAAAACGTGCGTAGCACGTACCTCATTAAGACAGTCATGGATGGAACATGCTGTTCAATATGGTTTTTGCTTTCTTAGATGTATATGCAGCCCCAGTAGTGTCCATAAAGTTCTGTGAGTAATCATTGTGTCACTGAACATTGCAAGGTCAGGGAATCCAAAGTTGATGGAAGGAAAGAGAAGAATGTGGTCTACATACCCAAATGCCTCATCATCCGGAAATTCTTTGATTGAATAAAAAAGTTACATGCAGACTGGGTTAGTCATAGAAATTGGTATGAATATAACTGAAACAAAACATTTATATAGTTTGATGTGCCATCATATATTTATATTGGCCGAACGATTTGTGTGTCGCGGGCTTCTCCGGCGCAGACGAGCGCCCTGTCCCTGTCGAGCACCGGCGGCCTCTGCTCGCGGTGGTACCAGCCGCCGTGGCTGACCTCCCGCTCCAGGTGGCGGCAGTAGCTCCGGAACACGGCCGTGCACACGTTGAGCCTGAATTGCATCAGGAACAGGAAGTCGAGCTCCAGCGCGCCCAGCTCCGCCGCGCCCAGCCCGCCAACCGACGCGAAGTGGGCGTTGCTGTAGTTGCGGTCCTCCACGAACTTGGACGCCACGAGGATGGCCGTGGTCAGCAGCCGCTGCGCGTTGGAACGCGAGAGCGAGACGCGCGCGCCGGCGTCGCCGCGACGGAGCCGGTCCAGGTACGTGTACGCCACCACGTACGTACACCTGCGGCGGCACGTGCGGCGCATACCGCGCGAAGCGCTCCAGGAACGCGTGCAGGCTCACCGTGCCGCCGTCGAACGCCTCTTCCTCGTCGCCGCGGAGTCGGAGTCGGAGTTGGTGTCGGCGTCGGCGTCGGCGTCGGCGTCGTCTCCCGGTGCCGCGGCGGCCGCCTGCAGGGCGCGCTCGTTGCGGGCGATGTGCCGCTCCAGGATGGACGCGAGCACCGAGATCACGACCGGTGGCGACAACGCCGTTGGGAAGGCGAACGCGTCCGACTCCGACGGCAGCTCGCCCGTCGCCATTTCTTGACCCCGCTATGGATCGGTGTCCACAAACCCACACGACCGCCTCTCGAGCCGAGTCTCGACCACACACGCGTACACTGAGCTCCACCACTGCAAGTGCAAGCTCGTGAACCGTGGCTAGACAGGGGGCGTCGGCGAGTGGTGCGGGCGGAGAAGCTATAAACAAAGGCGTGGGGCTGGACGTGGGAGTGACGTTGACACGAGGAAGGAGCCCGGAAGCAAAGAAATTGAAAGAAATTCAGATGCATGGATGCAGACTTGATCGGTGGCCTCACAACAATATCTATCTAAAAAATTAAAAAAATTAATATATATAAAAATTTCATATCATTTCTTTATCTATCATTTTAATTATTATATGTTCTCTCAAATTCATTATTCTCACTATAATTAACTATTCTATCAATACTATTTATATAATAATTTAATATAATATACCTCCTATTTTAAAATTCTATTGTTAATTAAATTCTATCATCTTCAATCTTTTACCATAATAATTTTTTAAAAAATAACATATTCACATTTTCAATCTCTTATATAATATCATTAATCTTCTATTCTTCTAATATTATCATATTATTCAATACATCATATAATCTAATTTTACACAATATAATCTATTTATATTATATATAATATTATAAATTTAACATTATTTCACATTTTTCATATCATTATTATATTCACTATTAAAAAAATTATAATTTAATATTCATAATTATTTTATAAAAATTTTTATTATTATATATAAAACTATTATTTAATATATTAATTTATTTATTATTTTTAATTACAATCAAATAAACAATAATTACTATATTATAATAAAATTAACATTACATAAATATTTAATATCAATTTTCTTATTATAAAATAATATCCTATCTAATTCATTATTCTATTTAATTTTATTAATTAATCATATTATTATCTATATTCTTTTAATCAATAATCTAATTTATATCATAATTTTTATATATATCATAATCATATCATATATTTTTATTTATTTATAATTCTATATTAATAAATTTTTTGACATATTTATCAAATTTTCCTAATATTAAATATAAAAATTTCATATTTCAAACTTTTATATCTATCTATATATCATATAAATACATAATCCGTGATCGATGCGGATTTATGACTGCCTGCAGATCATCTTGGTGTTGGCCGTACGTAGGTATGATTCCTCCCGGTCCCGGCTCGCAGTGTCGAGCGTACGTACGTGCTCGGTACACGAGCATCTTTTCTTGCCGTCGTTATGACGCGTGGCCTGCTGGCTGTTGAAGAACCAGCTCGAGGCCTGGCTGTTTCTTGCAGTTGGAGAGCCTGCCACAATGGAGAAAAAAGAGCAGCCAAGGGCCCCGCAAGCATTCAAGTTTCCTCAATATAAAACAAGCTTGCCCAACACCCACTGGTTAAGCAATTGCTCACTTGCCCTTGCCACTGCTGGTTAGCTATCAATGGAGCCTCTTCACGCGTTGGCGCCAGACGCACGTCATGCTCAACCTCTACACGCGTCTGTAATGTTAAGCACATCGATTTGTTCAGCTCCATTAATGGAGCTCTTCACAACAAATCGATGCGCTTAAGATTACAGACGCGTGTCCTTCCTACATAGTCAATCAAGCTTGCATAGCAAGCTTGCATCAAGTTTGCATCCACCATTTCCACAAACATCAATCCTTCTTCACATGCATTTTTGTCGAGTTCATGTACAGTGCTGCGCGCCGCCGCCCCGGCTCCGTGCACAAGATGGAAGCGTGCACAAGAAGGTCGCTCATAGGCCGCTACTTGCCTCGATCCGAAGCTGGGAGGCCATTCCTTGCCTCCGAAGCTGGAGCAAAGCCGGCCGCCTTTCTCTATAAAAGCAAATCCATGGCGACTCGATCCCCTCGCCGTGCTAGGTCTCGCTTTGCGGCTTGATATCCCCACCAACCGATCGACCATCTCCCACGGCGAGCTCACTCCGCCTCATCCCAAACACAGCTCGCTAGCATGGATCGGCGAGTTTGCACCTCGGCGCCGATGCGCCGCTCACCGTCATGGCCTCCCCACTCGCTCAACCACGCCGGGCCCGGAGACGAGTCGGATGCGCTTCGGCTATCCGGGCGGCGAAGAAGTGGAGGGTCAAAGCTTTCGCGTTGGCCTCGGCTTTCTCCTTCACATCAAGGACCGCGAGCATTCGGTGCGGCCAAGAAGCCGCTCATGGGCGTTCAAGGAGGTGTGGTGTCCTTCATTGTGTCGCGGCATGATGAGCTGTTCACAAATCCGGTCAAGGCGGTAACACGGATCCGTACATGCTTCCTTCATTGGAGGCGTGTGGGAGAGTATCTGGTCGTGGCTCTTGGCGGATCCATATATGAAGCTAACTATGATGCAGCTGCAGAGCATGAGGAGTCTGAACCTCCCGGAGGCTCAGAAATGGAAGTTGAAGGCCAAGATTTGGGCGTGCAAAGCTATGCGGTATCTCATTTGCGTTTGGGCGACGGGCAAATGGATCTCCATCCTGGCTCTAGCAGCGATCACCAGGACGGACGCAGGTTTCTCCGGGAAGATCAAGATACCATTCCCAACATTCGCATACACTCTGGGAGTGGCCTTCCTCCCGTTCGTGTTCAGCATGGCGATGAAGCTTAGGCGTGTCAGGGATCCGGCGGGAGCCAATTGATAGGGGCAAAGGTGCGCCACCTAATTAATTTCCCGAAATCTTTGTATTAATTCCCCTCTCACACCTGTGTTTGATCGTTTTCAGCTGATGGCCAATCGGTATTCGGGAGGTCCATTTTGGGTTCTTCGCGGTATTTTCGGTGATGGTCGGGTCTGCGCCCGAAGTGATGTTGATTTAGTAGTCCTAGCTTAGCTAAGTCTAGTCATCATGTTATTTAGCTGTGTCTTTTCTAAAAATGTTATTTAGCTATGTGTTATCATAAGCTAGCATGTCATATATCATGTTATTTATAGTGAGATCATGACTGGTATCTAGATTGTGTAAATTATTTTATCTTTGTGGACCGAATTGCTATCCAAAGTGCATTGCTATCCAGAACTCTGGCCTAATCGATCTATTGGCCATTTAACCTGTGAATATTGTCAAAAAAAAAGTGAATCGATTCAATTGTGCATAACACAAGAAGCGAATTGAATTCAACACATCACATCACAAACCTTTTTTTTTTTGGGGGGTGGAGGGGGGTGGGGGGTGGGGGGTATAATTTGGGAATGGTTTTCCTCAAAAAATAAAAAGTTAGTAAAATGAAAAAACAAGGAGTGCGTGTCAGTATAAGTTGAAAGGTTCTTCTCTAAAAAATAAGTTAGGAAAGGGGAAAAACAAACAAAAAATGGACCGTGAGGGCGCTCGAACCCTAGACCTCCATATTCAGACGTTTGAGTAATTCCATTGCGCCAAGTTGAGTTCAGTTCAACTGCGAGACCTAACAATTTATATAAAATAAACATCAGGTTAAAAAAAAAAAAAACATAAGACAAAAATTTGTCCGTCCTGAGGTCGAACCGGAGACCTCGGCTACAAGAGAGTTGAGCCTTACCATTGCGCTATTTCAGGAGTTTGATGTTCTGCAGGCGGCTTGGAATCTTAAAATGTCCAAACATTGCCACCCACAACTAGTGGGCCTAGACCCATTGCCCTGCCTCTGCCTCCCCTCTGCACGTCCTCTCCCCGTTCTCTGTGCGCCGGAGTGCTCGCCGTCGCGTCGTCCTCCGTGCCTCGACCCGCCCGCACCGGCATCCTCCACACCGGGCGCCCGTGGGCAAGGTTGCCCGCGCTCGCCGGCGGCGCGGAGCCGGTGGGAGCACTCGCCGACCGCGCGGGGCTGGGGGTGCGCTCCGCCCGCACCCGCCGCCAGTGGCGGGGCCCGCCCTAGCCGGTGCGGCGGCCGCCGCTCTGGTTCGGTCCTGCCCATCGCCGTCCCCGGCAATGGCGCCGGCGGTGGCAGGCGCGGCGGTAGCAGGCGCCGTCGGTGGCCACCGGCCCCAAACCTTCCGCGGTGCTCCTCCGATATTTGTCACATTGTTTGACGTTGGTTAGGCCCCTTCCCTCTCCCCCCTTCTTACCTCTCCCTATGGGATCTCTCTCTCTCCCGCGCTCATGGAGGCTTGGTCTCCTTCACTGTGGATTTCAAATTTCATATATAGGGTTACATGGGCGATGTCAAATTAAGCACCGATATATCCTAAAAATAAATAAGATGGATGGAGTGGTATGTTGAGATCGTCGGCAAGAGTGTTGATGTATCTTTAGAACTTTCTCTTCAGCCAATTTGTTTGAGTATGTTATCTTAGGTACCATTAGCCATTAGGTTGTGATAAAAAAATGATATGCTTCCTGTGATTGCTTTTCATGTGATGAAAGCAAATTTAATTTAACCAAATTAATCTTAAGCTATTGCGGCAGTGTGATAATTAATGCTAAATTATTTTGTGTGCCTACTCTGTACTCCTAGAGGGGTGTTGGTCTTTCCATTAATCTGTGATGTTTCATAGGTCAGTTGTCTCCTGTCACCTACTGCAATAGACCTTTCTCCAAATATAAAAGTGATGATAGGCTCAAAATCATGTGTTTGTTTACTTCAATGTAATGGAAGAACATGAGCCCAACCATAAGTTAATTTATTTGCTCTCCATTCTTAAACTTAATTAAGCTTTTCTTTGGTCATTGAGAATAAACAAGGAACCAACTTAAAATAGTTTTGCCATATACAGTACTAGGTTAAGTCAAAATATGGTTTCCGTTTGATCAGCTTTGTCAAAAAAAAAAGACACAAACGATCCATTGCTGATTTTGTAGATGAAATTAGTTTCGCGCACACATTTGATGATCTGATCTAACTTGGAGGTCCATATACAGAACTTAAGTACCACTGTTTGTTGTTTGTGTGACACTGACCTTCCATTTTTTTTTGTGATTCCAGATGGTATATCCTCACAAAAACACCTGATTTAGGTCTCTTGTGTTGAATCTTTGCAGATTGTGCATTTCATGGGTACTCCGAAGGTTTTCTGGCGAATCACAGCATTACATTATGGGATCCTTCAAGTTGAGGATGCCACTGGGACTAAAATCTGTAAGCGCATAAGATCTATACCTTATATGTAGTTGTAGTTGCTTTGTGGTTTGGTAGAAGTAGAAACAATGACATTTTTCTTGGTTTGCCATTTAAGAGGTCGAAGATCATGGAAGGAAGTTGACCGAAAGCAATGAAGGTAGTGTGACTCTATACCAATCTGATAACTTACTTTGAGGGAGAACAGTGCGTATCGTTCAGCATCATCCAACTCTCAAAGGTGAAACTAAGATAGGAATTGTAGGTTTTCAAAGGTTAAAAAAAAATAAGAGTGCTCCTGATATTAGAATTTCCAAACAAAAAAGATGTTGCTCATGATATTAAAATATGTACTCTGTACTTGTAGGATGCCTGCTGCTAATCATGATTGTTGTGTTGCCATTACGTTAAGCTAAGGGCCATGTCTCTTATTGCAGCAACCAGCAGGAGCAACACAACCGGGACAACTGGCCGAGCGCTGCCACTGCCTCAATGGTCTTCGGAATTGTAAAGGCAACTATGGTTCTTAGCAAGGTAATTATTGCTTGCTGACACTGCAAATATCAAGGTGGTCGGATATTTTTTGGTATTCCTGAACTAAGGCTATGGATTAGCTTCGTTGTTTGATTGATATTTTGTAGCTATTAATGCAGTATACCTTTGAACTTTGGTACCTGAAATATGACGTTGCTTTGGGAGGGATAGTATCAATTCTGTAGCCACTTTTCACTTTTATAGTCAATTCCGTTTTCTGTTAATTTCTATGCAGTTTTTTTCAGTCATCCAATGTTTTCATGGTCTGTGGGTGTTCTGGGTTGCTATCTCGAGTTTCTGAGCGTTGTAGAATTAATTTCAATTGATGTTGTACGGCTTTTCAAAAAAACAGAAACCTAAAGATTATTTTGCATAGAGCACATAAACGTTTCCCAAATGCTAATTACCACCTTAGAAGTTACACACACACAAACACTTTTTACATGCCTACAATTTTAGCATGGTAGAGATCTAGCTTACCACATGAGAATTTACTAATGCTTGCATGGTTTCGATCCTCTATGGGGTTGTGCTGGTGTTTGTAGGATGGGACAGATGTGCATATATGCTCAGGCACTTTATCTTATTGACTAGGTATGACATTGTTCAGATTTTTAGAAAAAAAGCATGGCCGAAATGGTTATTACTATACTCGCATCAGTACTCTGATTTTTAGAAGAAAGCATGACCAAAATTGTTTCTTATTTACAAAATATGTCGTTGATTAGGAATTCCTTTAATAACTCTAGGCTCAATTGATGATCCATTTAAGGAAGCAAGCAGCCACTCGCTTGCGTCCTGCTGCTCCGTGCGTCCTCAGTTCGCTATTTTTGGCTTCAAGTGCCTGCTTCCTCTGTCATGGTAAGCTAACCATTCCTCTTCACACCTTGCAGAAGGCGCCGCACATCTTCTTTGTAGTTCTTATTCATACTTTATCATTCTGTTTGATATGTATGCCCGTGAAGTAAATGTCATTTGCCACTTAAAATGGCGTTTAAATTGACGCCTATTGCTAAAGAAAAATGGGTTAGCTTCAAGAAAAATGCAAAGCTTTTATGTGTAGAGTTTTCTACCCTTAATTTTTTTGGGTGCGAGTTGCTCCAATTCAGGTTTTTGGTTGTAACTTCTATTGAAAGAAAACTTATAAGAAAAATAGCTTAGTGAGTTGGATTGGAAACACGCTACAAGACCGCCTTTAACATTTGTACATTATGATGTTTACTCTGACAAAGTTTAGTTCCTATTGTATAGGTTAGATGGGTATCCATATATATAGCACGATATCATGTAGATGGGGTATCCATAATCCATATGGGCTGACATCATGTAGCTGGTATCCATATACCGCTGCGGTGCCTTGGATATTTTATTATCTCACCCTTTGGCCATCGAAGCTGAGATCTTTGTCATTCCTAAAAAAACCTGGCCATGGTTGATTGCTGCAGTGGTCATAGTTAATCATAGCTTCCTATCTCTGTTCTTAATCTATATTTTCAATATAAAATAATGAATGGGCATGGCGCATTGTCCTTTAATTGTTGCTCGGTCTCGATGTTTCTTTCATGAGAAAAAAGGTCTTGGTAGTATTTTATCGATAATCTTAGTAACATGTTCATCATGTGCAAGATAATCAAATTTGATACCGATTTGAACCTGTGTTGCAAGGTACTGGATTAGGGTAGTGCCATGTAATGATGGTGCACGGACATTGCCAACTGTTATTTCTACACCATAATGAATTCTTATACATTGCCAACTGATATTTTTACGCCATAATGAAGTCTTATATTGTATAATGTCTTCTGCTGCTTTGTTAGGTGATTAGCACGATGGACGGAGAATAGCAGCTGCAAATGGATCTATAAGAGAAATAAGTCATTACCACATAACGGTATTACGACCATAAAAAGCTTTCGGTGATTTTATCCATTTAATTTTGTTTGGATGAATATAAGCATTTCCAATCCAATCTATTTAGGTCTCTTTGCCACGCCGTTTGAGAATTCCGATACCAATTCCTTGCGACACATGAAATTTGGCGGATAGCCAAGGATGAGTTCAGTTCTTCATTTGCAATAATGAGGTTAGCCCTTGTTTTATTTGATTTTTCCCTCCTTTCGATGATGGGTGATTCACAAAAGTCCAACCTTTCTAGCTTGAGTTCACTTTTAAACTCAGTAACTTGCCACTACAAATGGATCATTTGTTTGCTTTATTTATGTGCCATGCTACAATTGTTGGTCACCCACATGGTCTATGTGCAGTTTATTCCTCAGCTTAAGGTTTATCAGCTGCTAGAATTTTGAAGCTCTTTCCTCAACCTCAAATACTATGCTTACAATGTCTTGTACAAATACTCCAGCCATTTTATATTTCCCTGTCTACCTACCTTCTTCAAGCATTATAAGGTAGCTAATTTTATATTTCAGGTGTCCACATTGTTAGTCAACAAAACTACGATTCTAATTTCAGTGGTTTTTTATGAGTTATCCTAAATGCAAACCTACAGGGAAAATTGTAGGTAGCGCCTTCATACACAGGGAATCACAACATGATGACATTGTGTGGTCTTGTGTTAGCTATAGTACAGGTGTTCATGCTCCTCATTCTTTAAATTGCACCAATTGTGTCTCCTCCTTTGTTTCTATACACTTTTCCATATTCTTATTTAGCGACTTTGCTTACATGTCATACGTAAAACACATTATTGCTCTCGTCTTAACATACTGATCGCACTTTACATCGCATGTTACTTTGATGCTTCAAGTTTTGGGTTAATGACAACCAACCTCAAAAATGAAGCAAAGTGGTGGAGGGGCAAAGTGCACTTCGGGATCCCATAGATATGTAGCCACGCATAGTTACCTGCAATATTAGACTTGTTATGCCCGTGTAATATTCCTCCGCCTTTTTAATATATACATCTTGTAAATGTATATCTCTACGCACCTCTCAGCAGATCACTCAAAACAGAGCATTTCTCTGTTCGTAAATTATTTCCGGGTATGCTACCTTATGATAATAGATCCTATTTATTACATACAATGGCTTCAAACTTCACCATATCAGTGAATACTATTAAGCTTTCATATTCTTACTAATGGTATTGTTCAACATCTCTTCCACCATAGTAGTGAATACTATTAAGCTTTCATATTAATTATGGCTTGAAACATCTCTTCCACGATAACATCTGTAGGTACTACTGCGCGGAGGTCCTAAATGCGTTACCTCACCGCCCCTACCGCGTCGCTCGCCATCCGGCTCCTACCGCTTGGCTCTTCATCCGACGAGGTATTTGCCAAATTTGAATATTTGTGTTTACTGATTGTTGGTTGATTCAATCTATAAGTTAGACAATTTAGAAGGTTTGTGTAGCCATCTATAACATTGAACCTATAAGATTCAGAAATTGCCTCAGCCTAGATATTGGTTAGATGCTCAACAGTTTCGATGAATGAATGATATGATATTGATTAGATAAATTTCTATGTACAATGAGTTCCTAATTAAATTTGTTCAAATGACATTTCCATTCGTGTTTCGATTACATAAGTTACCAAACTATAATATTCTATTATCACACCAAATATTTTGCCCGGCTGATGGCGGTTAGTCGGTGAAAGCATATGTATATATTCCACTTTTTTACACCTTTATAGAGAAGCCCTCGTAGACATTCTTAAACGACAATCAAACGAAACTAATGATTCTTCTTTGTTGGAGAGCCTTTTACACTATGTAATTTACATTTAGTTTTAGAGATTCTTCCATGCCTATGCAATGAATGATCCAGAGAAATAACAAAATATTTTAATTGTGTATTGTCTTTAGTTATCAAATTTCACATATTTACCGTCTTGCAGATAAATGCTATTATAAAATAGCCCATTGAATAACGACAAAGTAGCCTAAAAGACAACATACATAATTAACAACACTAGTTGTTTCAGAAAATTGTCATACTGCTATCATCTTGACCATAGATAGTTTTACGCCAAATTTGAAAAAAAGGGAAAACTTGAGCAAATCGGTTTCCAAACTGATTTTGCAAATTTCAACACACATTACCAAATTCTTTCACAACCCGGAAGATCTTGTTGTCAAAGATAGGATCCTTAATTGTAGCCATCTTCTGTAGAGCTGGTGTTTCAGTTCCATACAGCCGCCACCATGATGCTGAAAATAAAAAAGTCCCTTTTAGTTACTAGGTACAACGAATTTCTTATTACATGAACAACTTTTACCATGTAAGTTTTCAGCAAACAATTTTTACCTGGACTATAATCAAAGATGATAAAAGTCCTTGCAAGGTTCTTGCTAGATGGCCCATCTCTATTCTGAAACTTTCAACATTGGCGGCTTGTTCTTGCATGTCTTCATCATGATGATAAAAGGTCTCCGCACAACTGATAAAGCCTTGTCATTTTGGGAGCATCAAAGATTGAAGCATCAGCATATCTCGTAGTGTGGATTCAGCAAATAAGCTGTCAAATGCAATGGAGAATCTAGTCTTGCTGCCATGTTCGGACCTTATTGATCATGCCGTCATTGTTCTAAAAACTAAGAGCTACATTCATCATGCCGACCCATTGGGACCTTCTAAGACTGTCACCCTTTTCTTCCTACTTCTCTGAGTGGCCACAGCATGAAAGTATGCAGTGTTCCTGTCCCCCTCAAGAATATTCCTATCTCTAGACCTTTGTTTAGCCTTATTTTCCTCTATAGAGCCCAAAGCTTTTTCTAGTTCTTTGGTCACTTAATCTACCCTATTCATCAACAGAAATATTCCTAGAGTCTTGATCAGCCTTTATACTATTATATTCAATATCTAGTTCATTTTTATACTTATGGAGCTTAGCTATTTCATTCATTTTCCATCCCCAACTCACCCTCCTTAAAGCTCTATCTTTAAACTGCCAACTATCTAAGCCGTTAGGACAAGTTCAGGTGCAGTTCAACACTTTTTCTACCAGGCCCACAAAGCCCTCTTGCTTTGACCAGCATTTTCAAATTTAAAAGATTTCTTTCCAAAGGAAAGACCTTCTCCAGCATCTAAAAGTAGTGGGTTATGGTCACTTGGTATTCTTTCTCCGCACTTGTCATTAGCTAAAGGAAATTGAGAGAACCAGTCAAACAGCCTATGAAACCTACTGCTTGTTTAGGTATGGTCAACATAAGTTATAGTTAGCTTGTTTTTGGTATTGCCAACATATTTTTACCAAAATATACTAAACCAAAATGATATGACTGCAACAAATGAATGGCCAGCATATATATGTTTAGGTATGGAGCCATTTAATGATTCAATTAGCTTCTTTGTTCATTGTCAAAGAAATACGCTTATTGCCATGGGAAAATTAGGCTTCAAATCCTATAGTACTCGGTTTTATTAGCATCTAACTGATCCTTATTTCTTGTTGCTTTCTCGAGACTAATTTATAACAATTCATGTTGCTCATATGTAGTACCACCTTGGAGGAGAATGGAAGATCAATCGTACTTTGCGCTCATGAGTGCCTTGGACACCGCAGTCACTAGACCCATCATGCGAGATGCTCACTTCTTTGACTAGGAAGGTTGACGACCTTGCTGAATGTGTGAAGAATGAAGTTTTCAAGAAAGAGATCGACTTGGGTAGTGATGTGAATGACGTCAAAGACCGACTTGCCACCTTTTAGAAGAAGTTTGACGATGCCGGCGTGGAGACTAAGAAGCCCTAGTGATGATGCGGTTTATAGCTACGGCGGTAGTGACTTCGTGAATGAATCGGTATACTTTTGGTGAAGTGTTATATATGTATGGAGCTAGTGGTGATGTTTTATGAACACCAAATAATATGGCAGTGATGATGTGGGATGCATTATAATGTTTTTGGTACCCAGAACTTGATATTATAATATGTATGGTATCCTAATTCTGGTTAAAGATTGGAATGCATCCATCTTATTATTAAAAGTATCTATTATATTGCTGGTATGAATTTATGTCTGTTGTGTGTTTGAAATTTGCAAATTTGTTGTATGGTTGCACATCAACTATATGATTTTGACATTTCAAAATTCAAGGTTTTCCCTATTTAAAATTCTAATGACGTTTGGATGAAGTAGACTAAAATTGTAGGTCTCAACGAGTTGTGCAACTTTGTTTACCACCATTTCATTTGGATGCATTTATGCCTTCAATCCTGTCCAGACCAATCCGATCGTGCATGCGTTGACTAATTAAGCCACCCCAATCCAGTCCAGCCCCAAGCGATCGTGGCCAGAGAAGCGCGGAGTATGGCGGAGACGATGAAACCGGAGGAAACCGGCCGGTGCACTGCCAATTGTCTGGATATATATTGCACCTTACGTTGATTCGTCCATTTCGCAGAGGACAGTATGAAACTCACCATTTTCCTCAATGATCTGAGACACAATGAACATGGCGATCTTCTCTCTAATTTCAACTAAGTTGATGTCAGCAGACGTAAAATCAAAACCCTGTAAAACAGCAGTAAGGGCTCATAATTAACTTCTCTTGCAATTTCATTCAGTGTTTTAAAGGCACAAATATCAAAAAGATTCAGCTTAATATTTAAGATATCTTGCAATATATATCTATAACAAAAAAAGAGGCTTTGAAGATATCCAAGCTGCAAATATAATTGTGTTGCAATTATTGTTAACGAAGAAAAGAGCATCTTGTTGTTGAAGTTCCAGCTAGCTAGCTAGGCAGTGGTACAAGCTACAAGGTCTGTACAAAAGCGGCAGGCCATATATATATGCTTCACATGATAAATGTTTAATTAGTATCCATATCGTAACCTGTAATTTTAGACATCATTTCAGTACTGTTCTCTGCTCCTTGTTTTCACAAAAAAGCTAAGGATGCATATGTTAGGATAATAGCAGTACCAAGCAGCACAGCAAGTCCATATATTGTTTGGGGGTTCTTGTTACAAGCCCTTAGGGGTTGGCCATAAGCTCCTGGTAACCAGCTCTTTTACTAATAAACTGATTCGTCTCGCTTTTTTTCATGGCTCTAGTCTTTTATGTGCCCCCCTCACGGCGATCAATGACTTCCCCATGACAAATTCAACTCATGAGGTATGCTGCAATATTTCCTTATTTCAGATTCATTTTTTTCCTTCCAAATTTTTCTTATGGAATATCTAATAATTCTGGTTAAAGATTGGAATGCATCCATCTTATTATTAAAAGTATCTATTATATTGCTGGTATGAATTTATGTCTGTTGTGTGTTTCAAATTTGCAAATTTGTTGTATGGTTGCACATCAACTATATGATTTTGACATTTCAAAATTCGAGGTTTTCCCTATTTAAAATTCTAATGACGTTTGGATGAAGTAGACTAAAATTGTAGGTCTCAACGAGTTGTGCAACTTTGTTTACCACCATTTCATTTGGATGCATTTACTCTCCCTGAAATGGGCCAGACAATAGACTCAGACGGCCAGCCCAGAAAGGAGACGCCCGGCCCAGCATAGGAAACCCACTCGGCCCAGCTGGAGACGGCCGGCCCATCGCGGAAAGCCCCCTCAAAAAAAAAAAAAGCCGCACCTACATCTTCAAGTTGTTACAGACGCCTGTATACAGCACGCGTCTGAATGAGAAACACGCGTCTGTGATGCCAAATTTGTTACAGACGCGCCTTATACATGCGCGTCTGTATTTCTAATTCAGACGCGCGTGGATAACAAGCGTCTCTTGAAGGCATAATAGCTCCGACACGCGTTGGTGTCGAGCGTCTGTGATCCCGTAGTACAGACGCCCGTTCACTATGTCGTCTGTAATAGCTGGTGAATATATCTGCTTTTCACATGGTGTGGCACAGAATAAACAACGCCGCGCCGTGCCGGGACTGCGTCCAAGCTCGGCGGCCCCGAGTATCCGGCTTAGCGTCCGGATCCACCTCGTCTACTGCACCTGCCGGTAGGCCACGCGGCGCAAGAAAACATGTAGTGGATATCTTTGCCGTGGTGTGCGCTTGTCATGGGCGAACGTGGTAACGTGGACTCCTTTGACATATTGGACTGGGTGTGGTAGTTGGACTGGACCAGCAGCCGTTAAAAACGACACCCCCTGCTGAAAAAACCAGCCATCCGGACTCCGGAGCACCTGGTTCTTACACCATCCTAACGCATTCATTTCACCATCGCATTTCTTCCACCTAAGTTAGCTGAACAGCAAGTCGAGCCGTCGAGGAGCAGGGTGGAGACGACGGTAGAATTAGAAGATGAGTGATCCCAATCAAGGTACTCTTTGCCCGGCATGTTCTATTTGTATACATATATGGGTGTGTTAAGCCGTTTGTGTATTAAGACTGCAAGCTTTTGTTTAGTTTGGTGATGACATCTATCTGAGAGGGTTTTTTCTTGTTTTGTTTTTTTTGTAAAAAGGTTACTACTACCAGCAGCAGGCACCGCCAGTGATTGTCATGGTGCCGCCGGCCCAATATGTCCCCCCCGCGCCGCCACCCAGGGGGAAAAATTTTCTCGAAGGCTGGTATGTGTGTGCATGTTCACTCTTTCAGTTATTCATATCTAATCGGCCAGTCCAGAGACTCATTCTGTTCTTGTGGGTTCTTAAGTCTCCAAATTTCACCCTTTGGTTCGAATCAGCCTGGCAGGGTTAAAATGCTGCTCCCTCTTCTACGAGAACTGCTACGATCCTGCAGCCAATTAATTCGCTGAGACATCCAAGATTCCAAGATTCCAAGTCCAAGCTCCAACCCTGAAGCTGGTGCATGGTCAACGCCAGGCATATATATATGTATCTCCATCAATTAGCGTGTGTTCAGTGTCCTAAGTGTCGTGTTGTTTGTTGCTCGGTAGTAATATGTTTCTGAATAAGGAATTGATTGCTAGCTTGTTACATGTTACTGTTTAATAAGGAACTGTTTCCTCAATCCTGCCGGCGTTCGACCGCGACGTCGCAGTGCGCGTTCGTCGCAGTGCGCGTTCGTACCGTCCTGCCGGTGGCCAAGCAAGACAACTTGAAAATTGCTGAACGGTGTGTGGCCACACCTCATATCTAGCGGCTCAGGATATTTCAAGATCCGTGTAGTCAACACAGCTCAGCATCTCGCGATACAAACTCCTACTCGCTCCTCACCTTCGTTCTCGTCTCTTTTTTTTTTTTGAGATACCTTCGTTCTCGTCTCTCTTCATCTTCATTTTGAATCCGACATCTTTCCTCTCTAACCTTCCCTGCTCTCATGCTCTCAATCCCCACTACATCTGCGCCGCCGCCCTCATCTGTGTCGCTCGCCGCCGTTCCCATTCGCCGCTCGTTGCTGCAGAGTCCGCCGCTCGCAGCTGCTACACCGCGTCGCTCACCTCCGTTCCCCTCCGCCGTCATAGCATTCACAAGTTCGACGTCCACCTCCAGTTGAGTCCAAATCCTGTCTCTCTTTATCTCCCTCTCAGTACGCCGCCGCCACCCATTCTCTCCCTCTCTCTTTCTCTCAATCTTTGTCTAAATCCTGCGCCAAATCCCTGTTTCTTTCTCTATCGCTATTGTTAAGATCTAAATTGAGTATTCTCTGATTTCCTCTCTCATGCTTCGACATATCTATCTAAATCCAGTATTCTACGAAGACCATGGATGAAGAAGATACTGCTGTGCTTGAAGATGCTGTTGGTCTGAACAAACCTACGTCTGCAGCCCTAAATTTTTTCCACGCAAGCTACAGTGGCTCGTATTGTCAATTTTACAGGTAAATTTTGGTATTCTATGTTTGAAGTTTCCAAATCCTTTTGGATCTGTGTGCTGCTTTATTTCCTTTTCGGCAGTTCCCAATCGTGTAGCTGTAGGTTTGTTGTTATCTATGCTTTCCTGCATTTGCTTCTGTACACCTTAATTAGTTAGCCACTACAGGTTCAGAGGTTCTTACAAGTACTTGTATCTTCTTCAGTTCAAGTTATCTTTTTATATACAGAACTATATACTATAGGATTTCTTACATTTTATTGTCAATAGATAATAATTTTTTAGAGTCTGTACTTTCAAAAAAAATGTATGGAGTAGACATACACAATATGTTTTAACGCAAACTCAAAATTAAACAGGAAAATTTGTTTTATTTTCTCACTTGTTCAATATACTATAAAATATGTTTTTGGTGTGTTATTGCTTTTTTAGTCAATTAGGAAGATTTGTTTTATTTTCCCACTTGTTCAATATACTCTAAAATATATTTTTGGACTGTTATTGCTTTTTTAGTCAGTTTTTAGTGATATAATTGTATCCAAATTATTGGCATCCTCATTTCGATTTTAGTATTCTCGTACGGATCTTTTCTTGTATTAAAATTAAATTAGGGAATTCTTTTGGATGTGGGTGCTGCCTGAATCTTTACCAGGGCAGAGCGAACTTTGGTTAAATCCATACTGATTGTGGTTTTTTATTTCTGATAAAATGCAGGAACAAGTACAGGGATGCTGCAGTGCAGACTGCTTAGAGTATAGTTCAGGGTGGTTGTATGGCATTTCTCTTTCATCCGGTGTGCATTTTCCCTTTCATGCTCTCACCTCATCTTCTCTCTCTTCTCCATTTCAGATGATTTTTTTATGTACCAAGATCAGATACAGGTGCAACATTTTACTATTTGGACTCTTTTACTTTGCAGCAAACAAGGACAATTATCTTCAGTTTGAATAGGAGTGCTTATCATCTATTGACCTTTCACAATGACTAAGTTGACTAGCTGAGAAATACTTCCTACTATGCTATACTTAGTGACTATGGATTGAAATAACTACATAAGTATTATGGTATTACCTGTTGCAGCTCTTGATAGTATATAGTATCTTCTAGATAATCTTGAAATTAGTTACTATAACATTACCCTGGTGAAGACTGCTTCACCAAACCAACAATTCTAGCATGCCTGATTATGATTGGTTTACTTGGTCTGCATTGGGTATTACTGTCCCTGTATTAAGCTATAGTAGCATAAAGAAAGTTCCCATTATTGCCGGAAAAGTGCTTTGGAAAAAGTGGCTGTTTATATAGCCCACTTATTCTAGAAATATTGTGAGCGCTCACCTGTTGTAAAATCATCTGTAACTACAATTTTTACACAAACATGCACCAGCACTTCTTACTTCAGAATGGTTTTCTTTATAAAAAATGTCCACTTTGTAGCTAAGAGTGCACAGTACTTCTTAGCCTTGAATATTCTTTTATACAATTTAAGCAAGTTTTTCTTGTATCATAGATGAGAAGTAAAACTGATTTGTTGATCGTTAAGGCTACAACATCTGCTCTTATTTACCTTTCGATGCATACTACACTAATATGCTTCACTAAGAAACAGTTCTATGATACGTAGTTGTTTTAGGCTTTTGGCTGTCTTAGACACTTCACATCCAGTACTTTATGATACAGTAGTTGTTTTAGGCTTTTAGCTGTCTATGATACAGTAGTATTTAAGACAGTTCATAGCAATTCTCCCACATGTTCAAGAAAAAGATGTTCCCTAAATAATATTTTCCTCTTGGTAAATTTTACACATGCCTTTATGGTAGCTGATGCCTTATTTTTTCTCCTTAAACAATTTGCAATTTGAGTAGCCCTAGATTATTAGTACCGCTGAAGTTTCCTGATGATTCACTGGGCAGAGTACCGCTTATTGATAGTTGATACCTGCAAATTTAGCTTCTTGTTGCAAACAGCCCAAGATTCCAACATGTATAGAGTTTGGTTGTTTCTAAACCTTACTATTAATTACAATCCTCAAATGTACATAACTAAATGGACGTAGCCGTTGTGTAACTTCTCCTTTTGCAATGGAAGGATATACCACCTACTGTCTCTAAGAAATAGAGAAGACTTATACTTTAACACTTTATGTACCCTGTAATTTTCTATTGCAAATGAAATGTGACTGCACACAGAGTTAGGAGACTTAAATATCTTGTTATTCTTGCCGTTATTGGGTAGTTCTATGATTGGTTATAAACAATATCTTTATGACATATATGCAACGCCACCAGTATGGCGGGCCAGAAGTACTTGGTGAAGGATTTATGCCCCTAATGTTGCTTCATCGTCTTCATGTAAGCAGAATCTTTTTTGGAATCACTAGCATCCATTAACTTGAGAGCATGGTACATAAAAAATTCATGATTACTGTAATAGAAAGAATACAAATATCTCAAAAATTGACTATCTGTAATGGATACTACAGATATTCAGACATTCAGTAAAAAACTAAATGGCTAAATGTAATGGATACTACAGATATTCAGACATTCAGTAAAAAGCTAAATGGCTAAATGCTACTCAGCACTTGTACAAAATGCTGCCCACCTTTTGACACACATGTTAAGTGTTGCAGTTTGTTTCCATGAGATATGCTCTAATTTTAGTCTAACTTGCCTACCCCAATTGTTGTGTTATCATAGGAGGGTTGATGCACACCAGATTATCCGCCATCTTATGAATCGATTAGAATTTTGAAATTAGTCAGTGCTATACTGGGTCATACTGTTTAGTCTATGCTGCCATGCAAAAGGTCTGCATATATGTGAGCTTCCCCGCCTTATGTAAGTATTAATCTATTACGGTTTCCATAATAATTATACATCTGCTCTACATAAGAGAAGATGGAATAACCAAAGGAAAACAAGAACATAACCGAAGCTAATAGGATTTTTCTCTTCTTCATAGTCGTTATTGTTCTTGAATTGACATCGATGCCATTTGTTTTGTTTAGATGGGCTCAAAATTCCAACTTTTTTTTTTTAACTTTTCACTTTTTGGGAACTAAACGGGCCTTTGAAAAGATTTCATTTCGGGTTGAAAAGATTTGCCAATTGTGTGTGTTTGAGGACTTGTAATTCATATTTATTTGTTGAGAACTTGTAATAATGTTGCATGAGGACTTGTAATGATGTGAGGGTACATTTGAGGAATTTTTTTTAGCTCCATGTTATAGGACTTGTAATGACTTTGAAACAGTGCTTTCCAATGTAAAGATTTGGAATGAAAATATTTGGAGAGAGGCGGATGAAAAGTTTGCATCCCCATCTGAACAATGCTTTTCTTATAGTCTATGGTACATGCAGCAGAAAATGCTAGATCAGATCTCTCCTCTTCCGTTCAGTATTCGTTTTTGTGGATTTTAGTCCCATTATGATATTAGGTTTAGTCCCATTTAGTAGAACTAACTAAACTTTATGATGTGTATTTTAGCTGACTATTTTTAGGAGCTAAGATCATCTCCAAACAGTTCCTCATTTGGCTTGGCATCCTCTAAAATTTGGCAAAACCATAAGAATTCAATCTCCAATAGTTCCTTATTTCACTTGGCAAATTATTCCAACTTGGCATCCATCCCTCCCGTGCGCGCAAACATACGCACGCGAATCCCACTTGGGATCGCTCCCTCCGCGGCCGCCTCTCCTCTTCCCGCGCCCTCCGTGAAATTTCCTCGGCCCTTCCCGCTCGAGCGAGTCCAATTGCCGCGCCTCCGTCGTCGTCAAGTACCGCGAGACCGAGTCCACTTCCATCACGCCCTCTCGGTCGTCGTCGTTTGTGTACCGCGATACCGAGTCCAATATCCCTCCGCCTCGCCGCCTTGCTTTGGATTTGGATCGATCGGTCATAGAGAGGAGATCGAGAAGAGATCGATCCAGCCGCATCCGTCGTCCAAGTCCAAGTCGCGCCTCCGTCGTCCGTCATCCAGCAACTCGAAGTTGCTCCTCCGTCGCCCACTTGCAGTCCGTCGTCGCATCAGGATCAGGTTTGACGCACTTCATTTTCCCTTCGATTCCCTTCTGCTTTAGAGATCGATGGTTTATTGCGAGATCAATTTGTTGATCTCTGTTCGTGGCCGCCCCTATCTTTGATATGTTTCTGTAAAGTCAGTTTTTGTGCTAGGGTTCAGGAAATTTATGTGATAGATCAATGTATATCAGTTTGTATATTTAATTTAGTAGATCAGTTATTGTAGATCAGTTTGTATATCAATGTGTAGATCAATTTGTAGATCAGTTTGTGGACGACCATGTTGATGTTTCAGGAGATAATGTGATCGATGGTACTGTTTGTTGGTCATCAATGGTTTGCTGAAATTTTTTTTCCAAAGCATTCCGATCAATAGTACTGTTTGTTGATGAATATTGCTTCGCATTGCATTCATCTCAATTGAATTGTTTACTTTTGTTTAGACTCATGGAGATGGACGGAGAAGATTTCTTGCTGGGCATTCTCCTGAATGGACACGACAGCCCTGTTGTTGGTTTGGACGACCTCAACATTCCAATCTCTCCAGATACAGAAACTCAGACTAGTCCAGATGTTGCTGATGAAGTTGTGGCTCCACGTCGTGCTAAGAAGAAGAGTACCAACAAGGTAAATAGGCGGTCAAAGAATTTTGATTATAGGGAAGATGAAGTTGTTTGCTCAGGATGGCTGAACGCTAGCAAAGATCCCCTCAACGGGGCCAACCAAACTCGTACCACTTTTTGGGGTCGAGTTCATGCTTATTTTGAGGAAAACAAGAAAACCGAGATGGTGCGGACAGAGAGTTCGATTATGCATCGATGGTTCACAATTCAGCATCAAGTGAACAAATTCTGTGGATGTTATGAAGCCATTAAACGCAGGCATGCAAGTGGACATACTGTAACGGACATGGTACGTGTTTGTGCATTTAATATTTTTCCACAATATATTTTATTTGTGACTGACATATGAACTGGTACATTGTAATATAGGTGTCAGAAGCTCACAAGCTGTACGAATCGCAAGACAAGGAGAAAAAGAAGTTCACTCTTACGCCTTGTTGGAACATACTGAAGGATCAAGACAAGTGGGCAGCCAGGATGGTAGAGCTTGCAGAGCTGGAGAAACTTGAAAATAGCAAAAAGACTCAGAAGGCCTCAAAGGTGTCGAGGCCAAGGGATGAAGAGGAGCAAGAAACACAAGTCACAGCTGCTGAAGACCAAGAAACACAACCCAGTAAAAGGTCAGATGGAATTAAGAAGGTGAAAGCTAATCTTAGGGGAGGGGGTGCGGAAGTATGCGCGGAGGCGATCGAGAAGATGTGGGCAAAGAAGGAGGAGACCGATAAGGACAAAGAAAAGTCAAAACAAGAGAGGTTTGTGGCTGCACTTGAGGTTGACAAGGAAAATCTAGCGCTGGAGAAAACAAGAGCCGAAGCTGAACTCAAGAGAGCTGATGCTGATCAGAAGAGAGCTGAAGCTGAACAGAAGAGAGCTGAAGCCGAGTTGCTGAAACAAGAGAAGGATATTATGTTGGCGAGCAACAGCGGCCTAAACCCAGCACAGCTTCAGTGGCTCAAGATGATGCAGGAAGACATTGTCGCCAAGCGTCTTGGAAATCAAGCTTCGTCGCCGTAGAAATTTTATAATTTCAGCTATCAAATGGACTTGCTATCATTTTAATTCTTCATCAAATGAACGATTAGTCTATTTTAGTTTACATATTGCATCAGCTACTTTAATATTTGGTTTCAGGAATATTTGCTCTTGAGTTAAGGTGAATGTCCTACCTTGTTTCAAATGAACAATGAAGTTTATATTTCATGTACGTGAGCTACTGGTGCTGCTGCCTTTCTGCTAGCTGTCAGCTTATATTTCATGTACATGCTCGGTGTTTGTGGCCGGCAAATCTTACCGATTTGATGGCCTGCTAGGACTGCTGTTGCCTGCTCTGTGTCGCATGCTGCCTGCTGTCGCCTGCTCATTCTGTGTCGCGGTTGAATGGACAGGTGATTTTCTGTCCAGGACTGCTGCTACATGCTCTGTGATGATGCTGCTGTGTTTCTCGGTGGCCGGCCGGTGCTGCTGTAGCATGCAGAGAATGACCATGAAAGTTCAGTGATGATTGTTTAATCATGTCGTGCTACATGGTGCTTCAAACCGCGTCGCCAACAGGATCAGTGATGATTGTTTAATCATGTCGTGCTACAGGGCGACGTGGTGATTGTTTATGCTGATGAAAGAGACGTGGTGATGGCAAGCGACGTCCTATCGGATTGCCTGCTGCTGCTGTTAATTTAGGCACAAGTGATCATTGCCTGTCGGAGTGCCTGATGCAGCGACAGTTGAGATTTGACAGAAGAGATTTGATCCAGCGACAATATAAAAATGAATACAAACAAAAATGAATTGGCATTCACAAATTGAGTACAAATATATAGATAATACAAATGTGTTCACTTGAGTATATGATATAAAATTGTCTGTAAAATAGAGATGGTTCAGTGCACTTGAGATAATATAAAAATGTCTATAAAATAGAAATGTGCTAAATGAAATCATATATTGTATGAATACAAATCAGGATGATTGTTCCACAGGTGTTCGATGAGGTCTTCTTTCAACTGCCCATGGGTGTTCTTGTCTCTGATCTGTCTCTGTGCTTCAATATATTCTTCAAGTGTGCGATGAGCACGACCATGTTGAGGCTCGACATTGTCACCACCATAATCAAAACGCTCCTGAGGGTCGACTACGTATCCTTCATCTTCTACAATCATGTTGTGCATGATGATACAAGCCCTCATGATCAGTGCCAAAGTCTCACTGTCCCAAGGGCGTCCGGGTCCTCGAATAATTGCCCACCTTGATTGAAGAACCCCGAAAGCTCTCTCCACCATCTTTCTCGCTGCTTCTTGTCCTTTGGCAAAATATTGCTTCTTGTTCCCCATAGGTAGAGTGATGGACTTGATCAGAGTAGCCCATGAGGGGTATATACCATCTGCAAGGTAATAACCCATTGTGTAGTCATGGCCGTTAACGGAAAACTTCACTTCTGGAGCAATACCTTCCGCCAAGTTATCAAACAAGGGAGATCTATCAAGAACGTTGATGTCATTGTGTGACCCGGGCATCCCAAAGAAGGCATGCCATATCCAAAGGTCTTCTGAAGCAACAGCCTCCAAAATTATAGTGGGCTTGTCGCAATGCCCCTTGAACTGACCTTGTTTGTCATATGGGCAATTCTTCCACGCCCAATGCATACAGTCAATGGACCCCAACATGCCTGGAAATCCCTTTTTCTCACCCAATGCAAGTAAGCGTGCTATGTCCGCCTCATTCGGGCTCCTGAGGTATTGCTCACCAAAAACTTCAATAACTGCCCGAACAAACCTGCGCAGGCTCTCAAGTGCAGTACTTTCACCAATGCGAACGTACTCGTCTGTCGCATCAGCTGGAACCCCATAGGCAAGCATACGCATTGCTGCAGTGATTTTTTGGAAGGAACTCAGTCCAAGAACATTGGCCGCATTTCTTTTCTGAACAAAGTAATCATCATGGTCTTCCACAGCTTTCATTATGCGCTTGAATAGGTCCCTAGACATCCTGTACCTGAAGAACACAACAAAATATTCAGAACTAAAATAAAATTTCAGTTTGTGACACAAATTCATGCAAAGTTGTGAGACCAATAACCTGCGACGGAACATCTCATCGGTGTATGTTGGGTTGTCCGCTAAGTAATCTTGAAACATCCTGTTGTGACCGGCTTCTCTATCACGGTCAAGAACTCTGTGACCTTTGACAGAGCCACCGTGTGTTCCTTTTCATTGGATAAGGCGGCTTGCACAAGTTGAGCAGTCGATAATATTAGCAATTCATCGTCGTCGGATGATGACTCCTCCAATACTCTTCGCGCACGGGATCTCTTCCTAGGCATGATTCGTAACTGCGAGTAGAGAGGGTCAACAACAAAACTTATATCAACCGGGCATAGAGAACAAAATAAAAACCTAGATCACCTAGAGTCCTACGCAAGGTCAAGGTGAACCGATGGGACAAGGGGATGAGCCTTGGCGGAGTTCCTCACCTGCCACGGCGATCGAACGATGGAGCACAAGGGCGGCGCGATGGAGGACTCTGGGGGAAGAGCCGCGCGGCGGTCGATCGATACGATGGCGGAGTCGGGGGGAGGGGAGCCGCGATCGAACGAAGGGGTACCCGCGCGGTCGAGCGATGACGGGTAGTACCGGTCAACAAACCAATCCTAGTGGGCCTCCTGTTTTTTTGATTTGGCAAGTCGATTTTACATAACTGTTGGAGATGGCTAAATTTTGACTTGGCAAATGATTTTACCAAGTTGCTAAAACCCATCATTTGGCAAGTCAAAAATGAGGAACTGTTGGAGATGCTCTAAGAACCAAACATGGCCTTATTATACTCTATTAGTTTGACCAATTCTAGTAAAAAATACTAAGATTTAGAATATCAAGCAATTAAAATTAGGTTAATTTTATCATATATTTTAAACTAATCCCATTTAGAGGTTCAAATGTTAAAATTATTTTTTATAAGTCTAGTTAACCCTGAGATTTGTTTGATTTCATGAAAGCACGATGTGTACTTGTTATGGAACATATGGAGTATAATAAGCTCATGGATAATAATGATGTGATGTTCTTAAATACTACCTATGTTCTTAAACATAAGTTTGACCAATTCTACATAAAAAATACTAAGATTTATAATATCAAGTAGTTATAATTAGGTTAATCTTATCAAATATTTAAAACTAATTCTATTTAGAAGTTCAAATGTTAGTATTATTTAGTACAACGATTATGCCCCATGGTTTCCTAAAAAGTTTCATCATACTTTCTATTTTTTTAGATGACGCCGTGGGTGTGTTTTCATTAAGCAGAAGGATAGAGTGTCACACCAATCGCCTAGGGAACGTTAACCCAAGTTACGCTCGCCCTAGGGCCAACACAAAGCAAAAGCCGAAAGGAAAAAAGCAGCAGAAGAATACAAAGCCAAAAGATCTAAGCCACACTCAACCTGGCCAAGAGTGCCGAGAGAAGCTTCAAACCAGCGCTGCACCACTCCTTCGCCATAAGCTGTGCCACTGGAGTTGAGATTGCGTTAAAAGTTCTGTATTCTGCTCTTTCCAAAGCCACAAACCCACTAGGAAGAAGCAGGAGTCAAAGCCCTTGCGGAGCTCCTTCGGGAGCCTCTTCGTGGCACTCAACCACCATGGGATAGCTGCCATGTCCAACAGCCACAACCTGGCAAGCCACCTATGCTAGACTTCCCTGTTGTAGCAGCAGCCCAACATGATGTGGTCGAAACTTTTCGATCCTTGGTCACAAAGAATGCAAACATCGCCCTGTTGAAGGCCACGGCGGAACCTCCTCTCAGTTGTCCAATTGCGACCATGAATGACCAACCAGAAGAAGAAGCGTACTCGGAGCAGCGCTGAAGTTTTCCAAATTTTCCTGGCCCCAAGCGGCACCGAGGCCCCAAGAAACATCGCTCCATACGCGGACGCCGCGGAGTAGCGCTGATCCTCCGTGAGCCCCCACGCAAAGGTATCCGGCTGTTGAGACAACTGAACATTCTCAAGCTGACCTCACCAACAAGCGCGAACGACACCGGCCCTGCAAGTGACAGACCCAATTGTTGTCCACAATGGCCTCGCCCACCGCCGCCCTTTTCTTCCTTGGCCTCACTGCGGCGTAGACCAACGGAGCTAGGGACTGAATGCAAGCGCCATCAATCCACCGATTCGTCCAAAAGTTCGTGGTGCGCGACCAGCAGCCCGGTTTGCCTAAACCCACCAAACCCTCAGCGCGACACCAATGCGTCTGAGGTCTGAGATCCTGAGTCGATCTTGATGTGAAATGCCCGGTGTGCTTCAGGTTTGAGGAAGATGGAGCCCATTTTTTTCTGAAATGCAAAGAAGCCCGCAAGTGTTGGCAGAAGCTAGGAATTGAGGCCATCAGAATTCAACTAGCAGACATATTGTCAGCTGAGGAGTTTGTGAGTGAAATCTTACGGCTTAGGGATGATATAAAGCTTAGGGTGGTGGTGCTGTTGTGGCGATGGTGGAATGTGCGAAACAAAGTGAACGCTGGCGAGCTTATGCCAATGATGGACCAGACAGTGTCATCAGTGGAGACTATGGTGCATGATATCCTACAGAAGAATGCACCGGTGAAGCCACCAGACCAACAACTTCAGTCTTGGGTCGCGCCTCCTCCTGATGTCCTGAAAATCAATATAGATGGTGCCTTCCAAGCTAGGAACAAGACTGGAGCATGGGGGTTCATTGTATGTGACCATGAAGGTTCGTCCATACTGGCAGGAGCAGGGAATTTGGGTTTCATCCATGACGCGCTAGTTGTTGAAGCAATGGCTTGTAAACAAGCACTTGAAGCAGCAATACACTTTGGGATCTCTCGAGCTCTACTGGAGACGGATTCCTCAGTTCTTTAGAGAAGCTCTCACATCGGCAACACTTGATCACTCCGTTGGAGGTGGTCTGTTCAAAGAGATGCGTGACCTGATCGATGACGACTTCGTTTGTCTAAATGTTTGTAAAATCCCTCGCTCTTGTAATTCATGTGCACACGAGTTGGCTAGGCTAGGGATGAGTTGGGACCTGGGACAGTTTCATGTTTGGGCCCCCTCCCAGAATTTGCAACTCTTTGTTTGGCTCGCGATTCAGCTGAGCAACTTTCAGTTAATATAAGGCCACAGAGCCTGTCCTTGTCTCCTTGAATAAAAAAAAAGGTCTGAGATCCTGAGCCCTCGAAGAAACTTGGGCCTGCACACAATCGTCACAATCGTACTTTCTAATTCAACTCTGAGTTTTCTAATAACTAAGCAACAGAATACATCAATAGCTGAGCAAGCAATTTAATTATGGAAAGTTTGAGAGATGTATTAATTTACGGAAAGTTTGAGAGATGTATTTTTCAGTGCATTTATCCAAAGATAATTCAGTCTAGCATCCCGCAAACGAAATGAAGTACATATGCTAGCAGGTGCTGAAATGGTAGTATATATCAAAGCCTGCAAACCAATACTTTGTTCCATTCCAAGTTTTGCAAAATTTTGTGACCTTATTGTAATGCAACATTTTTTTTTCGCGAATGTGTCTGCAGACATGTATTTCATTGAGACGAAGTAGAATAGTTTTACAAGAAGAACCAATAATCAACAATTACTGAACCCTGCTTCTGCACAAAAGCAATAACCTTTAGGACCGTATTACATCAACATGATTTGCAACCAAAGGCAGACAAGGCTTAATTTTCATAAGCCCTGCAACGACTGAATCTGGTTTGGCTGCCGAAGCCTCCCCGTCGCTCCTTCGGTATTAGCTTCCTTGAGATGAGCCACCAGTCCGCGCATGCCGCTTTTGTCCGACCCATGACAGTTTCTGTAATTGAAGATGGTATAAGGTTTTAGCTGGTCAAAATAAGCTTAAGCTATTGTGCAGTACATGCCCCTTCTTGCTTCCCACCAATATGCATTATTGTCATTGAAGAGAGGGAAAATAGGTTCATGGTTGAACTGATTCTTCCACCACTTGCAACATATACGTTGTCTAAATAATTGTATATCGATAACACTGCTGTTTATTTATTCAAATGGTTTCAGAGTATACCACCGCTATAGTCCAGTACTTTGCTGCAACTTTGCGCCAGTGTTCATCACCCTGAATGGGGCGTGCTGCTGTTACAAGGCGTGTAACACCTTTACCTTTTATCATGCACTACCTCACAAGCATTCCATTTTGTATTATATTACACGGTAGCCACTCGATGCAGACAGAAACAATATCTATTTTGATGGAGCAAGATAGACCTGTCAAGGTGAACAATAGTCATGTTGGAGACAGAAGGACCGGAGGAGAGTTAATTAGAACAATATACAGATGTCTTTGTTCCTCTGCCACCCGTGAAAAAGAGTTGCTGTTGCTGTGTTAAAGCTTATGTTTTCGGATGCTTCGTAAATCTATTTCTAGATGAGACTTAAGAACCCACATTAATCAACCATTTGGAAACTTTAAGTTATACAATTGATTTTTTTTTTGAAAGATATACAATTGAAATTTGGCCAGCAATAATACAGTTTGCCTAAACTATGCAGAATGATGAAAATGAATATATGTAACAGTAGAAGAGACTCCAGTGCTTTCAAGTAAACAACATTTAGGAAACAACACTTTACTGACTAAAACGAAAGGAAACTAAGACTTCTAAGAGGACGAATTATCTCATCCTTCTGTCATCGTGGACACATCTATAACCGAAATTCCTTTTTCGCGATCGCGCGCTCACTTCCTGAGCCAGCGAACGCTCCACGCGTGGCTTCGTGTTCGCGAACGCTCCACGTGTGGGGGCTGCCTCCAACTTCTTTTTTTTTTGTCTTCGCCACCCTCATCCCCTTGTGCTGACATCAGCACTCACACAAGCGAAAAAAAGAAATATTTATTTCAAGTTGTTATAATTTCTGAACCGTATATCTCTTTTTAATTCCGTTTGCACCGGTGTGTTCTATGCGACGAGGCGAATAAAGCTAGATCCCACTTGAATATATTTCAAAAAAAAAATTCAACCTTTTCCTGTACTGTTGTCATTATAAGTTTTATCAATGTTCTGCTACTAAGTTAAAGGTAAAATTTATATGTATAAGTTAGATTCTAACTTTCTCAAAAAAAAAAAAGTTAGATTCTAACTTTGCAACGTTGTAAGATACATGTTTTCATGTGATAAGTTAGTGTATAAGTTACGAGACTAACTTAGAAACATTGAAGATCACGTAAGTTATGCGTGTAAGTTAGATTCTAACTTTTGCAACGTGTAAAATATGTGTTTTCACGCAGTAAGTTAAAAGTATAATTTAGAAGCATAACTTATAAGCGTCGAAAATTATATAAGTTATGTGTATAAGTTATATTCTAGATTAGACATATAAAGTTATGCGTCTGAATTTTAACTTTACTTTTCTTTTGCTAAAAAATAGAAAAAATTTTAAAAAAGTTGCCGGAACTTTTTTTTGTCAAAAAAAAGAGAAAAAAGTTTGTGCATGTGTGATCATTCGCTCAAATCCCTGCTTGCCCGCGCGTGATTTAGTCACGCCATGCACCGCACGCTCAAACACAATTAATAATCTATATTTGGTAAATTGCTGCATGCATTTGTTTTCTAAAATGGAAATAAGTCCTGTCGGAGATCGTCCGCTAGTTCGGCTGCTGGCGAGCGTGCGCGAACTAGTCGCTCCGCATCTATAACTCTCATAAAGATAAATTCTACTATCTAATTATCTTGACATGCAAAGCATCCATGTCATCATCCACTCAATATTCCACTATACATTTTATCTCATCGTGCAAAGTGTCCATGTCATCATCCACTAACACATGACATTATATTTTCATTCAAACTATTCACATTTGCAAACCACATCATTTACTAACATATATTTAATTAGTTGTCCTATCAGAATACTAAAAATCATCCACTAAGATGTAGTATTATGGTATTTATTCGATCATATCTGTAAATATAAGTAGTATAATTTCATCAGCGATTCCCGCAGCAACGCGCGGAGTTTTCTCCTAGTTTTCAGTATGACAATATAAGTTTTTTATGCACCGTGTTCAATATTTCTAAAGTCAACAGGCCCATTAACACTACTCAATCAAGCGCATTTGTGAAAATTTCTCAACTCAGAATGCCACCACATTTACTTGATCCAGCACATTTTTCAAATGCATTGCACAAAGCAAACATTACAAATATTGTTTCATCACACATTGCAAACTGGTGCACTGACACCAAATGGGGATGTGCATTGTGTTATCATCCATGGTAACAATAAACGGTAGTAACCTATATGCAAATAGCACCGTTGAAGGCTACTCTCAAGCATCCATCAGTTACCAATACATTCTTCCTTTCATCAGTAAATGACAAGTATTCATTACAAAAACAAGTAAATAGAATAGAATACTCACCTTATTATTACTTTAAGCTCAATAGGTTTCCTGCATACCTAGCAACCTCAGAGAAATGCTTTGACTCCACCGAATCAGCAAGTGTGTTGGTTCTTGGATCATAAATCTGTAAATACTCATGGTCTTGCTTATATAGGATTATCCTCCCGTCGCCAAACACAAACAAGGGATGTATGGACTCAAAAAGTTCATATTTTTCAAACTGTATGCTGTACATTTTGATCCAGAGACCCTTAGCGAAGTCTAATAGAATCCAAATGTCAACATTCGGAGCTGGGCCATGCACAACAGCCAAGTAGCCATTCAGGTTGGCTACCGTCAATTGACTTAAATGAGGAATACCATGGTCGTCGAACAACAGAAACAGATCAGGATCATCAGGAAATGTGATGGGAGGCCCCCTGATAGACGGCCCCCATGCCTCGGTCTCAAGGTCGAATGTAAAAACCAAATCTTCCTCACTAACTTGGTTGTCGAAGGTGATACAATTGTGTGGTTCCGAACATAGGCAGTAGACAACCCCATCAATTACCACACTGGTAAACCTGCCCATTTGAATGGCTTCTTCAAAGGGCACTGCTCTCCACCCTGCACAGCTGCTACTGTCGAGTGTGCAGACCTCAAACATCTGCCGACGTCCAATCCCAAGGGAGAAATGGAACAGCATTCGGAACATCTTGTATTCCCCTGTGCGGGCGACCTGCCCAAACAGATATTTGGGCTCAAGGATGAAGCTCGAAGCGAGTTCCACATGCTCTTCTGCATAGCTGTCCGGTATGCGATACACCGCTCCAGTAGCCGGATCGAGTAGTCTGTCCGGCAAGTAATACCATTCCTCGCATATCGGGCTGAACACTCGGTTGCTGCTGCAGCTGACACAGACGCGGTCATGGCTCACGCTCCCGGCTCTGTCGCCCTCCGTCCCGCGCACCTTCTTGACGATTCGCCCCGAGAGATCCATGATGTCCACGACCACGCCGCGCCCCGCGCCGTCGTCGCTGCTGTAGCCGGCGACGATGAGCACCGCCTGGTGATGCCGCGCGCCGTGGGCCGCGGCGAAGTACGGGTCGGAGAGGACCGCCCGCCACAGCCGGCAGACCAGGCGGAGGCGGCAGAGCTCCCTGGCCTGCAGGCGCAGCAGGATCTCGCGCAGCGCGTCCAGGGGCAGAACGCCGATGTCGGACGTCGCCGGAGCCGGCGTGATGCGCCGCTCCGGTGTGGCGCACGGCTTGGACAACGACATCCCACGCCCACGGGCGTGTTGTTTGGTTCCGCGCTGGACCTCGCCGCTGGTAGGAAGAAGATACGCGAGGCGCGGCCGGTAGCCTGCGCCGGACGCGGCAGGGGAGCTGCACGGAGGAAACCGTGGCGGGTGGAAGGGGCGGCCTCGAATTGGGGAAGACGACGACCCGGTCGGTGCTTGGGATGGATCTGGAGTTCGGTGTAGTGGGCCGAATCGTGGAGGGTTGGTTCCGGCCCATGCGTGCTCTGATGGGCCGGGCGACTGGGCCTCCTCTCGGAGGGGCTCGGGCTCGGGGCCTCGGGTCTGTGCCGGGTGCGCTTGTAATCAACGTCGGAGACCTCTTGCAGGTACAGTATCTGAATACAGTTCAATCTGTACCATTGATGAACTATTTATGGCCTCTAACTATATACTTCATTTATAAGTTTATCAGTACTTCACTTCATATCACTTAGAAACTCCAGTATTCTAAACACTTCACTTTGTGTAGTGCTTTAAGCCTTTAAGTGGCAAAAGTACACCATATCTGGTTAAGCATAAGTCTGACCGAATCCTGAAAGTAAAATATCTGTTATAGGTTGGATTATTTGGAACATATTGATTGCTCCATGTGGCATCTAATTCCAATATTGAACCTGGCCTAAATGCTGGATAACCAGCTTGTAAAGGCTGGAATGCTCTTTCCTTAATCAGTCAGCTTAGTTGGTTTGCTGCCTTTTTATGCCTTTCTGTAAAGCTCACTTTGTTTATGGATCCAAAACAAGCATTATGGATTTCTTTATGGACTTGTCTTACTGAGCTCCCAACTGCCCCCATCCACTGTTCACATGCAGCAACAGAAACAAAGATTTTTCTCATAGAGCATTTGGGATTTTTTGGAGAAGCCCAGAAGCTCCTCAGCTGTTGCATGTTGCATTTCTCCTTATGTTAGTTGTAGACATTTCATACACACACTTCTCAGTCCCAAGTCCCAACCCATTGCTGAATGGGATAAGTCAATAGCAGTTCGCAGCTTTTAACAAGACTAGCTAAACACCCGTGCCTTGCAACGGGAAAATATAATACCACGGTTAATATATGTACAAATATATAAGTGTGTGTATATACTATAAAAAAATCGCAATCGTGATATTTGGAACATCAATACCACACAAATCCCTCACTCAAAGTTAACTCAAGCTTGATTTTTAATGCTAGAATATTGTTAACAACACAATTCGGTTCGACCTCAAAATGATAACAGCGCAATTTGATTGGACCTCCTCTCGCAGTCCCAATGGCTGAGTTGCAGTTACAATTTCTCCGAGTTAATTTTGTACCTCAAGCTCCCCTTTGCCTTTTCTGTCAAATGCGATAAGACAAGTTAAAGAAAGGTCCAAACAGAGCTGAAAAATGTGTTCCTGTAAGCAGCATAGTTGATATCTTAGTCTACTCAACTGAGGAATAGATTATGCAAAGAAATCGAAACACTAAGAAAGAAATGCGCTCGCATTTAGATGGACATCGCTACACTACTGTAAATTAACAACATTCACAATGGACAGTGCTATTTGAAGGATTTGAGTTCTCAAAAAAAAAAAACACTAAACCCAGAAATGCATCAGACACTGAATCGATTGCTGCTAGTTTCGTCCCTCATATAATTAGGTAAACAGCCACAGTTTTTTAAGTGGACCAAACACTGAAAATGTGTCATTCTTCCTGTCCCAAACTATCCAGGATACAAAAACGGCAAACAATAAACTTCATTAATCAACCTGATATACAAACGCAAATTTCACATTTCACTTCCTATGCAGTCTTTCAGAATTTAGGGCAATCCATTACAATGTTGCAATCATTGATGTAACTTTTTCAACGCTATTTATATCATAGCATTTTTTTTACCAAGGGATGTCAAATTTGTCATATTATCAACTTTAGTTGAAACAAACAATAACAGTAGAGTTTATTGGGAAGCTTCATTTGCAGAGCTAATTCAACTGTTGTATGTGTGAACATGAGTGAGAAAAGTGCATCCTCAAGCACGGATAAAATTACTTAGCCTCAGCTCCAGTTTTTTACTCTGCCATGGCCTAAATAAGATCGTGCATAGCCATGCCACACTCTAACAAAAGAAACTTAGAACTATCTACTGTTACCTTATTCAATCGGGAGCTGATCATTGCCCTTGGTACTGTTTCAAATGTCTCCAGCCCTACTGTTAACAGATAGCAGACACCTACAATTGCTAGCAAAACTGCAGATTTTAAACCAAGAATAACAGAACATATGGATGCTAGCAGAACACCAGTTTGATGCAATCATGATTCATGAAATGAGTCCTAGCTTGATATAAAACAAGGCACAAACTATGTGTTCAGCACATTGTGATTGCCAAAACAACAAAAAAAGCATGCTTGTACCTACCTCAATGAACTCGTGGTACTCAGCCTTACGTTCAGAACAAAAAATCTAACAAGAACAGTTTGTAGATGATCCCCAAATTGGGTCATATGAAATCATACCTCAGTCAATCTGTAATGAACTCGTGGTACTCGGCCTTACATTCAGAACAAAAAAATCTAACAAGAACGATTTGTAGATGATCCCCGAATTGGACAGTCAATCTGTAATGAACTTGTGGTACTCGGCCTTACATTCAGAACAAAAATTCTAACAAGAACAATTTGTAGATGATCCCCAAATTGGGTCATATGAAATCATGCTACAACTTATTAACATGACACCTTGCAGCTCCAAAATAATAGGTAATCAGTAATTTTTAGCAACAAGCAATAATTTTTTGTTTAGTATCCAAAAACATAACGCAACAAAAATAATGGCATTGATTTCCTTCTATCCATAATGTTAATTATAGCAGGCAAGCAGAACTTGTACCTCTTCTCATGTCAATAGTAGCAAATAATTGCTATACTTCTATCTACTTCTTCTCATGTTGCAAGGACCAATATTCACGAGCTCCTTGATGGCGGGTAACGCTAGGCCTTGGATGCGGGCACCCAGTGTCCAGCATTGCTACGCCAATCGAATCTAGAGGCGGCGACGTGACAGGAAGGGATAGGAGGCAGTGGTGTGGGTGAGCGCGGGGCGAGGACGAAGGTGTGGGCACGAACCACGATGGTCCTTCTCCTTATCATCGATCTGTCGGCCATGGATTGCGGCGCGGCAAGGACAACAGTGCAGGCACGCACGGAGGGGCTCTCGGCGCTCCGTCGACCGTGGATCGGGGCGGGGCCAACCTCCTCCTATTGCTGCTCGACGGGATGCGTCCGCACCTCAACGGCCGGCCCTGGAGCTCCCGCCGATCGGGCGGAGGCCCGAGCTAAGCGGGCCCTAGGTTTCCGGCCACGGTCCGGCGTCGGGGCGCTGGCTGGGGCAGGGCTGTCCGCCGCGTGCCCACGCCTCTGCTCGCCGTCGTTGCCCCCATCGTCCGGTGGCTCCCTCCGCATCGAGGCTGGAGCCGGGGTCGCCACGCCCGCACCGAGGCAGGGGCCGCAGCGCAGGTGGTGACGGCGCAGCGAGCTACGTTGACCGAGGGGCGGCGGGGAGATCGGGGCTTGTTGAGAAACTACCGGGCATTTTTTTGTCGCGAGTGGGGAGCGTCGGGCCAGGCTCTCGCGCGTGGGAGACGGGGGAGGGCCGGGGGAGGGTTACGAAGCCGTGCGGCAGGCCGATTAGGATGGATACGATACCATTTGAGAATTTTTAGTAGTAAGATATGGTCGCTGCTGCTCAGACCTGATACTTGTATTGCAATAGCTCTGGTTTTCTGTTCTGTTTCACATAGTTATTCAGAGTGGCGCACTGTTGTGTAGGAGCCTCTTGGATCGTTGGTGTTGGAGGCGTTCACTTGGTATCTTATCGAGTGGTTAGAGCCGTGTCTTAAAAGCTTGGAGGATCTCTTGACATTCTTCATCATTTTGATAAACATCCAGATGCATATGATTGTTTTGAAGGAAACATTTATTTACATGCCTCTTCATTTGTCAGGAGACTTCTAGAAGTAATTATGTTATACCCCAGGGTTTTCAAGTAAAATATCATTTTACTGTATTAATCAATGAAATAAGCATAATATGCATGATTAATACACTGAAAAAATGTCATTGGCTTTAGCTTCCAATATCCATCAATCTGTTATTAGGACTACCGGTTATCATGCTTTAAATAAGGCCTTACTGGATATCACAATTTTCATCATGCTACAACACCAATTAGTTTTCTTTCCTTCATTTATTCGGCTCCAGGTTGATAAAACTGTCAAATTCAGTTGATATTCTCAGTTCACGTGTCATCATTAATCTTAATTTAAAAGGAACAGTTACAACACTGTTGGATGCAGCTGATCAGGAGCAAGACTGAAGGAGTCCAGCAACAAAAGCGAAGGGCGTGCACGGAAGCTGAAGATGCTATCATCTTTTCATTTCCTGTTAAGTTCTGTGACATATCCTCCCTCCCATTGAGAGTGTGGATGTTTAAACTCCCCCCTCTCCACCCTCTCTAAAACTCTCGTTGGGTGGCTGTGCGCAGGTCCTATGATGAGTAGGCGCTGAGGAAAATCGGGGTAGTTACTAGTTTTTTGTAGGGGTTTTGGCCCTTTTTATTCTGCTCTGCTCTTATGCTGTGCTTCCCTGAAACTCTAAACAATGTATTTCCGTTGTTGCTAATGGAAATGGGGAATGGTCTTGTCAAAAAAAAAAAAGGAAAAGTTACAACATTTGTGTTTATTAAATTTCACAAAATGTGCTTATTGTTGACGATTAAAGCCCATGCACAACTTATTCTTTCCCTGCAGAAACTTGGGGAAGGTGTATAGAGTGTATGTGTTAGTTGATGTGGATTGCCTTGACCCAGCGTTTGCAAAATCAAGGTAGCCAACTTTTTTTTAGAAAGGAAGGCAAAAGTTTTGCCGCGATTTCTATTAGACGAATAAAAAGAAAAGGCAAATGTCAGCCCAGTTTTTTGACTGGAAACCGGGCCAGAAAAACCATACAATTGTGGAGGGTACCCTACTCAACAACACTTAGGTACCAAATCACTACTGAACCACTACTAAACGACTTTGGTCGGATTGGGACATCGACACTAAAACTCGGTCGGATTGGGTCGTCGACACGAGCCTCCACTCAACTATCTGCAACACAACTCGCACCGCCACAAGCGGCCGGTCGACGTCCACTCTACTCAACTAGATCGACATGGAAGATACAACTCAACGACTGCAAACGACAACATCCTACACCACCGCGGCCACCACCCTCGCAACACAACAGCAGAAAACGACGAACCCAGTAGCCCTGTCCCATGGCATCCCGACCAAGTCTCGAAACCTCAACGACGCCTTCAAGAAGGTTACGACGCACGAGCGCCGCCGTCGCCTGTCCAAGGGAGGACCGGGTTTCACCCGAGGAGAAGTGTTGGGGGCGCGATGCCCTCAACAGGGGAAACGACACCCGCAGGTGCCGCCATCGCCAGGCTTTCGCACAAAGAAACCCCCGCACGGACCATGACCAAGATGCCAGGACCCCACCAGATGCCAACGTCGTCGCTGCCAACCACCAGCTGAGGCCTTACCGGGAAGTCGACTGGCCACCACAAAGGTAGCCCCTTGCGAGTTGCGCCAAAGACCCCGCCGACCCCGTAGACCACACGCCCGAACGCCGGCCTCCCACCGACATGCTGATTGGGAAGCGCCCCAACCTAGGAGGCGCCGAGCTGGGGGACGAACCCTGGACCAGCACCCCATTGACGCCAAAGCCTCCGTCTTCAATGCAACCGCTCGCCGAAGATGTTAGCCAAAAACCGTGGGGGAAGGACAACATAGACGAGGCCCCCCAACGCCGCACGAGCCTCGGCCCGGCTGCCGCAAAATCGCCACCGCCAAGAAGAAGGAGGGGACGAGCAGAGAGGGGGGGACCCCGCTGCTCCCCCTGCGCCCACACGAGCTAGGCGACGCTGACGAGCCCCACCGAAAGAGGGCAGCCCCCACCGGGCTCGGCACCACCAGTCGCACCACCACGGCGCCGTCGACATGCCACCACCACGGCCAGCCCCGCCACCGCTGCGAAGCCGAAGAGGATGCCCCGCCACCGCAGACGAAGCTCGACAGCACGCCACCACCACAGCCACCACCAACCTGCCCCTCGCCGATCGCCAAGCCAAACCACCAATCGCGGACAGGGCCGCTGCCTCATCCACTCATCGCCAACCACACGGCCGCGTCACCACCGCTGCTACAGGGCCCCGCCGCCGCTGTGAACCACCATCGCCCCCTGGCCATCGCCGCCGCCGTGAACCACCATCGCCCCATGGCTATCGCCGCAGCAGGCCACAACAGCGCCACCAATGACCCCCTGCTGCGCAGCCACACCACCACCTCCCACCTTCACTGTCGCCGCCACCGCCGGCCACCACAGCCACCACCACCAGCGCACCTTCCAACTGCCGCCGCCTCCACCAAGCTGCCGGGTAGCAGCCCGGCCATCCACCACCAGCCACGCGGCGCCCAAACCGCCCCCACCACCAGAGGCCGGGGGGCGTTCCGCCAACGAAGCCGTACCAGGGCCGAGCGACGCCCGGCGCCGCCACTGCCGTCCACCAGCCGCGGCCCCCATCCCGCTGGAGACCGGGTGAAGCCAGGTAGCCAGGAGCAGCCCCGAGCAGGCCGAAACCCCGCAGCACCGCCCGCACCGCCCCACCGCCAAGGCCGCCGGTGGGTGGCGCGGCCCCCATCGCCGCCGCTCGCACCGGGAAAACCTCGGCCGGATCGAGCAGGTGGCCCCAGATCTGGCCACAAGGGGGCCGGATCCAGGTGGAGGGGGGCCGTCGCCGCCGTCCGGTGACAGGAAGTCGTTGCCGCCATCATCTTCCACCGCGCTCCGCCCGAATCGGACCGCGTCGCGTCGCCGAGCCCCATTCCCGCACCATGGAGCGCCCGCGACTCGGGCTGAGAGGGAGCCTCGCCGCTGCCTTCCTGGGGAGCCGCGCGGGCCTCCCGGCGGCGCCCTCCGGCATCGGCGAGGGGGGAGGAGGGGTGAGGTTGGCGCGGCGGTGGCTAGGGTTCCGGGTCGCTCGAGCCGCCAGAGTGGGAGGGCGACGCGGGCGTTTCTGCTTCCAAGGTAGCCGACTTATGTTCCCATTACTTATAATTTGATGTGTCAAGCTTAATTGCACGTAGAGGATTCTGAAATTTCAAATGATTTCTGGATTTGTCTTTCACTTAATGGCTATCTTGAGTTGGTAGTTCCTAAGGCACACTATCTTTAGTTTTGGACTTGTGGTTAACTCAGTTCAGTGGCTGAGACTAGTGTCTTTTATCACTGGTTATTTTCTCCCCTATTTGCAAGAGACTTTGTGATTTCTAGTTTGTATATTTATCAAATGATAAATTTGGTTGCTTCATATATTAAATTAGTTTGATAAGTGAAGGGTTAGTCCCTGCCCTACTTCTGTACAAAGCCGTAGAGATGTGTAGATACAGGTCAGTAACATTAATTTGTTTATATGGTTTGAATATGTAGATATGTAAGTGAAAATGTGTCATGTTCGCAAAACATTTTGGTATATAGAGATGTGTCATTTGTATATATAACACACTGTCATTGGGGATTTGTCTTTCATTTTTCAATTCATCACTATAGACGTTGTATAGGCAAAGTAGTCCACATCTGCGATAACCATTTATCACACATACACGTGTTTTCGACGACTCCTTATCGCAGATGCTTTCTGTCTAGACGCATATATACGCAAATTCTCAGACGCGGATTTTACCGGTATTCGACGACTGTTAAGTCGCATCGATCTTATAATAATGAGAGCACCTGGCATATGATGGCGAGGAGACGATGATTAGCTAGTTGAGTCGTTCCGACAAACATTGTGCAATGTGGTCAGGGTATCGTTATCTTAGAGTTCGTGTGTCGCCACTCGGCAGCCGGAGTCTCGTCCGCGGTTGCTTTCGGCTTCGATTTCTCCTGCAAGAAAGCAAGCAAAGTATTGTGGCTTCTTCGTGGGAGGGGGGTGAGACGGTGAGTGACGCGCACGCTCGGGCGGACGGCCGCGGCCTCGCGCGGTCGCGCTCCTGCTCCCTAGTCCCTAGTAGCTGGTGGATTGCACGCGTCGGCAACGCGCCCGTGCCGTCGCTTTTCCGTCCCAAGTAGAGAGTGAGTGCCGGGCGCATCGCGGTGGCGTGCTGCGGCCTTCTGCTGTCTCAGCTCTGATCCGACGGAACCCCCACCAGCAAGCGGGTGACCGACCTGTGCTAGAGAGGTGTGAACGTGTGAGGCGGGTGATGAATCATTCAGTTGGTAGTGCGCGGACGGTGCATATGTGATGATGCTTTCGCGACCGGGACGCGTAACGGCTACCCACGAGCCGCTGGTCCTCTTTCTGTAACCGTAGTTTAGTAACAGTCCAGCGTCAAGTACTCTAAAGGGAAATGCTATTTTTCAGACGCAAACTCTAGGTTCAATTACTACTGCGTCTTTTTAAGATGCAAGACTCAAAATGTTATTTTGTGTATTTGTGTCTTAATTATCGCGGCTGTCAGATCAAATCTCTGTCAAAATGGGCGTGTTTGGAACCGTACAGGCTTTGGCGGTATTGGCGACGCGATAACGATCGAACCATAGCTCCACGGCCGCGAACGGCGCTCCGGTTCGTTCTCGCGTTTCCCCTTTCACCGTACGTAGTTTTACTCACGTATGGCCATGGTAAGAGAGCGTGCCACGGCCACGAGTCATTTTGCCTGCGAGGTCCTATAATTTGCTTCTCTCCGTCGCCACAGCAGAAAATGTGGTCCAAAACACGATTGATATCTTCTATTTTTATTTACAACTCGAGTGTTTGCCCTGATTTATTTCAGTGAAAACAAAGCATGCAGTTGAACACGTCCATATATCACCATCAGCTTTGGAACGTGGTTGCGTACGTCGTTGCGCACAGGCCGGTCCCGCGCGACGAAACTTGGGGGTTGCGGCCGGAAACACCACGCGACGCGACGGTGAGCTGAGCAGGAAGCCACCACATGCTGCACGCCTGCAACTAGGGAAGATACTAAGCAAGCAGATCGGAGCAGGGGCGAGAGAGATCATCGCGCGCGTTCGGTCGGTTGTATCTAAGATATGAAATGTTGCAATTTTAAATTAAGATTCGAAACATTAAAAATTCTCAAATCTAGTGCACAGGCAGTGCTCAACTCAAACAGATCAACGTCGTGGCTTCCTGTTCACCTGCCGCCCGGCTGCCGCCTGTCTGTAGGGCTGTCTGTAGGGGCCTGGTGGTTGGAGCGCCGTGGGCCAGGGCGGCCGGCCGGTGACCTTGTCAAGCCGCCAGCGGCGGGCCATTGACCGGATCTCCACACGGAGGGCAGGGCCGTGGTCTGCGGGCGGCGTCACGGCGGAGGCAGCCACCAGCCGGGGCAGGGCAGCACAGGTCCGGTCGTCCGGCGGAGAAGAGAACTCGCGGTTCCGTCTTTGTCGGCGTCGGGCGTCGCGGTTGTGCAGACGTGTCGTGCGTGAGAACGACCGACTCGGCCAGGGGATGCACCTTGTTTTTTTTTTTGACTGTGCACCCATCGGGGTGGGCTGATGGGCTTCCTAGCCTTTTTATGCCATTTTTAGATCTACTTATCCGGAGAAAGTTGGATTTTTTACTTTATGATTTTTACGAGATTTACTATGATTTTTTTTAAAATTCAGTCAAAATAAATAAAAAAAAGACAAAATCACATTCAAAACCACTCATAACCAGGTCGGTGACGAAATTTGCACGGTTTTAAAAGTTGAAGGATGTGTTTGTCCGATTTTGAAATTCAGGAATAAAAAATTAATGGACTTTCACGATAGTTGAGTGATAAAAAAATGGAATTTTTCTTTTATGTTTACATGTTTCCATAGCTGCAGCCCGGGCCCAAATCCGCCGTCTCAATATCTTTTTTTTTTCTCAGTACTAGACTAGAGGGTTTGCCCTGTTTTACTTTAGTGAAACAAATCATGCGATGCAGTTGAACACGCCAATACCAGGAATCATCATCAGCTAGCTTGGGAATGTGGTTGAGTACGTCGTTGCGCGCAGGTCGGCCCCGCGACGGAGCTGAGAAGCTACCACATGCTGCACGCCTGCCATTTGCAAAGATATTAAGCAAGCGGATCGGCGCAGGGCGATAATCGTCGCACGTTCCGCGTTGGTTGCTTAGCAAGGTTGCAGAGCCGCGGGCACACGGCTGCCGCAGCATACAAATACACCAGGCCACCAGCCAAAAGCAGCGCCCCACCCAAGCCTCTTTTGCCGCCTCCATTCCATCACCACTTCATCACCACCAGCACAAAGCGCTCGATTAGTTCGTTCTTCCACTCCTGCTCCACCTCCACCGCTTGTTGGCACCCCAGCGCAGCGCATCTCTCGCTCGTCCGGCGTCCTCGCCGTCAACGATCTCACCGCTTCCATGGCCGCGAAACCTGCAGAGACGACGACAGCTGGTAAGTCTTGCTATCTCCCAGTCCCAGGAAAAAGCGGCAGCAGCAAAAGCGATATATATAGGAAAACGTATATACCTCGGCCTGGCAATATTATTCTCGATCTGTGGCGTAGGTTCTAACCACAGTTCTCCTCTCTTTAACTTTCTGCTGGCACTGGACCAGGAAGCAACAAAGCTGAGGAGTCCTCGTCGTCCATGGCGGACGTGTACAAAGGCGAGCTGACGCCGCTGCAGAGGCACGTCGCCTTCTTCGACAGGAACAAGGACGGCATCATCTACCCCTCGGAGACATACCAAGGTGCCTACTGTTTGATTATTTGTTCAACTTCTCATGGACACCTGATCGAGGATGGTGACCGGCCATCTGACTGTTGTTTCTGCCTTTTCTGGTCTGCATGCTGCAGGGTTCCGCGCGATCGGTGCCGGCGTCCCGTTGTCCGCCTTCAGCTCCGTCTTCATCAACGGCCTCCTTGGACCCAAGACCGTACCGGTATGTGAATGTCATCTCTCCTCCCTCAACACTCTATCTCAGCAACATTTTCAAATGCATCCTTTAAGTCTTCCGTAGATCGATCATCCGTGATCTCGTTGAAATCTGAATCTTCACTTTGGCCTTTGATCAGTATGTATCGTTAATAGATGCAGAAATATATTAAGATCGTCCTCTGCCTGTCATTCCACTTTACCAAATCGACTTCTTCTGCATGTCAGCAAGAAATTTAAACCTTACATATTGGGTTAGTGATCGTTTAGAAATTACTAACTAGCTATTGACATACTGTCAAAGTTAAAAAAAGTGAGGATACGAATTCCTAAGGTTGCTTCAAGTTTCTTGAGGCAAAGATTTAAAAAATATCACTACAATATTCCAATAACCACATGGTTAATGAGGAATCCAAATTTAAACAATGTGATATAATGATTCTGTGAGATCTGTACTAAGTACTAACATGGGTACATATAAAATGTGATATGCCAACTTCCTGGACACATCATGGGAACATGAAATGTGCATGTCCATTATGAACACTCAATGCAACAACCGCACATAAAACTACCTTTCAGTTATCTCTCCTGAAACATATAGTATTTGGAAGTCGTCTTATTATGCATATTATAAACTTGTAAGAGCCAATGTATTCAGATGCAGAAATTGTGCTCTGTCTGACGTCGGCTCGATCGTTCCATGTCAATTTCAGGAGAACGAGAAAGTACCAGCTTTCAAGCTCCCCATCTACGTGAAGAACATCCAAAAGGGAAAGCACGGAAGTGATTCGGGCGTGTACGATGCCAATGGAAGGTACCCATCCAATTCAAATTTCCATCTCTCACCATCTCCACGGGTGAAAAATTCAGAGTTCAGACATATTAAATCTCAGCAGCTCATGGTTTCTGTTTTTCGTCAGAATTAATCTCACTTCTCATTCTACTTTACTGAATGAAGACAAGGTAACACTAATAAACAAGTAGCCAACAATAGAGAATTTAATAGACATGTGATTGAATTACTAAACAGGACCAAGCAATCGATAGTGCTACTTCTCCTATGTGAGATGAGATGGATGCATACTACTTCTGATGAACTAAGGATTAAACAATTAAAGGATCATAGGCAGTTGGGAGCGAAGTGATTCTTATGTCGTTTTGCCCTTTGTCTAAAGCACTACTCAACAACTTCAGTCCAAACATGCATGGGGAGTTACAAACATCCAATAATATGAGGTTGTTCTATTAGTTAATCAAGCTCATGTTTCAAACGAAAAGAAAACTATTGCCATGAGAACTGAATGGGGAGTCGTTCACATGTGCCTTGGTTCACTGTAATCTTATAGGTGTTCAGCTAAAAAAAATGTCTGCCCTAATCCTCCTCGAAAACAAGAAAAATGTCATAATTAATCATCTACTTACAGTTACAAAATTTTTAAAAAACTTATTGGTTAGCTCGTTGAGCTAAAAGAATTGCTAATCATCATTGTATCTATCAACCTCCAGGTTCGTTCCTGAAAAATTTGAGGAGATCTTCAAGAAGCATGCCAACACCAGGCCTGATGCCCTGACGGGCAAAGAGCTGAAGGAGCTGCTGAAAGCAAACAGGGAGCCTAATGACTTCAAAGGATGGTAAATACTCTTCAGGAGCTATAGACTTCCAGAACAGTATATATATGACATGCAAGAAGGGGTATGTGCTCCGTATTTGAGCTGATTATGTTTCGGAAAAATCCCTGCAGGCTAGGTGGTTTCACGGAGTGGAAGGTGCTCTACTCCCTATGCAAAGATGAGAAAGGGTTTCTTCACAAGGACACTGTCAGGGCCGTCTACGACGGCAGCCTGTTTGAAAAGTTGGAACAAGAGAGGAAGTCTAAGAAGGAATCTCCTAAGAAGAAATGATAAGAGCATCGGCATGTTACACGCTAGTGTCTCGAAGAATTTGTAAATCACGGTGTGCTGTGTGCATGTGGGATCTGTAGAATAATACCCTAGTTTGATTCTGTACGCCAGTGGACTCATCTTTATTTATGGAGCAAGTGATTTCTTATAAGTATACCCATCTCTTCTATCATTGTGTGTTTTTTAAAAAAAGAGAATATATTAATATCTCAGCCTTTGCATCGACAAATACATATTGCTATTCCTTATTACATAGTTACAAAGAGAAGCTCAACTCAAAAAAAGAAAACCTCCACCAATATCAAAGCACTGCACCGCATCTGTCCGCCGAGATCTACGAGCTGGTTCTCCATACCTGGGTTCTTCAGTCAGAAAACCTCCTCATTTCAGAATGATCACCACTGAGCAGGACCGCCCGTCGTCAGACCATGCAGGTCAGTCTACAACGCTGGCCACCACCTCCCACGCTAGCCTCGTCACCATCTTCGTGGACACAACTAATGCACGGTCCTCCTAGGACCGTTGCCCTTCACCAAGCAGATGTCAAGCCCTCCAATCATTGCGCCAACTCCCTTTTCTTGGCCCGCTTTGGACACTGTGAAAACTAGACTTCGAATTATCAACTAGGCCTCCACCTTGTCAGCAACCATCGACTAGCATAATATGAGATTCAAAAGAGACGCCTCGAAGCAGAAGGTTAAGGTTTACAGCCAAATTAGTAGTACTAATAGATGCATGAAAAGCAGCAGCCAGGGAGTGAGTTTATATTGTTACTAACAGATGCATGAAAGAATAGCTGCTATTTGATATGTTACAAGATAAAGGTGGTTGTTTTCTGTATCCATTTAGATTATGAGGATGTTCTATATGTTTGGAAACAGTGATGCCCAATCGGACTTACGAGTTTAAGTTTTACACACCATGTGCATTTACTTTCACTTTAAGGAGCTGCACAGCTGTGCTTTGGAGCAGACCTTATTGGTTTTGGTTAAACTACGATTCCAAATTGTTTCAGTGAACAGGATGCAAGACGTATCAATGTTTCAGTGATGCAACAACGAGGGGACCCTTTGCTTATAATAGGATCTCCATTTGGCTTCATGTCACCCTACTATTTCTTCAACAGGTAATTTTTATTCTACTGCTTTAGCAGAATGGCAGCATGTTTTTAAGTATGCACTGTAATTTAGAGTTATAATGTTCTACTGCTTTAGTAGAATGGCAGCATATTTTAGAGAGCCACACTTACAACTTGAAGTTAAGAGTGCCAGTTAAAATACAATATGTACTGCATGTTGCCAATAAATATGCACTCTTCAATTTTTTTGAGGGGAAATATGCACTCTTCATTTATACCTGTTAGTCCAATCTCTGAACGTTCATGTCTGTCATTGAAGTAACATGCTCCGCTCAACCACAAAGTCATGCCAAATGAATCTCTGAATGTTGTTCTTGCTCAAGGAAAAAAAAATTCTGTTAGTCAAATTTGTTAGCGTGTCGATGCTCTGCTCAAGTCAATTTGTCATGTTTTTTTTTTTAGATAATGGAACAAAGTTCCAGCCTCTACTATCCGTGGATGGTACACAGCTGAGAGTCATACAAAAATAACAATGCCATAAGGCTTACATGTCCAGGAAAAAAAGAAACAAAGTTCATCCCAACTAGTAGGCGCAACGAATAAATATCATGCTTCAATACGATTCATGAAGTTCCACCTCAACTTCGCAAAGATGTCCATGATCAATGTCTCCCATCTTCTACATCCCTCAAAGAACATTGGTCTCTCTTTGTGCAACATGGACCAATGACGTATCCAATATGTTGTCCTGAAAATGACCTGCATTGGTGTATTTGATTTAGCTTTGTTAAATACCATATCATTTCTATTCAACCAAATCGACCAGCATAGTGCAGCAGCTCCCAGCAAAATTTGGTTTGCAAGTCTTAGACTTAAACCATGTAGCCAAGAACCTAACATATTGGTGAAGCTAGTAGGAGGTTGAATTCCATATGTGATATACACAGTATTCCATACAAAGCATGCAAAATAGCAGTCAAAGAATAAATGCTGAATAGTCTCAACCGAACTACAAAGACAACATTTGACACTTCCATGCCAATTCCTCTTGGCTAAATTATCTTTCGTAAAGTCAATTTGTCATGTTACTGTGTATATTTTGACATGGCCCTTGTGTGCAATTAATTTAACATTTTTCTAATCTTAGACTTGCTTGCTCTCATAGGCTGCCGAAGTGGGACAAGTGCTGGAGTGAACAAGACTACAAGTGGAGGCACACACTCTCCTCTTGCTGCAGAGGGATATCAATTTATGTTCTTTTGATTGTTGTCAAACTATGAGTTGTAGTTATTACCCCGTTGAATCTTGTTTTAAGTACTAGTGGGCACCAAATGGATGGACGACATGGTTGTATTATGATAATATTATAACTCTAAATATGTAGATTTGTGGTTATGGATTGGATGAAATGAGTGCTTAATTATGTGTTCATGTGTGAAATTGAACTTAGATTTGAATTCAAATACAAATTTATATTCAATTCAAATATAAATTAGTGTACTTGTTCTGTAATCGTATGATATATTCTTTTCCTAGAGTTCTAATTCCTAGGGAAAGATTCCTAAGGAAACTGTCCAGTTGTCCACGTTGGATCTGACATAGCCATCTAAGAAAGTTTCCCTAGAGGATACAACCCCTAGGGAAAGATCATTTCCCTACCATTTTCACAAAAACCGTAGGAAAACCTCGTCTTTCTCGTCGAATTTCTCCCTATGGGCCTTTTCCTACAAAATACCCTAGAGAAACCGTTTCCCTACGGTCTTTTAGCATTTCCCTAGGGTTATTAATCCTAGGAAAACTTGTCGATTCTAGTAGTGAAAGCCCCATGCAAGAGGAGAGGGCTAACATGTACACTACACTTCCATGGAAGTTAACAACATCCGCAGTTGTCGCCGTCATCCATCCGCAACCGTCGCCGTCATCGGGCCGAAAGGTCAAGGCTTTTTGGCCCTGACCTCCTGCATAAGACTCAATGCTGCCTTGCCAAGTGAGGTTCTTGCCTGTCATTCCCAACTGAGGCTTTGCCTTGCACAAGGTTGCCTAGGACGCCGAAGCCAAGGGTAGCATGGCAGCGTTGCCGCAGTGCAACGTCGCTGTCCGCCACCCTTGCATGTGGCCAGCCACCATACCACCGCCCTGCCAAGCTGCAGAGCGCGATCAATACGAGCATGGGCCGCCGCCACAAGATTCAAGGCGTAGAGCTCGAAACATCCGCCGATGACCATGGACAAGACATGGGAGCTGTTTAGTTGGTCATGGTTGGCTACTGCCTGACAGGCACAAGTGCGTGGGTGCCCAGGCTAAGTCAGCCACAAGAGCAGTCGTTCTGGTGGGCCAAAGACATGCAGGCCAACAACCCCGATCGCCATCCTGATCACAGTCGGCCCCCGGCTAGGCAAGCTGTGAGGACGCCATCCTCCACCCAAAGGGCGTCGGATCAAGCCACCCAAGCCCGAGATCGGACCATGTCAGAGATGCTGCCGCCGCTAGGTCATGGAGAAAGAAGAGAAAACAGGAGAGAGGAAGAAGCACCCACTCCACTGTTTCGTCCCCACCACCAGAAGGAGCCTCGCCGCCACCATCTCGGCAGGACGCACGGTGCCGGCGACCCCACTCCAGCGGCGGTGTGGCTGGAGAGGAAGGAGGAGGAGGTTTGGGGCGACATTAGGGTTCCGTTCCGCCCGAGATGCCCACATAAGGAGGGGGGGGGTGGCAACATTGGTTGGAATTAATCTGTGGTAATCTAGAGATAGAAGGTAGACAAATGAGTTTTTCATCTATTTTTTGAACGCAGTGATTTTTTTGGAGGGACTCAGTGGAAAATAAAGAATTACAGAGGGGGACGAGGAGTGCAAAAAAAGAACTTTCAAAGTTCAAAAAGGAAAAATAAACTTCACTAAAGCCTATTCTCCAAACAATGCTTGAGGAGAAATGACTGAATGTACTAGAGAAGCCTAAATACAATATCTATTTTTAATCTTGTTAGGATACATACAGTTAAATTTTGAATTTGTCTCGATAAGCATGTACTTTTTTTTTTTGCGAGCCCATAAGCATGCACAGATTGATTTAGTCGGTAAAGATAGTGAATCATTTGCCAAATTTGTAAAACTCTGTTTTTGATTCTGAAATTTGTATAACCCTTGACAACCACATATATGTCTTTTGCATGCGGAGAACTTTTAGGGTACATAAAGAAAAAGTGTTATACGATAACAACAACCTTAAAAAATACATATACAATAACAGAGACTTTTTAGAAAGAAATTAATACAACCTTCTCTCAACTAGATCAATGTTAACGTTGTAGTCTACAAACACGCTATAGCATAGCCACCGCTATAACTAGTGCCCGGTCCTTCTAGCACACCTTATAACTGTGCCATCGCTAGAAGAACGTTTTCCAAGTTCTATGCTTGGTGTTTTTTTTTTCCAAGTTCTATGCTTGGTAGAGTTAGCAAGAAGATACACATATTAAGCCCTAGTACATTCAGCAAAGTGCAAATTACAGCAGTACGTGCTGTACAGTTTGGAAATAGGCTGCTCTTGGGCCTAGAAAGCAACGAGTTTTTTTTCTCGAATACGCAAAAGACTTGCACATCTTTTTCATTAAGTAGGAGAATGCAATGCAAAACAATGCAACACAACGAAATCGGGGTGGAAACAAGATTTGAAACAAGCTCCGCCACCTCCGGTAAGAACCAACAAGAAAAAAGAAAAGAAAAAAAAGGCCACCACCACGGCGACAACCCAGAGGCCCAAAGGGCAAGCAGGGGCACGACTTGTCGTCGGAGGAGCACCAGGATGCGCCAACGGAGCCTTCAGGAAGGAAATGACGCCCGCAGACGCCAATTCTATTGGACAATGCACCCATGGGATCTTTCGTTCCCGGGTTGGCTCCGACAGTGGCGCTCGAGGAACAGCGGAGACGACGCCTTCAAGAAGGTGATGACGATTTCGCCACCGTCGCCAATCCTAGCCCGTAGGCCTGAGGATATGGTTTTCACCAATGCTGTCCTGGGTTGCCGCTGCCACTAGCAACGTAGCTTGATGTCTTCATGGAGTCTGCCGCCGGTGCTGATCAACGGGATTCGTGGTGGGGGGAGCGAAGCGAATCGCCGGCGCATGGGTATCGCCAGGACGGTCGTGGCCCACCGCTCGCCGCCGGAGCGGGAGGGAGCACAATCGACCACTGGTCACCGCCGCAGCACTCACCCCGAGTGCTGGCGGGAGGGCACCGCCAGAACGGCCAAGGCCCACCGCCCAGGAGGGGGGCGAGGCACGCCTGCGGGAGCACTGGCCCCGGTCAAGGGCACGGGGCGCGACCCGCCGCCGCCGCACGGCAGGGGAAGAAGGGGAGCAGCGCGCTCAAGGACCGCCGTTGCGGCCTATTCAGGTACGCCGAAGTTCAGGGCGGGGGCCTCACCACCGCAGCGACCCTGGCCGAAGCTCCCTGCCTCAAGGCCAGAGGTGCGGCGGGCGCGGGGCGCACGGGAGCAGACTGTGGCCGGAGCCTTTGAGCGCGCGCTCCCCGCCTCCCTTGCCGCAGTCGAGTCGGGGTGGGGCATCTTGCAACCCGCCCCAACGGGCGAGCCGAACCGCCGTTGCTGGCCCTGAAGGATGCCGCCGTCGGCAGGGAGGCCCCGCCTCCACTGCCGTCGGCCCGCTGCTGTCGCACAAGCACGCAGCGCGCGCCCGTCGGCCACCGCAGGGGAAGGGGGGCCGGAACGGCCGCCTGGCCCCGACCGGGCGCAGGCGGCGACGACGGCGGTGGAGCAGGGCCCAGATCTGGGCGTGGCGGTGTCGCTGGCGACCATATCGCCCCAACCGAGGTCACCCCAACCTCGAGGCCGGGGGATGGGTTCGGCCCCAGCGGTCATGACGTCGAGGTGGTCGGGGAGAGGTGCCGCCAGCGGCCGGCCGCCGTCCAGCACCCGCCGCCACCAGCCGCAGGCTGCCCGAGGGCCGGCAGCCGCCCACCGCTGCTAGGAGACGGCTTGCGCGCGCAAAGGGCCGCCAAGGCCCACTCCACCGCGCAGGGACGGCCGGCTGGGGTCTCGAGCGCCGAAGAAGAGCGGGAGAGTCCTCCCCCCACGTCAACCCAGGCCAAGAAGCGTGCACAGGGGAGCGGAGGGCGCGCCGCGCTCGGGGCCGCGGCAGCGGTGGCGGCGCAGGAAACCCTAGGTGCGTCCCGGTGCCGCGCGCCACGGGACCGCGAGATCCGGCCACGGGGGCCCAGATCCGGCCGCGTTGCCGGCCGCCGGCCGCCAGTGCCGGAGGGGAAGAAAAGAGGGGCGGAGCAGAGAGGTGGGACGGGAGCGGGACGAAAGCGAGCGGTGCAGGCGCTGCCTTTTTGAGCCACGACCCGCTGGCCGCAGCCGCCGGCGAGGTGCGGCGGCGGCGGCCGACCAGCGAGGAGGCCGACTGCTAGGCAGCGGCGGCTGGGGGCCCCCGGGTCGCCCCCCGGGAGGGAGACGACGCGAGGGAGGAGCGCGGTCGAAAGAAAGCAACGAGTTTTGTTTGTTGGGGCCGTTGTAGTGTCGTAAGGGATGAGCTTTGTAGCAACTATATTTATACAAAATATTAAAGAGTATATATACTTGATTTGTTTTTCAGAAACTTTGGGGGGACAGCTGTACCCCCATGCTAGTGCTGTAGATCCGCCCCTGATTAAGGTAAGTACATTGCTAAGTCTTAAAGGACATGCTATGGAGTGCCATGTAAAATTTATGATATGCATGGAGAGAGAGAGAGAGAGATGATTGGATGAAACGACCACCTCATAAGCAAAAGTTTAGAACACAAGACACTATTTCACCATTATAAGATTCAATATTGTCATGCAACTCGAAGACCCGCAGGCAGTGGCGATGTGCATAAGTGCGGGTGCATGGGTTGACTCAATTGACCCAATACTAGAAGAGCTTGTTGCCTCGCTCATTGTGTGCCTGTTAGCGACTCCACAGGCGTCTGGATGCCCGACCTCCGAGGCATCCGCCTCCAAGGAGGTTGAGGCATTGTTGGTTGCCAATGTTATGGTTGATCGGACGACGGTGGAGCTCGTCACCTTGCCCCCTGTCACCCAAGCAGCGACCACCAATGGAGCCTGTGTCTCTTGTGTGTGTTGTTGATGCTTCCTCGGAGGATGATGTCACTTCTGGGGCTAATGGCTCCATGAGCACTGTGCAGTCCTTCATCGACGCCTTCAAGCAGCCTCTCGAGCAGCCGTTGATTGCGTCCCCGCCTAGGCTGCATATCACCAAGGATCCCTAGGATCCCCAAATGAAGTGCTCATTTGGCTGCTAAAAGTAAGTACATAGAACCGAAGCCAGATGCCCAGACAAGAAATGTGCTCATGAAAAAGCTCGAGCTTGAGGTCAAGACGAAGAAGCCTGATGAGGCGTCCTTCAAGAATTTCACCAAGCCTTCATTGAGAACCCCCCTTTGACACGGGAAGCAGCCATGTAGGTGCTCTACCCTAGGAGGCTTAGGCGTCGTTGGTTGGTGACAGACATCAAGTAGGCCAAGCAGTCCCAACACCGGTCGCAAAATTGTATTGCGGTATAGTACTTTATGTTTATTGTAGTTGTAGCAGTTAGGCTTTTGCTCTAGCTTGCTTGTAAACATTTCTATCTCGCTAGCATCTTGTCAGCGGGCATGGAACTGCCATAATTTGTCGATGTTGTGTATAACCTTATTTTGATCTTTCTTTCGACCTCTTTCTCTTATATAATGAAATAGGGTAAAAGATTCGACCGTGAGAAATAAATTATAAAAGAACTTAAAAGGAAAATTGTTATATAAGTTAGTTGTTCAATGGTCTCATGATCACCTGGAGTATCTAGCAGACTAGTAGATGTTGACGGGAATAAAGACCAGTTTTGGTACACTCAGAAACCCGTCAACAGTCCTCGATAGAAGGAAGATGAGCATCACATGAGCATATTTATCACTAATAAAGTTCCACTTGTACTCTTAGCTTGTGAAATGCGGGAAAGGCTGGAAATGAGGCCTGTGAGACCAAAACCCGTGTCTACCGACGATTACGGTCTCACCAGGATCTGACCATCGAGCAGGATCCCTGATGCTACAGGAGAACCTGATCCTGGATTCGAATGTATCACACATCAACATTCCACCTAGTTGGTACATTGGACCAAGGATCCACATAGAAGCAAGCAAGATATCAAGTGAACCCAACCGGACAAGACTACACGTGACAAGCCAGATAGCACCGGGGAAGCCGCCACGTGGGCCGGGGAAAAACAAAGGCCGGGTCGGCCGACCAACATTTGGTGGCATGACACCTTGGCACCGCTCCCACCGCCACTGGACCTTCTAGAAGGGGAGTGGGACCCACAGGTCAGCCAGACCCAGGTCGGCCGACCTGCAAGTGGGCCCAACTCAAGGTCGGTTTGCTTCCACCGCCTTCCTGCATGACTCCCACGTGTCCTACACCGAGAGACGTCCATTCAAATCGGTGGAAGGTCGGTTTGATCCAACGGCGCATGGCGGAGAGCACACGGATCGCTGACGTGGCGCTGGAGTAACCCCTACTCCACCTCCACTATAAATACCCCCCTAGTCCCTCATTGTAAAGTGTCCCCAAGTAGTTCACAATAGTGTTCTCAAGCTCAAGCTCTCTTGGGAGATCAAGAGTAGTGTAGTCTAGTCTGGAGTGGGAGTTAGAGTCGAGTCGAGCGAAGCTCGGATCTCCTGGAGTCGTCTTCGAGAATCCGGTATAGCTCTTGTACCTTTACTTTCGAAGTACTTTTCTTATATTAATATAGTCTTGCTTTACTTTATTAAGTCTTTACTTTGAGTACTTTACTTTCGCATTTACTTAGTGCACTTTAACTATACTAGTGTAGTAGTGTTGTGTCTTAGTCTCATTAGTGTAGAGTCTGAACTAGTTTAGTGTCTAGATCCTTTGTGTGTGTTTCATTACCAACTGGGGCCGAGGCTACTTATGTGGTAGCCGGAGTCTTAAGACTAGATTAAGCGAGGTGCTTAGGCTAGTGCTTAATAGTGGATACACCCTATCGTTGATTGGTATATCCATTCACTTTCCGACGTATATTAGCGGGGGCGGTTGTGACGGAACGCGCAGACCCCGGTTGGCTCTATTTGCGTCGGGGATAGACCGTAGGGCGCCCATTCAAGTCAAAGGTCCGCTGGAACAGGGGATGAACCCTCCTGTTTGTCAGCCGACTTCCCCTATCACACAGATTGTCTAGGCATTAGTTTAGTTAAGTCATTACACTAGCAAGATTAGAACACAGGAGTATAGTTAGACACATAAGAGTCCTTACTCACTCGTTGTCCTCCCACCTAGCTAGCTACCTACTAGTTACCTTTAGTTATCACTCATATCAACACTTACCCCCTTTATCAATACCAATAGCTTAGATTGAGTAGAACCACCATGGGTTTCCATCACCAAATTGCTAGAGAGTCTTAATCCGCTTCCCGTGAGTGAACTACAAATTCGACACCGGAATACTCACCCGGTTGAAGTGCTACAGCGGTACCTGTGCGCTTGCAGAGTTACCCTTGGTCAGTCTTACGTTGTCATTAGGATTTAGCGTAGCTTAGCATTCTTAGGCTGTTGCCGGAAGAGGAATTGTGACACCCTCTCTCTGGTGGTAGTTCGGGTTTGCAGTAGGCTTAGCTATCAGACGCCAGTCGTATTTATCTTTACTCTAGTCGGTGTGCGCTAAGAAGTGTCGACAGGCATTTCTGACGCCATTGCCGGGGAACTAGAATCTTTATCTAATTCTGGTAACAGCGTAATATTGACCAACAGTAGACAATGCAATACTAGCGAGCACTACATTAGAGTATTATTATGCAGTAGAATACTAGTAGATAATACTCCCTCCATTTCAAATTATAAGGCATTTCAAAAATCTTGGAGAGTCAAAGTTTTTTAAGTTTGACCAAATTTATACGAAAAAATAATAATATTTATGATGGCAACTAAGTACCTTTATATTCTCCATTACTTATATTTTCATTGCATACCTAATTGATGTCACAAGTTATTATAGTTTTTTCTATAACTTTGGTCAAACTTGAAAAAGTTTGACTCTCCAAGATTCTTAGAATCTTACTATTACTAATTAGAGGCTCCAACGGAGGCATTGCGTTAACTCTCCGGAAGCTCTAGGAAAAAGATAAATCAAAGAAATTCTCACATTAATCGAAACATCTCGGCCTTTGATTTGGTAGTGTCTAATCATCATAACTGATAATAGCCATCGGATCTATTGTAATTTATTAAAAGAATTACCCACCACTGCCACTGTGAAAAATGCTTAAAATAACCCCCTGAGTTTGCATATAAATTACACACCTTTGCCATTATAAAAGATAATTTAAAATAACCAACTTTTGTATGTAAATTATCTTCTAAAATAAATTACCACTTGTGTCGTAATGGAATTCACAAACATTGCTATTAATTAACGAAAACTCACGCACGCCTAATTAGTGATCTAATTGAAAATAAAAAGATTATATTGTTCCTCCAATCCTATCTCCCTCACGTGGTACCATTAGCCATGCCCCGTCGCCGCTCACCGAGCATCAACCAGCTGGACAATCCCTCCCCAGTCAAATTGTGCCGTAGGTTATTGGAAACTCTGACCTATGATCAATGGATTATCGATCTATATCAGCCTTGGTGGGTTTCTTTGGATTAGCTGCCCTTTCGTTGCCTGATCTCCTATTCGATCCCGGGCGTGCGTACAGGCTTCGTACACCAGCAGGAGCAGCATGCTAGATTATCATGCATGCATATGGTCTCACAGATGAGCGCCGGTGCCGGACAGGTGCCCAAACAGCTGAAACCGGCCAACAGTGTCCCTTTGCACATAGGAACACGCGCAATGGAGCTATAGGGAGGTTGGATTGCCTGTTGCCGCATCGATCTGCATGCGGTTCAGTCCATCTTCAGCAGGCAAGGCCACGAGGGAGAGCACGCATGGCACGACGACAAGCAGCGGCTGCCTCTCCATTCAGGTCAGTGTTAGTTAGACTCAGCATGCATCAGTCTCTTTTGATTTTTGACTACCAATTAACCTCTAGCTAATCACTAAAGAAAAATTAGATTTTTGTTGGTAGAGAAATTACCAAGTGAATGTCATTATGTCGTTATGAAAACAAGTAACAAACATTAGATAGAAGTGACGTACTCCCTCCTTCCACAAAAGTATGCAATTATAGAATACATGCTAATCAAACTAGCTCAAGTTTGACCTAAATCTATAGTAAATAATATTAAATTTATGTTTCTAGATAAATTTATTATGAAAATATATTCTATAACTAATCTATACTTATTTTGTATCACAAATGTTAGTATTTTTTACATCAATTTAGTCAAAGTTCATACCGTTTTGACTTCTCGAAAAGCGAGAATTGCATTTTTTTTGAAAGAGGGAGTAGGTAGTTGTGTCAAATAAATTTTAACCTAATAATGAGCAGGTGCTATATATAGTATGAGTAATGTTTCAAATTCAACCAGTACATGCTGCTGTGATTTTGGTCATTAGTAGGAATATATATAATGTGTATCCTGGTCTATGTTGTATTTGAACATGCATAGATGTAGATGTTAAGATATTTGCACAGATTCATGTCAATGTTCGATATATTTGTATTCATATGTTGTCAAAGATACATCTTTGGCCATACACAAGTGCAAATAAAAGTAAAGAAAAAAACTATATCCCATCTTTGTACATAAATATAATCAATTGCTCCCATATATGTTGAGCCATACATAATTATGTTGCGACCTAAATGAAGAAGTGCATCAGAAAGAAGAGAAAAGAATGATAATATCCCAAAATTAATATGTATTCCTATATTTTGCATTTTTTTTGCACCCATATTTTATTCCGTGACAAACAAAATTTGCAATAACTTTCCAATCAACGAGGAGATAACATTCGAATTACCGCATGCAATTAATTGATCCATGTATAATCCATAGTACAAACATAAAGATACACTGTTTTTTAGTACAGAAAAAACTAGACCAATTGAAGCTTGCAAAAAATAGTAACCATCTCTAGGTACATCAAAAGATGATCTTCGATGCAACGATGAATACAACCTTCAAAAATAGAACCAGCGATGTTGCAAATATCAACAAGGTAATCAACATTTTTTTCTTTTATACTTAACTTTTCTATTAAATATTATATTGTTGATTATTAAAAAAATTATTCACATATCTGTTGATCATATATAGCAAAAGCTACCTTAACACATCATGCCAATGTAAGAAGTCATATCCATCAAATGACCAGAATTGGAACATAGAAATTTTACCACCACCTTTTTCAAGGTTGCAATAAATACATACTCCGTCTGTATAGGATTTAGAAGTCATTTTGGACAATTTTTTGGGTCAAACATTGAGAATATAAATCATTAATAACTTTTAAATTGTTGAGTTTGAAAATATGAAAATTATACGGCTAGAATTGGAACTACTTTCATATAAATATATCACTTTTTAATAAATATTTTTATAAAAAACTAAGAAGTCAAAAGTTGTTGTGCTTTGGAGACCATGTCGACACTGTCCTAAGCAACTTCTAAATCCTGTACAGAGGGAGTGTTACATAGTTTCAATGATGCAGTGGAGATATGTAAAGGATATGGAGTAATTTCATTTTTTGACAACAATGGAGTAATTTCATTATTAGTTAAGACCAGAATAATTTCTATTGCTTAAAAATCCTATATTTAAACCGTGCGGGAGCACGGGTTGATGAACTAGTGTCTTATAATTTGGAATGGAGGGAGTAGTATATTTAGTGTGTTTGTTGTTGTTGTATTGGTCTTGATGAGCGCTCTGTCGACGAGTGACAACCATTCTGTTCGATCGGCGCCGCGTGAGCGTGACTCGTCCGCGGACCGATTGCGCTAGCAGTGTGCGAGACAAATTCGGGGTGAATTTCGCCACATCAGTCCAACAACGTCCACGCGCGCATAATGACGTGACTGGATGCGCGACATAGCAGTCGCAGCTGGTATACGGGATCGTATGCGCGCGTACTATGCATCTTCATCTCCGCTATCTGACAATCGACCCCGGACGGCCGGACGGCCAGCAGCCCCGCTGCTACCTCGTATCGTACTCCCATCGGACGACAAACCGCCGGCCGGCCGGTCCATATCCGTGGCTCTGCGCCTCTTCCTATCCCGCCGTCACGCACCGATGGAGCAGGGCAATCCATCCATACCAGTAGAGCAGAGGATCGACCACACGTTGACGTCGGCCGTGACCGCCGCGAGGCCGGTCGACCGACGACCATGAGCGGCGCCAGCAACCAGCAAACAACAAGCAGCACTGCGGCACACAGACGACACCTGGACCGCGAATATGAAGCTTCGATCGGCCAGACCAGCACGCGGCGAGCGAGGCAGAGATAGAGAGACACAGAGGTCGATGGACCTTGGACCAAGCTCGAGACAGAAAATCCGGCCTGCGTCGAAGGTATCTATCTCTTGCTCTGGCTAAAGGTTGTTGGACTGGAGATGTTTGGCTTTGCACAGGCGCGCGCAAGACAAGCTGCAAGCGCACTACACGGCTGGGAGGCCCCGCGGCCTGGGCCGGCTGCGTAGGCAAATAACGCCCGCGCCTCCCCCACGCAACGCATCCGTCCATCTCCACGAATAAAGCGTCGGTTTCCACCGCCGATCGAAACCGCTGGACTGGATTCCATTCTTTTCCCCCTCCCCTGTCCTGTGCCGCCCGCTACTGCGCGTCGTGCGCGACACTACCATCGAAATCGAACCATAGCAGCTCTCTCCTTTCCTCTTCCTCCAAGGCTCCTCCAACCTCCTTTCGCTCCCTGTTTCTCCTCTACAGCTCCGTCTCTCGGTCTTCGTCGATCTTTCTCACCTGCAACGACCTCGATCCATGGCCAGCAAAGCCGCTGCTGCAGACACCGGTAAGTAGCAAATCTAAGCTCCCCAAAGAAGCAACCTAGCAGAGAGAGGGAAGGAGACAGAGAGCGTGCAAATCCACAGATCAATGGCGGCTCGGCATGTTCTCCGCGGCGCGAGTTTCGCAATTGTAACCGCCGTGCTCATCTCTGTGCTGTTGGGACCAGGGACCAACAACGACTCCTCCTCCTCGTCGTCCATGGCGGACGTGTACAAGGGCGAGCTGACGCCGCTGCAGAGGCACGTCGCCTTCTTCGACCGCAACAAGGATGGCATCATCTACCCCTCCGAGACATACGAAGGTACTCTACTGTACCTAAGACATACAGTGTCCTCTTCTGGATCAGCGGCGCTTGAAAACAGTACAGGTCGCTGTCCGTCGCCGTGAGGATAATAGGACCGGTGACCCACCAATCAATCACCAAACTGTGCTACTGCTGCTGCTGATGCAGGGTTCCGAGCTATCGGGTGTGGCGTCGCACTATCTGCTGCCGCTGCCGTCTTCGTCAACGGTGGACTTGGAGCCAAGACTGTACCGGTAGGTACCTCACCTCTCTCTGTCTGCATACTGCATCTATCAAATCTTGAGTCGCTTGAATTTTTACATTGAAACCTCCGAATCTTTACTTCTTTAGAGCATGAATCTCTCTAGCACATTTTCAGCTTGTGGTAAGATGATGGCAGATTTAGCTCCTTCTTTGTCCAAACCAAAAGATGCATACACTACATCTCTACGACATTACCATTTAAAATTTATGAAGACTTGATAACATGTTTATTACACCTGTAACCTCCTCTGAAATTACAGTCTATGTGTAACCCCTCTCTTTCTCTCTCTCTGTGTGTAAATCGTTTTGAACTCTCTATTATTATCACAGACTGGTAGAATCCTGCTAAAATAAGTGTTGATATTATTACCTAAAATAACATAACCAATTTTTAAATCTCAGAAGACCGAAGTACTAGTATTAACAGCTGCATTTAGAGTCATAAATAGTGCCACCTGATCAGATAGGTGCTGAACCGGGAAAATGTCCCTAACGTGAAGATACTGAATCGATGCCAGATTGGCACCACACCCATAACACCTTCAAAGATGAAAAAGAGATGCCACTGCACCTTTCTCTTCAGAGAAAGGGAAAGAAATTAAAAAGACAGGCATAAAAGCTACCTGCCGTGTCTATGGCGTACTAGCTACGTGCATTATATTCCATTATTTTTTAACACCCAATACTCAACAAAGTACAAAGCTACCACCTTTGGTTAATTATATCTTTTCAATGCCGCTCTGCGATAGTGGTGTATACGTGTGTCAGTGCGCGAATCGATTCAGGTGTAAACTAGGATATCACCTGGTGTAAACTAGGATATCACTTTATCTCCCTGAAGCTGACTTGTGTGTTTCTGGTTTGGCTGAAGGAGAACGAGAAGACTGCGGCTTTCAAGCTCCCAATTTACGTGAAGAACATCCACAAGGGAAAGCATGGAAGCGATTCAGGCGTCTACGATTCCAATGGAAGGTAATGCATTTCTCTAATTCCCATCGATCTGTCAAAATCAGCCAAGAGTCCAGCTCTGGTTCTAACTTTACTGCAATGACAGCAAAACCAAGACAAGGGAACACTCACTGACCATTTAGCCAGCAAAGCAAATCATAAATAAGTTAAAGTATTTCCTAGTGCTGAGACACGCGTATTGGTAAGAGAGACAGAGAGAGTAAACAATAGTAGTGCCACCTTTCTGATGTTAGTTAGATGGATGCATGATCACTTTTCATTAAGAAAGAGATACTTAACAGCTGGGGAATGAGGGTTGTGTGCTGTGTCGTTTGCAAAGCCAAATTGCCAAAAGCAACACACTCGTCAACTACTGCATCTCATTAAAAAATATGCAAATAGGATAGCATGGCACAAAAGACAACACCTGCAAGATCCTGCAAACACCTGCAAGAAAACTTAATTGGATCTATTATAGGGAGGGTATGGTGGCGATGCACTGCAGCATCGGGCAGTTTGTTTCAGTTGCTTTAGTTATTTTAGTTGTGTTGCTGTTGCTATAGACCCTCCGGGATTATTGTTGTTTCATTATAGATTGTACTACCCAATTTTGGGCTTCTTCTCTTCTTAATGTAGTCGGCAGCTCTTTCCGTCAAACACCATTTCTGGAGAAACTGAAAACTCCCTGACCCAAGAATCTAGTAGAGTCACCTGAGACTCATCAACCGAAGAAGCAAGGTGGTGGGATGAGTCGAGCATATTTTAACCTCGGATTCTGAGTACGAAAGAAAGGGATTAAGAAATTGAGTGTACTGCATCTTCGATTAGAATATGTATATATGCATACTGAGATCGAAGTCTTTCGTACTCAGAATATGCAAAGGTGTACTGCATATTCTTGGGCCGAAAGAAAGAGATTCTGACTTTCTGAGTACATCTCGTTAATTATAAATATGCAAAACGGCAAGCATGCATGGCACGAACGATGACATCGGCAAGAGTGTACTGCATTAGTGTTTTTTTTGACGGCAAATACTGTGGGAGAGGTCCCCACAGTGTCAAAAAACTTTTATAAATTTTAAAGAGGTTGAGAGGACTTACATAGAGTAATTAACTAAAAGCATCTGACCAAAAACAAAATGCTGACCTAAGGCTAGGCTTGAATCTAAGAGCCTGGAGAGAGCATTGGTTTTTAAAATTACAAAGCCATCTGGCTTGACACGGGTTTCTCCGATCAAAAATCTTGTCATTTCGCATTTTCCATATCTCCCATGCAGCAATAAGCGAAGCCTCGGTGAAGAAAGATAGACCATGAGTTTGACGGGCTTGTATGAACCGATCCCCTGCAGGTTTATATTCGATTCCATGTGATATCGATAGATGACCAACACTGAATTGCAAAAGGGCATGTGAAGAAAAGGTGTTCAATGGTCTCCTCCTCCCTTGTCCCACACATGACACATATATCATCATCGTGCACATGAATATTCCTTGGTTAGCATGGTCTTTGTGTTCGGCCGATCCACCAAGATTAGCCATGCAAAGATTTTGATTCTGGGCATGCATCTAGAATGCCATATCTCTTTGAAGATGGGATGAGCCTCAAAGTCCTGAAAAATATGAGAGTAAAATTTTTGGAAGTGTAATCTCCATTCCATACCGGTTTCCATCTGTCCTGCACCTCTTCATCATACGACACATTACGTATGTGATCTTGCATCTGCTCTAGTTCCTCATGCGCTTGGTGTGACAGAGGTAGAGTAAACAATGAATCAAGGTCATCGGTTTGCATCACATCTAGTACAGAAATACCATCAGTTCTCGAGTACGAAGCCAATCTAGGAAAAACATGTTGAAGGATGCAGCCAGACCATTCATCCTCCCAAAAACATACGGTTGATCCGTCCCCAACTGAGCATCTGGCTATTGTACGATATAGTCCATTCAATCTAAGCACGTCCTTCCACCAGAAGGACCCAACTTCGCGGGCAGCATGTGGCACTTTTGTGGAGTAGTATCTAAACCAGATCAATTGCACCCAGGGCACCTCTGACTTGTTGTAAAACTTATGCAAATGTTTCAATAATAGCGCATCATTCTGTAGTCTTAGGTTAATAACTCCAAGTCCTCCTTTGTCTTTGGGCATTTGCACCACTTCCCATGCTACCAGATTGCCTCCTCTCTTCTTCTCTGAGTTACCTCGCCACAAACACTGTTTCCTGGCTCGATCAATGTTCTCAATAGTTAACTGAATCATGAGCCAAACGAGGCGATAATTAAGAAAACTTGGATCTATAGGGAGGATGGGTTGGCGATGCAGTGCAGCAACAGTTCAGTCAAAGCTTAAGCTGGTGATGGCCAGATGGGTGGCGACTCCAATATTATTTTAACACTTCCCCTCATGCTGAGTCTCCATTAGGTTAGGCATCAGACATAGAATTGGAGTAAAACAATAATATTTACTATGTCGTTACATTAGCTAGAATTTGAACTTGAGATCATTGCTCCTTTTATTCTAACACATGCACCAATAGCTTTAAGCTTGGACACGAGGGAGCCTATTTGAGAGGGAGGCCTCACACACATGGAAGCTTAAGATGTATTTTCTGTTGAACGGATATCTGACATTAATATAACTTATGGCTTCCATTTCAAAAAAATATAACTTATGGCCTACTGCCTTATTTAATTCTAAGTGTCTAGGATGGAATTATCAAATACACAACCCTGAATTACCTCAACCAAAACCTGTCTGATTTGTATTGGATCATGGTTTTAGAGAAATGAGGGTGGGCTATGGATCCGAGGGGTTTTCGTCCTCACAGCCCCACACAGATACAGACACAACTTGACAGGCCGACAGCTCCCCTACAGTGTCTCAAGTAAAATGCTGTTCTTATCTCCTAAGAGTCCAAGTAGAATATCCTATATTTTTTTTCTTTTTTTCTCGAACACGCAGGAGAGCTGCGTATCATTATATTAAGAAGAAGAGTAATGGGGTGGGCTTAGAATCCCCATACAGTCACACACACACACGCGCACTCAATTACAACAAAAGGTGTATCTCTCTCTCACACACTTTTCAAACTTGACCCAGGACCACTAGAGAGGAACTCATACATTGACTGGCTCTAGAGCAAGGAGATTGGATATTCCCCGAGCTCCGGCCAATCTCCATAGGAGTAACTCATCTTTTACCGAAACCAGAACACTATTTAGGCTCGGTTGAATCCCATCAAACACACAACGATTGCGGTGGTTCCAAATGGACCAAGCTCCTAGAATGATGATGGAATTGAGACCCTTTTTAATCTGCTCATCAATGCCAGAATTTGTGCTTGCCCACCATGCATCAAAGGAGTTGTTGTCAGGCTGGGGGGAGAGGCCCTGCAGGCCGACCTTACGTAGAATGTTGTACCATACTTGCCTGGAGAAGACACATGAGATCAGCAAGTGATCAATCGTTTCCTCAGCTTGATCACAGAGCGGGCAACGTTCAGGGTGGGGCAGACCTCTTTTAGCAAGACGGTCTGCAGTCCAGCACCTATTATGTGCCACTAACCACATGAAGAACTTGCATTTGCCTGGTGCCCAGCTCTTCCAGATTCTCTCCCAAGGCCCAAACTGTTTAGCCCCAATAAAAAATCCCTCATATGCAGATTTGGCAGAGTACACTCCTGAACTAGAGAATTGCCATAAATGAGTATCATCAACTTCAGGCTGCAAAGTAAAATCCGAGAGAAGATCCCACAACTTAAAAAATTCTCTCAACACGGGTACAGTAGTACTGACTCCTCGTATGTCCTGCAGCCATTTCATCTCAGTAAGGGCTTCATACACTGTCCTTTTCCTTGCTTTGTTGCTGACTAATCCAAAAAGATTAGGCACTAGTTGATCAAGGCTCTGGCCATGCAACCACCTGTCAGTCCAGAAGATTGTGTTCTTGCCGTTGCCGACTTCTGAGACAATGGCCACTTTAAAGAAAGCTTTGACCGCAGGGTGCACTTGGATTTGGAAAGCCGCCCAGGGCCTATCAGGTTCTGTTTTCTGCAGCCACAACCAGCGCATCCGGAGAGCCCATCCCAGCTGCTGTAGATGGGAAATGCCAAGGCCTCCGAGTTCTGGTGGTCGAGTGACCTTAGGCCAGGCCAACAGGCAGTGTCCCCCTTTCGCATCTCTTCGGCCTTTCCATAGAAAACCCCTTCTAATTTTATCTATAGCTTTAAGAGCCCAGGGAGGAAGATCCATTGCCATAGCCAAGTATACCAACATGGAGGTGAGCACAAACTGAACCAAAGTTTTTCTCCCAGCCTTTGTGAGCAAATCCGCTTTCCATCCAGGAAGACGATCAGCGATCCGATCAATGATTGGCTGAACTTGCTGCTTTGTTAATTTCCGCAAGGAAAGCGGAACTCCTAGATATTTGCAAGGGAAATCAGATAGTTGACAGGGGAGATGTTCCTGTATGGTGATTGTATCTTCCTCTGAACACTGGATGGGGAAACCATTGCTTTTTTGCACATTTGTTCTTAACCCCGAGGCCTCCCCAAAGAGTTGGAGAATATCCAACGTGATACCTATATCATTGGCCGAAGGACATAGGAAAATTACCACGTCGTCAGCATACAAGGATATGCGGTGCTGCAAGGCCCTTCTTGCTAGTGGTTGCAATAATCCCTCATCCGATGCTTTCTTGATCATATAACATAAGACATCCATGACCAGAATAAATAACATTGGAGACAATGGATCACCTTGGCGAAGTCCACGTCGATGTAGAATTGTTTCCCCTGGGCTGCCATTGAGTAGCACCTGTGTGGAAGCGGAAGCTAGCAGCCCGCTAACGATGTCACACCATACTGGACCAAAACCCAAGTGTTTCATGATCTCCAGTAAAAAAGGCCAGGACATAGAATCGAAAGCCTTTGTGATGTCCAATTTTAGTAGAAGGCGAGGTTGTTTTTGCTGGTGAAGGAAACGAGCAGTCTGCTGGACAAGCATGAAATTATCTTGTATGAAGCGACCTTTGATAAACGCACTTTGGTTGGGGGACACCATTTGGTTCAGCCTCCCTGCTAATCTGTTGGCCAATAATTTTGTGATGAGCTTTGCAAAAGAGTGAACCAAGCTTATTGGTCTAAAGTCCTTTATATTTGTGGCATCTTCTTTCTTCGGTAGGAGTGTAATAAAAGCTGAATTTAGCTGCTCAAAGTTTCTAAATTTTCGACTCCAAACTGCTGATACTGCTGTCATAATGTCCACTTTGATACTGCTGTCACAATACTTTCGCTGCCATCACACAAAGCTCCAGGTCCTGATGGCTTTACTGGAAAATTCTAGAATATCCTATATTCAGAGTCATAATCAGTGCCAACTAGTTGGCTTGAAGCTGCGGCTTCAGCAACTACTTGTATACAAAGGAAGATATATATCTTTCCAATTCAACCTCGAATCTTTCACCATCCATGTGAAACCGCTCAGATGGGCGATGTACTACTTCACAAGTGACCAGGTAATCATTTGGCTTACCAATAAATAGTTTGTAACTTTATTTAATCCCTCTCAATGAAAAACAGGTGTAAGTCCCGGTCGTGAAAAAAAAGAAAATAAATAAATAAATAAATTTCTCCTGATGGATGAAGGTTGTAGGAAAAGAGTGAGGAAGAGTTGTATACTTCTCTATGCATCTTTTCACTGTTTAAAGCAATACACATCAACCATAGTGTGATTGAATCGTTCTATACAGTTAAGGCTACTTTTAGGAAAAAGTCTGTCTAATTAACTACTGACTAGTACCAGTGTAGCACTGTGTATTGCTAGTTACAGAAAAGGCTACTAAGACACAAGTGCAGATATATTATCGAATGGATGTCTTTGGTTTCATTTTGTAATTTACCATAGGCCCTTTTGCCAAGACAAGTCATGGTACAGAGAAACATGATGTCATGTCTTATTGCTAAAGAACCGCTCATAAACAAGTACAGTAACTAAGTAAATAGCCTGAAAAGAATATATATTTTTCCAAAGAAAAAAATTCTAATTACAGTATTTATCAACTTGCAGATTTGTCCCTGAAAAGTTTGAGGAGATTTTCAAGAAGTATGCCCACACCAGGCCTGATGCTCTTACAGGCAAAGAGCTACAGGAGATGATGAAAGCAAACAGGGAACCTAAAGACTTCAAAGGATGGTAAGTTCTCTGCAATACTTGACATTGGACAAGCAAATATTCTTGCTCCCTTTGATCTGAATGTTTTTCTGCAAAATCACCGCAGGCTGGGTGGCTTCACAGAATGGAAGGTGCTGTACTCCCTGTGCAAAGACAAGGACGGGTTTCTCCACAAAGACACTGTCAGGGCGGTCTACGATGGCAGCCTGTTTGAAAGGTTGGAACAAGAGAAGAATTCAAAGAAAGAATCCAGTAAGAAGAAATGATAAGAAATCCAGACACTCTTATGTGGAAGAATTTGTAAATTATTATGCTGCGTGCGTGGTTTGGTAAATACCGTAATTTGATTGATTCTATATGTTTGTTGATTCATATAAAGATATTGCAAGTATTTGTCGAACATGTTTGAATTAGCAAGATGTCCATAGACCATAGTTGTGAGCTTTGATAGCCTCCCATATTTTTCAGTTCATATTTTATACAAATGTTTTTGTATGGTGCTTGAAAATGTTTTGAGTGTGTTGTTGTTACTTGAATTGTCTTAGTTAGTCATGGTAGATGGTGTTTTCCGTTGTTATCTCTTTTCAGACAGTTTCTTTTTTGCCTAGTCTAGACCTCCTTTGTTATCTATATAATCAAAAACTCTCTTGCTTGATTCGCTAAAAAAAGTACTGAGGTGAATTGAGACACAATAGGAGTGCACACTTGTTTGAATCAGGCAAATATAAATAAAAAAAAGTGAGGCTCCGACAGGGTCACCGGCGGCCTCCACGTCGGGGACGACCTCCACGCCTTCGAGTCCAGGGGCTAGGCTTGCGGCCTCGGCCACGGAGGCGCGCTTTGCGTCATGGCATCGTCGTCCACGTCGGCGTCATCGTTATCAGAGGAGCAGGCGGTCTGTGCGCTCTATGGCGTTATCTCGGCCACGGAGGCGCGTTCTGCGTCAGGGGCATCGCCGGACGCGTCGTCGGAGGAGCGGACGGCCTGCGTGGTCTATGGCGTTGCCCAGAGCGCAACACGGGCATCGCCGTCCGCGTCAGCTGCGTCGTCGGAGGAGCGGGCGGCTATCGACGCACTCCACGGGCTCTTCGACGACTACCACTGCTGCTCCTCCCATGGTAAGGACTCCACCAGCCAGCACCCCGTCCCAGGACGCATGTTTCATTGTGGATTGGAGAACACCAGCTATCCACTCCAGGAATGCAATGAAGGTGTTCGACACAATGCCGAGCCATCCTCTGTTGGTTTTCTGGTTCAATGCTGCGACATCTGTTATGCTGCTCCACGCCATAGCCATCGACCGCAACTCCATGACATGGATGTCGGCACCATCCTCAGTATCTCCAGCTGCACTGGTGGTGGTGTTCGTGTCTGCACCGACTTCTCCACTGTCCGGTATGACTATTGCGCCAACATCAGCACCGGCATCAGTTGCTTCATGTGCCAAGAATGTGGCGTCACGACAGGGAGTGAGTTCGGTGGTCCTTGCTGTTGCCTTGAGCAGGTCTGGAGCTCTATATATTCATGCAGCAAGGGTGTTTCACACTACTGATTGGATTGGTATTCATAAGATGGGCTGTGTCACTGATGTTCATATCGACAAGAACGAGTTGGAGGTTGAATCTGTCCAAATGCAGCAACCATGGCCTCCACCTAAGAAGTTGTGCAAGCCGGTCACGATTTGTTCAGAACATGAGTACCTTCTCTTTCTCTGCTATGAAGCAGTCCCTCTGTTACCATGTAACCTCAGTCATTTGGTGGTGTTCTGGATTGAAGAAGTACAGCTAGTTATACACGAGGAGCACAGTCTGTCGAATGCTCAAATTACTCAGAAATGGAACCAGCAGTATGGAGGTCCTTCAAATTCCATTTTTCGCAGACATGGGGTCTGCTGCAGTATATGGAGCATGACAGGCTGCGATGCAACCTAATACTATGGTGCTCATTTTGCATACCTTCAAAAATTTGACTAGTCTGTTGCTTTGGGATGTTCCTATCAGTTTGCCTCATGTCTTTGCATTAAGCAGTTTAATCAGAGTATGGCATGTTCGTGAAAATGGCTATTACAACGGCAGACAATTTGTGAAACTTGAAGCCCTGGCCATTCAAATAGTGCTGCAGCAGTTCCAGAAAAATAATGGTTGTGCTCAAGTAGTCAAGTGTTGGAAGCTATGTTGGGTGAAGAAATGCCTATTGTACTATTTGTGTGCACTTGCTCCTATAAGATTTTGGACTGATGACATGATATGGTGGCAATATACGAAGGTTTGGCAAGAACTGATGGGCCAGTGTCTGCATTCCAGAGATGTCGTGCACAGATTGATGCATATTATCACCTCTGTGGTGTACCTGGACAGAGTAAGACAAAGAATTGAGTACCTGGCCAGTATATTTTCCAAGCAGTACATGCAGATGACATCTATTCGACTCAAGTGCTTTGGTATGCCATCATCTGCACTATGGTCTGTCCATGAAGTTGGTGATCGCAAAGGAGGACAACCTGTGAAGAATGAAGCCTTCGTTGCTCAAGTAATGTTGCATCAACTGCAGCAAATCAATGGCTTTTCTCAAGTATTCTGTATCAACACATTCCAGAATGAGGCTAGTGAAGCGATGGTCAAGTGTGGGGACTGCTTTGAAATCAGGAACCGATGGCTTGAATTACTGGATGCTGATGTGATTGTGAATGGATCTGTCCTAGCTGCAGCAGAACAATTATGGCCAGACAACTCTTTTATCCAAGATCAAAATATAAGTACTCATGGAGCTGTCTTTTGGGATGAGCTAAGCTGCATATTCATTTGTGCCACCTATACTACAGGTTGCACATTCATCTTTGATCCAGGTGGGAGAGTAGTCATCTTCGACAGGGTCAAGGAGCAGCTGCACATCATTAATCTGCCATTGCAAGTAGACATTCGAAGACATCTTAAAACAGCAGGAGGGCGAGTATTCATCCTTGGCAGGGTTGAAGAGCAGCTGAATATCACTGATCCGTCATTGCAAGTTGACATTCGAGGACATCTCAACTCAGTGCACCGGCTTGAGGGCAAGCCGTGTTTAAGCAGAGGGAATGTCAGGGACTGGGCCGATGAATCATGGGCTTCCAGCTGGGCTACGAGGTGGGCTTCTCATCAGACAGGGGCAAGAGAATAAAACGTGCAAGGCACGTGGAGGACATCATCGAAGAAGAGAAACCTGAACCCGAACCCCCGTTGTCTCCTACCTTCCGTCCGAGACCTTGACCCTTCCTGCTATCTTGCTTCCTGCCTCTAATCCTTGCTATTCCTACCCTAGATTCCCTCTGATCCCCCAGTTATTGTATCCAAACTCTTGTAATTGCAATTCAATAGTCAAGGATCGTAACATATTCCCGAAAGGATCTCCCATGGTGTTGGACGTGTCATGTGCGATCGTGTCGCTGACGGAAGGGGATGAGATGGCGATTATAGAGAGCAAATGGTTCGGCACGCGAGACCGAGCCTCCGCTCGAGTGGCTAGCTGCGGCAGTGGCCAAGCAGCCCGCGCAGGTTCGATTCCTGGGAACCGCACCTGCGTCTCTCACCGGGACTTAGCTCCCATATTTTCTACAGCCTCGTCTCACGTGGTACCACAATGGGACTGCGACATTCCCGTCGCCTACGAAGCTACGATGGTTTCGGTGATCTCCAGAAGGACGCGGTCTTCTACTCTGTGTGTAGTTGTAGGTCTGGTCGTGCACGTGTGGTGTGAGTGTGTTGGTGTGTGTGCGCTTGAACAGATACTACAACTGTACTCAGATGAGAGGCTTCAAAAAAAAAAAAAAAAAAAAAGGTTCGGCACGCGATCCCGGTGCCTATGACAGCCGGAACTGGGGCGTGGGCTCGTACAGCCACAGCTTCTTGAGCTGGATTTTTTTTTTAGCATTTTTTGAAAACTATTTACAGATCTGTCATCGTAAAATAACTTTTTTTATAAAACTAGTAGGTTTTGACGCGCCAAAAACAAAGGCACGGCATTTTACTTGAGCCGCGCCTACATGCGTGGCGCGGCAAAACTGCAACCGTGGCGTTGTAGGTGCTGACGTGGTGAGGTGCCGCGCCACTGGCGCGGCAACACCGTGTATGTGTGAAATTGCAGGAGGTGGAGTAAATGTTTCCAAACTTACAGCAGTGTACATGCGTGGGAGTGTGTGAGAGAGGTACAAGTTAAAAAGGTGGCAGGTGAGCAGCATGCGTGCTATGTAGTGTCGGGTCACATCTATGGTCCATTCCATCAATTTACACAGTATAGTAATAACACCTCATTTTATACTTTGAGAAAAGTCACAAATACATGTTGTATTTTAGTCAGGCAAGTTGGCATGCAGATAAACGGAGCACACATACACTTCCTTCTAGAAAAATATATACAATACTTATATCTCTAAATAATTTTATTAAAAAACTAGATTTGAAAATCTTTCGATAATACTTATTACTTAGCATAAATATTAATATATAATTTTGACCATCTCATTTATTAATAATCAATTTGCATCAATAAAATATAATATAGAATTTACATCTAAACAAAAACTATAAAATATATAGTCTAAGATGTAATATACTCAGACTCCTCTGTCCTAAAAATAAGTGTTGATCAACAAAAAAGACGTTCTCACTTCCCAAAAAATAACTACCTACAATTATGTATTAAAATATATTAATATTATTTATGTTAAGTACTTGATATCATCGAGTTTTTTAACAAAATTACTTAGAGACATGAATACTGTATAAAAATTTGTGGTCCGAAAATCCAAAACTCATTATTTTTTGAGAGGGTGTAGCCCCTAGCTTCCTCTTCTCTCTCCGTCACATCCATTACACTACGCAACAACATTTTCTCTCTCTCTCCCCTCTCACACACACCTGTGCACATGACACACATACACATGCTGCCGCATTTTCTCTCCCTCTCTCTCCTTGGCGTGGAGCACATACGATTCATGTTTGACTCTCTCTGTCCCTATGCTCTCTCTTCTCTTATTTTACAGTAGGTGCATGTGCATGCTCGATCACATGCATTTAATACTGAAAGAGCAAAGCCGAGCCGCGCCATGCATGCAAGCGCGGCTCCACTAGCCACCTCAGATGTTCCGTGGGCACGGACACGTGGCCCATGCTGGCGCGGCTCAGGTAAAAAGCCGCGCTAACTTCTAGGGCGCGTCAAAATCTGCTAGTTTTAAAAAAGGTTTTTTTTATGATGGCAGATCTGTAAATAGTTTTCAAAAGATGCTAAAAGTAAAAAAAAAAAAAATCGGAGCTTCAGCGGGCTGTTCCACGTCACCTGTGTCACCTCGGGTCTTATGCTCATCGTCTCCCTCGCCATGTTCGTCTACCGTGAGCACAACGAGCTGAGGGCGGCGGAGTCCAAGGCAGGGAGCTTGTCACTGCGGCGCCTGCGCGCGTGGCTGCGTGCAGCACTACGACACGAAGGACACCAGGTCTCCCAGCTTCAAGCGGTGGAACGACGGCTCTATGAGCAACGGCGTCGACGGAAAGCAGGGGACTGGAGCAGGACAGGAGGACGCCATCCATCACACCACTGCCCCAGCGGTGAGTCCGTTAGACCACCCGCACTGGGAGCCGGTATAGCTCACGGTAAAGCCTTTACAGTCTCAAAATTGCTGCAGCGGGGGACGGTAAACTAGCCGCAAAGGTTGAGGTCGGGCCTCCGTCCGCCTTCTTTGCGGGTTGTACGAACTAGACGGTAAAGCTGACGCGGGTCCCGCTCGAGGAGAGAGAAGGCGGGCTCCGTCGCGCGCCGCTCCGCTGCTCTGCAGCGCGCCGTAGGTCCGGTCCGGAGGAGAGGGTGAGGGAGGGAGGTCCGCCGCGCGCTCACTGCTCCCTCGCCGGCCGCTCGCGCGCCAAGGCCCGCCGCGGCCATGGCCGTGCCCTCGGCCGGAGAGCAGGGGACGTCCGCGCGCCGCTTCCCCGCGGCCGGAGAGAGCAGGGTACGCCGGCGGCCGGTGGAGCAGAGAAGAAGGTGGAGGGCGGGTCCCGCGCTCGTTCTCCGCTCGTCCTCGGGCTCGCCCATCGCCGAGGGGCAGCAGCGCGGCGCCAACACCGGCGCGGATCGGGGGCTCCCAGAAGGCGATGAGCACGGTAGAGGGAAGGGAGAGGGAGAAGCGGGGACGGGGCTTGTGCCGCCGGGGCCGTCGGGATCCGCTCGCCGTCGACGAGCCGCACACTCGATCCGCGATGGAGGTAGAGGAGGGAGCAGGGAGCTCCGCGGCCGCGCGGGCGAGCTCGCTCGGTCCTCTAGCGCGCCATGGAGGAGGGAGGCGCTAGGCTCGGCGGGAAGAAGCGGTCCAGCGCGCCATGGAGGAGGAGGGTGGCGCCAGGGCTGTGGAGCAGGGGCGAGCTCCCGACGCGCTGGTGGAGCAGGGGCCGCTCCGCGCCGCCCGGCGAGCTCCCGCCATGGCCGTGCGCCGTGCTGGTCGAGCAGGGGCCGTGCTGGTGGGAGCTGTCCCAGCCGAATGGATAAGGTAGGGGAGGGGAAAAGAAAGGGAAGAAGAAAAGGAGGAAAAAAGAAAAAAGAAAAAAAATTGAAAAGTGGGCCTCACTTTTGGTATTGAGTAAACTGTAAATGATTGATGAGTGCGGAAGAAAGTTGTATAGGGGAGAGAATCTTGCTGACCAGGACGGAATATTCCTTTAGAGGAATGAATATAGAGTTTGATGAGTGCGGGTAGTCTTAGGTGGTGGATCCGGTGACTCTGACATGTCAGCGGACGCTTCTTCCACGGGATGAGGTGGCAAACATGAAATGTGGCCAGGACATCCTTGAAGCAATTGATGGAGGTGTGGCCGTCGATCTCAGTACCTACGCGAGGCAAGGTGACCATAGAACAATGAGCAAATACAAGACTTTGTTCAAAATGTGTGTAGAACGAAGGGCATCTGATTTAAGATCCCCTCTTTCCTTCACCATGGAGCTGTATTTACTTACGTCTTGTTTGGATGTATTTGGGGACATCCATCCACTACCGGAATCGGCCTCTTTGCCGATGGCGGCCAGGTTTGCCGATGGCAAAGTGGCCGGCCATCGGCAACCACAAACTTTGCCGATGGCAAAATGCGGCCATCGGCAAACTGGGCTTTGCCGACGGCCCAGCCATCGGCAAAGTATGGCCATGGGCAAAGGCATACTTTGCCGTTGGCCAGGCCATCGGCAAAGTGTGGCCATCGGCAAAGGCCCATTTTTACCGATGGCCGGGCCATCGCCAAAGCCCAGCCATCGGCAAAATTGGCCCAGGGCCGACGCCGTCGGGTGCCGGCCGACGCCGTGCCCTTTGCCGATGGCTGGGCCGTCCGGCCATCGGCAAAGCACCCACTTTGCCGATGGCCACGGCCATCGGCAAAGCAGGGCCACGTGGCAGCCTCGGGAGCTGCCGGGCCCACGTGCTTTGCCGATGGCCGGCCATCGCCAAAGCTATTTTGCCGACGGCCTTCCCGGCCGTCGGCAAAATTTATATTTTTTTTGATTTTTGCTTCCATTTTTTTCTGGTGCCTTCCTACCTCAAATACAACCCACCTGCAAAATTTGGGACCATTTTGAGTTTTTTTTGCTATATTTCGTGAATTATTTCTGTTTCTTTGTAATTTTCCGGAACTCCGGTTTTGAACTGGGTACATGAAATAATGGAACTTTTTGATCCGAAACATGGTATTCATGATGCTCGGAGTATGTTGAGGCCGTATCCAGCACCTCGCATGAAATTACGACCATTTTGCCGTCGTAACGTGGGTAGTGACGTGCACGGAAAGTGTTTTTAAATTATATAAAATCCAAACGAAGTCCGAAATTGACGAATATTGATGAGTTGTGTGGCCATGGCATGCCGAGTCTGTGGTAAAAATTTAAAAAAGTTTCGAGCAAGTTGTGACGTCGGATTGCAAACTTATTGCCGACGGCCGGGCCATCAAAAAAAATTTCAAAAAAAAAATAAAAAAGGCTTTGCCGATGGCCGATGCCACGTCGGCCATCGGCAAAGCCACCGTCACCGACGGCGCGTCGTCGGCGACGTGGCCGCTTTGCCGATGGCACGCGTGGCCATCGGCAAAGGTTTGCCGATGGCAATGTCAGTGGCCATCGGCAAACCCGGCTTTGCCGATGAAATTTTTGCCGATGGGGGTTTGCCGATGGCCACGTCAGATTGCCATCGGCAAACCCTTTGCCGATGGCAAAACTGGCTTTGCCGATGGCGGCCGGCCATCTGCAAAAAAGGGGATTCCGGTAGTGATCCACATGGATTAGGGTGGACTGAAGTGAAACTTCAACTAAACTACACCCTATCTACCCAACACATATACAGTATCAAGAGATAACAAGATGATTAACTTCTTTTACAACGCACATATTTTTTTTATTGTAAATAAATTTAGATATATGCAATATCTAGATACAATGTAAAAAAAATTGATCTTTATGTAATTTAAAAATGGATAGATTATAAAAGTAGAAGATATTAAGAAAATTAAAGTCTTAATGCTAGTTTGTGGAAATTTCATGGATACTAACTCAGGTGTCAACTCAACAAAAATAGTGATTTTGCCCCGTATTGACAACACTAATGTTGTGGTTTGTCTGCACCCATTCTTTTTATTAGCGACATGGCTCCTTATAATTCACATGAAACTGAGCTTCTTTGTTCTGCTTTCCCCTTCTCATCCGAGCTTCTAGTTCTGCACCACGTCATCCACACATTTCTTGTGCTATTCGTTATCGATTGCCTATGGCTAGTGGAGATCGACAAGATCAGCTCGTAGGGGCTTCAACAACACACGCCCCCAGCCTCATCGTCACTATACGCTCCATGAATCAGCAACCCAGCCCTCAGATTGTTGAGTCGCGGGAGCCACAGTGGCTCAGTAGTAGGCACCATGTCTGGTTGCCAACCTTCTTTGCCCCTAGCGGCTTGCAATGCATCTACAAATTTTTTATGTGGCAATATGAGATTTTCAGTACCCATCAATCATTTGCGATGTTGTAATTTTGACCTTTTCCTATTTGTGCTACGATGTGTTTTTTTTGAAACGAACTGGCACGAGAGCTGCCTGCTATATTAAAAAGAAGGAACGCCAAGAAGGCAAAGTACAACCAACCAAAAAACAAACGCCGCACTGGGCGAAAGAAGGAAAACACCTATGACGATCAAAAATGTATGCGGTGGTGATTCACGAAATTGTCCAGGTGCTTTGCTCCCGCCATGATCCACACTTTCACCTCTTCCTTGATCTTTTGGAGTAACCCAAAGTTCGTGGACTCCTCTCGTTGAAATACTCTCGTATTTCTTTCCTTCCATATTTCCCAGCAAACTAGGATGATCATGGAGCGAAGACCTCTCCTGTTTGCACAAGGTATTGCTGATATGGCTCTCCACCACCTCTCCAGGGTGTCACTATGCGGCCAGGTATTTGGGTGCACATTGAGGTTTGCCGTCCAGAAGGCGAATTCACTCCACAGGCGTTTGGTGAACCTGCAATCTCTAAAAAAGGTGCGGACCCGATTCTGCATGTTGTCTACAGAGGAGGCAGATCCTTTGATTTGGCCAGTTCCGTGCTTCCAGTCTGTCGGCAGTCCAGATTCGATTTTGTATGGCAAGCCAGCTGAAGAATTTGCACTTTGGCGGCGCCCACGGCTTCCAAATTATGGTTTCAAAGTTATTGCGGGTTGCTCCTATAAACTTTGTGCTACGATGTGTGACATTTGCTATTTTGTGATGTTGCAGGTGTGTTATTGTGATGTTGCATTGAACTTTAGATGTCGCATCATTTTAATCCGTGCAACATTTGTTTCATAAAAAACACTTGTTTCATTGTGAGATATTACAAGAGGTGTTCCTGTTTGTTGCACCAATATGCCCTCTGGATTATATAAAGAGAGGCATGAGGACCTCTTTTTCGTAACATATAATATACAATAATCCAGCGCAAGACAACATACCTAACTGACATATGACCTGAACCACTATAAAACACTATGCGTTCACCACCAAGTTCAGCCTTCATTGAAGTCCACCAAACACCTTTCCGGGTAACCTTATAATGTGTTTCCGGTCATCAGACACCGATATTAAAATACATGTTTATGTTGGTTCATTGAAAATTTTTTGTAGGATCGCACTCTACCGAGTTTATAAGGGAAGTTGCTTGGAAAGGAAGAATAGGGAACTATGAATATATAGTTTGCCAATCTATGAAGAGTTACTAAAATAGTGCAAATTTGGGGCTGCCAAGGCCCCATTGTGGTGCATTCAATATTGACCTTACTATTGAAGCACAACAATAAGGGAGCCTTGTTCACATCTATCTCGCAGAGATAATTTTAATTTCTAATATACCTTCCAGTAACAATAAATGCTTCTGAAATATCCATTATAGAAAGGGTACATATCCTATGAAGGATAACTCATGCTCATATATTAAACTTAAACATAGACACCAATAGTTACATAGAAACTTCTATAAATATGTTGGGTAACTCAGGCTTGTCTATTGCCACCAAAATGAATGAGGCCAGAGTTGCCACACCGGAAGCAAACATTAGTGCCTGCAGGAACCAAGATGTATAACATACACATCCGGCAACCAGCCACGACGACATGAGTGTTGTCGTTGGCATTATTAACATCTGTAGTAGCATCACTATCGCTCGAGCTATCATCATACAAGCAGCAAGAAAAGAGTTTAGAAGATAACACAGATCTAGGTGTGTTGACACTACTGCTACCGCTCTCTTCATTGTCGCTCTCGCTGGCTTCACTGCCTGAGTAGTAATAAAACATGTAGCTGTAATCACTATCAGAGTCTGTGTTGTTGTCGACGTCATTGTTGATAGTAGTTTCTGTGGGAGCTATTATGGTTCCTGTTACCATAGCTAGAGCACTGACATTGGAGGACATTGGGTTGCCATCCATCGATGTGATGTTGGTACCTTGACTAGTCTGCAAAAGGAGTGTGTAACAAATTAAATGACGGTACGATAATACATATATAAAATCAATATCAACTCCACCACTCTACATTTACAAGTCAAGCTGAAAGAAAAATAGGAAGATCACACCTTTTACTACAACATATTGCTTCTTATACAAAACAAATGAGTTACTACACCTATGGATAACCGCAGATGAAAACAACCAAAGCAAAACCATAAAAATGTCCAGCTCACCTGATTTTCATCAACGGATGGATGATGGTCATGTGACACATCGACTTTGTGTCTACTTCTGCCACACCAGCAATTCTCCCATTGTTGCTCACAATTTCTTCACAATTTTTACTTTCTAACTTTTTATCAACCATTTTGAATGTAAATGTCACAACAAAAAACAGTGAACTTTGTCACAGGAATCATCTATGTTGAATTGCTTGACATGAAGTGAACCTAGTAGTGGTCTGGTTTATATAGGCCTGTGATGATTCCTAACTTTGGAAAAAATGAATTTAAGCCAAAATATGGGTATATTTCTAATAACATTACTTGGTAGCCATAATTGCCATATTTACCGGTAACGTATGCGATAGTGTGAAAGCGTATGTCCATTTCTTATGGATTAAGTTACTGTATAGAGCCTAGAGCGTTTTGATTTCTAAAAGTACTTCATCAGTAATGTGCGACTTATCTAATGGACACCAATGCATACTTCAAGTGCCATGTATGGCGGCTCTGAAAATTAGCATGTCTTTACATACTTTTATACCTAGTATGCATCCATATAGATCCTAGACTCAAATTCATATATTTATCTAATGATTATTTAACAAGGGTTCATTTATTTGTGGAATAAGTAAGTGCATCATCATTCACACCATAAACCCTCCATTGTTACTCCTTGTATCATGCATGTAGACTAAAATATCATACATTTTCTTATATCATATTGGTTAGTATGTGAGGTGTCATGACCCGACAGTTGTTCCAAATTTAAGCTTTGCAAAACCCCACTTAGAAGGCTGAACTCCTAACTATTACCTCCTTGACCCTAGAAGTGGACCCAATTAACTAATCACAAGAAGCATCTTCTAACTTTGAGCCTTGACTCATCCCTATATGAGATTATTGATTTCTCTCCGCTCTTCTCCTATAAAGGTTAACCTTGTCAATGTAGTGAGTATCTCTCAACTCTAATCCTGACAATGGAATCCTCATAAGTGAACTAGAAGACCCCATGAGAATCTCCGATCAAATCAAGTGAACCTAACCAACTTATCTGAATTGAGACCTCAATAAATTGACCAGAAGGTAATGCCCAAGCTTCAATTGGTACTAATCTACAACACCCACAAGTAAATATCTCAACATCGGTGCACAATCCTACACTTTGATCATGGAAATTATGATTTTTAGTGTTCCCTCAGACCGTTTGGCATGGTTCCTTTGAATGTGTTATATCCCAATTGACTGTTCAACACAACAAATTCAACGATGTTTTGATGGTTCATTCAACTCATTCTGTGTTGTTCCTTGAACATTCCATATAATGTTTAGATTGCACTTGACTAGTCAATGGGGTTTTGATAGATCATTGAGCCCCTTCGCAAGATCATCTCGCACAACACCGATTCAACAAGCCTGCAAGTACATGGGATTCAACAAGCTTGCAAGTAGATGAGTTGTCCTCCTCTCCCCTCCCATGATCCCACATGTCAGCTCGAATTGGATCACCTAAACCACACTCTCCCCTTTTCACTCACTATACTAGTCTCATTTGTCCCTCTCTCTCTCTCTCTCTCTCTCTCTCTCTAAATATGAAGAACAAGAAATCAAAGAAAGGAGAAAAAGAATGGAAGAAAATTGAAGGAAAAGGAAAAGAAGGAACGGAGAAGAGAAATCAAGGCCAAGACATGATTAGCTCATAGAGAAGAAGATGAAGCTCATCTCCCCCGAATCTCTCTCACAAGTGTAAGGTCATGATTCTCCTAGTCTCATTCTCATAAATAAATCCCAATTTTATTCCTTGATCTCATCTTGCATGTTGGAGAAGATAAGATTCCTCTTACAAAATCCATCATAGTTATAAGCCCTACTCACATAGTGGATTCCATCCTCATGATCACCTTAATCCTCTCTAATCTCTATGTACATGTTTGATGAAAGGAATTCAATCTCTCTCCCAAAATTCGTCCCTAGCTCTCATGTGGATGCAAGAAGACAAGACTTGAGCTTGTCACCAACTTATCAAGATAAGTTCACCAATATCTTTTGCTAGGATTTGCATCTCTCAATCATGTTTCATCAAATTACCAACCTAAAGTATAAGAGAGCGTGAGGTTCTTTGACAATTAATTTGAGCCATAATATATAAAATTTATGTCACATATCAACATTTGTGACACCTTAAACCATATTCTATGTCATTTATATGTTCATGTCATAAATCCATGACACTGAGCTTTATGGCATCGGATATTAAGTCATAACGTACACCATACCACATAACAAGAGCATTCTAATTTACATTTGATTTTTTAGCCAAAATTTGAAATTTGCATATGTCATTTATATTCAAATTACACAATCTTGAGAAAATCGTAGGTAGCAAAAAAATTATAATATCAAAGGTAGCAATATATGTACATCATACATCATGCAACATCTAAGTCAAAGTTCCAAAACAACGCCAACAACATAGCCATTTCTTCTAGAAAATTCATCAAAAATGCACATAGGAAAAAAAAACATGGCAGATAGGAAAAATGCAGTTTCTTGTAGCGAGTTGTATGGCCGTTCCTTAGCATACATGAGATCACTACATACAATCCCCCTGCATGTCATTTTTTAATGTTAGTATTATTTCACGAATACATGGGGTAAAAAGAAAAATTATGCACATGGTACCCACTCGACTATGTGGTAGTTCTGTCCACATTTCATCTTAAATAACAATGTTAAGAAAATTTATAAAATATTTTTACACATTATCTTGCATACCCCATACTCGAGGTGTAGCCTTCGTTTAAGAGATTGCATCCCAATCACCTTTCCACCACGGATGTAGTTGGTGTAGCAGTCCACGACCTCCTCAGTTTTGCATGCTTTGATCATAGAGCCTTATGGGTGAGCACCGCTAAGGACATATCTATTGAGGGTTGACATGAACCGCTCATATGTTCAAACCTAGTGTAGGTACATGGGGCTCAACTCATCCACCGTATGCATCATGAGGTGTGGCATATAATGTCATAAGTGTGAAGCACTTCTTGAGCTAGCAAGGAGTCTTTGCGATGAAGGCTTTCAGGTCAGGTGCCTCATCTTCATTGTTGACCTTCTGTGTGATGCAATTAAATAAGTAGGACATTCATTTGATTACAATCTTCCATGTACTCCGGAATGATAGCCCTGATTGTAATTGGAAGGAACATCATTAGTATCATTTGTGGTAGTCATGTGAGTTTTAGTTGTGATCAATGTGAGATCTATTATTGAGACCAGGCTCTTGATGTTAGAAGAGAAATTTGTCATAATTTGACCCCCTTAGACACCAGGAGACAACCCTCTCTTCTTGTCTTTCGTTAGCTTTTTGATGGAGGCTAGGAGATTGACTTTCTAGTTTTGTGGTGGACTCGAATCAAGGTTTGGTATGATGTCCTAATTGACAATATAAATATATATGACTTCAGACCATTGTTCGGTCTAGCATGGGGCATATCTAGCTCCTTACAGTATGGTAGGTGTTTGAAGAATCTCGACTTGTTCTTGAAAGAAAATATTAATATGGTTTCATGCATCTTATCCCACTTTCTCTATCTTGGCATGTTCCCATCTTTTTTGGTCATTTAGAACTTGACCTCCATGTCCTTCACCATGCCAAACACCAGTTTCCTGTACCTCTCTTGCACCGGTTGGGTAGATTGTGGCATATCCTTATTGTCAATTTACCTATTCATCAAGCTAGATTGCTATCGATGCCCTCTGGTGAGGAATTGCCTATACCTCATGTACACCATCTTATTAAATCTATTAAGGTAAGCATAGCAGGTACCATCAATGCAAACCGCGTAGCTGGTCTTCTCTTTGATATGCCTTGACAATGAAAATTGACTAGGATAATTATTGCTTGTGACAAAGATGATGGCATTTTAGAGTGAACTTCTTCACAACGAATCCACTATGTCAAACCCTTTCTCTGATATTTCCCTTGTGTCCCCCATGACGGGCTCTAGGAACACATCTATATCAAGGTTGGGCTACTTCAATCTAGAAATAAGGATGGTCAGCAGCGCTTTTGACATAACCAAAAAGGTCACTACAAGAGACGCGAGGTTATATGACAATTTAAGTTGTAGATGCTAAGGATGATTGTCCAAGTGTTGTGTGAGGTGTTTGGAGATGCTCGGCTAAACTTTAGTCTAGGGACTAAATGAGACCTGGTCACCACCTTATTTGGCAGTTTAGTGGCTATAGTAGGGACTAAAATACGGGGGATTAAACTTTAGTCCGACCGATGTGCATTTTGTTACGATCCACTGTAGGGTCCGAGGAAACTGAGGGTCTGAGGCAATATGGTCAGAAAACGTACAACTGGCTGGGCATTGGGCTGATAAATTAAAGTAGTAATATTTGAATCTAATCTCTCAATCATATTGGTCGGAATATTTTGTTACTAAGAATTTAATGTTCTCAATTTAATGTGATGCTCTTGAATATGCAGGTAAGATACTATGGATTAATAGGAGTATTAATATCTCAATTTTTTTCCGTTAATATGTATCTAATTGTTCCTGATAGATATACCATCTATATCTGCCTGAATGCTGCTTGACATGCACAACCCACTATGCATACTTGTCATCTGCGCATTGTGAAAAAAAAACTCAAGAGTGATCGAATATAAACGAGGAATTAGAAACTTATACGGCCAAGCTAAGTTCCTGCTATAAGGTCCACCGGCCGATGGAGACGTGCAGACTAGGAGAGCTGGCAATTCATCCCATGGTATAGTACTCTTCAAACGCTGCCAAACCTGCTTGTGCCGTGTGGAATAATCATTCTATCAGTCAGAATCAGATGGACAGATATACTAGTAGATTATAGCATCCCGCTGGGATGGTGTGTATTAATATGTGCACAACCCAAGCCTTGGGTCAGAAACAAATGCGACAGCAGAAACCACGCATATAGCTAGCTCTAGTACCCGTCGCAGCGCGTAAGCCAGGCCAGGCCTCTCATGCACATAAGAAGGTAGCGCGGCCTAAGCTAGCGGGAGGAGAAAGAAGACGTCTCGGATCGATCGGGAGATCAAGCAGGCCAGTGAAGGATGGTCACCGACTCGCCGCCGCCGTCGTCAACGCCGCCGGTGGCCGTTGGCGCGAAGAACGCCGTGAGGGCCGTGGCACAGCACCACCGTGCCGTGGTGGGGTTCCTCCTCGGTTTCTTTCTCGTCCTCCTGCTCTACACCACGCTGTCTTCCCAGTTCGGTTCACAAACTGCCATTGGTAAGTGCTACACCGACCTTGATGTCGTAGATACACCTCCAAGCAACAGGTTTCTTTCGGCGGCTGTTGTGAATGCCTATTAGTTAACTATAGGAATCTTTGCCTGCTGCTGGGTTTCTTTTCGTTTGAGTGTGTTAATTCTCCAAGCTATTTAAGAATGCTCAATCCGCAGCCTGTTCTTGTCTCCATGGCAATAAAGCCATATTACTTTTGTTTTTTTTTCTTTTGTTTGTAAAGGAAGACCACTGCTTTATTCCACCTTTGATTGATTTCGTCAGCTAATTCTTTGTCCTCCTTCTTTGACCATGCTTTGCTAGTTGCTAGGTGACGTATTTGTTCTACCTTCCTTTGAAATTCTCTCGATGCGTCATAACTATTATTTTTCACCTACTCAGAAGAAATTGACGGTACTGATAAAGAATAGAGATATACTCCTACGTAGGTCGCTATGCATCTTCCAAACGGTTTCAGCTCCTATAGAGTAAGAAATTAACAAGCACTGCATTGATATTCCTACAGCTAATGATTCGGAAAATAGAATTATTTGAAGTGATTTCTTAATTTGTGGAAGAACATAGAAGACCATTATTGGACCTCCTTCCTAACAATTAATCATGCATATATGCAACATAACCACCGTATCGAAATGTATACGCATGCATGTGAAATGACAGGCTGTGGTTGACTAGCACCTATTTATTTAATTTGTGATCTCGACTTTTAATTTGCTGGGATAGAATTTAGAAACGAGCTGTACTAAACATTTCTTTCCTTCTGAAGCTAGCCTATACTCCGTTCATGCTCTCAGCTCAGACAAGTATTATATACGGATCCCTCTGCTGTCTCAAAGTAAACAAACTTTTAGATTTATCTTAAGTCAAAAAACTTCAACCAGACAACCAGTGTTTATGAAAAAGATCAACAAACTTTATTTATGACACTAAAATAGTCATCAGATATATAGATCATAAAATATATTTTATAGTACACTTGTTAGGTACATTAAGTTGTTTATGTTTCTTTATATACAGGGAGTATATATGTGATCATTATAAAAAACAGTTCTTTCTTGGTACGCGCAGGTGTCCTACAGTCTTCGTCGGCTGTGCATACTGGTCAAGCCGCCATGGCTGCTGCTCCATCGTTGCCGTCGTCTACGCCGAGTAATTTGGCACAAGGTACTTATTACCAGATAGCTTACAGTTACTTGTGCCTAAAAACTGCTTAGAGTTATTTATTTATTTATGTAAATTAATGAAGAGATTAATTTCTGTTCTTAATCGAATGCTGGATCAGGACTTCTCTAGAGTCCAGACACTTTCTTGATTGAAGTACATATACAGATACTGAGAACTGACAAAGCAACCAAAGAGTCCATGGCCCACGGCACTTGTAGCATTGTGTGACCCGTCGTCATCAGTCCTTTTAATGACCGTGATGGTGATGAGTTTAGCATATCTATGGGCTGGCAAGGATGGCTACATATATAATCATAATGGAACCAGCCAGTATGTTAAGGTTTTAAGTTAGCGGAGATGCTCCTCGCGGGGGAAAAAAAAAACAGGAAAGATGCTAATTTGCTTGTTAAGTATCATTGTGGATGATTTATGGCCAATAGGATGTGAGCGATAGATGCCTACTGAGTACTAGTAGATTCTTCCAAAATATAAAATATAAATGAATTCTTAGTTTGTTTGAACTAAGCCAAACTATTCTAGATTTGTCAAGTTTCATAAAAAAAGAATAATAATATAGGATATCAAATAAACCTTTTTATTATTTACAAATATGTTTCATATTTTTTCCCTGCGTGATGTGGCAGGTAGACTACTATATATACTACTCCCTCAGCCCCGAAAACAATGATGTTTTGGGGTTTTGTGTCACAAGTGTGACTCGATTTGCAGAAAATCTATAAATAATTTTATTAGGAAACTAGATTTAATAATCTTTGCGATGATACTAATTATTTATCATAAATATTAATATATTTAATATAAAATTGCCGGTAGTTATTTCTCGAAAGCGAGAAGGTCTTTCTTTCTAGGACGGAAGGAGTACAACAGAATGCCCTAGAATAAAATTAGTACAACTTTGTATTGGCTTAGAACAAATTTAAAATTGCTTTTATTCAGGTTGGATGCAGTAATGATTAGTTCCTTTAGTTTCTTTGCTTTTTTTTGTTTTATCCATGTTATGTTGTACCGTTGTTTAATTATAAGAAAATAATGGTTTGCCGAGACAGAAATAACATGGGTTAAAAAAGAATAATAAAAAATTAATAAATAAATTTTTAGGATAGATGTGTCCTGCAAGTGCCGTGGTTAAAGCAATTCTAAGAGCCTTTTATATCCTTCCAAATTATAGAGAATATAGATTTTTTGGGGAAAAATGCCTCTCTAATAGCTTAGGGAACTATACCTATACGTCATCGCATCCTAAAGAGCATAGAGATACAGAGAACTAGTAGCATTCCTCGCGAGTTGCTGCGGGCACGAAACATGAATAAAAATATATTAGAATAGTGAACTGCTAAGGTAAACATCTTGCATGTCAAGATAAATTACTTGTGACAAATGACAATGGATTGCTGAGGTGGACGTATTGCATGTCAAGGAGAATAGATAGTGGAGTCGATAGTGGGGGAGGTGGGACGTGTTGCGTATGCGAGAGAAATAATTAGTGGGGTTTGTCTATATAAAAGTTATAGATGAGTTTTATCAGAATGGCTCTCCAAAAAGATATAAAAACCTTTGGAGATGCTCCATGTCGTTATTAGTTACATCTTTGCATTTTGTATGATATATTGATTGATTAGTAGTCCATATAATATGGCTTGCTTGTTAGCATTGTGGTTCACTGTTTAGTTGCACAAGCACGGAACAAAATTTTCTAGTGGTCCACCAATAATATAATGCCGCCCACACATTATTTTGCGTGCTACGCATGCCAAAGCCTGATGGTACTAGAAAGTGTTTTATTTGTCACACGGACCATTGATGTGATTGATTTTGATATATCTCAGCCTCAAGAAACAAGAAGACGAATATAAAATTTGCCTTTGTGCCTATGGACAAAACATCAATATATGCGAGAAAAAGAAGAAACGACATAGACGAATATCATGCGTGCTTATCGATTCAATCGTCCTTACCGCACAATGAAAGGCACGGGATAATTTGGTATGTGAGTATGTGACTACGAATTTGTAAGCTAATAACAACACTCATTTCTGCTATATATAGAATCAATGGATGAGAATTTTGGTAATATATATACGAATTTGAAGCTGGGAATTATCGTCAGTTAGTCATTGTTATACTATATTCGCAAGTCATTATTGTACTATGTAATTTCTTAATCTGAATGGTTTGTTGTCATACCAGTATACCACCTTGTTCAGCAAGATAAGGAATTTGCAGCATGCATGCTTCTTATTACCAGAATGATGTGGGTCAAACGTACTGCGTGGGAACATTTTTTTGTTCATTGCATGTATGTTTTTTAATTTTTCAATATACTTTTAATCATACAACATTAATTGAAATGATTTTATAGACTTCAAAAGTAAAAAACAAAAAAGCAGTATCACGGATAACAGATCTGTGGCACATAACACGGGGGTCCATGTGCTTCATCAATCAGTATGTTGACCTGAAATGTAAAATAATAGTTGCTTCCTCCATCGAAAACATTCATTTTGATTAGGCCATCTAATCCAGGATTTGCACGTGGATTATACATGATAATCCTACTTTTTGTTTATAGCTGATTATTTTGTTTCCGAACCACTACATGGGAAATTAATTGGATGCGCCTAACTAAAACAGAGCACAAACCTAATAAGTCATGATTCACGCTTAACACTACTAAAATCTGCATGAGAATTTCTACAAATAAAGGCCATGTTTGATAGAGTTCTTTGCAACTTTCTTTGTTCAAGTACCTAGCAGAGAAGACGATTATTAAATAGCTTTGGATTTGTAGAAAAAAAAACATCTCTGATGTTTGGTATATATAGAGCTTTACTTAAATAGCCAAAAGAAGCAACGGTTGGAACCCATCAATAATAAGCTCTAACTGAAATAGGGCAAATACACAGTATGTTCAGTGATGATGTTTCAAATGTGGTAGGTGATTATATGGAGGAAGATGGCGGGCATAAAAATGATAGTAAACCTAACAAGAAGGAGGAGGAACATATCCAACACGATGCCCATCGAATCGGAAAGAACAATCAATCTGAAACCAAATTAGGTAAATGAGGTTAATCTTCCATTTCTGTAAGCGTGGATCTGTAGTTGTGTTAAATGGCCCTTACTTACCAGCAGCAGTTACATCTTTTTTTATTACAATTTATTAAATGACAAACTGTTAATTTAGATGTCAAGAACGGGAAAAATGCGGAGCAGGGAGGCCAACCAGCAGCGAGCGATGCAAGTGACAGGATGGAGGAAGAGCTCATCCGGCAAGAAATCGATCAAGGCGGAGGCAACAACGATACCATCATTGAGCCTGGTCCGTGTTGCTTCCAGTAACAATTATATATTTTCCCTGCTAACTAGTTCATCATGCATCTGAGGATGTGTAAATTCAATACTGCCTGACAGCGACGGCGCCACGCAAGCCAATCTGCGACCTCTCCGATCCCAGGTACGACATCTGCGAGATCTCCGGCGACGCACGAACCATGGGAGCCAACCGCACAGTTCTCTACGTGCCGCCCGTCGGCGAGCTCGGCGCGGACAGCCAGGAATGGAGCATCCGTGACCAGTCTCGCAAGCACCTGGAGTACATCAACAAGGTGACGGTGAAGTCTCTGAACGCTTCGCAGGCGGCACCAGAGTGCACCTCCCGGCACGCCGTCCCGGCGCTGGTGTTCGCGATGAACGGGCTCACGTCCAACCCGTGGCACGACTTCAGCGACGTGCTCATCCCGCTCTTCATCACCACGCGCGCCTTGGAGGGCGAGGTGCAGTTCCTCGTCTCCGATCTCCAGCCGTGGTTCGTGGACAAGTACAAGCTCATCCTCAAGAACCTCTCCCGCTACGACATCGTCGACTTCAACCAGGACGGCGGGGTCCGGTGCTACCCGCACGTCACCGTCGGGCTCCGCGGCCATCGCGACCTCGGCATCGACCCTGCACGCGCCCCGCGGAACTACACCATGCTCGACTTCCGGCTCTACATCCGCGAAGTCTACGGGCTGCCGCCCCCAGACGTCGGCATCCCATACAAGGAGGCGAACAGCAACGCTGCTGCTGCCTCCGGCGCCCAAGAGCAGCAGCGTTCCAAGCCACGGCTGATGCTTATCAACCGTGGCCGGACGAGGAAGTTCGTCAACTTCCAGGAGATCGTCGCAGCGGTTCAGAGGGCTGGGTTCGAGGTCATCCCGATCGAGCCGCGCAGAGACCTCAGCGTGGAGGAGTTCTCCCGGGTGGTGGACTCGTGCGACGTGCTCATGGGCGCCCACGGGGCCGGCCTCACCAACTTCTTCTTCCTCCGTACCAACGCGGTGATGCTGCAGGTGGTGCCGTGGGGCCATATGGAGTACCCGTCCATGGTGTTCTACGGCGGACCGGCCAGGGAGATGCGGTTGCGAGACGTCGAGTACAGCATCGCGGACGTGGAGAGCACGCTCTACGACAAGTACGGCAAGGACGACCCGGTGGTCAGCGACCCAGAGTCCATACACAGGCAAGGGTGGCAGTTTGGGATGAGGTATTACTGGACAGAGCAGGACATCAGGCTCAACGTCACAAGGTTTGCTCCCACGCTGCAGCAGGTGCTTCGGATGCTCAGGGAATAGGGAGATTTTAATTAAAGGGACCATATATATTGCATTACATTTATATATCATTCATGCTTAGAGATGTCAGGTGTATATAGGATCAATCTTTTTATACATTATTACATCATTGGCTTGTTTTTTCTAGATTGAAATATTTTGTTGAAGATCAAATTTAGCACTATAATATTCATTGTAGAGAGATTGGGAACCTCAACTACACATGTTAGGAACGTTACATCTCATTGTTGCCATCATTGTTCAGAGCACTCATTGTTAATTGCGAAAGGTATGGAGACCTTGAACAAAATAGTTAAGGAGTGCTCAATCTTTTTTACATTTGTTATTGGTATAGTCTGTGGATCATTGTTCGCCTGCTTTTCTAGATTGATATACTAGTTTTTTGCGCGCGCCCATGCGCGCGATCAGTGGCCACGTAATATTTGGAGTGAAAGATGGGCATCAATATAATAAACATCAATAGAGATCAACCTCAGACTTTAACTGAAGCACAAGAGAACGGAAAAAAATGACCTCTTGGATGGTTCAACACATAACCCATGCGCGCGTAGAGCCAGCACAAAACTTGCACATATGTTTGAAATTTATCTCAGCTTACAAACTTCTCTGACTTGGAGAGATTATATGTATACATTGAAAATTAGTTATTTAGCCAACCGACAAGGGACTCAAACAAACAACAGATTGACTAAATAACAAAGCAAAAATGTTACAATACATCCGATAGCAAAAATGGTAGCAGGGGAAGAGGTAGTGACGTCAGCTGCATGCTGTGACATCACAAACATTCCAATCTCTCAAGCCTACAGATTATAATGGGTAGGCAAACTCCCTCAATGGCAAACTGGATAACAACTATTTAGAAGCTAAGTAAACATTGAGTTTTCTGCATCCACTTTTCTTCAGTGTTTTCAGCTGCGGAAGTTTATCCGTAGTTGCCGCAATCGTGGTTCTATCTCCTACCATAGTGGTCTTCCATCTTCGTCATACCTGTATGTTTGTTACAGTTATCCATTAGACTAAAAGGCTATGAAAAAATGTAATTGAATGAGTTTCAAAACCAATTTCTCCACAAATTAACAAAGTGAAGATACCATGCACCATTGGTAGTGGACCATCACTATGCAATAAGAACTATTATCTTGCAATAAATATGCCAGTTAAAAAACAAGAATGAAGTCCACACCCTACAATAGGCACCAATATTGTTCAGTAGAGACTTCCACAGTTCAGAATTAAGTATACACCCTACATTCTCTCTTGCTCTTCCTTTTAGCAGGTACCTATTCAATATTGTTGGCTGAAGTTATTATAGCTTCGCAATTAATAACACAGAGTCAATTTTTTTAGCCTAACAAAGTTCTCTATGAATACTAAGATAGGTTGTCTAGAGAGATGAGAAAGTAATGTCTAGAACTACAGTGTCCGGAGAGATGAAGCGGAGATGAGCCACACTTAACAAAACAGAGACTAAAGGCTATCTTAGTTCCATAGGCCTCTGTTCTTCAGTTTCCACAAAGTAAACAAATACATAATTTGAAGTCTATCATAATTTTTAATTGGAGAAAGGTTTATTGTAATAGGAGACAGCAGAGAACTGATTTACAAAACATCGCAAATTAATGGAAGGACCATTACCTCCAGGAGTACAGGGTAGGAGTATAAACTCATTGTAGAATTAATAATCACACATGCACCCCTGCAATAGACCAAGCCTGATTTGGTTAAACAAAATTTGCTAGCATTAATGAAAGGAAATTACAAGCAGCATATCATCTTTTATCACAAACTAATGGTGCCTAAGATAATATGGTCAGCCAAACTGACTCTAGAGAAAGTTCTACAAAATACAGCAACACTCTTGCAGACTTAAATGTAACAACACGCTGTGAAAAAAGATAGTGTTGTATGAAAATATTTAAACGAACTGTGTACAAATAGCTTGCCTCTGCATGCTTGTAATTATTAATTTATGGATACAGTGTTATCTCAACTGTGAATTGATGTGGACCATTACTTCTAATCCTGGAGTAAGACAAGAGTGAATATGCTATGAAACCCCTTGATCGTACTGAAAGAGTAAATATGGTACCTTTTGGATAATAATCTTGGAGCTAAAGTAAGGAGGAAAGGCCTTTTCAATCACCTACACACAGAAATGACCTTGAGTTAGAACCAGATAAGATACAATTAAATTGTTGAGAGTGTAAAAGGACAAAAAATATTGTGAGGGGCATATAAACCCTATCCCTTTCCTGCAATCAAATTTCTGGAACGACGTATGAATTCTTTTCAACTTTAGCACAAAACTGAGACCTATAATCAAAAAGCTTAACATGTTTAAAAGAATCTGAGATAATTTGTTGTAACAGAGCCTCTACTCTCAACCAAAGCTTGTTTTCCCAGCTATAAATGCAATATATGAGCGAACACTTCTTTCTAATGCCAAAAAGTGACAGATGGCACTACCCAAACTAATCAACTAAGCAAAGTTTAGGTTAGTACAATGTGTCACTTAGAGACGAAAAAATACATGCATTCCTTCGTGAGTAAATTGTGGAGACAAAAGGAAGCATATTGCGTTCTCTGCATAACAAATTGCAGCTATCTAATATTAGTACTGAGCATTTTCAACTTGCTGAACCCAATAGCTTAATTTCTAAAAAAATTAAGACAGTTATTATGTTGTAACTAAGAACTGGTAAGATCAAATCATCGCAACTATCAATGGATTACCTTTAGTCTCAGATTTTTTAGCATAGGTCCATTTCTACAGAGGAATCTAGCTCTGTTAAATAAGTTTATACCTCGCACAACAAAGGGAAATTGAGAAATGCAGTTACCAAGAGAAAAAGAAAAAATATTAGGAACCAGGAAAAGCTGTGACAAGACAGCCTGAACATGAGCACATGGAAAAAAATTCTGATCCGATGATAAAATCAGAAAGGTAAATATTAGACCTCAGGTTCATCCATCTGCAGGCAAAAAATCTGGGCAAATCAAATAAGAGTAGGAACAAGAAATGAAGCAAAACAAAGCACCTAGATTAGAGCATGGTGCTCCACATTTGAAGGCCTAAATGGCTAAATCTCTATGTACATAAGTGAATCTGAAACGCAAATGAAATATGAAAGCCCAAAATCGAAGGGAAAAATCCTGAAGTAGAGGAACCTATGTATGAATCCATAAGCCCTACGCAAGAAATCTCAAATGAGAGTGGAGAGATGAGCAGACAGTTAGGCGTTTAGTACAACAACAACAACAACAACATAGCCTTTTAATCCCAAGCAAGTTGGGGTAGGCTAGAGATGAAACCCAGAAGAGACAAGTTACAGAGCAACACAAAAAGTCATGGTTCAGGCACGTTGATAGCTAGTCTCCAAGCGCTCCTATCCATAGCTAAATCCTTGGAGATATTCCACTCTTTAAGGTCTCTCTTAACCGACTCGCCCCAAGTCGGTTTAGGTCGACCTCTACCGCTCTTTACATTATCGACCCGCTTTAGAACCCCACTACGCACTGGCGCCTCAGGAGGCCTCCGTTGGACATGTCCAAACCATCTCAACCGATGTTGAATCAGTTTCTCCTCAATTGGTGCAACCCCAACCCTATCCCGAATATCGTCGTTTCGGACTCTATCCCTCCTAGTGTGCCCACAAACCCAACGCAACATATGCATTTCCGCTACACTCGCTTGCCGGACATGTCGCCTTTTTGTGGGCCAACATTCCGCACCGTATAACATCGCCGGCGAATTGCCGTCCTATAGAACTTACCTTTTAGCTTCTCAGGGCACCCTTTTGTCAAAGAGGACGCGGAAGCTTGACGCCATTTCAACCAACCGGCCGAGATTCTATGTCTAACATCTTCATCAATGTCTCCATCCTTTTGAAGCATTGATCCTAGATACCGAAAACTATCCTTCTTGGCCACCACTTGCCCATCGAGGATAACGTTTCCCTCCTCGTGCCTAGTCGTGCTTTGAAATCGCACCTCAAGTACTCGGTCTTGGTCCTACTAAGTTTGAAACCTTTCGACTCTAACGTGTGCCTCCATAGTTCTAACTTCCTATTAACCCCTGCCCTACTCTCATCAACTAGCACCACATCATCAGCAAAGAGCATACACCAAGGCACATCACCTTGTATGTCTCTTGTGACCTCATCCATCACCAAAGCAAATAGATAAGGGCTCAATGCGGACCCCTGATGTGGTCCTATCTTAATTGGAAAGTCACTGGTGTCGCCATCACATGTTCGGACACACGTCACCGCATCCATGTACATATCCTTAATAAGGGTAATGTACTTAGTTGGGACTTTGTGCTTTTCCAAGGCCCACCACATGACATTTCTTAGAACTTCGTCATATGCCTTCTCAAGGTCAATAAAGACCATGTGCAAGTCCTTCTGCTGCTCCCGTATCTCTCCATCAATTGCCGTATTAAGAAAATCGCCTCCATGGTCGACTGCCAGGCATAAACCCAAACTGGTTTTGGGTTACCTTTGTCCCTCTTCTTAGGCGATGCTCGATAACCCTCTCCCGAGCTTCATCGTATGGCTCATCGCCTTGATCCCACGGTAGTTGGTACAACTTTGAACATCTCCCTTATTCTTGAAGATCGGTACCAATATGCTTCTCCTCCATTCTTCGGGCATCTTGTTGGACCGAAAAATAAGGTTAAAAAGCTTAGTTAACCATACTATCGCTCCGGCACCCAAGCATCTCCACACCTCAATGGGGATACCATCGGGCCCATTGCTTTACCTCCTTCATCCTCTTCAAGGCCTCCCCGATCTCTCGCTCCCCGGATTCTCCTCACAAAGCGTCGTTGGTATCGTCAAAGGAGTCGTCCAACTCTAGGGTTGGGCCCTCATTCTCCTCATTAAACAACTTGTCGAAGTACTCTCTCCATCTCGTCCTTGATCTCCTCGTCCTTCACCGAAGTCGGTCGGTCCCATCCTTGATGCATTTGATTTGGTTGATGTCCCTTGTCTTCCTCTCGCGGATTCTAGCCATCCGATAAATGTCCTTCTCTCCTTCCTTCGTGTCTAGCCGCTGATAAAGGTCATCATACGCCTGACCTTTCGCTACACTCACAGCTCGCTTTGCAGCCCTCTTCGCTATTTTATAGCCCTCGATGTTGGCTGCACTCTTATCATGGTGGAGGCGCTTGAAACACTCCTTCTCCCTAATAGCCCCTTGCACGTCGTCATTCCACCACCAGGTGTCTTTCGCTTCCCGCTTGCCTCCCCTACTCACGCCAAACACTTCCGAACACATGTTGCCATCTTTAGCCACATGTCGTTTGCATCTTCTCCTTCTTCCCAAGGCCCCTCGCCTAGCATCCTTTCCTTAAACGTTTGCGCTGCTTCCCCTCTAAGCTTCCACCACTTCGTACTCGCAATCTTGGCCTGTTTGTCCCGATGGACACGTACCCTAAAGCGAAAGTCCGCCACCACAAGCTTGTGTTGAGGGACAACACACTCCCCAGGTATCACCTTACAATCTAAGCAAGCACGTCTATCCTCCCTCCTAGCAAGGATAAAGTCAATCTGGCTCGAGTGATGACCACTACGAAAGGTCACTAGGTGGGATTCCCTCTTCCTAAAGAGGGTGTTCGCTATCAACAAGTCGTAGGCCAACGCGAAATTCAAAACATCCTCCCCTCTTGATTCCTACTACCGTACCCGAACCCCCCATGCACCCGCTCAAAACCTACACTAGTCGCACCCACATGGCCGTTGAGGTCTCCTCCTATGAAGAGCTTCTCATTGGTAGGCACGGTACTAACCATGCTATCTAGATCTTCCCAAAACTGTTTTTGGTGCTTTCGCTAAGACCTACCCGAGGGGCATAGGCACCGATCACATTCGTAGTCGCATCTCCAACTACCAACCGGACTAGGATAATCCGGTCGCCTTGCCTCCTTACATCAACGACCCCCTCCTTAAGGCTACTATCGATCAAGATGCCTACACCATTCCTACCCGATGTTGTCCCCTGTGTACCAAAGTTTGAAGCCGCACCCTCCACCTCCTTCGCCTTCGGCCCTTCCATTTAGTCTCCCGAACACATAGAATATTTACACGCCTCCTAATTGCTGCGTCGACCAGCTCTCTCAACTTACCCGTTAGGGACCCTACGTTCCAGCTACCTAGACGAATCCTAGTTGGCTCGGCTAGCTTCCTTACCCTTCGCACCCGTCGAGGGAAGTGCGAAGACCCTTGCTCATTTATCACTACACCGGCGTAGATGCAGCGCGCCACTAAGGTTGCGACGACCCGACCCTTGCTCATTTGTCATCGTACCCGGATCACGATACGACGCGCCACTAAGGGGATGGCGACCCGGCCCTTGCTCATTTAACACCACACCCGGGTTCCGATGTAGCGCGTCGCTAAGAGGGTGACGCCCCAACGGGATTCTTTTGGGTTTCATCTCCATAAGAGTGGCTAAGTTTTTACGGTGGCTCGCCAAGCCTAACACAACCCTCCTCCTTTACACGGGCTTGGGACCGGCTATGCAAACAGTCAGGCGTTTAGTAAAAAAAAATCGCAAATGTGTATGTCACCATGAGTCACAGCCACAAGGAGGACAGGGGATCTGCCATCTGTGACTGGCACTTACAAAATTGCAAGAAAAATTACAAAGAGGGGGTCAGAGAAGAGAGGCACCTCCACCACGCCGACATATATAGCCCCCGACCCGTGGATTTACGCCACCGCTGTATCTTAGAGCAAGTTGTTGGCCTATGCCCGTGGATCTGGCCATGGAGGCAACATTAGCCCGTGTCTGGAGCAGCGAGAGGAGAGAGGAAGAGGGAGCCAGGAGAGGTGGGCGCGCTCGCCCCGGTCGGCGCTTGGGGTCGGTCTGCAGTCAGTGGCTGACCGCCGGCTGCCGCTTTTGACGCTGCGTGGAGTAGGCCTGCCCTTGCTGAGTTCGTGACGCTGGGGCCGCTGCCCTTTCAGAGAGGGAGGAGAGGCAGTAGGACCCAAATCCAACGGGAGGAGGGATGGATCCGGGCATGGCTGCCTCTTCTCCACCAGATCCAGCAGGGGGAGGAACGTATCTGGCCATGGCGGCCTCTTCTCTGCCAGATCTGCCGGTGTGGGCCTCGATTGGCAAGGAAGGCGGAGCAAGCCAAGATCGAACATCGAAGCCGTCCAAATCACCGGCGAGAGAATGGAAGGGGAGAAAGAGAGAGAGAGAGAGAGAGAGCACCTGCATTGGGGCCAGCACCCTCGTCAGGACCACCGCTCCGGCCGCCCCGCTGTGGGCACCACGCCGGGTCACCTCGCACCGCCGCTCATGCCAAGGGCCACCCGTGGGGCTCAGGTCTCCTCGCCGGGGGATCTCGCGCCCTCAACCGGACGCGCGTGACCAGGGCAGCCGCTGCACCAGGGATAATGAGTGCTCATCCCATGCCGCCGTCGGGGGTGGGGTGAGGAAGGCGCTCGCCCCGGCTCGAGACCGCCCACTGCGCCGCCACATCAGGAGAGATCGAGGTAGAGGGAGACGAAGGGGAGACCAGGCAAACCAGATCGATCTGGTTTTAGAGGAACTAGATCGACCCAACAGACCAATGCTAAACTACGGCGAGCCTGCCATCGCGCCCGGGGCTGCCCTTGGCCCGGTCGCCTGCACCGCACCATGAACGCACTCGCTCCGCATTAGGAGAGAGGAGGGAGCAATGAGAGAGAGAGAGGAGAGGGGGAGTGGGAGAGCTGCGTCGGCAGATATTTTTCTCCAGAGCACGCCTGAGCCAATTACCGCACGACAACAAAAAGCACTCTGACACAGAACGGGGCCAGCGACTTTCGATGCCGTACAGGTGGAGAAAGGTCATTGGCGATCGTCGGATGCCCATCCAATGCCGTTAAAAATTTTTGCTACCGTGGATAGCGGGAGGCCGCTGCAGCGCCTCCCGTTCTACTATCTTTAAATACGTAAGCTCAAATTAAGCACTAGAATCTACAAATTAAGCACTAGAAGGGGTGCACTAGCAGCGCCTCCTGTTCTACTATTTTTTGCACTGGGTAGAGAGTTGCACTGGGTAGCTGTGACCTTCCAGACGCCACCGAGATTGACCTGGAAGGGGTGCGAGACTTCATGAGTGCCTTAGGCCACGCCCAACGCTCCATGTTGTATAGTGGCTTCGTTAGGCCACGTAGGAACGATCTCTCTCCAGCCGGCGGTGATGGCGGTGGCGACCGCGAGTGGCGCATCGACAACACCCGTGTTTCCTTCCTCCGTTGTGTTGTCGGCCAAGCCCCGTGTGCCTCCTTCACCCTCGGTACGGATCCCCCCACCTCTTACGACCTCCCTCTCTTGCACTCTCGCTGTCGACCCCTAACCCCGCCCGCTCGTGACTCCTTCCTTGGGCAGTTGACCACATGTTCAACGGCGCGTTCGTCTGGGAACTCAGCGGTGCCATCGTTGGCGGGTTCAACGTGCGAACACATGGCTTTTTCATAGCCATTGTGTAGCGCTTTTGTGATGAGCAATTGTCAACGTGCCAACACGTTGGCGTGTGTGGGTGTGTTTCACTAACTGTGGCACGCGGACTCGTGTCGAAACAATGGTGTCTCTTGGCTTGTGTTGTACAGGTGTCGAGCTCGGAGACGGTAGTCGACGGTGTGGTGAAGGTCAAGTAGGGCGTGCCGTGCTGACGGACCGGGTGCGGTGAAGGGCGGACGTGAGGTTTGGACCGAGGGATCTTGAAGCCGGATGGCTATCCGGATGGCTGACAACCGGGACATCGACGAGCGCAAGTGTACACGGCGGGGGACGCGTACGAGCTACGCTACTCGCGGGTGGTTTCAGTGGTTTTGCCTCAAAACCATCGGCGACGGTTTGGTGGTTTCGCCTGAAAACCATCGGCGACGGGTTTCACGGGTTTGAGCCTCAAAACCCGGGCGGAGGTCCCGATGCGGATGGACGGCACGTGGCGGCATCGGGAAGATCGCGTGGAAGCGAGGCTACTGGTGAGGAGGCGCGGTGGCCGTCGGATCGACGAAGAAAAACATGGACAGTTTTACCCACAGAAGGTATTTGGGTTGTGTGCTTCATGTAAGGCCGTTTTGGTCTTTTGACGGGCGCTTATATATATATATATATATATATATATATATATATATATATATATATATATATATATATAGAAGATGCCAATGTTAGGCCTATCCTTAGAGGTCACTCTCATTTGTGTCTTTGAGAGGAGGCTAGGGTTAGGGAGAGGAATGACTCTTTTCTTGAGCTTTTAGCCATCTACAGTTTGATTTGCTTGGAGTGGGCATGGCAGAACGATATCGTAAGAATCCAAAGATCAAATTTCGCGTATCTCTTGTTTCTCTAAATCTAAAGTTTTTCTTTTTCTCCTATTTTTGGAGCTATTTTTTGAAGGATTTTCGTTTTTCGGATTTAGAGCATTTTGGCTCAGTTCTTTTTGGATAGAATGATGCTTTGTTGAGTGATGAACAAGATGACCATTTGATTTAAGCTAATTCCACTCGTGCATCAAGATCCAAACGGATTTCGGTTTTGGGGATATTTTCATGTTCATGGCTGTGATCTGAGTTTCCTGAAGATTGGATAGAAATTGGGCTTTGATCTCTCGATGTTTGCTTATCTATCCCATCGTGATTGACTCTGCAAAATCTGGGAACGAGTCGTGAAGTTTTGGTCGAGTTTTCCTCGATTTTATGGGCGCTCCTTTGTTCTGTTCTTGAGTTCGTTGGGTCACCTGTTCGTCTGGTGCTAGCTTGATTGGCCTCTGACCGAGTCCAGCGGCAGCGCTATAGGCGCCGGTGCTCTAGCACCGTGCGAGCTCATCTGAGCAGCACCGACCCTGTGGTCATCCTGTCCAGCACTCAGGCCGACCGATGCTGTTTGTGTCCGTACGTCGCTGAGCAGACCCGGCACCGTACTCCTCTTCCTTTGATTCTGCCTCAGTTGTACGTGGTGCTTCAGGCTTCCATCGAAGCTACCGGAAAGGACACTAGTCACCACCAGGCAGGCAGCGCCGCCAGGTGCACTCGCCCAGGCCTTCTGCAGCAGTGGAGCAGCTGTTCGTCGAGCAGCTCGGCAGCTTCCTTTCCTCCTTCCAATCGCAGCAGCCAAGCAAACACCAGCAGCTGCTCGTCCATCTCAGCAGGACAGAGATAGCAACTGCACTTCGACAATCAGGTAAGAGGGTAAGAAGAGCGTCAGTTCATTTGTTGCAGGTCCAGAGTAGCAGGTGCAGTGCTTGTTCGTAATTCACTTCATAAATCCATTGTAGTATTGCTTCTGAGTTGTCACTTCTAGCAAACATTAGCTCATGATTAGAGCATTAAGCTTAACTCATTTTGCTTGATTTACTACTCACGGTTTGGCAAAGAAACTGCTCTTTCCAGTATCAGCTTGTTGGTGTTAGCCCTAGGATCAATCTAGCAGTGACATCTAGGGGGAAAAACCTTTGGGAATCAATAGGCAGAGAGAGAGAGGAAGAGTGAGAAGGGATTATACCAGAGGGCTTGACAGGAGCAGAGGAAGAAGATCCGGCGGCGGCGCTGCTGGAGTCGGCCATCGCGTCGAGGGAGATGAGAGGGGCGTCGGTCGGTGAAGAAGGGGTTCGGCGCAGTGAAGTGGCGGCGGCGCGGAGGTGCTTCCCGTCACTGGCTGCGCCCCTCCTCAGATCGGATTAGGGTTGTCGGTGGGTGTGGCGGCTCACGGTGAACCTCGTACTGAGAGCCGCCGGCCCCCACCTCTTTATATAGCGCGGTGTGACAGGGGCCCTCCAGCCATAGATGGGCCGGGCGCCCCGATCGTGGCGCGTGGGTCAAAGGGCCCGAGTTGGGCCGTTGGGCCAACTCGGGATTGAGATCATCCTAACATTCTCCCCTTGATCTCATCTTTCACTTTATCTTTAACTTTACTCTTTTCACTTTAACCTTTTCATTTTACTTATTCCATCTCGCATTTGTGCATAGAACATGTTTCATCGTCACGGTCTATTGCCGTTGGATTCCACAAACCTACAATACACATCTCGGTTTGAAATAAATAAATACTTTATCTTTGGGCCCTTATTATTATCCAGGGAATCATAGGCTTCTCCTTAAACCCATGCCGGCTACGTGTTCAATGAACACTTTGGGTGGTAAGCCTTTTGTAAGAGGATCCGCGAGCATCTTTTCGTGCTTATGTGCTCAAGATTTATAACACGATCCTGGATTTTCTCTTTCACAACATAGTACTTTATGTCAATGTGTTTGGCAGCACCACTTGACCTATTGTTGTGAGCATACTCTATAGCTGGATTATTATCACAGTATAGAGTCATTGGTCCATTGATGTCGTCGACCACTTTTAAACCGGGTATGAATTTCTTTAGCCAATTCACCTGCCCTAATGCCTCATAGCATGCTACAAACTCGGCATACATAGTAGAGTTTGTAGTAACTGTTTGTTTTTAGCTTTTCTATGATATAGCTCCTTTTGCGAGAGTGAACACATATCCAGATGTGGACTTCCTGTCATCTCCCGCATAATCAGAATCTGAGTTTCCTAAGATCTTTAGGGACTCAGATCTTCTGTACGTTAGCATCAGGTCTTTTGTACCTTGTAAATATCGCAAAATTTTCTTTACCAATTTTCAGTGTTCAACACCTGGATTACTTTGAAATCTGCCAAGCAACCCGGTTACATAAGCCAAGTCAGGGCGTGTGCATACTTGAGCATACTGTAAATGTCCAACATCTGAAGCATATGGCACACTTTTCATTTGGTTGAGCTCATATTCATTCTTGGGACACGAAAATCCCCATACTTATCGCCCTTGACTATAGGTGCGGTGAAGGACTACATTTATGCATCTGGAATTTCTCCAAGACCCTTTCAATGTATGCCTTTTGAGACAATCCTAATACCCCCTTTCTTCTATCTCGGTGAATTTATATGCCCAAAACATAAGAAGCTTCACCAAGATCTTTCATCTCAAACTTTGAGGACAAAAATCTTTTTGTTTCCCCGTAGTAGACTCATATCATTACTTGCAAGTAAAATATCGTCTATGTACGGACTAGGAAAATGTATTTCCCATTCTTAAATTTTGTATAGACACAATTGTCCTCGACATTTGCTTTAAACCCAAAGTTCTTTATAGTTTTATCAAACTTCAAGTTCCACTGCCTTGAAGCTTGCTTTAACCCATAAATCGATTTCTTTAGGCGACATCCCATCTTTTCTTTGCCTTCCACGACAAAACCTTTCGGTTGTGCCATGTAGACATTTTCCTCCAAATCCCCATTTAGGAATGCCGTCTTCACATCCATCTGATGCAACTCTAAATCATAGTGTGCCACCAATGCCATTATTATTTTGAGAGAATCTTTGCATGAGACTGGAGAAAAAGTCTCGGTGTAATCAATTCCCTCTCTTTGTGTGAAACTTTTAGCCACAAGTCGCGCTTTAAATCTCTCTATGTTCCCTTGGGAGTCATATTTTATTTTGTAGACCCATTTACAGCCCACTTGTTTTGGCTCCTTTGGGAATTTCTTCCAAGTCCCAAACATCGTTGGCACTCATCGATCTCATTTCATCTTCCATGGCTTCAAACCACTTAGATGAATGATCGCTTCTCATGGCTTGTTCAAATGAGGTGGGATCACCCTCCATTTGATACTCTTCAAGTGATATTATTTAATTCATATATATCACTGGAGATAGCTGGCCTTCTTTCTCTTTGAGACCTTCTAGGGGCCTCTACATTTGGCACATCTACAGTTGGAGGCTGAGATTGCTCCCCCTCATTTGTGGCAACATTTTCAATGGGTTCCCGATGAACAGTTCCTCATTTTCCTCTCGTTGTTACCACAGAGGAACAATGACAGTTCTTGCTCCACGGTGTCTTGCACTATTGGTGCGAAACAATAGGTAGCTCGAAAAATGGCTCCCGAATCACGGGATTGGGTGCACACACCCGCTTCTCTTCAAGATCAATTTTCCGAGCAGCCATACTCCCCCTCATCATTTCATCCTCTAGAAAAATAGCGTGTCTCGTTTCCACAAACTTTGTGAGTCTATCGGGACAAGAGAAACGATAACCTTTTGACCTTTCAGATAGCCAATAAAATGGCAACTCACTTTGTTTTGGGATCAAGTTTCCCAATATTTGGGTTAAACACTTTAGCCTCACAGACACCCCCACACACGCAAGTGATCTAGTGAAGGTACCCTTCCTGTCCATAATTCATACGGTGTTTTGGGCACCGATTTGCTTGGCACTCTATTGAGAATATGAATAGAGGTTTTTAATGCCTCTATCCATAAACTCAATGGTAAATCGAAGTAACTCATCATACCGCGCACCATATCCATCGTGAATGCGATTGCGCCTTTCGGCTACTCCATTTTGCTGAGGTTCACCCGGCATGGAATACTGGGCAACTATACCATTTTCCTGTAGGAACCTTGCGAAAGGTCCAGGAACTTGACCATATGGGGTATGCCGACCATAGTACTCCCCCCACGGTCGGACCGGACTAGCTTAATCTTTAAACTATGCTGATTTTCCACTTCACCTTAAATATTTTAAATTTATCCAATGCTTCATCTCTTCCTTTAATTGGATAAATATAGCCAAACCGGGAGTAATCGTCATCAGAATGTAATGAACGAATCATAGCCATCCACACTCTTTATAGGAAAGGGACCACAAATGTCGGTGTGAATGATCTCTAATATTCCCGTGCTTCGTTTGGCATCCTTTTTAATTTGCTTTACAAATTTTCCTTTTATGCAATCGATGCATTGCTCTAATTCAAATAACTCCAAAGGAGAAAGAATTTCATTCTTTACTAGTCTTTCTATTCTCCCCTCGAAATATGGCCTAAACGACAAGTGCCATAATTTCGCCGTTGCGTTTGTAGTTCGCTTTCTTTTTCTTTTCTCATTTGTAGACGAGGAAACGCTATCATTCACATTACATATGGAATTCACACTTTCACATAGCGATAACATATATAATTCGTCTTGTCTGAAGGCAAGACCAACACAAATATCATTAAACCAAATGACACATTTGCCATGTCCAAAATTATAGGTAAAACCTGAATCATCCAACTTTATTACACTTATTAAATTGCGCTGTAGTGTAGGAACATAAAAAACATCTCTCAAGATAAGACTATAGCCATTAGGTAACTCTAATGCTACATCTCCAATTGCCTCCACTCTGCCTCTACGCCATTCGCAACGCTAATGGCCTCTTCTCTTTTAGCGTAGTTCTCGTCGAAGTGAATCCTCAGAAAGAATTTGCAACATGAATGGTTGCACCGAGTCAATAAACCATGTTGACTTTGAAAACTTTGCATACAGAGATTCATTTACAAATGAAATAATATTCTCACCCTTTTTCTTCATAAGATCCCTTAACCATCCGGACAGATCCAGGTCTTCTTGTGCCCCTCCTTACCACGGTGCCGGCACAAGTTGTCACCTTCCCTGTGGCTTGCCCCCGTTCTTTGAAACTGTGGTTTCGTTGCATAGGACCTTTCTTTGCTTTGGGAGCCGGGATTGAAGGGCCTTTGCCCTTCCCTTTGACCATGTTCGCTTGGCCACCTTGTTGGCCATTGATCCCGAGCTCCTCATCAACACACCGAGCAATGAGCTTGTCTAAGTTCCATTTCTCGTGCTGCATGTTGTAGTTAATGACAAGGTTGTCATACTCTTTAGGCAAGGAAGCAAAAACAAAATGGATAAGGAGCTGTGGTTGTATCTCCAATTCCATTGTTTTCGGCTTATTTGCCAAGTGACTCATTTTCAGAATATGGTCACGTATGCTACCTCCTTTGAACTTTTCATTTGTCAATTGCTCGAACAAATGGGTAGCATACACTTTGGAGGAACCAAAGGAACTGGTTCTTGATCCTCTCAAAGTAAGCAACAAAGAAGAATGTCACACTTTTCAATTGAGCCCGACAGGGCGGGCTCAATTGTATTCTCAATGACAAAGACAACATTTCTTGTTGTCACTGACCCATCGAGCATGCTTTATGTCATAGGCCATCCTGATGGGGCCATAATCTTTCATTCTTTTGTCCCATGCTTCATCACTTTCACTGGTCTCCCGCACCGGTTCAACAGGCACTGTGGGACACGGTTCAGTGAGCACCCAGTCAACTTTAGCTATAGTGAAAGTGAAGTCAATCTTTCTTTTCCACTCAATGTAGTTGTCTCCCTTCAGTGGTGGAATCTCTCTTAAGGTAGACATCAGGGAGGTACTACCTGAAATTACAATTCATATGAGGTGAGAATATAAAATAAATTTACTTTGCAATAATTCTAAATCACCGTTGGGCGAAATAGAATTAATGTAGGCAACAACTATTAATCAAAATCATAATATTGCTATTAATCAACGTTGGTCGAATAATAACAACATTATAATAACTGTAAAATTATCCATTTTCAAATATTAAACTCTCCCGTTGGTTCGAATTTAACAATGAAAACGATAATAACTTTAAATACGCAGCGGAAACTTTAACTTTTCATAACCAATTTTCCAGAAACATAAAAGGCACTTTACTAATCTCTGAACAAAATTATCGTTGGATAAAAAATTGTACAGAAATTAGCATCAAAATCAATTCAAATTGAGCATTACATACTCAAAACAGTTTCTGGAAAAAGAAAAAACAAAAAATCTGCATATTACTATGCAAACGGCCATTCTGGCCCAAAAACACAGCGCCGGCCCGCGGCCGCTGGCGCGCGCACTGCCGCTTCGCGGCCCAGCTAGCCGAGCCGGCCCACTCGAGCGCTTTCCTATTTTCCTTTTTTTTTTGTTTCTGCCAGCCCAGCCGGCAATTCAGCCCGGCCCATCTCGGCCTTGCGCGTCTGCTGGCGGCGCCAAGCCGGTGGCGGGCCCTAACGTGGGCCTGGGCCGTGCAACCGGCCTGGCGCGCGCGCCCGCCTGGGCCGATTGTGGCCCGATTGTGGCCGGCCAATCTCTGCCGTCCATCCGCCCAGGGTTTGATCCAACGGCCACGCGGCGTTCTCGGAGGAACAAAACCCTGTCGCGGCCGCCGTTCCCCTGAACCCTAGCTTCATTTGTTTTCTCTCCTTTTCCCTGAGCCGCGCCGCAGCTCCAGCCTTCCCCTTCCGCTCCGAGCAGCAGTAGCAAGGCCGCCGCCCATGGCGGTCCGGCAAGGAGCAGTGGTGCCGCCGGAGCAATCTCTTGCCCGGCACCTTTCTCTTCTCCGCACCGCACGGCAGCAGCGAGGGTTGCGCCCGCGGCGGCCGGTCAAGCACCCAGAGCATGACGATGACGCCGCCACGAGGCTCCTCGCCGGTGCGCGCGCTCGCCCGAGGGCCGAACGCGCCACCGTCGAGTGGCCATGGGGCGGTGTCGTGTCAGCAGAGCCCCGGCGCAGCCGCGGCCATCGGCCTGTCTGTCCACGCGCCGGCCGTTGGTGGCCCAAGCGCCGGCGATCTTTGTCCCGCGCGCGGTCATGTAGGAGGCCGGCGACGGTGTTTGGACAGCGGGCCCCAGGTAGGCAGTGCCGTCCCCTTTTTCTTTTCCCTTCCCCGATCCAAAATCTAGGGTTAGGGTTACTGTTTCTTTGCCGATCTGAAATCGGTGTGATTTCCTTTCGTGATTTCACACGTCCCGATCTAGATCCACTGACTAGGAGGCGTCTGATACCATTGTTAGCCCTAGGATCAATCTAGCAGTGACATCTAGGGGGGAAAACCTTTGGGAATCAATAGGCAGAGAGAAAGAGAGGAAGAGTGAGAAGGGATTATACCAGAGGGCTTGACAGGAGCAGAGGAAGAAGATCCGGCGGCGGCGCTGCTGGAGTCGGCCATCGCGTCGAGGGAGATGAGAGGGGCGTCGGTCGGTGAAGAAGGGGTTCGGCGCAGTGAAGTGGCGGCGGCACGGAGGTGCTTCCCGTCACTGGCTGCGCCCCTCCTCAGATCGGATTAGGGTTGTCGGTGGGTGTGGCGGCTCACGGTGAACCTCGTACTGAGAGCCGCCGGCCTCCACCTCTTTATATAGCGCAGTGTGACAGGGGCCCTCCAGCCATAGATGGGTTGGGCGCCCCCGATCAGGGCGCGTGGGTCAAAGGGGCCCGAGTTGGGCCGTTGGGCCCAACTCGGGATTGAGATCATCCTAACAGTTGGCAGCTTTTGACCAGGAAGTGAAGTATCGAAGTTACTAGTTCAGTATCTTGCTTTGCCTTGAGTCTGAGCCTGAATTTTTTATTTGGTCAGAAAGCGTGCTTCTTGCCACCGTGAATTACCAAAGCTATCTAAGCTTTTTTCTGTGCTTCAATTTACTTCTGTTGCTTGCCGTGTGCTCCTGAGAAATCAAGCTAGTAAGTGCAGCAGCTGTTCTTCTTTTGGATTGGCTAGAAAGCTTGTTCTTGCAACCGTGATTTACCCAAGCTTCAAATACTATTTAATAATTGAGTGCTAGTTCACGTATTGAGTTCTCTCTTTTAGAATAGAATGTTGCTCTACTCTGATGGTTCATTCTTGCTTGAACCGTAAGCTCTGCTAAGTGAAGTGCAGTACCTTCGCTTCAGCTGTTTTTCAGTGTTTGTCTTTGGCAAATTCCAGCTCCATCGGTGAAGGCTTTGCTGCCGCGGTACAAATCGTTGGTAGGCCATGCACCTTCGAGTGCCGAGCAAATCCAACCTTCTCTCTGTATTTGTTTTGCAGGTGGCTGCTATCTAGTTCTTGCCGGTAAAAATAGAGCGTGCTGATTCCTTCCGCGATTTGGTCATTTGAGCTCCGACTTGAGTTTCGCTTGCATTGGCTTTCTGTGCTCGTTTGTGGTGTCCCGCTGTGTTCCTACGGAACATCCACCCACTAGTTGTGTCGTGGACATCACGGAGTTTGATTTGCGTGTTTGGCGGTGAAGCTGGGATAGTGGCCTGAATATTTCGCAAGAAATTTTTACGGCTCCCATTCACCACCCCCCAGGTCGCCGTTTTCGGTCCTTCACAACGGCACTGCCTTCGCCTGCGGCCAGACCAGCACCGGGAAGACATTCACCATGAATGGCTCCGACGCTGACCCCAGCATCCTCGCAAAAATATTGCTCTCTTATATAGTGTGATTATTATCAATCGAATCATGCTGCATAATTGTTTAAGCATAATTTTGATAGCAGCGAAATACAAATGATACAATAATAATATCAAATATGAAAATATTGGACACTAACCTAGCTCTATTTAAGTTTTAAAATAGCCACATAGTAATCAATAGATTGTAGATTGGGATATATGTGAATTTTTAACAGCTTGATGTCCATAGCCAATTGTGTGATGGGCCAATCGTGGGATTAGAAATCATTTATTATTATTCAATATTACGATTGTCAGGTAGGAAAACAAGCCACTGATACTAACTATAAAAACTAGAGAAAATTTACAATGGTTGGAGAGGCATCAGGAGGCATTTGATGTGTCTATGATTTGTGGGCACATAAGTCGCGAGGCATCAATACGGAGGCATCGAGAGGTATTTGATGTGTCTATGATTTGTGGGCCATATGCGCCGAGAGGCATCGCGACGCTCCGGATTTAGGGAAATTATGACTCCAATAAAAGAGTGACAATTATTTTTTTAGTTTATTTTTTTAACCAAGGGAAAAAAAGTATTTTCATAATTGTAACAATGATGTTTTATTATGAAGAGAATTACTAGATGAATGATAGCGTTCATCATAGTTCATAGACTCTAGGGTTTCAAGTGGCATCCTCGCCGCCGCCGGCGAGGGTCCGGCCTCGGTGAGCGGCGACCCGGAACTCGCTGCGCTCTCCGTCCATCTGCTGGTCACCAATCCGAGGGCGTCGAGGACAAGTGGGCTGCGGAGGCCGGCATCGAGCCGTCGGCGCTGCAGCTGGCCGCGAGCAGATTGCCGCCGTGCGGTCCAGGCTCGGCGAGTCCGGAGAGCTTGATGGCGGCGGCTGGTTCCGTCTGGCCTCCTGGCACGCCCGTACTCACCGTCCTCGTCCTCATCAGCGCGGCCACCATGACAGCCTCTGCGGCCTCCCGTTGTCGTGGACGGCGACGCTGCCGGCGATGAGGGCGTGGGTGAGGGTGAGGGAGATGTCGACTGCAGCAAGTTGGGGATCGAGCTGCACGCCTTGACATCACCTCCGCCGGCGACCTCCTCGTGCTCGACTCCGTGAACAGCAACATCGACAGGGTCCAGCTGCCGCTGTCACTGTCACCATGTGAGCACGCTCTGCCTCCGACCACTCCCTGTCTTTCCAGGTTTCAGTCTTCATTCATGGGATTCAGCTAAGTGGGCTGCCTCACTTGATGATGTGAGTAGTGAGTGAGGTGTTCTGGGTGATTGGTACTGGCTGATGTGCATGGTAACTTCATCCGGCCAAGCCGTCTTAGCATCTTAATCTCTTCCAGAAAACAATTCTGGATGGGACATGTGGGTGTGCTGGTTATATAAGATCAGAAATGCTAAACTAATGAAACCATATGTCATCTTGTTTCTTCTCACGGACAAATCAGACAGTGCCTTAGATAGTTAGAAAACAACTAAGAATATTCAATAGGTCCTACTATGTCAAATTGTCGAATGCCGAGAGGTTCAGCAATATGCCTAGTTACACAACGAATTGTCGAATTGTTGTTTCAGCTTATGAAGGATGTCGAGAAGGCTAATTTGTCTAGCAAGGTGTTTGAACCATTGCTGGCCTAGAGTTAGCAACATATTCAGGCAGCGGCAGCTGCTCATTCATCACAAACTGTACATCTGTCTGTTGGTCCCATGATAGTTGTTGCTCACTCTAACTTACTGTGTGAGCCTTGATCTACTGCTGTAAAGAGGATTAAGTTAGATGCATTTAAACAACATAGATTAGGTGCTTCTTTTGTAAAGCATAAGGTTTGAAAAAAGAAGTGATTGACCCTGATCAAGTAACTCTGCTCATATCAGTTTCACTGTCAGAGTTGAATTCAAGAGGTTAAAGTCAACAGTGAACACGAAATAGCATCTTAACCGGAGTGTTTCTGATTAACATATTTGCCCTGTTACTGACCTTCCTAGTATAGTAGCTCCAAGTGATCCTGCTCCAACTTGCAACAGAAGTTTGAAAAAAGAAGTGACAGGCTAAAGATGAGGCTGATGATTTGCTTGTTCTCTTCCTTGTCATAATGTATATCTTTCAATGAGATGATCATTTTTTCATCTCTTACAGTCTTCTGAACTGAAATACTCGTTAAGCTGCAGTCAGTGTCTGACACGAAGCTGAACTTTTTATCCATGCAGACAATCTGGAGAACATGGACAACGACCTGGAGCTGGAGGCAACCCTTGGGCATACACGTGCTTATATTGCTGCTGCACTTGCAGATCACAGAAACAAGCACAGCCAATGCCGCTGTTGCCGGATTTTCGTCAGAGCAAAATCAACTACACGGTCTAGTAGTATGTTGAGCACTATAGTCTGTATGCTGATTTGTGTTTCCTTTTGTCAGTGGCAAGCAAGTTCATGTTGTCCATTGCCCTTTATCATTCACGTTGTCGCATCTCTGTAGTATTACACAAGGGATATGGATATGGTTGCCTTCGATCTGGAGGGGTTTTTTTTAAAAAAAAAAAACAAAAGCACGAGCACGAGACATGACAGCAAAAGTTACTCTTGTGACTTGTCTCGCTTATGCTTTCTGAATATGCTGATCTTACTGGCGAACTGAACATGAAAACATTCTCAGTCTGAGTTGTAGCTAATTCGGGTGATTCTTGCAGCTTGGAGCTCCGTGGATTGTTGGAGGGCAGTATGGTCAGCGCTATTGGGTACTAGTCAGCCAAATATTTTTGCCTTGACCACAGGAGGCATGTAAAGTTTAGCGTGTAGAGCTGGAAATTTAAGCTTTAGTTGTGCATCCATGTAAATATAGGAAAGCTAATGTACCTGCTTGCATTATTATTATCTATCTAAAACAAGTTGCTGGCCTGCTCTAGTCAATTGGCAGCCCCTTTTGCTTACCCGTTAGCTCACCAGCAGCTAGTATTTCTGCAGTCAGTCGTCCATGTGGTGTGTGCCTGTGCTATGATAAGCGGGCGTGTTTCAAATTACTATTGCATTCTTGTCAAAGAAAAAAATCACTATTGCATCTTTTTAGAATTCTATAATTATTTTTTTGTAGAAATACAAGTCATTGCACCAAAAAAAAAAAAAACCCCGCAAGCCATCGCAAAAAAGAAATAGCAAAAACATCATAAGTCTTGCTGGCCTGCTCTAGTCAATTGGCAGCCCCTTTTGCTTACCCGTTAGCTCACCAGCAGCTAGTATTTCTGCAGTCAGTCGTCCATGTGGTGTGTGCCTGTGCTATGATAAGCGGGCGTGTTTCAATTTACTATTGCATTCTTGTCAAAGAAAAAAATCACTATTGCATCTTTTTAGAATTCTATAATTATTTTTTGTAGAAATACAAGTCATTGCACCCAAAAAAAACGCAAGCCGTCGCAAAAAAGAAGTAGCAAAAACATCATAAGTCAATAAGATGAGAATTGAACTCATGTCCTTTACCCTTGAACACACCCAGCTACCACTGCATCCCATCATTAATTATGTCCATATTCCATCTTGATTCCTAAGAGCATCTCCAACAACTTTGTAAATTTCACTTGGTATATTTCGCATTTTAGCAACTTGGTAAATTATTTAGCAAGTGAAAAAATGAGTCATCTCCAACAACTTGGTATTTCAACTTGGTAAAACTAGAGGATGACAGATGGGACCCGCATGTCATTGCCTCCACGCGAACAGAACGCGACGTTGACCAACGGGATGAAAATTTTGACTCGCGATTTCTCGACAACGACTGTACCAAATCGGATGAGGTTCGATCCTATGCAATCGTAACGAAAAAACGAAACTTTTAGGTATTTCCCATCAAAATATTAAGCACCGTAGGGTACTTACCACGGCTAGTACATATGCCTACGAAGAACCTATCCAGCCGCCATCGATTCGACGACACAAGCAGCAAAACTACAGCGCGTGGGTGCTCTGAGCGGATGGCTGTGGCCTTCGAGCGCCGGCGGGGGGCAGCTGGCCGTCGGCGAGGCACTCCGGCCTGCAGCACCCGGGCGGCACGGCAGCTGGGCAGTGGAAGGCGAAGCCGGGCAGCCGGCCGCGGAGGGCGGAGCGAGTCGGCTCTCAGCGGAGGAGTTGCGAGGACGGGGGCACGGGGCGGCTCGCGTGTGGCCGCTCGGCAGGGACGGGACGCGGCAGAGGCAGGGGGGCGGATACGCGCGCGATAGAAGTGCAGATATTTCCGCGCGCGGCAGTCGTTTTTAGGCAGTTTGGGAAAATAGAAGTAGATTTACCAAGTTGTTGGAGATGATTTTTTGTGATTTTGCCAGTTTTATAAGGATAGCAAGTTGAAATACCAAGTTGTTGGAGATGCTCTAATATATTATTATAAAACGAGTGTAAATTGATTGTTTGAAACCCTAAACTAATTCAAATGAAAATCGTGTCAGCTACAAAGTTTTATAACATTTCGAGATCTACAACTTTCATTTTGGTAGTTTCTCCATCCGAGGTAGTTTGCAAAATTTGAATTTCAAATTTGAGAAATTCAAATATAGGTTTCCTTGAGAAGATGATTTTAAATCAAAAGTTGTCAACTACAATTCAAAACTTATTGAGATCTACAATTCTCATTTGGATTGTTTTTCCTTTTGAAGTCATTTGAAAAACTCGAATTTCAAATTTTAGAAAATCCAAAGTTACTTTTCCATGACAAGGTGATTTCAAATAAAAAAAAGTTGCCAACAAAAATCTTAACTTTTAAATATCTACAACTATTATTTTGATCATTTGTTCATCGACAAAACGATAGTATCATTGTTCACAAAGTTTACATCGCTTTCTTATGGTTCCATAGGGTTTCATATATAACTTAAAGAGAGATATGTAAATTTTGCGAACAATGTTACTTTCACTTTGTTATATGAAAAAATGATCAAAGCAAGAATTGTACATCTTAATGAGTTTTACAACTATTATGTTTATGAATTTTGCGGCCGAAATCATTTGATGTTTCAAATTTTTATTTATAGTTGTTATTTTTTAAAATTCAAATTCTGAAATGTTCACATGAAAAGATGACCAAAATAATAACAGTAAGAACATAATAAATTGATAGACCATGATTTTAGAAAAAATTAGGAGAATAAATCATCCCATTTAAAGTTAGTATAAGGGAGAAAGACTTGTTACAAGTTTTAACCACAGATTAAAAAGAGAAATTAGAGTTCTACAACTCCGTTGGCAATATTTTAATTTAAACTCATTTGGCCCTTAATAGAGGTGAAAGCCACTAGCTAGTGGGACATGGTTAAGCAAAGAAGCTTTTTGTGTGTTCCCTTGATTAGTTCAACTGAGATACTGTTGCGTTAAGGATACCAGAATGTTTGACATAGGACCTTTAAGATATATCCTGAGCGCTCTTAAAGTTTATAGAAACAACACATATGAAGTAATAATGAATAACATTAACCACTTTGATCCACAATCTGAGAAAGTAGCACAGCTACGTAACAAGCACATCAGCACACAATGCAAACCATAGCCTAACATGCATCTCTGATTCTCGAGTTCAGTGATTCTAAGTGTCAGTGCAGCAATTGCATTGTCTTTGCGACTCTGTAGTTGTCCGTTGTCAAAGACATGCAAGGCCTGACCAGCCGACAGGCTTATATCAACACTGTATAGACATTAATAAGAGATTCTCAGATACAAAAACATTCTCATCCAGTTGTGGCACTGTTAAAAACTGTACATTCTTGCAATCAGGAAGGACGCTAATTGACCAAGGTGGGAGACTGTATTGCTACAGTTGAATGAACGTCCATCTACGAGGGCTTGTAGAATCTGCACCCAGGAAACCACCTTCTGCTCTACTCTCCTCTTCTTGCCAAACTCACGAGAGGCTAGCTTCGACTGGCTGTCACGGGCGCCCAGGCCAGTCAACCACACATTGCCTTCAGATTTCTCCAGGAGGGCCTTTGTAACATCAACTAGAAACCATATTCGCCGCCGTAACTGAAATAAGAATTAAGGCATCCTAACAATACTGACAAACTGCAATGTACCAAAACAGGGTCTCCACCTATATAGTGATCCTGCACATTTGAAATCTATCGTATCTTTTTTTCTTCAAACAACAACGATTACTTGGCCTGGTGTCACTATCATTAGCACATCTCAGTATCCTAATAAAAACTCCATTCCCCAAAATAATCCTATAAACGCAAAAGTCATCAACTGAATCAGAGCATGGACGCCCGCAGGTGCAGGACAAGAGGGCAAGAAACGGCAGTGACCTGCAATGCGAGCAGCGATCGCTCGTCATTGAACCCAGCATTTCCTCCTGCATCAATCAGATTTGAATTCCACAGAACAAATTAGAAAAATTGAAGAAAGACATGGCTGGTATGAAGTATATGGTAGTATGGTACAGAAGCGACCTGAACCGACATCCAGCACATGACAGGTTTCACTCATCAGAAACAACAGTCTAACTTCAGTTGAGTAACATTAGTCTACACATGTAAGGACCACATTCTTTACGTTAAACTGTATACATCTAACACAGCAAAGAGCCCCTTGTTCATTTCAGAATTCATAACTCTGATTGAATACATAAATTTAACTGAAAGCATACAATCAAATTTCTCCAGTGAACAAGATGCCAATTCAAGATGAAGATGCATTCATCAAGATTAGAAGGATCACTAGGAATAAAGGACTAAAACTATCACATTGGTAACCAAGAAAGCAACTGGCTTTATCCTCTAACAAAACTACACAGTACACAGGACTTCCTTTTTGCAATTCGCAAGCAATCTGTGCAATTTATCCTAATACCGAGCATAATTTAGTAACATAAAGAAACATAGAGCAATAATTTAGTAACATAAAAACATAGACTGCTACTGGATCCAAGGTACATGATGAGATGACATGAGCAGCCAGCATCTGGTGCACTGATGGAGCTAGTAGTGTGGTGTGCCGTTCAGCAGTAGCCAGGCGCCGTTCAGCAGTAGCTGGGCAGCAACGGCGGCGACTGCTTTCACCCGAATGCGGCGGGAGGTCGCCGTCGTTGTTGTGCCGCGCCGTCGTCTCTTGCGCCCTCAACTGCGCCGTCGCCTCGCCATCCCCTTTCGCGCACTTCGGATCTTGGACTCCTCACCATGGATGGCAGTGGCGATGGCTGGGCCGAGGGCAGGGCGACGGCATGCGAGGGCGGCGGCGGTTAGACCGGGGAGGAGGGAGGAGCGACGGCGCTAGGCACGAGCGAGGGCAGGCCGGCAACGACGGCGGCGGCTGGGGCTAGCACGAGGGAAGGCACCCCTTCGCGAGTTTGCATAGGAGGACAGCTGCGTTGTCGGGCCAGGAGGTGGGGTGGGCGGGCGGTGGTGTTGAGTTGGCTCTGCGAAATGACCATAATACCCTTAAACAATTAAATCAATTAAATTAGTAATTTTGTGGAGGCATTAGAAGGCATTTGAAAGCATCTGAACGCTTTTCCAACCATCGTAAAGGGCTCTAAAAACTAATAGAAGGCAACTGGTTCGTTCTTTTTTTTTTTTTGAACCTTCATTGGGGTTTAAGCCCTTGATTTGGCACGAGTGATCCCATTTTAGTGGATTCATATTTTAGGATTTAATTGCGCTACGTTTTTAGTGGTAGATGATGTCCCTGTCAACATTGAGACGGTGTGGCGACTCTATAAATTTCGTAGTGACTTCATTAATCTCGAGATATGCCGATTCAGTTTTTTAGAGGTGCTCATAGAAGTAGAGTTTTGGTACGTATGTTTACAGAGGTAGGTGTGTTTACAGAGTGAGTGTTCTTACGTGTCGTGGACGTCTACGTTCTACCATATAATTTTTTTAAAAAAAAAACTAAAAGAAGTTAGTATAATTAGATTGAGCATAGAATATACTTATAAACATTCGTAAATACTTTTTAAAAAATACAAATATTGATACCATTTTCTATATACTTAGTAAATTTAAGAAGTTTACTCTTCGAGATTGCCAGATGTTTATTTATTTTGAAATGAAGAGAGTAGCCTATACAGGAGAGGATACTGACCATATGGTTGTGGTTGCAGCGAATCACCCACCAGGAACACCACATATCCCACCATCAGGAACACCACATATCCCACTGGCTCACATGCGGCTTCAATTTGTTCCATGCTTACAGTTCACAAAAAAAGAAGAAAAATGTTCTTTGCTTGCTCCACTTTTCATCAGAACAATTCATGGTCGGAAAGATCTGCATCAATCATAAATGAGCCAAAAACTACCAGAGTACGAGGATGACCTCTGCTTCATTCCTAGTTCTTCCGAGAGCTACTTAAGCCGAGGCATGGGACGCTACCTGCTGTGACGTCCACTCTCAAAATCGAAGACCCTTGCAGCCTGCAGAGGAAGGAATAGCCGGCGGCAATGGCGGCAGCTTCATATTTGCCGCCAGTGACGACAGCGGTTCTGTTTCTGTGGGTCCTTAGCTGTAAGTTCTTGGTTCTATTTCTTTAATCTTCTTAATTTTTCATTTGTTCCAGAAGAATTATGGATTTAATTACGCGACAAGGGACATGCCCATCACGTCATCTTGGCATAACTGTACCCATGCATGCAGCTAGCAAGACAATTGCTGCTCGATTTTTTTTTATTTCTCACATACTGTTATCATATTCTGTTATGTAAGGTGGGCATGTGGAGGCAAGCATTGTTTTTGGCAACATGACTGCTCTTCAAAAGCACGTTGAATTTTTTGATCGGAATAAGGATGGCATTATTACAGTTTCAGAGCTCTTTCAAGGTGAGTGGCTGAGTTTGATCAGTCTCCGACTCTTAAAAACCCATGCATTTTTTCCTTTAGTTTTTAAAATTTGTACTCTGAGCAAAAATTAGTGTGGGTGTTTGGATCCTCCAATTTTTAAGAATCTAACTTCATTTATTGTTCTATGGGTCACAAGAAACTAATAAAAGCTAGGAATTTGACAAAAACTAACAACAAAATTGGCCTGTTTGATCCCTCTAGCTTTTGAGTTATTAGGCTTGAGAGTTTTATGTGAGTTTTATTTGCATTAAATAAGTTGCCACATAAGCATTTTATGACATGTCAGCATAATTAAGAAGAGAAAGTAAATGAGTCTCACCTAAAACTCTCTTGGCACGATTACTAATTCTTTATAAGTCATGCAATTAAAATATATAATATGAAACTATAGAATATAATTTTGTATTGAAAGTGGGTGTTTTATCCAAGTTTCATTCCATTCGATTGGACATGACAATTTTGGAAGCAACGTCAAAAAATTATCCGCTGACAGTGGCCTGATGAGTTGCTTTCTCTGTTGGATCTTTCCTGTCATCATAATTAAATACAGAAGTACAAAAGAATCATACTTCTCAGTTGGCCGATCGGCATATCATATCTAACCTATAAATAATATATAGTTCGTTTCCCGTTATTCTCCCGTGGTCTTTTTTCACATATTCCTAAACGTCCATGTATATTACCCTGTACACTTTCTACAATGAGAATTTTAAACGCATGAGTGTCGTTTCTCACACAAGTTAATAATTTGAACTAACTTATATTTTACGTTGCGTTAGCTAGAAATATGCTATAAACAATAGTTTAATTTAAAATGGACGAAATAAGTTCTGCTGGTCCACGTCACCACGTCTCAGGTCCTAGTCATGGATAATTTTCTATGAGCGAGTTTAATAACAAAAAATAATAAAATTCATTCTTAATTTCATATATACAATTTTAGATTTTTAACAGTTTAATTACCGCATAAAATTTCCTATCATAATTTGAGCTAACACTTGGTGTTGTAGGATATGTTGCACTTGGATGTGATGCCCTATTTGCCAGAAAAAAAGCCGCATCTATCAGTGCTGCTGTTGGTTCAAAAACAAGCCCGGTACAGGCCACTGCTCTCTCTCACATACACATTGTTTTATTTAATATGAATTCTTCCTTCGTTTTAAATTACAATTATTTTCACTTTTATAGTTAAGCTGTTTTTGCAATACATCTAAATATACATTATACCTAGATACATAGTGAAAGCTACGTATGCATGAAAAATCCTAACGACTTATAATTTAGAACCAAGGAGTACTATAATCATAATAACAGCAGAAATAATATCTATATGCGGAGAAATGTGAAAGCATATATGCTTGTGGCAGTCGCTTCACCAAATGGATTGACTAATATATAAGTGCTAAGAAGAGTTTTTGCATAATTTTTTTTCTATCATGTTACGTGTGTAGGTGATATTTATTTAGAGGGTTTGTCTATATTATTTTCCATAATGACAACGGTTGACTATTTAGATCAAGATTTTGCAATCACTTGTGACGTGTTCATAATGACTGCGGCATTGGGCAATTGTCATGGTTATGATACCCTGAATCTCAGCACACCGATTAGTCAACTGCTCGGGCAGCCCACACTAGTTCAACTAGAAGAAGCCTAGAAATCACAACACACCTAAATCACAAGGCCCGGGCCAAGCACCACACCACACGGTCCATCACGACCTCTCCCTTCACCTTACGCTGCATGCACCGCAGCACTGCACGATCTCTACATCATCTCGACCCTCGGGAAAAGACGAGGAGGGGTCGGGCTCCATCAAGTATGCCAATCCGGACAAGGACAGCGAAGGACCGATGAACGGCGACCAGAGGAGGGGTGAATGGGAGCCTTAAAATTTCTTTTGAAACTTTCGGTCCTTGGCTCGACAAAGCACCCCAAGAGGCAATACACAAATCAGTGGTGATCATGACCCTATTGAGAGGGATCACCATAAAGCTAGCGGAAAAAACGGTAAAGCAATCGGAGCTTAAACGAATACAAGCCTGGAGAAACAGCTGCGACTGCACAATCGGCGGACAGTCCGGATTGTCCGACGAAGCAAAATGAAAAACACAACTACGAACGGCTGAATCGGGACACACCGGAAACACTCACTGGCGGACAGTCCGCGGTTCTCGGCCCGGATTGTCCGAGGGCAAAAATCCAGAAAACACACTTCTCGGAACAGGTTCTGGACACAGCCGGAAAATGAACCTCGGACTGTCCGCGGTTCAAGACAGAAAACACGAACAGAAAGATAGCTTCCTGGACACCGAGCCGGAAGTGAATTGCGGACTGCCCGCGTGACACGCCCGGACAGTCCACGGGCAAACTTCCAGAAGACCAAACGTCAGAACAGAATCTGGATCTGCTCGACCCCGACGGCCGGACTGTCCGCGCGCCCAGAAACAGAATCGCCCGAAAATCGCCTCAACCAAGATTCGTCCCGATCTCTCTCAAATCGAATCCCCTTGCAACTAAATTTGGTACACTTGTTGCTTATGTAGGGGAGAGACTAACTCTAGGAGATTATAGCCCAATTTGAAGAGAGGTGGGAGAAATCGAGAAGGGAGCGGAGAAAAGCGTTCTTACAAGACCGAAGACCAAAACACGTAGAACTTCGATCTCGTGAGGAATCAAGAGATTTCCTTCAGTGGAATCATCACTCTCACTTCATAGATCAATCCAGCGCAAAAGGAACGAATCAAAATGGTCTTGAAACAAAGAAATCACACCGAGAGTAAGAGGGGGAAAAAGGATCTCAAGAAGAACACAAATTCCATCACAAGAAACCTAGACAAGTGATTAATCCCGGAGGAAACAGCGAAGACTCGGCGCTCGCTTGCCACACAAGTTGATTCGAGCAAAAATCGAAGATTTGCGGACCTCTCTCTCACCAAGCAACTAGGGGAAGAAAGCTCTAAAGGAAAAATAGAAAATGCAAGAGGTGAGGGGGAAGGGGAACCCCTCTTCCTTATTTATGGGGCATATTACACATTTTCTTTTTTGCCCTTGGATACATGAAGAGTCAAATCACTCTGCCGGGAGCATAAGTGTCCAACTCAGGCTTCACATGATCCGACGGACACCGCGCCTTCTCACCGGTAGCCTCGCCCCCACGCGATCTCCCCGATGCTGCCATGTGCCGTCCGTTCGCACGGGACCTCCTGGGTTTTGAGGCGCAAACCCGTGAATCCCGCCGCTGATAGTTTTGAGGCGAAACCACCAAACCATCACCGATGGTTTTGAGGGCAAACGACCAAACTATCCGCGAGTAGCGTGACCCGTACGCATCCCCCGCCATGTACACTTGCGCTTGTTGATGTCCCAGTTGTCAGCCACCACGGATAGTCATCCGGCTTCAAGGTCCCTCGGTCCAAGCCTCACGTCCACCCTTCACCGCACCCGGTCCGTCACCACGGCACGCCCTACTTGACCTTCACTGCATCGTCGACCACCGTCTCCGAGCTCAACACCTGCAAACAACACAAGCCAAGAGACACCATTGTTTAACACGAAACCGCGCGCCATCGGTTAGTAGAACACACGCACACACACTCTTTGTGTTGCCATGTTGACAATGACTCAGCACAAAAACTGCTACACAATGGCTATGGAAAAGCCATATGTTCGTAGACAAACATGCTCCACTACTCTGCCAGGACTGAGGGGACAACTGTCTCAGGGACATGCGCCATCCCTATATGCACCTGCGCAGAGAAGACAACACCGCTTGGCAATGATGACCGGTACAACATCCTAAATATGTCCCGACACGAGACGGGCGTACGACCCCACCTGCTACAGAACGGGACGCAAGACCTTGACCTTGACTTTCAAGACCAGCTAAGCCACCAGGGACCTTGATCCCGTAGCTCAGGATCGAGTACATTGGCACCATGACCAGCAAAGGCAACCGATGATCCGAGAGTGGCTACCGGTTCTCGTGCCATGGCGCCACTAGAAGAGGAGGAGATGGTGACAAATGCCACATCAAGACTCACATCACATAAGACAAATGGTGAACCACCACCGTGCCAACAATGCCATCACGACCGACATTGTAGCATCACACCACGCCATGTCACAATTTGGGAACAAGACCATGGAAACATCCACACCAGAACATGCGTTGACGCCAAGTTTACTAGTTTCCCCTCCCTGGGGCTCACAACCACTTGGTCGGAAGAACCCATCTCTATTTGTCTTCTAGCCCCTGGACTTGATATAAGGGCGGTCAGGGCTCCCACCTAAGGGGACGAACTCCTGAGACTTCATTCAGGCTTCATCCACCTAGCTTCTCCAACCTCTTTCCCTTAGCTTACACACCCCGTTGTAAGAACTTCAGAGCATTTAGCCGAGGAACGCGCACTCGAACTCTCTTTGAGACTAGATGTATGGCTCCGGCCTGAACTAGTACAATTCCTTGTGTCTTTGGATGTACCATCGTCTTCCTAGAGCAGCGCGACACACGTATAAATTCACTAGCCAGTTGACAAAACATAGACAATAATCTTTTTAGAAACATATTAGATCAAATGGTTATTATATCAATGATGAAATCACCAGCTGTTTTCTATTTTTGTTAGAATTGAAGAATGTTTTTTCTTTCCTGGCATGATCCTAGAGTGTGTAGTACCCAGCATGTCCGCTAGCTTGCTAGAATTTATATCACCGGATTCACTTGGGTCACTCTTTATAATTTATATCACCGGGTATTCGTTGGACCACACTCTTAAGTCGCAATGCTAATTTGTCTATTATAAAGAGAGGTCTAGATTTTTTATGGAGAAATTATGGTGGAAAAAAACAAAAGTTATTGGGGGTCTATATAACCCAATGGAACAATGGAGCTCCTCCTTCCTCAATTAACCGTTTATGCCATCATAGTTTTTTTAGATAAAGATGCCATCATAGTAATAAGAGTGTAACTTATGACCTAAAATCTTTATTTTAAATAACATATAAAATGAGAATTTTGAATAAGCATAGGACTCTAGCTGGTTGAGAAAAAGTTTACATCCTTCTAGTGCAAATGATTCCAATCTATATCCCTTTCATGCCGCTTCTATCAAATTCTTGCCATTATCTAACCAAAACTTTTGTTCTTTTCCACAAATTTCCAAATTGTATCCTCTTAGCTCATCTCCTCCATTCGAGCCGGTGACGGATGGCCGAGTTGGGGCAACATTTTCATATTTTGAATGTCAATAAGCCCTCTCTGTCGCCATTTTGTATGCTGATATGCATTTACAACTTTGTATTCATGTGATTTCTATAGCTATCCAATAAAACCTTATTATCCAGAAATGAGATTGATTTGTTGATTCGCACACAATAGTAAGAAACTTAATTCTCACTGCTTTTTCTTTAAAAAAATCAATGCAGGTTGGTGCACCACTGCCTCATTTATCCATATACGTAGAGTATATCCATAAAGCAATGCATGGAAGTGATACAGGTGCATATGACGCTGAAGGAAGGTAACTGCACAAGTGACAGTGCATTATTACATCAGAACAATATTATGGGGGTGTTTGGGACTGAACTCTGCTGTACAAACTCCACCGTAAAGTGGCTCCATGAAATTTGTAGAGCATCCCTTCAGGTGCTCTCATAACTCCATCTTCTTTTTCCTTGAAGCATAGCTATACATGGAGCTAAACTTGTTTGACTAAAGAACAAGGAACATAGATATAACCATAGAGTGGAGCAGTTCCAAATACCCCTATATAGAAATAAGAGAGTGCACCATTACTTTAAATAAACATTGTATGCACAAATGACATTTACATTATTATATATGTTGTACAAACATGCCAAAATTTTCTCAAATTTACCTGCGTGCTAAACATGCCTTGCTATTATTGTAGGTTTGTTCCTGAAAAGTTTGAAGAAATATTCACAAAGCATGCAAAGGTCAGGCCAGATGCGTTAACGTCTGAGGAGATTGAGGAGATGATTCTAGCAAATCGAGATCCATTAGACCCCCAGTCATGGTATTTTTTAATATGCATTGATTATTGCTACTATGAATTGCAATGTGTTCTCTTTGAATAAGACATTGCACAAAAGTTGAAACTGAAAGATAATATTCTCTTGATTCATCTAAGTTTTATTTCCCTATATGTAAATAATATAGCCTATACTATTATCCATATATAGGTCTGCACCTCCAAAAGAATGGGGACTAACATACAAGCTTGTAAGTGATAAGCAAGGATTCCTGCACAAGGACTCTGCAAGAGGCATATACGATGGAAGTATGTTTTACAAGTTGGAGGAACAGGGGATGTCTGCAAGTTGTGATATGTGATGGAGTTCAGTATCCAGTCAAATGCAATGAAACATAATAATAAATACAAGTGTATATATTAGGCAATGAAAGAGATTGCTATTTGAATCAGATATTATATTGCATAGTATTTGTTGTGATTTTTGTGTTAGGCCTTCGAGTATATGGACCAATATCTTCGATAGTAGATACATTGTAAAGTATATGGACCAATATCTTGGTTGTTCACTGAAGAATGATATATAAGCATCTAAGTCAGCTTATCCTCGAGTTCATCCAAAACTTTTTTGAAAAGAAAACATTACAGATAATAGATTCTCCAATGCACAAAGTATCCTGTACCCACGGGCAAGAGCCATGAGTCAGTCCCCACCGGTCATGTGCCCCTGGCCCTGCACTCGGCACTCGGCAAAAGATTTTTTTTTTTCTTTAAATCTGGGGTCTTTGCCGAGTGCCCCGGCCCCGGCACTCGGCAAAGATTTAAAAAAGTGACAAGGGGCGGGGCACTCATCAAAGAAATTTAAAAAAAAAAAAAAAAAACTTTGCCGAGTGTCTTAAATTTGGGACTCGGCAAAAAAAGAAGGTTTTAAAAAATAAAAAACTTTGCCGAGTGCCGGCTAGGGCACTCGGCAAAAAACTGTTTAAAAAAAATAAAAAAATGCCGAGTCTTTGAGCTGACACTCGGCAAAATTTGCGTTAACGGCTGGTGGCGTGATGGCGTAAAAATTTTACCGAGTGCCTTGCTTGGCACTCGGCAAAATATATAAATATTTGACGAGTGCCCGGATAAAAAACACTCAACAAAGTTTCTTTGCCGAGCAACCTTGTGCCGAGTGCACTTTGTCGAGTGCTACACTCGGTAAAAGCTTTGCCGAGTGCAAAAGGCTTTTTGCTGAGTGTAAAAACACTCAGCAAAGACCCGGCCTGCAGTAGTGGCTCTAGTGTCACGTACTACAACGATCGAGTAATGTCCCTCTCACCAGTAGTGAACTCATAAATTAGGTGTCGTGCTTAGGCGCTATAGCTTGCTTGTGTTAACGGCTAGGTCTCCGAATAGTCTGTGGTAGGGAGTAGGAAGTAACACCTGTGTGTCCACACTATGTAGTCCACAATAATAGGTTTACTACTTAAAACATAGGATTCGTTTGCATACATGTTCTAATTAATCTTGGATTTTGATTAGGTTGGGCTGCGCCTCGAAGTGCTATTGACTCTATTTATTAGTTTAACTAAGTTTTTACAGTTACTAGTTAACTTGCATGTGCGGCACGCACGTGCCTACAAGTTATTTGTCATTTTTATTTGACATTTTCTAGCTTGTTTGTCGTTATCATTTCATCCTAGTATTTTCATGTTTTTCTTGAAACCAAAATTATTTTTAATACTTGTATCTGTAACTTTTCTAGTATAGGCACGTGCGGCACACAAGAGACATAAGAAAAATAATAATTAAATTTATAAAAAAATTATTATAACTACAAAATCTTTGTCTTATATGATCTTTTTTTCAAATGTATAGACCTTAACCATAGAAGGAGCCTCAAACTCATATGTATAGACCTTAACCATAAAGCTAGATTCACATGCGACACTCACATATCTATAAAAAATCTTCTATAAGAAGACTTATAATTAAAGTTCTAAAACAAATTATTATAAGAGTCCTATGCGGGCAGCTCTGAGTTGCGTCCGGACTCCGGACGCTGATTTGTGAGCTCTGGACGCGTCCGTAGCCAGCTCTGGACGCGTCCGCAGCTTACTGGGCAGCAGACTACCCCGTACTAAATCGGGCATACCTCTTAGCTCCGAACTCCATTTTCGATTTTTTTGGACTCGTTGGAAAGCTTACTCAGAGGACTACACAACCCACATATCCTCTTGATCCAAATTACAAAGGATCAAAGCAGTTTTCCAATCCAAGAGCCATCATCTCTCTTTTCCAAAACAAGAGTTCGTCGAACCTTCTCCAATAACTTCTCCTTTGTAAATGAGCCAACACCATCAAGTGTGCATCACCATGTGCATGTGTGTTAGCATTTTTCAAACCTATTTAAAGAAGATTATGTTAATGCTCTAGATCCTAATGCATATGCTCATTGTTAGAATCCTAGAGGCACTTGCGCGACGCGATGACCGTGACTTCCCCTCTTGATAGTACGGCTATTTATCCTAAATGTGATCATACTCGCTAAGTGTCTCGATCACTAAACCGGAAAGCCCTATCAAGATATACCTTTGCCTTGATCTCCGTGGGCTCTTCTCGATTCCTCGGAGCATGACCATGTCACAATGTTCACCAAGTCCATCACCATGATCACGTGGTCATCTCCATGCCACCTAGCTCCTTATCACGTGTTGCTAATATATTCTACATACACTTAGTGAACTCATTAGCAACATGGTGTGTCATCAATTAGCCAAAACCAAACAAGAGCTTTCATATGGGCATGCTTTTATTGAGGCTTATGTAGTCGACACACATCCTCCACTTTCCGTTCTTTTTTCTTGACCAGGCCAGGCGTTCTTTTTTCTTGACCAGGCCAGGGTTAGCCAGCCATTTGGGGTGCTATATCTCCTTGATGAAGCCCGCTACCAGTAGCCTGGTGTGCTCGTCCCAAATAAGATGACACTTATTCTCTTCATCCCAAAATAAATGCACATCTCAATTCTAGAGGAGTCAATTTTTTTAATGTTTGATCAAATATATATATATATATATATATATATATATATATATATATATATATATATATATACACACATATACATATATATATATATATATATATATATATATATATATATATATATATATATATATATATATATATATATATATATATATATATATATATATATATATATAATATAATTTTTTTAATGTTCATGATGAATGGAAAGTATCATTAGATTGAGGATGAAATATACTTTTATAACAAATTTATTTAGATATGCAATTTTTTATAGAATTTTGTATATGTATATGTATAGTCATTCTTAAGAATGTTTGACTCTTCGAAACACAAAACGTGTATTTATTTGGGACAGAGGTAGTAGCCTGTATGAGGAAGGAGAAGATTCTGACATTATGTGTATGGGAAAGGAGAGGATTCTAACTGTATGGCTGTGGTTGCCGCTAATCACCCACCAGGAACACCACATATTCCACCGGCTCACATGCGGCTTCAATTTGTTCCTTGCTTACATGCTCCTCTTTTCAGAACAGTTCGTGGTCGGAAAGAGCTGCATCAATCATAATGAGCCAAAGGACTAGTACCAACTACCAGGATGAGTGGATGACCTCCGCTTCATTGATAGTTCTCCCGCGAGCTACTTAAGCCGAGCCATAGAACGCTACCTGCTGTGACGTGCACTCTCAAAATCACACACCACACCACTGCAGTCTGCAGAAGAAGGAATTGCCGGCGGCAATGGCGGGTCGGCAACGTGCACCCGCAGCAGCTTCTTCATATTTGCTGACAGTGATGACAGCGGTTCTGTTTCTATGGGTCTTTAGCTGTAAGTTCTTGGTAAACTCGGAGTTCTATTCTTTAATCTTCTTATTGTTTCATTTTTTCCACAAGAATTACGGATTTACGGGACAAGAATCATGCTGATCACGTCTTGGCATATACAACTGTACCCGTGCAGTTATCAAGACAATATTGCTGCTCAAAATCTTTCTCACATACTGTTTATTGTGTCATGCAAGGTGGGCATGTGGAGGCAATCCTTGATTTTGCCAACATGACTGCTCTTGAAAAGCATGCTGAATTTTTCGACCGGAATAAGGATGGTATTATTACAGCTTCAGAGCTCTTTGAAGGTATATGACTAAACTAGTACTCCCTTTTCGTTCTAAAGCGACTTATAATTTGTACGTGGCGCAGTGGCAAAGGCCACTGGTTGGGGAGCTCCTGCCCAGGGTTCAAATCCTGGGTGCTCCACCAAAAACTGTAGGGGGTGTAAATCCCTCCAATATTATTTCAAAAAAAAGTGAGCGAGTAGCTTTTTATGATTATGAACAAATCCTGAGAAGTTTTGTGTTAGTGAAATTTGAAGAACAAAGATGTAGGGTTTGTGTGATTTCTAATCACAATTTTTCACAACTAACTTCAGCTAGTGTGGCAAGCCACAAAAGCTTGGTTTGAAAAATTGGATCGAGTCACATACTTTTACTATTCCTAAGAGAATCTTATCACGCTATTTTTACTCTGTGATATGTAGCGTGAGTTTACTTGCTAACTTAATCAAACTTATCTAAGATACGACTAGCAACCTAAACACCCTCGTAGAATCAGAGAACTTGGCGTGCAGTATAAATCTAAAATCTTGGCATGCGTTTTTCCCTGTAAACTGTATAGGCTCTAGCTTTTGTGTTATGAGATGCTTTCGGTCGAATTTTTGCTGTCATAACTAAAAAATGACAAAAGAGCCTTACTTCTCACTTGGACTAGCTATATCGGCATATCTTAACGAACCTATAGTTTTTCACAAATTCCTGAACGTACGTCCATGTATATGTTACCCTCCACACTTTTTATATATCATGAGAATTCTAAACATGTGTTCTGTTTATTATACAAGTCACACATTTGATATTTTGCGTTACAATTGTTTTAGCTAGATACTCCATTCTAAATTATAAGTTGTTTTAGCTTTTCTAGATATATATAGTCTGTAAATATACATTATCTCTGGATATAGTAACATTTATGTATATAGGAAAATAACATGACTTATACAATTCAAAATAGAGAGAGTATATACATATTAAAATGGACGAAGCATGTTCTGCTTATCCACGTCTCATGTCCTTGACTCCTTGTCATGGAAAATTTTCCATCACAATTGTTGATGAGCGAGATTAATAACACAAAACAATTAATAAAATTTGTTCATGTACGTTTTAGCAGTTTAATTACAGTATAAAATTTCCTATCATATTTTGAGCTCACACATGGTGTTGTAGGATACGTTGCAATTGGATGCGATGCCGCATATGCCAGATCTACAGCTGCATCCATCAGTGCTGGTGTTGGTGCTATAACAAGCCCGGTACAAGCCGCTACTCTCTCTGACTCTGCATAATTTTTTTTAACAATATATATGTTAGAGGAGTATGGCATATGGGTCTATCGGGACTGAGTTGGCAGCATAGTCCATTAGTGTTATTATAGGATTAATTAAATATAAGAGTTTCTTGCCTAGAGATCAAGTAAGCCTCTTTATATAAGGAGAAGAGATATATCAATCTAATAAAAACGGGATTAGAAGGCTGAAAAGCCTTCCCTCTTGCTCCATCGTAGAAAAGGCCCCGGTAATGATGGATTAATTAAATCCCTGTAGGGGCTTCGGCCCCTCCAGTTCAGTCAAAAAAATGATGGATTAAATCAAGACGTTGCGATCTTTTTGGACTATGTTTATAATGGCGGAGGCGGTGGGTAATATTTTCTGAAAACAAATTAGATAAGATGATTATGATTATTATCAGTGATGAAATGGGCAGATTTTTTAAATTTTTTCTAGAATTTAAGAAACTCACTTACCACAAACTGACAAACTTAGTTACTTCTCTGTGCTTGTTTTTTACATTCAATGCAGGCTGATGCACCACTGCCTCACTCAACCATATACGTAGAGTACATCCATAAGGCAATGCATGGAAGTGATACAGGTGCATACGATGCTAAAGGAAGGTAACTGTACAAGTGACTGAATGCATTATTCATCAGTTTAACATTATCATATATACCAATGACAGTCCATCATTACTTTAGATCAACATTATGTGTACAGATGACAGTTACATTACTATATGTTGTACAACAAACATGCCATGTGACCACAAATAACAAAATTTTATGTTTTGTTAAAATTTTCTCAAATTTACTTGCATACTGAACATGCCAAGCTATTATGATAGGTTTGTTCCTGCAAAGTTTGAAGAAATATTCACAAAGCATGCAAAGGTCAGGCCAGATGCATTGACATATGAGGAGATTGAGGAGATGATTCTAGCAAATCGAGATCCATTAGACCCTTCATCATGGTAATTTTGTAATATGCATTGATATTATTACTAATGAGTTGCAATGTCACTGATTATTGTTTTTCTAATGAGTTGTAATGCGTCTCCTTTGAATAAGACACTACAAAAAATTTAAAATATAACATTTTCTTGATTCATCTAAGTTTTCTTTCCCTATATGTAAATAATATATTACCTACATCTATATAGGTCTGCACCTGTAGGAGAATGGGGACTGATATACAAGCTTGCAAGTGATAAGCAAGGGTTTCTTAGCAAGGACTCTGCAAGAGGCATATATGATGGCAGTGTGTTTTACAAGTTGGAGGAACAAAGGACGTCTGCAAGAAGTGATATGTGATGGAGTTCAGCATTCAGTCAGATGTAAATAAAATAGCCTATATTATTTTCTATATCTATTTAGGTCTGGGACTGATATACAAGCTTGCAAGTGATAAACAAGGATTTCTTCGCAAGGACTCTGCAAGAGGCATATACGATGACAGTGTGTTTTACAAGTTGGAGGAGCAGATGACATCTGCAACAAGTGATATGTGACGGAGTTCAGCATAGTCAAATGCAATGAACATAATAGTAAGCACAAAAGGTGTATTAGGAAATTAAGATATTGCTATTTGAATCAGATATTATATTGTACATCATATATTTGTTGTGACTTTTGGGCCTTCAAGTCCACAGTTCACAATATCTTGGGTACATTGTAAAGTAAATGGACCAATATCTTGGGTGTTCACTAAAGAATGATATAAGTGTATCAAATGCGGCTTGTGGTTCATTGAAGAATGATATATAAGCATCTAGCTAAGTAGGCTTATGCTCGAGTTCACCCATTTGTTTTCTAAAAAAGTACATTTCAAATAATAGATTCTCCAGTACACCAACAAAGCACCAACGGGCAGGCAAGAAAACCTCTGCGCTGCCGTCGCGCTTCCCACCTCTGCCGCTCGTCCTCGCTGCCGCCCGAGCGCTCCGCCGGAGGCCGCGCGGCCGCAATGACGGTGACGGCGGGGCGCTGCTCTGCTTGCTCCATCTCTTCCCCTCCCCGTCCTTCTCTAAGGCAGCCAATCATGTGCATTCACACTGCTCTAGTCTCTGTCACTACAACGATCGAGACTTTTTTGAAGGCAACTATGGGGGAATCAAAGAGGATTTCCACCTGCATTTCATTCCACAAGTACTCGGGGTAATGAGGCTTGGCAAGTACTCGGGGCAATGAGGCTCGGTTGGTGGAAAGTTAGAACTTCACACAGTTTACATCATCGGATTACAAAATCTGCCAGCAGACAATTGAAGAGACAGTAATGCATCTGTTCTTTCAATGCCCATTCTCCAAAGATTGTTGGTCCCTTCAGAATTTTCAATTTGATGATCAGCAATCAGTTTCTCAGATCTTTCTAGACTGGAAGAGTTGGATAACTCAACGGTATGCACTGGATCTGTTCATTCTCTTTTGCTGGGGAATCTAGATGGTTAGGAATGATGTGATCTTCAGGCACATTCCTCCACATACTGCTGTTTGCCGAAGGTACTTTGCCGCTGAAGTGGGACTTCTAGTTCACAGAATCAAAGCCAGTCTCACCCCAAGTTTAGAAGCATGGATCCAAAGAAACCTGTAGCCTTTCTTCTCTATCTTATTTTCTTTCTTTCTTTTGATGTACCCTGATCTGTTATGGTGTTTCTTTCCCTTCAGTTTTGTAACTTTATTTGCCTTGTATCTATGTACTTTGTTTTCATTGGCTTTGTTTTTAATAAAATTACAGTAGGAGCCTCTGGCTCCTCCTGATTGTTCAAAAAAAAGATTACATAGGAAAAGCTAAACTCCAAATTTTAGCCATGTTTACCTCCTTTCCTGGGATTCTACAGCTCTAATTTTTCGCCGATTCCTTTATGGCTGCGACCAAACAGTCAATGCTAAGAGGTGCGTTATTGAAAACCACATCGTTCCTGTGTTTCCAAAGTTCTCAACATAGAGCGAGGGCATAACTTTCTTTGTCACGTGTGGTCAGCGTGTTCCACAGCTCCGTCACCTTGGCGACGTTCCCAGGCTGCCACCCTATATGCATCCAGAAGGTTTGGGCAAAGGGGCTTTCCGAGATGAGACTTTTTTTTTTTCTGCAACAAACGATCGAGACTTTGAGAGGCTCAGAGTCCTCTTCGTTTGGAGAGGCTCTTGCCGCTCTAGCATTTATTCTGTAGCCTGCAGGCGTGGAGACACGCCTTTGAGTCATGCCGCTTCTGCACAGACTGCCATTTCTAGCGCCAAGGAAGCGGTGGCACTAGGCTCCAGCCTTCCGGACACTTCCACCGACCTCTGTACCTATTTAAGCTGCCGAAAATGTGCCAATGCAATGCTATTGATTGCGTCGGCGCTGAAATCTGACGGAAACAATGGCGAGCCGACAGCCGCGGGAGGTGGATGGTTCCCTGAGGCCGCTGTTGATTGCGTCGGCGCTGCTGATATGGAGCGTTTTCTGTAAGAATCCAAACTTTTGGGTGATATTTGACGTTATATTGCCCGTCCAAATTGCTCATGTTCTTGGGCTACCAACTACTACTTCTCGTCTTGCAGTTGCAGTGAGTTTCAGACATCGATGCTTCCTTTCTTTTGTGTATATTTAGGTGCCGCAGTGGGCACGAGGGCGCTACCTGAACCTGACGGTGGTAGCTCCAACATGACAGAACTCCAGCAGCATGTGTCATTCTTCGACAGGAACAAAGATGGCATCATCACTCCCCTTGAAACTATCCAAGGTGTGACCTCACTTCTCAGCTGCGGATGACCTGCAATGCACCACACCGTGAACCAGTCTCCCCTGCGGCTGCTCCAGGAGCAACGCTGCATAAGCACAAACAATCAGGCTGAAAATATTAGATTGAATTGAAGTGAAGTTTTTCTCGGTAGACGATCCTAGTCCTAGCTAGTCTATTCTAGTTTTATACTTTTATCTAAAATATCTGACATGCGGGGATCTCCCTTTTTTGGAGTTCACCATCTGTTCGATTCACCGTGCGGAATCACCCTTTTTTTTCCATCTATTTCTGTACCTTCGACGATACACAGGATTTGTTGCTATCGGATGTGAAATTGCCTTCTCCACTGCGGCTGCATCAACAATTCATACTGCACTCACTCCTGTCACCAGCCCTGTACGCTCGCTCTCCTTTATCCGATGAGCAAATTTATAATCAAAACTTGCAGCTTAATTCTTACAGTTGGTTGTTTTCTACTTCTGCTGAATAATGCAGCCTGGTGCACTGCCACCTTACGTAAATATCTACGTGGAGTACATCCACAAAGTTCATGGAAGCGACACCGGTGCCTACGATTACAAAGGAAGGTAGAAGAAATACCTTATATTCATGAACATTTGTGTAGTTGCTGTCCTTGTATTCAAACTTACCACTAACCACTGTTAGCTAAATAGTTGCATTCTTTGTTCAGTTATAGTTTCGGTCAGGTTAGCGGATTGTGCACGGATGGAGGCATGCTCACGCCGTGACACGATCTAGTTGCATGAGTCGGTTCAGCGCCACGGAGCGCGTTGCGGCATGTTGTGTGCGTCGCGGTGAAACGACGTAGCACACGGCGCGTAACGTGGCACGGGGATACTTGGAGACATGTTCCACGATCCCACAATTGTATCCATATAAATAGCAAAGACAAAGACTGAAAAAGCTGCGATATCTGGCAGCGGCAAAACCCTACTCTTTTGTTCCATCTACTTTTCTGTTCGCGGTCACCGCGGCGTAGAGCGCCGCCAGCGACGAGCGCGGCGCAGGGCACGGCCTGCGCTATCAAGTGGTATCAGCTCCCTGCGTTGAGATCCTGGTGTCAAGGAGGTGTAATAGAGGAGCCGCGGTGGTGCAATCCATCGGAGATGAGAAGTTGTCGAGGGAGCCAGAGTCGTCATAGATGGGATCGTCGGGTGAGAACCAAAAGGAGGCGATGGAGAAGGCGTTCAACCAGGCGGCCGGAAACTTGATGTGGCCGATGTTGACGCGCACAAATTACCAAGAGTGGTCATCGCACGTCCAGTGCAATCTGGAAGCTATGTTCCTCTGGGATGCGATCACAGACGAGAAGATCGAGCGACGTCGGGATCGCTTGGCCCTTGGGGCCATGTTCCGTGGCGTGCCGACGGAGATGCATCCTCTCCTGCTGAACAAGAAGACGGTGAAGGAGGCTTGGGAGGCCATCAAATCGATGCGCCTCGGGGCAGATCGCGTGAAGGAGGTCAATGCCCAGAAGTTGCTTGCGGAGTTCGAGTCGATCACCTTCAAGACTGGAGAGACGATCGAGGACTTTGCAATTCGCATCACCAAGATCGCCACCGATCTGACCGGGCTGGGGGAGAAGAGCATCGATGACAAGCGTGTGGTGAGAAAGTTCCTCAGAGTTGTGCCATCTCGGTATAACCAAATCGTAGTAGCCATAGAGATGTTCTGCGACTTGGGCACGCTCTCGGTGGAGGAGTTGATCGGTCGCCTGAGAGCGGACGAGGATCGGTTCGAGCCATCGGTGGAGAAGATGACCGAGAAGACGGGCAATCTGCTGCTCACAGATGAGTGGGAGACGAGGAACAAGAGTCGCATGGTCCAGGAGTCTTCATCATCATCTGGTCAGAAGGGCGGCGGTGGTCGCTATGTCCGCAAGGACAAGAACGGGACTCGTGGCAATAAGCAAGCACGGGACTCCAGAGGGAAGAACCAGAATTTGACATCAATGGGAACTCCGTGGCACAAGGGGAGGTGCCATATCTACGAGCACTTTGAAAAAGAGTGCAAGACGAAGCCGAGAGAAGACAAGCAAGAAGTTGCTCATCATGCAGCCGGTGACATCGAGACCGGCGCATTGCTGGTGGCTCAAGTCTGCTCGGTGGCGCGAACACCGTGTCCTGGAGCGCCGAGCGCGTTCCTGAACCATGACCGGGTGTTCCCTGCTGAATACAAGGAGGGGACGTGGATCCTCGACACGGGTGCAACTAATCACATGATAGGGTGCCATGACGCATTGGCAAGCCTCGACGAGTTCGTGCGAGGAGCGGTGCGCTTCGGTGACGGCTCCATGGTGGAGATCCAAAGGATCGGGGCTGTGGTGCTTGCCGGGAGGCAAGATGAGCATAGAGTGCTCACTAAGGTATACTTCATCCCCTCTCTCAAATGTAATATAGTCAGTCTTGGACAGTTGGAGGAGGCAGGTTGCCGTGTCAAAATCGACAATGGCATTATGGAGGTCCTAGAGCGTCGGCAGGCAGCACAGAGGCAGCGCAACGTTCTGATCAAGGCTGAAAGGAGGAACCAACTCTATGTCATGACTGTAAAGTTGGCCTCGCCTATTTGTCTGATGTCCAAGATGGAGGAAGCCGCGTGGCTGTGGCACGCGAGATATGGACACCTGAACTTCAGGGCTCTGCAAGAGCTCGGCTCGAAAGCTATGGTGGATGGACTACCAGTGATCCGTGGGGTGGAGCAAGTTTGCGACGGGTGCGCCCTAGGAAAATAACACCGGAAACCATTCCCAAAGGCCACGGTGTATCGAGCAAAAGCAGGGTTGGAGCTAGTGCATGGTGATCTGTGTGGGCACATCACGCCACCCACACCTGGAGGTAAAATGTAGTTTCTGCTTATTGACGACGATTACAGTCGATACATGTGGATCGAGTTGCTTGCAGCTAAGTCTGAGGCATTTGTCTACTTAAGAAGATCATTGCAGCGGCTGAATTGGAATCTGGACAGCAACTGAAGGCATTCAGAACAGATAGAGGAGGAGAGTTCAACTCAACGGTGTTCATGACCTTCTGCAATGATCGTGGCGTCAAGCACAACATGACCACGGCCTATACACCCCAGCAAAATGGTGTAGTTGAGCGACGGAATCAAACCGTCGTGGAGATGTGAAAGTCCCTAGTTTGGTTTTGGCTAATTGATGAAACCTAGGACTAACCTTGTTTATCTAAGTGGTTGATTTAGAGAAAGGTTGTCCACATGATGAGCTTATTGCATATGAAGCATGACACATGTCATGTGATCAAAGATGAAGATCAAGACGATGCTTGGCTCCATGGACCGGTGTTGAAGGTGAAGGGCTAGTTGAGGCTTGGGAGTGAAGGACCATGCGATGGTGAAGCTCGGGCAAGACTAGGCGCCGATGGACCGATGCACGGTGAAGGGCAAGTAAAGTCAAGATCGATGGATCGAGACGGTCACATGATGGTGTGAAGTGTTCATATCTTTTGGAGGAACAAAATGGGCTCAAGGCAAAGGTATAACCGTTAGGGCCATTTTGTTTTGCACTCAAGACACCATAGAGGGTGTGAGTGGTTTAGGATCGATAGCCGCACTATTAAGAGGGGAAGTCTTATCGGCTATTCGACGCACGGGTGCCACTAGGTGAATTCATGAAGTGCATTGCATGTAGGGCCTAGTGAGCTAAACTAACCTTTGAGAAATGGTTGTGAAAAACTAACACACAAGCACATGGAGATGTACACTTGGTGGTGTTGGCACATTTACAAAGGTGGCGTGTGGGCACGCTGTGGTTTGCAGGGTAGAGATGGGTTTGGGTCCCTCTCTTCCTCCCGCCGAGCTTGCGAGGCGGGATTCGGCGCTTTCGGGAAAAATGGATGCATATTTTCTATTGCGCCGGATGCAAAATTTGGTTGAATTCATGCTATCTCTGTTGATCAAGTTGGTATACTTGTTGGATAGCATGTTGGAGAAGTTGGTGTCACGACACGGCGATGAAAAGACGGAGGCTGCGCCTGGTAGAGGCGCCGGACGCTGGGCTGACGCGTCCGGCGAGCGGCGGACGCCGACCAGAAAGTTTCTGGTTTTCGGCCGTTCGGCCGGGCGTCGCGCCGGACGCGGGCCGGACGCGCGCGGCGGACGCAGGGCTGTTACTGTGCTGCGTCCGGCGTGTGTTGCGGCTCGGCGCGGAGCGGGGATCGACGAGAAAGGCGGCGGACGCGCGGGTGCCGCGTCCGGCGCACGCCGGACTCGAACGAGAAGTTCCAAAGCTCGGCGTTGCGAGCGGGACGCGGTGCCGGACGCGAAGTGGCGCGCCGGGCGCCGCGCCGGACACCGACGTGGCGGCTCGTGGTTGGCTGCGGCTCCAACGGTCGGCTGACGGCCGCGCGCGGGAAGTGGCGCCGGACGCGTCCGGCGGTTTGCGGCAGACGCGTCCGGCGCGTCTTCGCTCGGCCTCCCGAGGGGTAACGGTCACATTTGTTTGAGGGGTTATAAATAGAAGGTGGCCGGCCCTTGGGGAGTGCTCTTGGTCATTTCTCATCCCTTGTGCATTCTTTGAGCTAAGAGACTCTCTCCCACTCTTCTCCCTTGCTTGGTTGTTCATCCTAAGAGAGATTGAGTGAATCACCTAGTGCATTGCATTGCTTGAGGGCATCTAGTGGCACTTGTGGGTGGTTTCGCCGGTGGATTTCTTGTTACTCTTGGAGAGTACCGCTCATAGCCGGCTTGGAGATTGTTGGAGGCGTTGGCAAGAGAAGGTGATTGTTCTTGGCCACCTCCGGTTGATTTGTGAGAGGTTCTTGTGCTCACCTCGCGGGGATCGCGAAGAGTAACTCTATTGGATTGCGCGTGTCGTTGAGTATCACGCTTGAGAGTGGTGCCTTGTGGTTTCCTTGCGGGGAAGTGCCTTGCGGGGCAAGTGGCTTGAGGGTCACACCAAAGGACCATCTAGGTGTTGATCGACACAACGGGTGACGTAGCTTGGCGGTGCCCAAGTGAACATCCGGGGATAAATCATTGTGTTCATCTTGTCTCCCGGTGATTGGTCATCATCCTTTGTGTGTTGCCGATTGTGATTGATTGTTCATCTTCTTGGTGATTGGCAACCTCGACTCGACGCGTCGGTATAACAAGTCTCATCCTCTATTGCATTACTTTGTTTACATTCTTGCAAAGTAGAATTGCTTGCGTGGTCGGTCGGGAACCACATCTTGTGTAGACTAAATCCCGTGGGTAGAATTGCTTGTGTGGTCGGTTGGGAACCACCCCTTGTGTAGATTAAATCCCGTGGGTAGAACTCTTGATCACTAGTGGTAGCTATTGTTTGTGCTAGTGATCACCTACTAGAATTGTTTGGATAGGAGGCTTGCAACACCTAGTAGGCTAAGCATAACTTGCATTTCGCCGTTTGTGTATCTAACGAAGTTTGCTTAGTGAGTTTGTAGAAATTTTTATAGGCTATTCACCCCCCCTCTAGCCATCTAGGACCTTACAAGATGGCACACTGCCTGCTGAAGACGAAGTCGGTCCCGGGCAAGTTTTGGGGTGAGGCAGTGAAGACTGCCGTTTATCTGCTGAATAGGGCTCCAACAAAGAGCCTGGATGGCAAAACGCCATATGAGGCATGGTTTGGGAGCAGGCCAGCGGTCCAGCATCTACGCACATTTGGGTGTGTCGCATATGTCAAGAAGCTTGGTCCAAGCATCAACAAATTGGCTGACAGATCTGTACCAGGCGTGTTCTTGGGCTACGAGCCGGGAACCAAGGGTTATCGTGTGTATGATCCAATCAAAGATAAACTGATGATCGTGAGGGACATCGTGTTTGATGAGAAGCAAGCGTGGAATTAGGAGGAGAACGGAGGCAGTCGTGGCAGTGGAGATCAGGCACAGCAGGTGCCATTCACGTTCACTGTCGATTATCCAGAAGACTCTGAAGAAAATTCGACAATAGGCCATCAGCCTCATCAGGATTCAGGTGCAGGCGGTGCAGATTCTGGCGATGCTCCGGCCACTCCTGCAGGTTCAATTCCAGTGGATGGGAGTATGGGTGGGACTAGTACACCACCACACACTCCACCTGCCAGTTCACAAGGATCGACACATCAGGTACAGTGGGCCACACCTCCCACAGATGCATCAGTCGACACTGATGGACAGCCCAGGAGATATAGGACGATCTCTGACCTACTTGATCATACCGAGGAGATGACCAATGTGGAGTATAGCGGGCTGTGTTTGGTTGCTGCAGAAGAACCATCATCTGTTGAAGAAGCCATGATAGAGAAGTGCTGGAGAAATGCGATGCAGATAGAGATGCAGTCCATCGAGCAGAATAGGACTTGGGATGTGTCTGTTCTGCCATCGAAGCAGAAGGCAATAGGCCTAAAATGGGTTTTCAAGGTGAAGAAGGACCTAATGGCAAGATAGTCAAGCATAAAGCACGGCTGGTGGCTAAGGGCTATGCTCAAGTTCAGGGAGTGGGCTTTGATGAAGTTTTTGCACCTGTTGCCAAGATTGAAATAGTAAGGGTATTGTTGGCTTTAGCAGCTCAAGGAGGATGGGAGGTACACCATATGGATGTGAAGTCGGCATTCTTGAATGGAGACCTTACTGAGAGTGTATTTGTGAAGCAACCTCCTGGATTCATTTTGGGCAGAGGTGACAAAGTCCTGAAATTAAGAAAGGCACTCTATGAACTTGAGCATAGCCCTTAGCCACCAGCCGTGCTTTATGCTTGACTATCTTGCCATTAGGGTCCTTCTTCACCTTGAAAACCCATTTCAGGCCTATTGCCTTATGCTTCGATGGCAGATCAGACACATCCCAAGTCCTATTCTGCTCGATGGACTGCATCTCTATCTGCATCGCATCTCTCCAGCACTTCTCTGTCATGGCTTCTTCAACAGATGATGGTTCTTCTGCAGCAACCAAACACAGCCCGCTATACTCCACATTGGTCATCTCCTTTGGAAAAATATAAATAATGATACCCTAAATACTTCCGGGTGAAATGCTACAACGATAGATCCGTGCGCTTGCGGATAACATTTCTATAAGGCTCTGATTTATCGACTCCTGGGCGTTTCTTGGCGTGATCACCATTTTCGGTGATTGCGCTAAGAAATGCCAACAGCGTCGTCAAGCTGCAACTAGTTTAGGGGGTGATTTGTTAGCTAAATAGTTGCATCATATCTTTGTTCAGTTATAGTTTCGGTCAGGTTAGCGGATTGTGCACGGGTGGAGGCATGCTCACGCCGTGACACGATCTAGTTGCATGAGTCGGTTCAGCGCCACGGTGAGCGTTGCGGCACGTTGTGTGCGTTGCGGTGAAATGACGTAGCACACTCGTGGCGCGGGGATACTTGGAGACATGTTCCACAATCCCACCATTGTATCCATATAAATAGCAAAGATAAAGACCGAAAAAGCTGCGATATCTGGCAGCGGCAAAACCCTAGTCTTTTGTTCCATCTACTTTTCTGTTCGCGGTCACCGCGGCGTAGAGCGCCGCCGGCGACGAGCGCGGCGCAGGGCACGGCCTGCGCTATCAACCACAACTTTGAGGTAAACTGTTGTGTTCCTATTTGCAGGTTTGTCCAGGAAAAATTCGACGAAATATTTACGAAGCATGCTCATATCAGAAAAGACGCCTTGTCGCACTTGGAGGTAGAAGAAATGCTCACATCCAACCGGGATCTTCTTGATCCTGCATCATGGTATTGTTACTTTTTTTTCGAAAATATGCCGTTGGCATATATTTCATGCTATTGTTACTAAATACATACAAATATAACTGCTGCAAAGAAACTCATCATATATACTTCTCCCCATCATATAAACATCAATTTAAACAGGCTTGTTTGGGGAAAAGAAAGAGAGGTGATATGTTTCAACAAAAATGCAGGCCTGCTGCTGAGGGCGAGTGGCAGCTGATCTACCAGCTAGCCCACGACCTTTATGGGTTTCTAACCAAGGATCGCGCAAGGGGCATCTACAACGGGAACATCTTTGTTCAGCTTGAGGAAAGCTCCATTTCAAAAAAATCTTGAGGAAAGCTCCATTTCGCGGGGGGTGGGAAAAAGCTTGAGGAAAGCAGCAGGAGACCTCTTCACACAGCAACGCATGATCTATCGTTAATATGTCAGCTGCAGCAACTTGCATGTTTCATACGTACATCACAATTAGGCAGTCGTGTAGTACCAGCATCTTGTTCCTTCTGTATTTACTAGGTGAGAGTGCCCGTGCGTTGCGACGGGAACGATAACAAATTGTAAAAGATGTAGCGAAATCAAAATCAAGGCCATGGTAATTTGATTTTGCACATATTTTGAATGATGACGACAATCAAAAAATTCTGTGAAATGATAATGGTATTGTGGGGGAGAATATTTTCCAGCCTGAGGAATACGGCACAAATAATTTCCCAGACCGCTACGAGAAGATAGCATGGGTTCGGCTACAGGGTCACATGAAAGAGATCTTGAGCCCACACGAAGCAGGCTCATGCGAGACCCCGATGGCTGTAGAGACTGCCATTCGCTAGACCCCGCGGGAACAAGGTTTAGGCGAATGAAGGGGGGCCATAGCGACTACGACAACGAGAAGAAGGCGTCACCACCAAGAAAGCGCAGTCCAAGGATACATGAAACCATGGCTTGTATACACTTCCAGTTCAACAAGCGCAAACATTCTACTCCCTACACACCACTCACATGCAAACTTACCAGAGACTTGAGCTTTTCTTCGGGCTCTCTCGCCACCATCACCATTTGTAGCCCCCTACTACAAGCCTAATACAAAGAGGAGGCAGCACACCAGCCCCGCGACTGGACGTAGGGACATTCTGCCCGAAACAGTATAATCCTCTGTGTTAGTCTTAGCTCTACCATCCGGAGCCTAGACGCGCACAAATGAAAAATCATTGTCGATCGGTTTTCAAAACACCAATAGGTATATTCCTTGACCATATTTCCTCAAACTTAAACTAAATTCAATAAAAAAAACTCCAATTACACAAGTATAATTAGCTACCATTTGTTTTCATCGGAAACATCCCATAAGTTCAACTTAATAAATTTAAATGCATAAGATTTATCTCAGACCAACATCCCTAACTGTACTACCCAATTCATAGTAGTGGCAAATAATAGAGTATGTATCCAGTTCTTAATTCAGTATACCAAGCTAGTATCATGTAATATCATGTAATGATGCATGGATTGCACCTCCACACGATAGCAAGGCACGACGCCACAGGTGTCGCCACTTGCTCCATCAATTCAGTGTCTATCAACATGGTGTAATGACTTGTCAAAAAAACATAGTGTAATGAGTAGCCTCCATGAATTTAGACATCATGTTGTTTCATTTTATCCCATGTCTTCAATTCTAAATATAGCGTCTTGTGTTTGGCGTCTTAATTTGGAGGTGCGGGAGTGGGTAGGGAGGCAGTTGTTGGGAGCATGCAAGGATAGAGGCAGTTAGGTTTTTGCGGTGGCCGAGCATGCGGTTTTGCTATAAATGAAACATTCCAATGTATGTATTTCAGTATCCAGATCGGAATTGAGTTTCTCCAACAGTTTGGCTTCTAATCCACAACCACAACACTTAACAAAATGCCTTTCAACAACAATATGAGAAACTTATTTTTTTATTAAAAAAAGCAATATGACAAATATATATATCAAGGATGCAAGCTAGTTACATTTGTATGGAAGATGGAACTACAATGTAAGCTCCTCACTGAACTAAATTAGTTCAGTAAGACAAGAACACAGTGATCATTAAAACAATGAAATAAAAGAACACAGTGATCATTAAAACAATGAAATAATATAAAATATATAAAATAGGGTAAGTAATAAAATCTAGTGCATAGCTGAGAATAAATAAATAATCTCAATGTAATGTTGATTCTGACATAGACGACAAGCCAAACTAAGTAAAATACAACAATAATGAAACAAGACACCAATATTTCATGACAACGAAGTTGTTCACATTTTAACAAAAGAGAATACTATATATGACACTTGACCCACATATATAGGATGAACTAATAGGCCACTATGCAACTTGCCAACTAGATGGTGTATATAAAATCTAGTTCATGTCCGCATTCATCGTCCACTAAGCATTGAGAAGATATCCTAGCTCATCACTAGTCCAGTCCAAGTGGCCCCCCCTTTTTCTCCATGGTTGGAGCCACGAAAGAACTACTAGCTCCCATCTGCTCTTGTTGGTGGCTAATAGGCAAAGTGGCCCTCTGGCTATTGCTGCTACTTCCATGGCTACTATGGTATAGGAATGGTGACCAAGCCTGGGCATTGTTCATGGAATTAGGATGTCCACCAAAGCTGTATTGATTTGTGTTGTAGACACCTCCACCAAAGGTGGGGCCCTCCCAGGCAGAAGCATTTCTCTGCAACAAGGGCTCAAAATCATAAAGTCCAACATCATTGATGCTATAACGTTGCTTCTTGGTGCTTTTTTCCTTCCTGATGATGTACTTTTGAGCATGGCTAGAAACCTGCACCGGGGTCTTGGTGGTAACAAAGTGCCTAGATATGTCCTTCCAATTTCCGCGGCCATACACATGTAGACCACGAAGGAATTGCCTATGGTGGGGTAAAGTTTGAAGTGAAATAATTAGATAGAAATTTAGGTTCCATGTCTAAACATATTTAAGATTATTAGATAAAATTAAAATATAAACACCTACAGATAACAATATTGCATAACGTATAAGGGTACTAAAACTTCACGTGGCAAGCATTAAAAATTTGTATGAAATGCTTCAAGGATCTAGCAAATAACTAACCTATGCTCATCTGTGGTCCAAAACCTCCCAGTGTGTTGGCTCTCCTTCCGAGGAGTGGGCTTCCTCCGTGGAGTCTCCTTCACATTCCTCATGCTAAACATCTCCACTTGTTGATAGCCATCAAATGCTTCCTTGTGGCCCATGGATGGCTCACCCACAAACACCCCAAAGGGTTGATTCATGTGGTTGTTACTTGTTTCCACATGCTGCTTGCCGCTCTACAATGTTTGCATCATCTCCACCATGAAATCAACATACAAATTGGTTGATGTAAAAACATATATAAGTGTTGGTTACCTGATGCTTCTCCTTGCCAGGGAACATTGGTTGGACCTCACCCGTAGTTTGATTGTGCTTCTTGTTCATATCACTAGCATAATTCTTATTGGCATTGTCCCTTGCAATGAAGGATTTCACAATGTTGATCTCAGTTGCACTCCACTCTCCCTTGAACTTGGGATCCATATGGTTGAGTACTTTGCAAGACTTGGTAGTTTGAGCTAAGAATAGGGCTTGTTGGGTTGTGGAGATTGGCAAATACCAAGGCTGGTATTTATAGGCTTCGTGTGAATCTTTTTGTCCTAATTTTCATTAATTGGGCAGTTGACTTTGGTACGAAGGAAAAATAAGATTTTGGTAATCAAAGAATATATATACCATATCTCTACCTAGCTACGTGACTTTTGCCTCAAATAAATTAATATATAGTGCTAGAAATTTGGTATAATAAGCTCTATACACACATTGTCAACTTGCCAGCGCCAATAGTTTTCCTATGTAGAGCACTGACTTGAGAGTAGAAATAAAGGTAGAGAAACACTAGTGTAGTCCAGTTTTGTTGTTGAGGTGAGGTTTCAAGGCAGACACATGTGCACCCATGCATGTAGCCATTCGCGGGGTGACGTGTGGTCATGCACGACTATACCGCCATAGCTATCATTCCTAGGCACATAGGATAGAATGAAACCGGCATCTAGTTTCTCTACTATTAGTTGACTACATCATCAATGGGGGAGTCTAATGATTGCAATGCTTCATCTCGCATGTGTGATTTATGTATATTTATCTATTCAGACATCTTGATGAGTTCCTACAACATAAATGTTCATGAACATTTCAAATCTTATAATATATGCATATCTTTTTTGTGATATGGTACATATTAGTTTTATTTGGTATAGATGTACCAAATGAATGTCAATGTAAATAATTTTGTTAACTGGGAGTTTACAACTAGGTTAGTGTGTGGTTGGTTTGGTCTTCCCTATTTTCTTGAGAAGTAGTTTTGAATGATCTGAGAAGATATGAATTGATGTTTTCTTTGGAACTTTATTATTTATGTATGCATCAAGTATAGATTTCACTAACTAATTTGGTAACAAATGTTTTTTATTGCATCACAAATGATGCATTGTTGATCAGCGCAACCACTAGTGGTCTTGCTATCAAAGGTAATAAGTGCTCATAATGAGCAAGAATTAAAATTAAGAGTAAATTTCACTGGCGGTCCTCAAACTTGTCCCGAGTTCTCATGTAGGTCCCGGTACTCTCAAAATGCATATTCAGCTCCTTAAACTTGTTCCGGGTTCCCATCTAGGTCCTCATACTTTTAAATTGCTTGTCTAGCTCTCTAAACTTGTCCCAAGTTCTCATCTAGGTCCCAAATTATACATTTAGCTTCCTAAACTTGTGGCCATATTTATTCTTCCTAATTCTTTTTTAGAAGTTGGAAAATATCAAGTTTTTAGAAAGAAAATATTACGAACTCTTGGAGATGCTCTTAAAACTAGGATGGGAACTTGAGAGAAGTTTGGGAAGCTAAATGCATAATTCAGGACCTAGATGAGAACTTATGACAAGTTTAGAGAGCTAAACGAGCAATTTAAAAGTACAGGACCTGGATGAGAACCTCGAACAAGTTTAGGAGGCTGAATGTGCATTTTGAGAGTACAAAGACCTAGATGAGAACTTGAGACAAGTTTGAGGACCGCCAGTGAAATTTACTCTAAAATTAACCTTAGTAACTTAGTATGTTAAATATCCAAAAAAACCAATTTATCCTCATATATTTGCACTTTCATTTCACCTTGAGTTCAATAAGATAACAAAACAATAGTAGAAATACATCTTTTATTGCAGGCCTGCAAAAAAATAGCTTTGAATTATTAATTTGAACTGCAGTGATATGTTTAGTGAGATCCTCATCCACTAGCTAGAGCCCAAACACATCTTGCCTGCCATAGCAATTTATGTAGTCTAGTTATTATTTTGTAATGGGCCAAACTTCTCAATCTCCCTTGGGCCGAATTTGGTTCAATTTGTGCTAAAACAAAAGTAATAGGAATATAATAAAAGAAGAAAAAACGAATCGTGATTGATTGAGAGGCTGTGGGCCACTTTGAGTGGGTGAAGGATGTTTTACTCCGTCTATATTGGGCTACATAGGTAGAAGCAGGACGGAAGATTCGAAAAAAAAAAAATCCTACTTATAAAGAAGACAGTCCACTCAAAAAAAAAAAAAAAAAAAAGACAGTTCTCTAATAAATCTGACCTGGCACCACAGCACTTTGCAAAAACTAACACTGAGCTGAAGTGTGTTGATCCAGTTAAGTACTCTCGTATACATTTATAAACCCTTAAGGCCATCCCTCCACACCCAGAGACACTTCGCTAGCTCTTCGCTGCCTCTTGCTTGTTCTTCTCTCCTTGGAGTTGGAGCCCCCTCGGCTATAGCTTCGAAAGCCGTACGTGCAGGAATCACCAAGAAGGAGGAACCAAGCATGTCGAAGCTTGTTTCACCATCAGTGCTCCCCACCGTGGTGGCGCTGATCGTGCTGTGCGCGTGCACGGTGCCCGCGCGCGGCGGCGACGACTACACGGGGTTCGTGTACGCCGGGTGCTCGCAGGGTCGGTACGACCCCGGGTCGCAGTACGCCGCGGACGTGGACACCGCGCTCTCCTCCCTCGTCAACAGCGCAGGCTTCGCCGCCTACGGCAACTACACCTCGCCGACGACGAGCCAGCTGGTGGGCGTGTACCAGTGCCGCTCCGACCTCCCCGCGGCGGTGTGCGGCGGGTGCGTCAAGTCGGCGGTCTCCAAGCTCTCCTCGCTGTGCAACACGGCGGCGGGCGCGGCGGTGCAGCTGCGCGCCTGCTTCGTGCGGTACGGGAACGACTCGTTCCTGGGGAAGCAGGACACGACGGTGCTGTTCAAGAAGTGCGGCGGCGAGAACGCCCAGGACACGGGCGTGGTGGCCATGCGCGACGCGGCGCTCGGCGCGCTCGTGGCCGCCGCGGCGCCCGCCGACCAAGGATCGTACCGCGCGGGGGCCGCCGGGTACGTGCAGGCTATGTCGCAGTGCGTCGGGGACCTCGGCGCCAAGGCCTGCACCGACTGCATCTCCGCCGCGTCGTCGCAGCTCAAGGCCGGCTGCGGCTACGCCTCCGCTGGGGAGGTGTACCTCGGCAAGTGCTACGCGCGCTTCTGGTCCAATGCCGCTGGCGGTAGCGGCACTGGCGGAGGAGTACCGGCCATCGGTGGCGCCGGTACCGGAGGAGTACCAGTGGGAGGCGGCGGCAATGTCATCGGTGGCGGCGGTGTAGGAGGAGGAGCAGGCAATGGATACGCGTACGGTGGATTCGTGCCAAACACGTACGGACAGCACGGTACGTAAGCAGCTGCTCCTTGCCATCAATTTCCGTCGTCTTGTCGCTCCTACCATACGCTTTTCGAACTGTGCATGTTTGTGAGAATTTAACCCTTTTCTATAGAATTCATGCATGTCCAACTCTGCCGCGCGTTCCCTATAATATAAACCTAAAAACGCTATAGATTAGCTTCATGCGACAATACGTTGTTTGATCATCATCTATCCAGTATTCTGAATTTTGGATCCATGCATGAGCTGACATGAGAATATTCTTAGGCAGTGTTAACAAACATGAACTGCAAACCGTTAGCTTGGGTTCATCAGCTCTGATTTTAGCCAAAGGTTTGCCATTTGTGATGGTGAGACTGTCTAGCTAGGTTGCTTTGGGCAGTCAGCCGATCCAGGGCTTTCTTGATGCTTGAACAGAGCGTGGATCCCTGCGGTTTCCACCGTTATCTCGTTCCGTGTACCATCGATGCACAGCGCGATCTGCACGTAAAACTCTGATTGGCATGGCAGGTGCGCCCCCCAGCTGGTCCTGAATATTTGTTGGATCTTGCACATACCACAACTGGATCATCAAGTGCATGTCTACCCACTAGCACAGCACCACAGTATACGCGTACGATTCACTTCACTTTGTTAAGATACTAGACACTATTTACTGATAATAGATAGTTTTTCTTTTCTTTTCTTTACACAACATCGGTGTACTCTCTTCCGTTAGTCCTTTTATTTTTTATATATACGTAGTGTCATGATGGGCTGCACCGACTGCAAGGCTCAGCTCAGCTGCACAGGATTTTAGACGTTCTAGAATTGCCCCAGTGTTGTTTATAGTAGTACACAGGCACACTCTAATTGGTTACTTTCTCTCTTCTGGTTTAGTTTATTCACGAAATTGTGGATGAATTTTTTGAGAAGGGGAAATGCAATTTTGCATTATATAGCATAGCGTTCATAAACAGCCTTGTTTGGGTTTTATAAAAGGTATATAAAACAGAGACTATAGAGTATGCCACTAGTTGAGCATTCACAGTCAACTGAAATTGCACAGATACATCACTTTTGATAAATAGTATGAATTTAAAGCAGTAGGTTTACATGTAATGTTTACGAAGGTGATGCTACAACTGAATGATCCAAAACCTTGACTATTATTATCGGCTCCCTGCTACCATATCTGCCAACAAATTTGCTGAGATTGGGGATTCCCATGTACCCATAGACTATAGAAATTTGACATTGCTTACTGCACAAGTACTGTAGCCTAGCCCCGGCCCACATCTACCAAACAGGGTGCGAGAATCATTAGGAACGTTCTTGATCTACTTAAGTCCATTTTATATTATATTACTTATTAATAAAATCATAATGTAAACAAACAATTAGGCACTATTGGATTTAATCATACTTTCTATATTCCAAATTGTAGTTTACTACTAATGCCCCCATTCTTCTTAACTGTATCTCTTCTGAACTCATCTTGGATGCTGGTATTTCCGTTATCAAAGAAAATGGGGAGTCACCAATTTTTTTAAAAAAATATAGTTTACTTTGATTTTTTGTTACATGCATTTTGTTATGTATGTAGACATAATATAGTATCTAGATGCATAGTAAAATAGATATACAAAAATGTCAAAGTGAACCACAGTTTGAAATGGAGGGAGTAGAAAAGATGTCCATAACCTGGCTAGGTTACTGCATTACAGTGTGTACAGCTGATTAGTCATGACACAGGACCATTCAATACTAATCAACTTTTGGTGGCCCGCATGCATGTACACTGCATGCTCCGGTAGGTGTACAGTATCTATTTAGACGCAAATAAAATTGTGTATGATGTGTCCCCAAGTCCAAACTGCATGCAAAGGTATCTTTCATCCAAAGTAGACCAAAAGGACTTTCGTTTGCCTTTCACTTTCCTCTGCACTTTTATATAGCTAATTTGAAATGGATTCACTCTCTCTTGTGTTGTTTATTAACCATGCTCCGATGAGGCCCCGCAGTGTATCACAAAGTGGTACCAAAATGATCCAGCTTTGCATCATTGGAATCTGAAGCACACCAGAGGATATCTCTGGTATCCCACTCTCAGTAGTAGTAGTGTACTGCACAGCCTTTTTCTGCTTTTTGGGGTGGCTTTAAACCCTTTACCACCATACTTTGCACAAAGCTACAGCTAGATGATATGTAGGATCGAGTAAATATTTGTAGCAGATTACTTTGACTTTTAGTAGAAGTTTGCTGCTCTTAATTCAGTGTCAATGTTCATCATCAGATGAATCTGGGAAAACCCTTGCCATCATCATCGGCCTGGTGGCAGCGGTCGCCATCGTTATCGTCTTCCTCTCCTTCCTCCGCAGGGCCGGCGGTGTCGGCGGTAAGACTTCGTTACACAAGCTTGAAAACTGCCAATTCTTAACTTACGTTACAATCTATTTCTTGTATCCATGGTATTCATTCATTGTAATTATCTCTTTTGCCTGAACTAATAGTGTTGTTAAATGAATCACATATATGCAGGCAAAAGCTAAGAGATGGTCACCACTTGGTTCAGATTGGATCGGTCGGTGGCTTTGGCTTGAAAACCGCTTTACTCCATCTGCCTCCTTTTTTATCTTTTAGGGTCTCTTTTGTCATGTCTTTATCTCTCGAAACAAAGGGGAAGCCATGCTGAAATGGTGCAAGCTGAAAGGCGTTCCCTGTGCAGACATGTGAAGTATGAAGATTCCATCCGGTACCACCTACTCAGCTAGTGCTAGGTAGCCACGACGCAAGATATATTTTCAGCAAAAATAACAAACAAATTATGTGGTCTCTGCCCGTTATATATATACTTATTATATACAGTGTACTTATTATGGAGCATGATTCAGCATTATATTGAGCAAGTTTATGTGTATGTGTCAAATTGTTGTCATCTCTTACGGTTGATGATCCGAAGTTATGTATATTATTGTTATTATTATATATTATCAGTATCTCTTTAAGGTAATTGGTTACAGAAAATGCATCTTGGAATTAGTGGCATATCATATAGTGATGAATGTATGGCGGTTGACGAGCTGGATCATTTTCAGCTTTAGTGACAACGACAATGGTTGCCATCATGAGAAGTTTGTACGAAAATGGATGAGCTTGTCTTGGTGCTCTGCTTAGTGCTGTTAAATCATTGCTAATGAGTGTGGGTAGGGCTTCAAAGTTCATTAGCGGATGGTTGGTAGCGCTATTTCCAAATAATAGCGTGCTTATTATATAAGCCATGGATTTACATGGATCTAATTAATTTCTAAAGTAATTTCATCCGTGGTTCTTAACTAAACTTGTCATGAGTTCAGGTCCCAGTGCTCTTAAAATGTATTTCAGTACCATATACTCACTAATTGTACCATACAAGGGCTAACCTTTGGAATTTGCATTAAACCATCCAAATTGTATGCTGAATATACAATGGTGTGGCCTCGACATGCGACTAATGAGTCAATTTAGTTTGTGGTTTCTGAACTTATATGTTCTCCTTCAAGATTTCGTTGCATCCAAAACACAATTTTTGGCACTCTAAACTTTCTAATTGTGCCCATATGAGATCCAAATATTCAAGCCGTAATACACGTGGTCTTCAAATCTCTCTCTTTCTCTTTCTCTTTCTCTTTCTCTTTCTCTTTCTCTTTCTCTGTCCCTCTAACTCTCAATCCCTACCCTTCCTATCTCTATATCCTCATCTTTCCCTTGAGCAAGCTAGCTAGGCACACTGACACTAGAAAGGTAGCAGCTGATCTGGAAGTTGTGTGGCGACATTGAGACCATTGTTTATCACTAGTATAGTTAACTTTTATAGGTGGCTCTCAAAAATAATTGAAGGTATAGGTGGCACAATAGGAGTCTCCATGAATTTTTTTCGTTTCCGAAAATCGATTTATAGAGGCAAGTCTATATAAAAAGTTGTCATACAAAACAATTCATAAAGCTTTCCATGTATGAAGCCAAATAAAGACAAATTTTTTATTCAAACTATAATGCTTGACATGATCTACAATTTTGTACTTGATAGGTTTTTACTTAAAGTTATTTAGAGCTCCAAATGTTCATTTTTAGTTCCTAGATTTTGTGATTCAAAATTTGAAATTTTCAATCAACCTCGACAATTGACATGGTCTACAAAGTTGCAGTTTTCAACATGATCTTCAACTTTGTAGTTCAAAAGTCTTTTATTCAAACTATTTAGTCTGAAATCTTTATTTTAAATTTTAGATTCTAAAATTCAAAAAGTTAGATTTTCAAACGACCTCAAATAGAGACAAACCCTATACCAAAGGTGCATAGCTTTACAAGACCTAAAACTTTGGATTTGGATTTCTTTTTATTTGAGAACATTTAGGGGCACTAGTATTCAATAAAAGATTTGTGAAAACTAAGTATACTTTGTCATAAGAGACCTTGTGCATGCTTATATGTTTTTTCTCACCAAAAAAAGATGCAACTCAGGGATGTGCTTGTCCCGGGATTAGGAAAAAATATACTCTCCTGTGCATAAAGTAAATTCCAAGAAAGTAATATGTACTGTAATGTTGGGGCACTACTGCTAGATCCTGCCCCTATTTTGATGTGCATAATCTACACAACATGGGGGTGTACAAATCTTTCTTAATGCTAGGCTAACACCTTAAAATGTGCTAATAAGCCTAAAGTAGCACTAAGCAAATCTAAATTATTGTGATATTTCCTTACTCTTCTCAACTTTCAAAATGTGAGCCCTCAAACATGTGTCTTAAGGCCTCCTTTGGTTCATACGAAAAGTGGAGGAAAACGTAGGGTTCAAAATCCTATAGGAGCATTAGTGTTCATGCCTTCGGTTCACATGAATGGGGCGTACGAATTTTGTAGGAAATTTCCCTCTAATGCTATTTTGGAGGAAAACTACATGAACTTTAGTATCCACTCAAAGCTTTTGGTAAAAATCCAAAGTTTTTCCTCCAGTTTATCAAATGATCATTCCTCCTAAATTATTGTGTTTTCCAATCCTTTGTTTTGCAACTGCACTCCGGTGCAATTCCTATGTTTTTTTCTTTTTCTATATTTTTGCTTTCCTTTGCTCCAAAGTTTCAACGACCAAACGGAAACGGCCAGGTTAGGCCGTAATGGGTACTAATAGCCTCAAGTGCTCCCATTGCTACCTCAAGAACTGAAAATGAATTAACCAAATGTTCTAGGTGTTAACTTTAACCTTTTATTGGCCTACATTTCGTAAGACTAATCGTTGGCCCATGTTACATCAATAAATGATCCACAACCAGAATCTTCAACTTCTTCTACTGATGTGAGTTTCTCTTAGTGTTTAGCATTCAACATCTAGTATAAATTCTTTCTACTAAATGTCTCCTAGTGAGGAGTCCCTAGTGCTATGACTAATGATAGTGTTATATTCCCTTGATCTTCTTGATTAACACCGTAGCTTTGAGTGCTCTTCACAGTTCTATTTTAGAATTTAGGACGTTTGATTCATGATCACAATTTAGCATGCCATAGTCTTTTTTTTTTACTTCTACAACCATGACATGTCGCACTTTCTTATCAACATGTCGCACATATTATAGACTCGTTTCCATGCCAAATTTTACTACAAGTGCACTGCAACACCCCTGGTGTTACATAAGTCCATTAGCACTAAATATGTAATCACTAATTTGTTAATAATAAATTAGAGTTTAGTGTAGAAAAAACTTGAAAGTAGGATGAAACAAAAACAAATTATTAAATAGAACTATGTAGCAAGTGAACCTAACTAAACATATGGCAAGTTATAACTAAAGATAAACATGCAACGCATGACATGACATTCGATTACCCCGATATACGCCCACAATGGGCTATCTTCAAATTTTGTGTAGTTCTCTAGTGCACCACTAACCTGTTGTCGAACACGATAATTTTTTTCTATTCCTATATTTTTCTTGTGAAAATGAATCGATTCTTGTAAAGTTCCCCAAGTGAAATTCTTGTGTTCCAAACAAGCTAAGCATGATATTTTCAGCAGGTAGAGTAGGTATATTTCAATACCAGGGGCGTAGCGGCGTGGCTCACCCTAATGCTTTGTGCTAAGATAAGAGATGGTATTTCAACAGAAAGCTACTCCCTTCACTCCAAATTATAAGCTAATTTAATTTTTTGAGAGTCAAAACATCTCATATTTGATCAAAATGATAGAGAATTATACAGATTTATGACATCGAGATAGAAACATTACGAAACTATAATTAAGAAAGAATCTAGTGATACTTATTTAGCATTATAAATGTTATTATAATTTGGTCAAACACGAGATGTTTTAATTCTACAAGAAAATTGGAATGGCCTATAATATTTGGATGAAGAGAGTATTTTAAGTAAATCTTAGACGTTATTGTTATTTCAAGATACTCATATAATTTTTTATATATTTATATTGAATTTAGTCAAATCTACATTTATATGTTGACACATTATATTCCTTCTAGAGAAATGATTCTGTGCGGTAATGCTATTCTACTTAAACCAAGGAAAAAGTCTACTTAACCCCCTCAACCTATTAAGGGTTGTTAACTTCACCCCTAAACTATGAAACCGTCTATTTTACCTCCTGAACTTTTTAAATTTTATCCCCTGAACTTTCTAAAACCGGTCAAATTACCCTCAGGCGATTTTGAACGGTGGTTTTGTCTTTTTTTAAAATTTTTCGCTGAATTTTTAAAAAATCATAATAAATCGTAGAAAAATCATAAAATAGAGATCTAATTTTATTGGACTCTACATGAGTAGATCTACATAGTGAACATATGATATTTTATGCTTCAAGTACAAAGTTTTTTTTATGTAGCTTTAGAGTGAACTAATCTATTTTTTTACAGAAAAAATTTGTACTAAAATATATCATATTATATGTTTAATGTGTACTAGATCTACTCGTTTGGAATTTAAAAAATTGGATTTTCCATTTTATAATTTTTTATAATTTACTATGATTTTTCAGAGGTTTAGCAGAAATATTAAAATGGACCACCGTAAAAATCGGTTAGGGGGGTAATTTGACCGGTCTCGAAAAGTTCAGGAGGTAAAATAGCCGGTTTTATAGTTTAGGGGTTTAAGTAGACCACACTTGATAGGTCAGGGATTACGTAGACTTTTTGCTTTAAATCAATGACCACCCTGTATCAGCTCATTTCACGCTTGAAGCTGTTGATCACCTTCCGTCGAATTTTCAGTGACGCTTAGCAAACTACTATGCTTAATTCAGAGTTCAGAAGTGCCATCATATTCTAGAGGCTTCTTCAATGACCACTCTACATCATCATCCACGGCTCTATCAGGTTCTGGAACCATCCGGTGTGACGTGGACGTGTCACGTGTTCATCATAATTTAACCCCCAGGCGTCTTCTCCAATTCGCCAGGCGTCCCAAAAAAACTACGTACTGGTAGCTCCTCTGCGATTTCAAATTGTCAATTGCATCGATCCTGCTCCGCTCCAACTCCAATGGCGGACTTCTTCTTCGGGAGCCCGTTCCGGCGCCGCCTCTTCCACGGGCGCCCCTTCTTCCCCGCGTTCGAGTGGTCCTCCGGTGCGGGCGCGGCGGCGGCCATGGACTGGGTGGAGACCCCGGCCTCGCACGTGCTCCGCGTCAACGTGCCGGGCCTCGGCAAGGACGACGTCAAGGTCCAGGTCGAGGAGGGCAACGTGCTCACCATCCGGGGCGCCCCGCCCGCGGCCAAGGAGAAGGGGAAAGGGAAGCAGGAGGAGGAGGACGAGGAGGGGACGGTGTGGCACGTGGCGGAGCGCGGCAAGCCGGAGTTCGCGCGGGCCGTGGCGCTGCCGGAGAACGTGCGCGTGGACGGCATCAGGGCCGCCGTGGAGAACGGGGTGCTCACCGTCGTCGTGCCCAAGGAGGCCGCACCGGCTCGGCCCAAGCCCAGGCCCATCGCCGTCTCCAGCAAGCTCTGATGAGTCTGGTGAAGGCGATGGCATGGCCACCAAATGGTGCTTGTGTCTGAACTCTGAATTTCTGATCGACCGTGTCTGTGTCACCTAAAAACTTGTGTACCCTGTAAATTGTGATACACTTTCATCATGGAAGTAATCCAAGAGTGAGTGAAAATGGCCGCTAGCCAATACAGAACCCTAGGACTATGCATTCTGAATCTGCAGTTTGTAAACTATAATATTGAAACTAATAAAAGCCTTTTTGAATAATTTAGAGATTCTGGGATTTTCATAAAAATCTGTACAACTATCTAAACAGGGCGTTAGCTGAATGCTGCTCAGCTCATGAGCTGAGTGATGTGATCATCATGCTGGTGCTCTTCTGGATTGCTCAAAGCATGATCTGGGTTCTCGGACGTACGTATATACCTGTTCCTTGAGTTCGGTTGAATAATATCAGAGTTGCTCCCTCAAAAAAAAAAAAAAAATATCAGAGTTGCCACAGAGACAGAATTCAGCAACGTGTGGGCGCCATCAGTTTCGTCAGGTTGCTTGCTGTAGTTTCATCAGTTTGGGGTTATGGGCCTCCAGGCAAGCCAGTTATCCTGACTACTCCGTAGATTCAGCGAGGATCGAAGAGTTCTATTACTGCGTCTGAACATTCAGATTTGTTTGCGTACTTTCCATAATACAACTTCTGCCTGACTGCATTCAAGTTCAGTTACCAACTCTCTCATAGTCCTTCCAGTCGGGGTCCTGAATACCTACTTTACTGCTATTTTGCAAATCCAGCAATTCCAGAGATGTTTCTATTTATTTGGAGAAATTTAGTATTTATATTTTTCTTCTAGTGCATCTTGTAAAATAAGATCAAATGGTATAGATCATCGTATGAGAGCCTATCGATTCGATGGCTAGATGTTTTCAATTATTGTGGGAGTTTTTAATATCTAACTTTTTTTTCTAACACGTTTGGTACGAATTAACGTGGAGTCTCGGTTGGAATCTCTAATTAATAATAGTAAGACAAAATTACTACATGACAGAACTTTGTTCCTCCCGTCTCTGTTCTCCTTCACGGAGGGATAATAATGGCGAAATAGCCATTTTAGTCCTCAAACTATTGAGCAAGGCTCAGTTTGGTCCGTCAACTATCAAAACGTCCAATTTAGTCCCTAAACAATCTATTTTTGGGTCAATCTCGTCCATCCCCATTAGTTAATCGCCACGTGTCTCAGAGTCCATGCAAAATGTCAATGTTGCCCATCTTTACATCCTTAAGCAGCCGCTCATCTCGGAGTCCTCCCTTTCCTCTCTGTCTTCGTTTCCTTCTGTGATTGTATGGTTTGCCTAATTTAGCCTAATCTATTTATAGTCTATACATACATCCACGTTTGCACCCATCGAGCCCATCCAGCGCCGCGAGGATGAGTTGCGAGAGGAGCGCCATTGGAGCTCAAGAAAGGGCTAACGTGCAAAAACAAATTGTAATCGGTCCATGTGTAGCCATTGAAGTGGATGCAGAAACAAATTCCTGATAATGGATGTCATATATATCTCATGTTTTCAACATAACAAATGCAAGTGTTCACAAACTAATGATGGCATGATATAAAGGCATTAATATTAGTGCCAGGGGCAATATTGACCTTTTGCATGGTCTATGAGACACATGGCAACTAATTAAAGGGGAGGTACTAAATTGACATGTAAATCAATAGTTTAGGGACTAAATTGGACGTTTTGATAGTTGAGGACCAACCGAGCCTTGCTCAATAGTTTGAGAACTGAAATGGCTATTTTTCGCCGATAATAATATAAGGGTACGCTGTGCCAACAGAACGACTAGGAAGGCCACGAGTAACTACCCAACCCACCCACCTACCATTTCCATCGAAACTAGTTGTATGACATGACTATGTGCTGCTAGCCACCTGATCCTTGCCTCTTCACCGCTGTCGTCCGAGAAAAGATAAATAAATAATGCAGATGACGGAGCAGGTGACGAAATGATGCTTGCAAAAGCTGAGCATAACCAAGAAACTATGCCGTAGCAGATGACGAAACGATCCAAGACGCCATGGGAGGCAGCTTCCTGTAACTGTGATCAAGGACAAATCAGACACGCGGCACGGCGGCAGGGAAGAGCCAAGTATCCTAATTCCTATAAATGGAGACCAGCACCGTTCCTCGTGACCATCTCCATCAATAACAGATCAGTTCCAATCCAAAGCAATGGCGGTTGCTGCATTAGAGCTGCTCTACGTGCTGGGAAGCGTGGCGGCCCTGGGGTTGGCATGGCAAGTGCTGGAGTGGAGCTGGCTGAGCCCACGGAGGCTGGACCGGGCGCTGCGGTCCGAGGGCCTCCGTGGCACGGCGTACCGCTTCCCGGGCGGCGACGCCAAGGAGAACGAGCGTCTCCTGGAGGAGGCACGGACCAAGCCGATGCCTTTGCTGTCACACGCGATCAGCGCTCGGGTGGAGCCGCTCGTCCACAATGCCATCCAAGAACATGGTACGCTGCGCTGCTGAAATGAACCCCGCCTGCACATTTCGATAAAGTTTATGGTTTGGAGTTTGGATATGGTTGGGAGTCTATTTAGTTTCTTGTATGGAAAATTGGGAAACGTCAGGTAAAATTTCGATGCTCTGGTTCGGCCCTGCACCGCGAGTGATCCTCAGTGACCCCAAGCTAGTCCGTGAAGTGCTAACCAAGTCCGGGGACTTCCAGAAACCCAAGCTTCCTCGAATTTCATCAAGCTGATCGCCCAGGGGCTGTTCTTTCTTGAAGGCGACAAATGGGCCCTCCATCGGAAGATCATGAAACCTGCTTTCCATCTCGAGAAGTTGAAGGTAATAAACCTACTCTGCAAAATATCAGTGGGATAAAAAAACAAGGCGTTATTGTAAGGGCTGACTAAAGTGCCTAAAACTGTAGAAAATGCTGCCTGCTTTCACTGCCTGCACCAGCGAGCTGATTGGTAGATGGGAGGCCTCGATGGGGTGTGACGACGCGCGCGAGATAGATGTCTGGCCAGAGCTGCAGGACCTGACCGGCGACGCCATCTCCCGCGCAGCATTTGGTAGCAGCATAACTGAAGGGAGAAGGATCTTCCGGATACAGTCAGAGCAAATGCAAATTGCCAACCATATGCCAAACTTATGAGCCCTTTTACAGTGGTTGGGGGTACTTCTCGGTTATTCTTGGTAACTAAGCAAATAATTAACACTATTAATTTTTTAAGTGGAAGGTTGGTAAGGTAATTGTGTCTTCCACCTCCTTGATCCCGCCCGACGCCCGACGTGAGCAGCAGGACATCGAGAGAGAGAAAAGTCGCCACGCGAGGCTAAGCCCTCGGCACCTGGACGCTGCTCGGCCTGGTAAGAGCCTTTCCAACGCGGGCGACGTCGCACACTCGATGGCTGTGAGACGTCACCATGCAGCGACAATAAGCTAGGAAGTTTCTCGCGAAATAGGGACGAAGCTAGCAATCTCAAGGGAAGAAGCTAGCAAGCAAGTATACGTCCATGTATGCACCTAAGTGTTCATGACTTGTTGAATCATATTTGGAAGGAGACACGAGAAACTCCTGCACCTCTCGCTCGCCTTGGGTTGCCGGCGTCGTCCAGGTCGCTGTCCCTACCTCGCGTTCAGTCACGATATCATGTCGATCAGATTTTTCTGAACATCACGATATCATCAAAGACAAAAAGAAACCTGATTACCCAAGCACATGACCCAACAGTTCAGAAAAAACAACATTGCAAAGGGACTCTGTTGGGCACCCGAGTTCAGCTACTGAAACGTCAATTGTCACAAGCCAACACAGGTGAACAAAATTTGCAGAAACACTCTAGTACTATACAATTATCACTTTATATAAGAATATTATAAGGTTGTACACCAAAGCACAAAAAAATAAACATATCTAGAACACATACAAACACTCTCCAGTAAGATACATATACTTGTTGAGCCAATAAGATACTGAATTGTCTTCTCAATTTGCCTCATATCCACCCTCACAGTGAGGTACATTTACTTGTTGAGCAAATCACCATGCCTGTTTCTCTTCAGCAGTCAAACACAAGTGCAAGTGTGCACACTAGTGAGGGTCATACTTGATAATTGCCAATTAGATAACATGACAAGCCAATTATCACGAGTTCATCATTCAGAGCAACGCACACAAGCCAATTTTGAACTTATACCAACCATCGCGCGCTCATCCTCAGCCCCAAAGGCATCCGGGGACTGGACGAAGAGCGTGAGCTGCACTGCAATCGCTGGCGCCCACTGGAGCACAGCCAACGCGACCTCGGCGAGGATGGCTATCATCTCCTGCTGCGGGCGTGAGCACCTGCGGCCGGTCCACGAGCAGAGGGAGCACCTTCCTATGTCCCTGACGTTCACCTCCGAGGGAGGTAGGACAGCGCGGCCGGGGAGTGCTCCGTGGCGGCGAGCGCGTAGAGGTGCCCGAGGGCTCGACGAGGAGACCCGGCAGCGCGTCGACGAGGGCGCGCAGGGACGGGCACATGGTTGGGACGGTTGGCGGCGGCGAGGAGCGCGTCGACGAGGGCGGCGAGGCGCGGGGCCTCGTGGATCTACGCCTTCGCCAGGACTGGAGAGATTGCGTGCCCTGCCTCGCCCTCGCCCTCGCCCAGCCGGCGCCGCCGCAGCGCAGCATGGGAAGTCGGAGAGTAGGAAGACGTTGCAACACGAGAAATACAATTCAGGAACATATAACTTTAACCATTTCATAAAGTACTCTAAACATTATATTCTTATTAACATTTACCATATTACTCTTAACTACATTAAAAAAATTCAAAATTAGAATTAGAGAAATAAAATTTAGATGTTGATCTCACCAATTTTAAGACACACCAGTGCGTATGGGCCCACCATTTAATACACACTAGGTCCATATCCCAAACTCTTAAATTGGTAACTCTGGGTAACTATACCTTTTTAGCCATTGGATCGAGCGTCGTGAGCCATCCAATTTCCAACAACCATTGTAAAAATTCTCCAAACTTATACATCCCCGGTTATACGTGAGCTCATAGACTCGTGCATTTTATTCACTCACAGCATTGGGTTTTCGTGTTCGCCCTCTGATATTCCTCCTTGTCTCTTCTCTTCAGCTACCTACCAACCAAACTGAACAGAAAGATCAAAGCAAACGCGCGAGAGGTTGAAGCGCTGTTGAAAGGCATCATCAACAAGCGGGAGATCGCCATGAAGAATGGACATGCTGATGACAGCGACCTGCTAGGCATGCTGATGCAGTCCAACATCGAAGAAAGCCATGGAAGTGGAAGCTCCAAACCAGTTATGACCATGGACGACGTCATCGGCGAGCTGAAGGTGTTGTACTTCGCCGGAATGGAAACAACTTCAGTGCTGCTCACATGGACACTGATCGTGCTGAGCATGCACCCCGAGTGGCAAGACCGCGCCAGGGAGGAGGTTCTGCAGGTTTTCGGGAAGAATGAACCGGATCTCAATGGCATGAATAATTTGAAAGTGGTAATTTTCGCGAAGACAATTAGCTAGTGATATACAATTGTCCATAAAGATTGAGTTGTTATTTAGTTTCAAGAGCATTATTTGTGCTTACTAATCTTGGCTCTTGTTGTGCGGCAGATAACCACGGTTTTATACGAGGTGCTTAGGCTGTACCCACCGATACCAGTTCTTGGCCAGCAAACGTACAAGGAGATGGAGCTGGGAGGGATCAAGTACCCACCTGGAGTGACACTTATGTTACCAATAGTGACCATTCATCATGATCCGGATGTGTGGGGAGAAGACGTGGAGGAGTTCAGGCCAGAGAGATTTGCTAACGGCATCTCCAAGGCGTCCAAAGATGGTACGGCATTCTTCCCCTTTGGCTGGGGGCCACGGATCTGCATTGGCCAGAACTTTGCGCTGTTGGAGGCCAAGGTAGCACTGGCCATGATGCTGCAACGCTTCTCGTTTGGGCTCTCAGCGTCCTACACACACGCACCATTCGCCGTCTCCGGACTGCAGCCGGACCACGGAGCACAGATGGTGCTCAAGAAAATTTGATCATTTTAGTATACTTACTATTAACATATATATGGTCGTTATGTGGTGTATGGATTTATGTTGCTTCTCTATAGATAAATAAATGGTGTATCAGAAAAATAAATTATGCTACCTGCGTGTATGCACACCTTAGCAGATGTATTCTCGTGTTTTACAATAACACGTAATTGTGATGGTATATAGCATTTGATTGAAGGTGATACACAGATTAATCCTTGAACTAAAAGTATATTGGCAATTTTGGGAGAGAAAAAGAAAAAGAAAAAATGCACTATTAATAATAGAAGATCACCTAGATAGGCTTTTAGGGTAATAAGAGCTGTTGGAGTCGACCATTGGAACTCTCTGGTACAGTACTCGTGTATGCATTGGAGGTCCGCTGAGGCTGACAATTTCAGTGAAAAAAAAAGGGTAATGGCTACTTTCTTCAGCAAACGTATAAATAGAGGGTGTGCTCTCCCTTGGCATTCCAAACAGACACGCTCAATAGTCAATAGAGAATGAAACTCAACAAACCTCACTCATATTTGCTTAGTTGAGATTGCATTTGGGTGAGAGTTGATCTAGTACATTTCCTTTGAGAGTTTTTTTTAGATAATAGATAGTTTATACCCGACTTCATCTATCAACTGATAGAATCGGACCAATTATTACATAGTCTTGCCAACAGACACCAACATGGACCGCAAATAACACAAATTTTGCAGCCCACCACATGGAAACTTACACGAAATATGGTTTAAACTAAACATAACCAATATATCTTGTAGAAAACCATCCTTTGGAACTAAAAAAAAACTGCAACGCTAACAGCTCTAGGAACTGTCCAACTTGGATCAGCTGATCCTTCTGATCATCATGTCGCTGCAGACTTGCCCACTGTCGAAGTCAGTGTGTTCCCCTGAATAAACCTGCAAGAAAGATTTTTGTCTACATTTATCAAAAACCATTTTGTTTCTCGTTATCCAAATTGCCCAATAAAGCGTCGCTGCTACTATTAATAACAATGAATTATACTTTTTGTTAGCAATTTTTGGCCACCTAATGAAAAGGTCAGTCATATATGTGGGAGGTGATAATCCAAAAGGTAAATGTACAGCGCTCCATAAGAATTTGGCATAAACACAATCTAAAAAGATATGATTTATGGTATCCAAAAAATGGCAGAAACAATTGTCAGTCATCAATCCAGTTACGTCTAACTAAATTATCCTTGCTTCAAATTTATTATTTATTTATTTTTCATGTATCAGTCTACTCTAAACTTATTCATGAAAAAAATCAATAATATGATCCAGCAACACAAGCCAGTACTACTGAACAGAAGGAATGGTAGTTAGCCTCGCTCTTGCAGCCATTGGTTAGCATAGCTGCTGGTCAACCATCTCTTGGTTTTCAGTCCCGAGTAAATCAGATGAAGGATTAAATTCACTAATTCTACAAACTGATCAATAGATCTTCTCTTATATCTCCTGCTCACGAAGGGCTTCAAACAAAAGAGCACCCCATGTACCATGAAGACCCCTGTCTGTGATCTCATTTGACAATTGTCTCTAAGGTTTCTTGCTTCAGGACAGACTGAAAGGTTTCTTGCTGATATCTTTCTGGACCATACGACATCTTTCTGGACTATACGTACAGTTGAAGGTACTTATCTCTACCTGTTTTTCTCTCTTCTATCTAAAAAGTAGTAGGTAGGAAAGAAAAATCCTGGTTTGAAGGTTATTGCAGATCTGATTGCAGATTCGTAGAGGCCAAAAAAAACGCGTACCATTTGCTTCCCAATGGTTCACATGCCTTGTGGTAGCAGGTGTTGCATCAATTCATAACTACTTTACTACTTTCGATTTGGTTATCCAATTGCCCACTCATATTCATTTAACATTCTACTTCCATCTGATTTCAATTGCAGTGGTTTTACTAGCGGTGCTTTACTGCTTCCTGAAGCAACAACTAGCAGAAAATACTGATGCAGCAGAGGCAGAACAGGAGCCAATTCGGCGCCAAGACGCAACAGGCCGTGAAAGTGAAACCGAACCAATTCTGCCAAGGACAGAGGTGTTCTTCAGCTACGGAGCAACCGAAGAGCAGCAGCCCGAGTCCAGTACGTGCCCTGCTGAAGCTGAAGATCCGATCATGGAGAAGATGTGCAAGATCTGCTACGACGCGCCCCGGAGCTGCTTCTTGATACCCTGCGGCCATTGCTTCACCTGCTTCACATGTGCGAGGAGGTATACATGTTGGGGTTCCGTTCGGACCACTTTCGCAGGTTTATTACTCGAAGGTAAAAGGCACATCATCTTGCATTCTTGCTTCTAGTTTAGACTTCTAGTTATCTTTCGCTTTCTAAATCATCTTGACATCGATGACTCCACCATGATCCCCTCTTATTTCAATGATAATGACCTCTTGTTCCATATTGCATACATCTCTCTGCCCCAGCTGGTTGAAGGTGATCCGGAGAAAGAAAAGCTAGCCAGAGCTTACAACCTGCATGGTGAATCTGATGGTGAAGAATCTGAAGAGGCAGAGCCGATGGAGGTTGAAACAGAGGTGGCCACTCCTGTGGCTGCTGTGGATCAGGATTCAGACTTGGAGATGCTCAGTGAGGCCCCACTAGTCTTCCAGACAGCCAGTGGCGGAGCTCGGTCGAAAATTTAGGTGGGGCGAACTATGGACATAATCTTTTAATGACATCATTCAAACACCAATGGATGTCTAATATATGACAAATTTAAAGATTGATTGAAGAGTGATATCTCTTTTTAGAACATACTGGTTTATATCAACCAAATATAATCCATGAACCCAACAAACACCATCTCCCATCCCGTCCTCCATGACCTGCTTTCTGTTGCCTTGCCCCTGGAGGCCTGCACTGAGCCGCTGCATCAGGTAGATAGGAGATAGGGCACCAGCAGCCGACCGGTTGGAGGCAGCTTGCGGCCCAACAGGCTGGCAGGGCACACGGTAAGGGACGCCGGAGGGTGGTGGGCAGCCGGCACAAGAGACGAGCTGGAGCTAAGGCCTAGGAAGCGGTGGCAGCGCGACAGTAGCCTGATGTGTGGTGCGGTGTTCGTGGCCGGCCGTGTCACGAGCTTGGGGATCAAGAGCTAGGAAACAGTCGGTGATTCTCTAATGCAGTAATGCTGGGCTGATGGTGTTGTTGGGCCTTTGGCCTCGCCCATGCACCCCTTGACCCTTGTCCCCTTGCCCCTCCAAAGAACGCATTCCAGTTTAGTCACAGCGCCGTCAGAGGTTGAACGCCGCTGCTCTTGATTGCCGTGCTTGAGGAAGAAGAGAGTAGTAGGGGCTCCTGTGCGGCTGTAGGTGGGGCAGCTGCCCCACCCTGCCGTATGGGGAGCTCCGCCTCTGCAGACAGCAAGTCATGACAGGAAGAAGAAGAAAATCGTCAACACTGAAGTGCTGCTGGACAACAACCTCCTCAGGCGCAGTCGCCGAGTGGCAGATCGCCTTGGCGGGTTCAAAACAGCGAAAGAAGCCGCAGCACATTCAGCAAAGGGCAAGACTGAAAACATTGAAGGCCCAAGTGGCACCAAGAAACAGAAGCACAAGAAATGCTCCAAGAAGAAGAAGATCAATCCTGATGAAGTGGTTGAAGATGCTACACCGCTGGCCATGATACCCCCTCCTGCACCCTATCTGACAAGGGATGTGCTCTTAGGAATCGGGGAGGGGTTCCTCCAGATGCAGCCTAAGGCTGTCTCTGCTGTCATGTTTGAAGCCGATGATCTTGATGAATAGAAGACCCAAATTCAGTCTGCGAGCGCCAATGATCCGAGATGGCGCGAGAATACCCAAAGCTCGGTCTGCGGCGCCAATGATCCGGATGGCGCAGAATAATTACTTCTTTTGTTTCATCTTTAGTTCAATCCAGTGCATGTACTGGTTTTATCATCTGCTATACTTTAAGTTGGTACCTAGCCATGTGTGCCATTTCCTGTCTCGTGTGAGACTTTATCTTTCGATCATCAGTAATAATATTTGCCTCTTGGTTTATCTGTGGTGGTCCCTTTTCACCCTGACTGCTCTGCCATCTTTCTATTACTTTGTGATTCAGCCATTGGACTTTATCTTCCTATTACTGAGATGTGACTCTAAACACATCATCCCTTGTTTGACTTGTTTAAGATCAAACCAGCCCCAATCCCAACATTGTTTCCTTAATGAGTAACACAACCAATCAAAACAACAACAGCAAGATTCTGTTCTGGAACATTAGAGGGATCAATTCAGAAGGGAAATGGGACTCGATTAGAGAGAAAATACAGGAAAGCGCTTGTCACGTCCTCTGCCTACAGGAAACTAAGAGGGAAAACTTTGACAGCTACTACATCAAGAAGTTTTGTCCAAGACACCTAGATAGATTTGTGTTCTTCCCATCAACAGGCGCCTCAGGGGGGTTGCTCACAGTGTGGAACAGCAGCATGTTTGATGGAGTCGGCATCCAGTCCTGCTCTTTTGGTATAACCGTCAAGCTCACTTGCAGGGCAGACAATAATACTTTCCATATCACAAACATCTATGGACCTGCTCATTCAGAACAGAAATACAACTTCATTACCTTGCTGATAAACTTGGACACCAGCAGCTTTGACAATTGGGCAGTGGGTGGAGACTTCAATTTGTACAGAAGCCCTGAGAGCAGAAACAAAATAGGAGGAGATATCAATGAAATGCAGATGTTTAATGATCTTATTTCTGATCTTGACCTATCTGAAATCCCTTTCAGTGGCAGACAATACACCTGGAGTAACATGCAGGAAGACCCACTACTAGTTAAGTTGGATTGGGTCTTCACCTGCTCTGACTGGGCAACTTTATTCCCTGCAACTTATGTGCAACCTCTAGCCAAGCCAACCTCTGATCACATGCCATATGTCCTCCATATTGGAAATAGCATTCCCAAATCCAACCTTTTCAGATTTGAAAGCTTCTGGCTGGAACACCCAGGATTCCTAGAGACTGTGAATCTTCATTGGAATAATGCACCTTTTTTTTTTGCAAATGCTGCTAAAAACTTGGCCATCAAATTCAAGCAAGTGAGATATGGGCTGAAAAAATGGAGCAAAAACCTCTCTCACCTTAGCAAGCTCATTCATAACTGCAACTGGGTGCTATCTTTGCTAGAAGGCCTTGAAGAGCAGAGAATCTTGTCAAGACATGAATCAGCTTTCAGAAAACTAGTTAAAGAGCACCTTGAAAATTTGCTTGAGTCAAGAGACTGTATTGGAGGCAAAGAAACACTGTTAGATGGGCCAAGCTAGGTGATGAAAACACACATTTCTTTCACATTATGGCCACTTCTGCATATAAAAGAAATTTCATAGTGTCTCTAACAGATTCAAATGGGTCCATCATCTCTGATCATGATCAAAAGGCAAACCTTCTCTGGAATTCCTTCAAAGCTAGAATGGGCAGCACTGACTTCATAGGTATCTCATATGACTTAAGCTCTTTTCTCTTAACAAAGGACTTAGATCACCTGGCTGATGACTTCTCGGACCTAGAGATAAAGGAAGTCATAAGCTCTCTACCAAATGAACATGCTCCTGGCCCTGATGGGTTCAATGGAATGTTCATTAAAAAATGCTGGCCCATAATCAAGAATGATTTCATCGAGACTATTCGGTGACTTTTCACGAAACAACATAGACATTTCAAGCATCAATTCCTCTTGTCATTGCTCGATTCCCAAGAAGGATAATGTTGAGTCAGTATGGGACTTTAGGCCAATCTCATTGCTCAACTACTCCCTAAAGTGCATCACCAAAATCCTTGCCACTATACTTCAATCAGAAATTGTGCAGCTCATACATCAGAACCAATATGGCTTCATTAAAGGAAGAACCATTCAGGACTGTCTAGCCTGGTCCTTCCAGTTCCTGCATCTCTACCACAAATCCAAGAAGGAGGTAGTCATCCTGAAGCTGGACTTTGAGAAAGCTTTTGACAAGCTGGAGCATCCCTTCCTTCTAGATGTTCTCAAACATAAAGGCTTCCCCCACAAATGGATTAAGTGGACACAAAACCTGCTCAGCAGTGGAACCTCATCAGTGATTCTCAATGGCTGCCCTGGAAAAAATTTCAAATGCCTCAGAGGAGTAAGGCAAGGAGACCCCCTATCACCACTGCTATTTGTCCTAGCAGCTGATGTCCTGTAGTCTATAATCAACAAGGCCTGGGCCTCTGGAGTATTAAAACACCCTCTTTGCAATGGCTTTGAAGGAGACTGTAACTTCCTGGACGTTAATCATGCATTAACTCTGCAAATCATGAGCGTAATCATATCATTAGCATCTAATCATCATCTTGACATGATTGCTTGATGTTTGTTTGCACTATGCTTGACTTATTGTTTAAGTGTGATTGTTGGTTTGAACTAGAAGTAGTAGCTACGTTGCTTATCTCGAGTCGGACCTTTAATAAAGTTCGAAGAGGAGAGTATTTTGAGAAAACTTTATGTTTTGACTTTTTCATGAAAATGCCTAGAAGGTGCTCAAAACGAGTAACGAAGTTGCTAGGTTTAACGACGTCGGCCGATTGGCATGCCACGTTCTCCAAATTCCGTGAAACAACTTTAGTTGGCCCCATTAGGAAAAACATAGCTAACCCATTGGGGCACGACATGCCAAAAGTTGGGATCAATTCGATCAAGTTTAGCCATCCAATTTAAGAAAATCCAAGCCTAGATCGACCGTCGTTTGAGTGTTGACATTGCTATGTTGGTACTCAAATATCTCCTAATCTATAGCTCAAATGACCAAGGTGTCTAAATAGAAAACACTGAGCAATGCGTGGGCTTCAAACTTTGTTTTGGGCCCATGACCCAATTTGGCCTGGAAGTGGCCCAAATCGGCCTCCCACCGAACCAACTCGGACGCACGCCACGTGTTTGGGGAAATGACGATGTGGTCTTCCTGCATGCTCGCCACCGCCGCGCCCACGCGTCCGCGTTCACCCACGCCTTCGCCACGCGCCGCCGGGCGTCTGCTCGTCCTGCCAGAAGGGGGGAAGGCCACCCAGCGCACTCCACTCCACTCTCACTCTCTTCTCCCCCACTCCTCTCTGCCTCTCCTCGCCCATCCTCTTCCCCGAGACGAGTCCGGCGCGCCGCCGCCATTGTTGCCGCCGTGAAAGCTTCAGCCACCGCCGTTTCCTTCCCCTGCGCCGCCATCTCCACAGCCAGTGCCGCCAGTGGAGTTGCCTTGCCATGCGCTAGCCTCGCCATCCTCCTCCGTCGCGTTGGAAAACCGACGCGGCCTCACGGCTCGATTTCGCCATGGCCGGGGTTCCTCGGTGCCGTGACTGCGCCCGCGCCTCCGCTCCTTCTCGTCGAAATCTGAGCACGGATGAAAGGCCCTTGTTTGGTTTTGATAATTGAGTGACAACTTTAGGTGGACTAACATGTGTGATGATTGAGATACACAGGAGTTAGTTCACAGGTACATGTGTGTGAGCAACATATGCCATGGTGGAGATGGCTTGGAGATGAGAGGCTCAACACATGAGTTGATGGAGGAGCTCATTGCAAATGAGACATGACATGGAGTCATGTGACCAAGTGGTGAAGATTAAGATGAGGCTTGGCTCGATGGACCGGTTGCAAGTGTGAAGGGCAAGTTGAGGCTACGAAGCGAAGGACCATGCGATGGTGAAGCTTGGGCAAGACTTGGCGCCGATGGACCGACGCAACGGTGAAGAGCAAGTGAGGTCAAGATCGATGGACCAAGAGTGTCACATGATGATATGAAGTGGATCATATCATTTGATGATCGTGTCATGCATGCGATGCATTGGCACAATGGAGGAAGACGGTGGAGATGGAAATGCGCAAGGCAAAGGTATAACCTAGGGCATTTCATTTCACCGGTCTAAGGTTGAGTAGAGAAGTACTTGACCGGATTTAGGATAGATGGCCGTACTATCAAGAGGGGTAATCTTGTTTGCATATCGGTCATCTAGTGCCACTTGAGCGATCTAACATTGCGATGTGCTAGGATCGAGTGGCGTTGTGAGATGAAGAGAAAATCCTTTGAAAATGATTGTGAAAATGCTAACACACAAGCACATGGAGTTGTACACTTGGTGGTGTTGGCACATTTACAAAGGTGGCGTTTGGACGCGCTGCGCTTTCAGGAAAATTGGAGGCATATTTTTCATTGCGCCGGATGCAAATTGTTGTTGGAAACATACTATCCATGGTGATCAAGTTGGTATACTTGTTGGATAGCATGGTGGAGAAGTTGGCGTTGCGACGTGGCGACGAAACGACGGAGTGTGCTCCTGCAGAAGGCGCCGAACGCGCCTTGAGGGAGCACCGGACGCGTCCGGCGCTTGATGGGCGTCGGCGCGGCGCTGGAGGACTGGCAGAAGGCGGCGGACGCTGAGGCCGAAACGGCCGGACGCAGGGCAGACGCGTCCGGCGCGTTGTGAAGTGAAGGCTGAAGAAGTTGGCGTGGCAGGACTTTCTGGTGCGCGTCCGGCGGGTCGCGGACGCCGAGCGGACGCGTCCGGCGACCCGACGTCGGCTTGCGGGCGCGGTGTTGAAGAGTTCGGCGGACGCTACACGATGTTACGGCGCGTCCGGCGCTCAAAAGGTGCGGACGCGTCCGGCGCGTGTAGTGGTCCAACGGCTAGTTTGCGAAGGTGCGCAACGTTGTGAGCGGCGGGCGCCGGGCGCGCGTCCGGCGGGTCGCCGGACACGGACCAGTATGCTTCGCGCGCACTGGCACGTTGGTGGTTGCACTGGCCGGACGCGTCCGGCGGTGGTCACCAGGCGCGTCCGGCGCATGGCTTCCGAGCAAAGGAGAAAGAGCCGTTGGGCGCCAACGGTTATGTTTGAATCGCAGGGACACGTGGAGCGCGGAGGAGCGCCGGACGCGTCCGGCGGCTTGCTCCGGACGCGTCCGGCGAGTACTGCGGTGTTGCCCGAGGTGGGTAACGGCTAGTTGAGACCTTGGGTCTATAAATAGTTGGTTGGCCGGCTTAGGCCGGTGGCTGAGCACGCCCTGGCTATGTTGCCTTGTGTGGTGGTGCTTGGAAGCCCTCTAACTCACATATGCTTGGTGGTGATCATTCGATAGTGTGAGAAGAGCGATTGTAGTGCGAGTGCTTTGTGAGATTGCATTTGTGGCACTAGGTGGTTGTGTTGCAAGCGGGAGAGCTTGTTACTCTTGGAGGATTGCCACCTCCTAGACGGCTTGGTGGCAAGTGGCTCCGTGGTAGCACGCGTGGAGATACGGTGCTCCGGAGAAGAGATTGTGAGAGGTTCGGTGCTCACCTCGCGGGGATCGCGAAGAGTAGCCTTATTGGATTGCGCATGTCATTGAGTTACCACCCTTGCGTGTGTTGGTTTGCTCGGTGCCTTGAGGGGCTCACTTGAGAGTGGTGTCTTGCGGTGCCTTGCGGGGCGTGCCTTGAGGGGCAAGTGACTTGAGGGTCACACCGAAGAACCATCTAGGTGAAAAGACCGGAGGAACCACCGAAGGTGTTGGTCGACACAACGGGGCGTAGCTTGGGGGCAACCAAGTGAACTGGTGAAAAATCGCCGAGTCATTTTGTGTCCACACTTCGCGGTGGTTTGCAATCTCTTTCACAAGCTTTGTATTTGCATTCCTTACATTCTTGTATAGCTTGTGTAGTTGCTCTTGTGGTTAGTTAGCTTGAGTAGCTTGTTAATCACCTTCTTGCTTGTGTAGCTAGAAGTAGAGTAAGTTGCCTTGCTTAGCTTGTGTAGTTAAGTAAGTTTGAGCTCTTGGGTTTAGCTTGTGTAGCTTTGTCCTTGAGCATCTAGTGAGCTTAGGTTTGGCTTTGTGCTTTTGCTCATTAGAATTGTGTAGGTGCACCCCGGTTGCTAAAGTACTAGTTGCTTAGGATTGTGTGACCTTGCAAGCTAGACTTGTTTAGTGTGCATTAGCTAGATTGGCACCTTGTCTTCTTGTTTAGGATCTTTTACAAGGTGCATCTAGAGACATAGATAGAGGGGTGAAGTCTTGGCTAGGCCGATAGATTTAATTCCGCACTTATATCGGTTAGCCGGAGCGATTAGTTTTAAAAAGGACTATTCACCCCCCCTCTAGTCCGCCATCTCGACCTTACAACGGAGTCGTGATCCTCGGCTTGCGCCGTCTCTCCCGCGTCCTTGTCCTGTAGCCGACGGTCGCGCAGAGGTGGCCGCCGCCATGCCGGTTTGCCGGCGAGCCGCGGTCTCATGCGCCTACCGGGCCTCGGGCCGTCGCGGCCCAGTTAGTGGGCAGCAGTGGGTGCGCAGTGCCACCCCGAGGCTCTGCCGCCGCTCAACCACCGCCGGAGAGCCACCGAGCCGCCGGCACGGCTAGCTCCGGCGAGCTGCCTGCTGTTCCCATCTCGGGGACCCCCTCCTTAAAATTAGAGGAACGTGAGGGTTCCCTGTGAAAAAGCGCCACACACATAGATCTTCAGAATTGTCCTTACGTGATTTCGGGAAAGAGCAGGGGCCTATCTGTAAACTGTTTGTCCCATTCGAAATTAGGAAAAAGATTTCATAATCCTATTTAATTCTTTCAAAATTCATAGAGGGAGCTATACATGTCCAAACTGAGTGATTCAAATTGCAGTATTTTTCTTATTAGATGAGCTATGCATAGAAAATATGAAATGCCATGTTTGAGGTACTTTTATATTGAGCTTAGATTTATTTCTTGAAATGCCAGTAATCTTAGGAAATGCATAGTAATTCACCTGTTGATCAGAAAAATATGATTCTTGCTTTGTTAGTCATGTATTGCTATGCTCTCGCTGTGATAAATATATCATGTATGAGTCCTGTGTAAAAATATAGAGTTGTAGTTCAAGCATGATTTAGGAGCTAGAAGGAAATAATTCATAAATCATTTGTATAGGTAAGATATGGGTTTGATAATTTTTGTAGGCTCATTATAGGCTATAATGTAGCTCTGGGTGTGATCAAAGTCATGGTTTGCTTAACTTGGTGAAACAAAGTAATTTCTACATGCAATCTGTCCTGCTTGTAACAGAACCGACCAATTAATATAAACATAATGTACTACTGATGTCGCCTAAGCAACTTAATTAGCACATGACGCTTATATCAACCCAGTAGTCCGTGAAACCACGAAGGATTACAAACTTTCCACCATACACCCGACAATTAAGTTCAACATAAACCGTTCATAGTAATACATAAGTTCACAAGTAATTAAATACATCGGAGTTATGAAATATTTATTACAATGCCAAGTTGAAAACCAAACTGCGGAAGCAAAATAAAATGTCGTTTTACAAACGCACACTTAGCTAAAAATAGTGCCTAGTCCATCATCAAATCCGGTAAAAGCATGGAGGAATGGGATATAAAAGATGACCTTGCCCAAGTTCTAATCCTCCCGTAGTGGGATACAGGTCCATCTTGTTGCCACAGCAAAGGTCTTATGATGCGCAACAAGTGGGAATAAAACCCTGAGTACAAGAAGGTACTCAGCTAGACTTACCCGTCATAAACCAAAAATAAAGTGACACCAAGGAGTATGCAAGGCTTTATAAGTGGGGTAGCTGACTCATTTAAACTTGCGATAAAAGATGAGCTTATTAAATAATCATTTAGTGATAAAGGTTTCTCTAGCTTATCATCTTTTAAGTTGGATCCTGACATCACTACATTAGCACCTGTACTACTCCAACTTCAGGGTAAAACAATCAACAACATCTTATCCTTCAGGTTGAGCTTACAAGCATCAACAACATCAGAAACATAACCATCTTACTTTGCACATAGATTGGCGACAGTGCCGCTGCTCGGTCAAGTGTTCACTGTCCAGGAACGATGGTGATTATAATCGATTGCAAACCAGCTGGCGTGTATTCCTCACACAAACCACACGTCTCCCGTCGGAGTCGATTAGATCACCTTGGTCTATTCGGGTGGAATCGCGAATTTCAGCAAATACGATTGCACCAGGGCATGCCCGGCTACCAGGTACCTCCGGCGCGACCGGCCACTGGGATTACTCCTCCGCGCCTGTGGGCAATACACTCAACTCTGCTGAAATTCCGGCCCAAACATCCTCAAGGCTTCGCGGTCGGATGATCTCATCCTTCCAGCTATCTGTGAGGCATTGTTCAACATGATCCGAGGACGTACAAAGTCATATTTACTTAAGTGACACAGACGGAGTTTCCATGGTCTAACACACCACAAACTCCGACCAGTCGTGATTTAACATGGCCACATGGTTATTTTCTCTAAACCAACTTCCTTTTCCTCAACCATAGGGTAGTAGCCGCCTACCTCGCGGATGAGGGTCAATCACCCGTCTTCTACCGATCTAATTAAGCAGTGCTAAGCATATGAACGATCCTAAACTTAAAAAGGGTAAAGGTATTCGTGGATCAAGGTACTCATAATGCAGTAACGGTTCCAAGTAACGCCTATAAACTTAATGCATCATAAACAATAAAGGACGCAAAGTAAATCATTTTGCAAACCGTAGGAGAAATGCTCCGGGGCTTGCCTTCCTAAAATGAGCGATGTTGAAGCTCCCAGTACTTGATCACTCCACGTCGGTTCCTGGTTCTCGATCACCTCACATGCCGAGGTTCCCCTTGGTGACTCCTCTTTTGGATCCTTGTCCCACGTCACGTTCTGTTCTCCTAGCGATCCTGTATGATGCGGGTGCATGTATGAATACTAAGAATACACATGGTATGATAATGCGAATGCGTGCTTGATTATTCTTTCTACAAGGTAGTCAACATCATCCAAGAATATGTACCATAAGCACATGTCATCTACTTCATTTTCTACTACAACACCGTAATCCTAGTAAAGACATCCTTTTCTACTAACACCAAGAAACAAGTCGGTAAAGCCAAAGGGACTACACTCAAGCATAATCATCCTAACCAATTCCTCATGATCTACCCATCCTAGTATACTACTTAACCACTCATCATACCACTAATCACCTTGACCCTTGACAATAGGCCTAGCACACGACATCACTCCTTCAAGCATCAATACTAGTCATAACCATATAACTAACAGATCAGTAAATAAATCATAAATAAATAATCATAGACCCTAGGGATAAGAATGAAGACATTCTGGAAAGCTTATGAAGTTCTCCATCAAACATCTGAAGACATAACAAGCTGATTCCCATGTTCACTACACCTAAAACACAAAACATCAGGACTCATTCTGGCAAAACAGCCACTAAAACAGCCCTAGTGACCATCTTGTCACACCCATAACTCCTAAACAATTCATGCAATGACCATGAAACTTTAACAGTAGATGGTCAAGCTAACACACTAACTATCATCTTTAGACAAGTTAATCAGAAACCCAACTTATAATTAGATTAGCCTAGCATTAATGGACTTAACCCCTAATTTGAACATCCAAGAGTTGAACAGGAGCACCATGATTGGCTACTCCTAAAATCCTACAAAAATTACAGTAGACATAGCATGGCAATACTAGTCTACCAACCAAATTTCATCCCATTTGGATAAACCTACTGACCTATGCATAATTCACAAGATAGCACAATTAATTGGACCTATAAATACTTTGTATTATGAAGTATGGCAAACTCATGTGTTAATCACATCAATGACTTCCTACTAACATATAAACAGCCCACAAAAAGAATTAACTCTTAACTTGAAGTAAAGACCCTATTTATGAATTTATTCAAGAGCAAGGCAATAATAAGCACTTGAACTACAACTATATAAAATTACACTAGACATGCAAGTGATATCTTTTTAATAGACAGAGCACCTCAAAACAAGACCAACAAGACCAAAATCACATTTTTCTGAGCTTCCTAGAATTATCTATGCAATTTCAAAGATAAACAACAATTAATCCAATAGATATAATTTAAATAAAACTATACAGAAACGTTGTTCAAACATAGAATATTATATTTTTCCTAGATACTACACTTCACAAGGATTACAACAAGACCAAGATCACTCAAATTGGACACTCCTAGCTCCCCGTAGAATTTTTACAAGATTTATATAGAAATCAAATTTCCTTTTCTTTTAAAAACCGGACCTAATCTGCTATGCGTACCCAGTGCTGCACCCAGGCATGGATCTAAGCTAGGTACACCCGACTCGTGCACCCAGGCATGTGACTGATGACGTCACAAATGACGTCAGCATGACGTCACCCTGGGTCCCGCATGTCATACACCCGCACCTAGCTATGCTGACGTCAGCAATGACGTCAGCGATGACGTCACCTTGGTCCCACACGTCATGGGCACAGGTGGCGGCACTTTTGCAGATAAGGCCCCAGGCTTCCAGGAAATTAACGGAGCCCATTACTGTAACTGGCTAAGTGTGGCTGTTTCTCTCCTAGCACCCTCACAGGTACATGTGTGTGACAACTTTAGGTGGACTAACATGTGTGATGGTTGAGATACACAGGAGTTAGTTCACGGGTACATGTGTGTGAGCAACATATGCCATGGTGGAGATGGCTTGGAGATGTTGTGAGGCTCAACACATGAGTTGATAAAGGAGCTCATTGCAAATGAGACATGACATGGAGTCATGTGACCAAGAGGTGAAGATCAAGATGAGGCTTCGAAGCGAAGGACCATGCGATGGTGAAGCTTGGGCAAGACTTGGCGCCGATGGACCGACGCAACGGTGAAGAGCAAGTGAGGTCAAGATCGATGGACCAAGAGTGTCACATGATGATATGAAGTGGATCATATCATTTGATGATCGTGTCGGTGCATGTTGTTGCATTGGCACAATGGAGGAAGACGGTGGAGATGGAAATGCGCAAGGCAAAGGTATAACCTAGGGCATTTCATTTCACCGGTCTAAGGTTGAGTAGAGAAGTACTTGACCGGATTTAGGATAGATGGCCGTACTATCAAGAGGGGTAATCTTGTTTGCATATCGGTCATCTAGTGCCACTTGAGCGATCTAACATTGCGATGTGCTAGGATCGAGTGGTGTTGTGAGATGAAGAGAAAATCATTTGAAAATGATTGTGAAAATGCTAACACACAAGCACATGGAGTTGTACACTTGGTGGTGTTGGCACATTTACAAAGGTGGCGAATGTTCGTGTGGTTTGTAGGGTTGAGTTGGGCTTGGGTCCCTCTCTCCCTCCCGCCGAGCTTGCGAGCGGGATTCGGCGCTTTCGGGAAAATTGGAAGCATATTTTCCATTGCGCCGGATGCAAATTGTTGTTGGAAACATGCTATCTATGGTGGTCAAGTTGGTATACTTGTTGGATAGCATGGTGGAGAAGATTGCGTTTTCGGCCAGAAGGCTGTAAATCATGGATTTACAAGCGCGGACGCCAGCGGCGACGGGCGGACGCGTCCGCGCGTGGAAGGTTGGCGTGGGCGGCGCTCGGGCGGCTGCTGAGCGCCGGACGCCGAGGAGGCGCGTCCGCGCACGCCGGACTTCCGGACCAAAAACCGGTGCCGAGTGCCGCGCGAGCACGTTCGCCCGGAACGCGCGCCGGACGCGACGGCGGACTCGGGCGAGTCACCGTTTGGCGTCCGACGGTTCTCTGCGCGGGCGGTCTTGGTGGATGCACTGGGCCGGACGCGTCCGGCGGTGGTCACCAGCGCGTCCGGCGCAGGGTTTCTGAGCAGATCGTGAGGTAGCCATTGGGGATCAACGGTCGACTTCGAGCGGTCGGTACACGTGGCGTGACGGAGCGCGGACGCCGGTCTCTGCGTCCGGCGGTGGAGGGGACGCGTCCGGCGCTCGTGTTTCGGTTGCCGAGGTGGCAACGGCTAGTTTCAGCCCTTGGGGCTATAAATACGTGGTTTGACCGGGTGTGGCCGGTTCGAGCACGCCCAAGCTTTGGTAGCTTGTGTTGTGGTGCTTGGAAGCCCTTCTACTCACATATGCTTGGTAGTGACCATCCGATAGTGTGAGAGAGTGATTTCTAGTGCTTTGCTTTGCGAGGTTGCATCGAGTGGCACTAGGTGGTTGTGTTGCAAGCCGGAGAGCTTGTTACTCTTGGAGGTTGCCACCTCCTAGACGGCTTGGTGGCAAGAGGCTCCGTGGTAGCACGCGTGGAGATACGGTGCTCCGGAGAAGAGATTGTGAGAGGTCGGTACTCACCTCACGGGGATCGCGAAGAGTAGCCCTATTGGATTGCGCGTGTCATTGAGTTACCACCCTTGAGTGTGTGGGTTTGCTCGGTGCCTTGAGGGGCTCACTTGAAAGTGGTGTCTTGCGGTGCCTTGCGGGGCGTGCCTTGAGGGGCAAGTGACTTGAGGGTCACACCGAAGAACCATCTAGGTGAAAAGACCGGAGGAACCACCGAAGGTGTTGGTCGACACAACGGGACGTAGCTTGGGGGCAACCAAGTGAACCTGGTGAAAAATCGCCGAGTCATCTTGTGTCCACACTTCGCGGTGGTTTGCAATCTCTTTCACAAGCTTTGTATTTACTTTTCTTACATTCTTGTATAGCTTGTGTAGTTGCTCTTGTGGTTAGTTAGCTTGAGTAGCTTGTTAATCACCTTCTTGCTTGTGTAGCTAGAAGTAGAGTAAGTTGCCTTGCTTAGCTTGTGTAGTTAAGTAAGATTGAGCTCTTGGGTTTGGCTTGTGTAGCTTTGTCCATGAGCATCTAGTGAGCTTAGGTTGGCTTTGTGCTTTTGCTCATTAGAATTGTGTAGGTGCACACCGGTTGCTAAAGTACTAGTTGCTTAGTTTTGTGTGACCTTGCAAGCTAGACTTGTTTAGTGTGCACTAGCTAGATTGGCACCTTGCTTGCTTGTTTTAGGATCTTTTACAAGGTGCATCTAGAGTGATAGTTAGAGGGGTGAAGTCTTGGCTAGGCCGATAGATTTAATTCCGCACTTATATCGGTTAGCCAGAGCGATTAGTTTTAAAAAGGACTATTCACCCCCCCTCTAGTCCGCCATCTCGACCTTGCAAAGAGTTTACCACTACGAAGCAGGTCAAGCTGAGGTTTGCACATCTGTCAAGCTAAATCCAAATCAAGTTTGCTGTCAATAAGAATAGCATCTGCAATACTTTCTACAATATCACCAAGGACCTGTGTGTGCAAAGGACAAGCTGAATTGGCTATCAACATTGGATTACTTGAAGTGAGTCAACACTGGTACATTCCTTCATAAGAGCACATACCAATGTATGCTAATATGAACCAACTAGATTGAAGAAGTCCACTCTTTTGCATGTAGGAGTCAAAGTTCTTAGGTCAAAGACATCCCGGATCATCTCATGTAGAAATCAAAATTTCCTAGGTCAATGATTCTCTAACTCCATAGAAACCAACCAATTACCACTCTTATAGGACAAAAACGGTAACATGAGCATATTCTTTGGCAAGGACTCATGATTACCAATTCCTTTCTATAAGTCATGCTCTCGAAGCAGGGAATTGTTGAGTTTTGTTATCCAACCAACATTCCTTCCCAATGATAAGTGTGCCAACCTTTCTTTCAGAGCGTTGTCTCTACTGAACCAAATTCTCTTATTCAGACGACTTTTGTTTGATACTCAAAGCAGAACTGTATTTTGGTAAATCCAAGGTTACACCCAAGCACTTGTACGATGCGTACCCAATGCATAGCTGAATTCGATATCATGATGCTTGAGTACCAGACCAGATGCAAACCCAAAATTGCTGTCATAATCCATTTATAAGAAGTTTTTGTCTGAAGAATTTCCTTCATTGTCTCCCATAAAGCATGAGTACTCCATAAGGCCTTGGAATACCTAATAGATGTATAGGAGTTCTAAGTCTCTACTGAGGAGTACCATGGAACATGAAATCATTCTCTTGATCAGACAAATACCTGGTATAGTCCTTTGTCTACCGCCTCTTGTGGTCCGATTGGCCTTAATGCAAGCGATCTTATTCTCTTTGATTTGCCTGATTTTTGCTCTTCGGGAGAAATTGTCATAAGAGTTTGGATGATGAGTATTGGGAGGAAATCAAGGTAGGTTCACACAAAACGACACCTCGAGGCAATCTCTATAATAGGTCGAGATCAACAACCGTGATACCTACGCGTGCCGAGCAAAGACATCCATGTGTCTGCGGCCACGGGGTGCTCTCGGTTTCGTCGCGGCACCATCGGTCATTAAACGGGACTCCATTACAAATCTTGCGTTTGAAATGCAATTCCACGTGATTGGAGGTATTCCCGCACGAATAGGCATTACGTGCAAGATAAAAGTGAGATATACGAAAGATTAGTCACAAGGACACAAGGTAATAAGAAAGGTCAACTACATCAATTTGTAGCAACCTACTGTCATAATATCATGGCGCGATTTGAATGTGGGTGGATTGCATTAACAAGGATATGCATAAACAAATATTCAAGGGAGGTTTTATGACAAGGATGTTGTCTTGGCTTAGACGAAATAACGGGTTACGATTAATAATTACCATACCTGCGTACCCCCTAGTAATCCATCTAGGTGCGTCCACCGAAATGGTCTAGGTTCTTGTCGCGGCACGGTAACTTATTAACCGAGACAATATTGCCATGACTATGACCAATAGAATAATTCGCCAGATAATCGAATTATATACGATATCTTGTACAACTAAGCTCTATGCACAAGACAAGATGAAGGAATTACCGAGAATTTCAAAATTGAGGATAGCAAGGGATATTTTTGAACGACATAGCATGTGCTACATACTATCGTCGCGTCGTTCCCAAGTGATGATTAATAACAATATTCACTTAACAATTGGTCTAGGCATGTGACAACAAGAAACCAATGTCAACATATCATTATAGACCGAGAGGAATAGAAGTGAATTTACATGGACAAGGATGGAATACAAATTTGATCAGCGACTGAACTTTTGATGCCCAAAATACATGACACATACAACTTGTTCTTGCAAGCTACATGGGATCAATACATCACCAAAACACGCTAAGTGATTCATAATCACTAACCCACAACCATTGTACCACCTGCTTAGGAATATAGGTCATTACAATAGGTCTGCTCAAAGGAAAACATAACATTCCTACTAGAGACTTCTCATCAGACCTACTCCTCATGGTCATGGTCCATGTTCTCAACACCTTCTGCATTTCCAGCATTCGCACTATCAATGTTGGGCACTATCTGAGGTCCTTCCTCATCAACACCAAGAGGATGGTGGTGAAGCTGGTTGTAGACCCATTGTAGTTCTCCTTGCAAAGCACCATTGATGACCTCTAATGCAATCACTTGCTCCCTCAGACTGTATTCCTCATTCCAAGCTTCATTTCGTTCTTTGCTCAACTATACCAAAGGCTTGTTGCCACGACCAAGTAGGGCAAGCAACTCCCGAAACCGACTTTGTGCCACAAAGGTCTCATGAACCGCAGCATTTTCTCTCTGAATGGCCTGATCTTTGGAGATTGTCATCTGCTCAAGCAATGTGGTCAGTCTTTCAACTTCCTCTTCATATTCTTTCTTCATCTCTCGCTTAAATGAGGTGGCGTAGACGAACTCGCGATTAAGGGATTCCAATGCATTCTCCGGGCGGAGTAACTCTTCATCATAGCAAACATTGCGCTACTAGCGGACCATTGCTTTGTTCTCGGCCTCATCTTTACCACCGACAAGTGCAGTCTCACTAAGTTGACGCCACACAACATGGTATGGGTCACCCTTAGGAAACACACCTGCAGTGGCACGAGCAACCTCTTCTGGGCACCTTTTGAGCAAATCCCGTAGTGCCTTGTATACAACCACATTTGCACCTTCCTGAGGATTCCTACCTCGAGCAATGAACCGACGTCCACACCAAAGTGACGCTCCTTCACTCTTGGCGGGAATCACTACTTCAATAGGAAGCAAACTCATACGCTGACTCTCCAGCTCCTTACTCCACTGATAGCGGGGTTCTTTACCCGTGGGATAACCCACGAGTGCGGGAATTCGCCATAGCAAGGAAGGCATTCCAAATTCTTTTAGAAACTTTTTGGCACCACGTGGCTCACGAGTGACAAGCCGCGATGCGAAACCTTTCCCCGGTTGCCTTGGAATTGATACGCTTCGTTCTTGCCATCTGTCCAACCGAATCACAACTCTCACGAGATGGAGATTAAGTTGGGGACTTTTATCGAAAGAGAGAATCATTCTTTTATAAGGGAAGAAATAATGCAGTTGCCATGAAATGATTATGTGTCATGATGCATGCACGTTCCGTACGTCCTCACAAATCTGGAAAACCATAAATTCTAGCGTTTTAGACGGTGGCATACCAACGTGCTCTCATGTAGCGTAAACTAGTCGGGCTACGATCTTGCGTAATTAGTGTACCTGAGAAAATTCATTTCAGCCTAATATCCCCATGAATGCAAGCGACGTAAAAATCCACGCACCTTAGAACAAGGTGAAATCTCCGATTACTTGCACCCATTCCCGAGTGCATACTACCCAACAAGTCATCAGAAGACGACACCCTCACATGGGGTACCTTCTTATAAACATGTGTGAACATGTATATAATCCAGCACCAATAAGCACTCCCCTAGATCGGCAGTGTATCCGATCATGCTCTCACAACTCACACTTACCTGAGCGTTGAACCAACCTTACCTTGACGTAGAGGCAAAATGATCCATACATAACCATTCAAGTGAATGGCCCTCATACATATCCGTCGTGTATGAGCACGACAAATAGAAAATATGATGCACTAATCCCCCAAGTTAGTACTGATATAGGCCACCTGAAGTCCTTAATTGGGCATAAAGGATATGACTGGTCCAAGGCACATATATATAAGTTTTGAAAACCACACACTTTTGAAAAGCCTATATATGAGATTAAGTGGCTATAAGTTCGTAATTACTTGTTTATAAAACAAATTCATTTTGTTTTAAATATACTTATGAACGAATACGTTGAACCCGGCTCCGATGCCGGCTGTAATAGAGCCGACCAATTAATATAAACATAATGTACTACGATGTCGCCTAAGCAACTTAATTAGCACATGACGCTTATATCAACCCGGTAGTCCGTGAAACCACGAAGGATTTCAAACTTTCCACCATACAGCCCAGACCGAATTAAGTTCAACATAAACCGTTCATAGTAATACATAAGTTCACAAGTAATTAAATACATCGGAGTTATGAAATATTTATTACAATGCCAAGTTGAAAACCAAACTGCGGAAGCAAAATAAAATGTCGTTTTACAAACGCACACTTAGCTAAAAATAGTGCCTGGTCCATCATCAAATCCGATAAAAGCATGGAGGAATGGGGTATAAAAGATGACCTTGCCCAAGGTCTAATCCTCCCGTAGTGGGATACAGGTCCATCTTGTTGCCACGGCAAAGGTCTTATGATCTGCAACAAGTGGGAATAAAACCCTGAGTACAAGAAGGTACTCAGCTAGACTTACCCGTCATAAACCCAAAATAAAGTGACACCAAGGAGTATGCAAGGCTTTATAAGTGGGGTAGCCGACTCATTTAAACTTGCGATAAAAGATGAGCTTATTAAATAATTATTTAGTGATAAAGGACTCTCTAGCTTATCATCTTTTAAGTTGGATCCCCACATCACTACATTAGCACCGTACTACTCCAACTTCAGGGTAAAACAATCAACAACATCTTATCCTTCAAAGTTGAGCTTACAAGCATCAACAACATCGTAAACATAACCATCTTACTTTGCACATAGATTGGCGACGGTCCCATTTGCTCGGTCAAGTGTTCACCGTCCGAGAACGATGGCGATTATAATCGATTGCAAACCACCGGGTATTCCTCACACGAACCACACGTCTCCGTCGGTCGATTAGATCACCTTGGTCGGGTGGAATCGCGGATTTCAGCAAATACGATTGCACCGGGGCATGCCCGGCTACCGGAGTACCTCCGGCGCGACCGGCCACTGGGATTACTCCTCCGCGCTGTGGGCAATACACTCAACTCGCTGAAATTCCGGCCCAAACATCCTCAAGGCTTCGCGGTCGGATGATCGCATCCTTCCCGGCTATCTCGTGAGGCATTGTTCAACATGATCCGAGGACGTACAAAGTCATATTTCCTTAAGTGACACAGACGGAGTTTCCATGGTCTAACACACCACAAACTCCGGCCAGTCGTGATTTAACATGGCCACATGGTTATGTTCTCTAAACCAACTTCCTTTTCCTCAACCATAGGGTAGTAACCGCCTACCTCGCGGATGAGGGTCAATCACCCGTCTTCTACCGATCTAATTAAGCGGTGCTAAGCATATGAACGATCCCGAACTTAAAAGGGTAAAGGTATTCGGTGGATCAAGGTACTCATAATGCGAAAGAATCGGTTCCAAGTAACGCCTATAAACTTAATGCATCATAAACAATAAGGACGCAAAGTAAATCATTTTGCAAACCGTAGGAGAAATGCTCCGGGGCTTGCCTTCCTAAAACGAGCGATGTTGAAGCTCCCGGACTTGATCACTCCACGTCTAGTTCCTGGTTCTCGATCACCTCACATGCCGAGGTTCCCCTTGGTGACTCCTCTTTTGGATCCTTGTCCCACGTCTCGTTCTGTTCTCCTAGCGATCCTGTATGATGCGGGTGCATGTATGAATACTAAGAATACACATGGTATGATAATGCGAATGCGTGCTTGATTATTCTTTCTACAAGGTAGTCAACATCATCCAAGAATATGTACCATAAGCACATGTCATCTACTTCATTTTCTACTACAACACTGTAATCCTAGTAAAGATATCCTTTTCTACTACCACCAGCAAACAAGTCAGTAAAGCCAAAGGGACTACACTCAAGCATAATCATCCTAACCAATTCCTCATGATCTACCCATCCTAGTATACTACTTAACCACTCATCATACCACACATCACCTTGACCCTTGACAATAGGCCTAGCACACGACATCACTCCTTCAAGCATCAATACTAGTCATAACCATATAACTAACAGATCAGTAAATAAATCATAAATAAATAATCATAGACCCAAGGGATAAGAATGAAGACATTCTGGAAAGCTTATGAAGTTCTCCATCAAACATCTTGAGACATAACAAGCTGATTCCCATGTTAACTACACCTAAAACACAAAACATCAGGACTCATTCTGGCAAAACAGCCACTAAAACAGCCCTAGTGACCATCTTGTCACACCCATAACTCCTAAACAATTCATGCAATGACCATGAAACTTTAACAGTAGATGGTCAAGCTAACACACTAACTATCATCTTTAGACAAGTTAATCGAAACCCAACTTATAATTAGATTAGCCTAGCATCAATGGACTTAACCCCTAATTTGAACATCCAAGAGTTGAACAGGAGTACCATGATTGGCTACTCCTAAAATCCTACAAAAATTACAGTAGACATAGCATGGCAATACTAGTCTACCAACCAAATTTCATCCCATTTGGATAAACCTACTGACCTATGCATAATTCACAACACAGCACAATTAATTGGACCTATAAATACTTTGTATTATGAAGTATGGCAAACTCATGTGTTAATCACATCATTGACTTCCTACTAACATATAAACAGCCCACAAAAAGAATTACCTCTTAACTTGAAGTAAAGACCCTATTTATGAATTTATTCAAGAGCAAGGCAATAATAAGCACTTGAACTACAACTATATAAAATTACACTAGACATGCAAGTGATATCTTTTTAATAGACAGAGCACCTCAAAACAAGACCAACAATACCAAAATCACATTTTTCTCGAGCTTCCTAGAATTATCTATGCAATTTCAAAGATAAACAACAATTAATCAATTTAAATAAAACTATACAGAAACGTTGCTCAAACAGGGAATATTATATTTTTCCTAGATACTACACTTCACAAGGATTACAACAAGACCAAGATCACTCAAATTGGACACTCCTAGCTCCTCGTAGAATTTTTACAAGATTTATATAGAAATCTGAAATTTCCTTTTCTTTTAAAAACCGGACCTAATCCGCTATGCGCACCCGAGTGCTGCACCCAGGCATGGATCTAAGCTAGGTACACCCGACTCGTGCACCCGGCATGTGATCGATGACGTCACAAATGACGCGGCATGACGTCACCCGGGTCCCGCATGTCATACACCCGCACCTAGCTATGCCGTCGGCAATGACGCGCCGATGACGTCACCTTGGTCCCACACGTCATGGGCACGTGGCGGCACTTTTGCGTAAAAGGCCCCCGTGCTTCCAGGAAATTAACGGAGCCCACATCGAATCGGCTAAGTGTGGTCAAGTTTTCTCCCTAGCACCCTCACCTTCTTCAAATTCTAGACTCGAGGTCCACGAGGAGGAAACGAATGCAGAGGGCGATTCGCGGGGCCGGCCGGTTCGGGCTCGCCGGCGGCCAAGGAAGGGCGGGCGGCGGAGCCTCGCGCGGACCCGGCGCACCCGCCGGCGGGCTCGCTGGCCCCGCGGCGGCCCGTGGTGCCCGGACGCGTGCACCGGCGGCCGGCGTCTCGGAGGGCAGCGCCCCGGCGGCGCGGATGACGGCGAACGAGCGCGCGGGATGCGGGGAGGAGGCCTAGGCGAAGACGATGGCGCTATCAATTGCAAGAATGGCCGGGCGAATCGGCGGCTAAACGGCGGTGCTCGGAGCGGCGGCCATGGCGAGCCCGGCGCCGGCTGCTCGGGCGTGGCGAGCGGGAAGAAGGGAGGGAACGGGGCGGCGAGCGGAGTTGGCGCAGAGCTTATAAGGGCGGCTCGGTGCCCCTCAATTTTGCCGCAGGGGGTCACGGCGGGCGGAAGCGACGCGATGGCGATGGCGACATGGCGCTCGGCGTCGTCCGTTTCAATGGCTCGCCTAGCGGTCGACGGGCGTAGCGGCGTCGAGCAAGCGCGAGGGTGCTCGAGTGCGTGCGGGCCGGAGTGCCGTCGCGACGCCCTTGGCGGCTCTGCTCGTCGGCCAGCGGCGTGCGGCAGCAGCGGCTGCAAACCGGGCGGCGCAGGCGACGGCAGGCGGCAGGCGGGGCGTGCTTGTCGGCGGCGTCGCGTAGCGCGCGTCGCGGAGCGGCGTGCGGCATCGGCAGGACGGCCAGCGAAGGCAGCAGGGCAGGCCGGCAGCGGCGCGCAGCGGCGCTGCGGCGTTCCTGTGCGGGAAGCAGAGAGGGGAAGGGAGGAGAATGATGACAGGTGGGGCCCGGGGTGGGTCCCACTGCTTTTGTCTTTACTTGAAAATTTTGACCAACCATAATTTGAAAACTAAAGCGAATTTGAAAAAAGTCAAAACATGAAAGTTTCTCAAAATAATGAGAGGAATAACTTTCATGTAGAAAGTTTTTGCTAATTCGGCCTAGATTTGAAAGTGTGAATTTGGGTCAAATAAAATACATATAAAAATTGATTTTTGAAAAGAATAAATCTGTTTTTGCCCTTTTTGATGCCCTAAAACACATTTTCAAGACTTGAGGTCAAAACAAAGTTTTCTCCAAATAATTTTCTGCATAAACTTTGTTAAAGCTCCATTTTGAGAAAAGCATCACAAATACAACTTCTAGCAACCACTAGATAAACCCTATTTGCACTTTTAATCAAGCACTCAACAATTGCTACCACAAAATTCAATAATGATGCTTATGATATGATCATGCCCATGAGATGCAAGATTTAGCTAAGCCAAGAACTCAAGTGTTACACTGCTACTTGTGAATTTTGTATAGGACAGTTGGTTCATCGAGACGGGGTCAAATTTGGGTGATGCACTTTGTTTGACATGTATGATCCACTGTAATTTTTATAGGATTTTATGATGTGTCTAGCTATGGGTTGCTGTTCAACCCATAGGTGGTTAATTTAGAGTCGATTCCAAGTTACCAGGCCTAACCTAATGATAGGTTGGTTTTCTGGGAAACTTGTCAATACATGATTGGTTTGTATTTAGCATAGTTATCTACTGTTGAAATTTGGTGGTCATTGGATCAATAGTCTAGAAGTTATAGCTGTTGCGATGTGGTTGGTAGAAATGGTTAATTGCTGTTTAGTCAGAACCAGTTTTGATGTTATCTGTTTTAGGCCTAGTTAACTTTATAATCAGGTATTGATGTCTTGAGATGATTTATGGACAATTTTATAAGCTTTCCGATTGTCCTCTCTTGTATCCAGGGTTTATAGATCTCCAGTTATGATTTAATTACTGGACTGTCATGTGTAGGTCTATATTGGTTAGTGAAGCTCGATTGTGTGATGTGATGTATAGAGCTTGATGATGATGACTTGTAGTGATTAGGATGTGTATGATTGATTGTTATTAAGTGTGCCATGATGATTGGGCTAAGATGGTTATGAGTAAGTATAGGTCTTTGGCTTTACTGGCTTGTTTGCTAGTGATAAGCGTAGCAGATTTAATAGGTTATTCGCCTATAAACATTTATCATCCTTGATAATTCATGATCATGCATGTACCGATGAACACGCACTCATGCATATGCACATGCATCATTCCAGGGTTATGTGTAGAACAATCGTCATGAAGTCAAGGATCCAGAAGGACAAGTCGCGAACGGAGATCCGCACGTGACGGATCAAGAACCAGGAAACCAACGTGGATTAGTCGAGTACTGAGCTTCAACCTGATCTTCTAACTAAGGCAAGCCCCTGAGCATTTCTCCTATGTTTGCAAATATCACTTGCGTCCTTTTATATGCTTAATGCATTAAGTTATAGGAGTTGCCGGAACCCTTTGCCGCATGTTATCTATTCCTTGTCCACTTTAATATATCCTTTACCCCGTTAGGTCGATCGATATAAATGCTTAGCCTTGCTTAATTAGATCGTGAGCGCTTGGGTGACTTCCGTCACCCGCGAGATATAGGTGGTTACCAGAGATATAATTGGCATAAGATAATCATGTTGGATATAACCAAGTGTGTTGGATAAAATTGAGACCGGGCGGAGTTTTGCAAGGTTTTGGAATGTAGTAACTCCGTCTGTGTCAATTAAGGACCGATCGTTGTCGGCCCTCGAGTCATGTTGAACGCAGCCCCACATTTAGTTGGTATCATGGAACCGCGAAGCCTAGTAGCTCGCTTTGGGCCGGTGACCGAAATGTAGGCAAGAACACCGACGATGGGAGGGGCGGTCGAGGCCCGAGTGACCAAGGGCAAGAATGTTCGAGCTACCCGCGTCGTTCCGTGGGCGCATGTCTTGATGCATCCCGGGCACCGGATAACCTCGGGTGTAGACTTGTCCATAGCGGTCCCGCGACTTTACCCGAACAGTACCAACGGTGACCTATCACTCACTTTGGCCGGTGAGTGGGGTTTGTGTGGGGAATAATCCCTCAGCTGAGTAGGAGTCGATTCGAATCGCCATCACCCCTGGACAGTGGGTACTTGACTTGAGCTTCGGCCTCGTAGTAATGCTACTATGGAACAAGAGATCTTGGTTATGTGGATGATGTTGGATAATACCAAATGGACATGGTTACTATTGATTGCTTATAATAACCCAAGTGATTGCTATTAGCATAGGTGCTCACCTAGCATAAACAGGTTATAATGCTAAGCTATGCAAAATAAAATGAAAGACTCGTACTTATACATATCTATAATATGATAACTTGTGCTTTTCGCAAATGAGTCAGCTAGTCCACTATAAGGCCATGCATTCCACCCCAAAGGCCCTTATTTTCTCGGTTTAAGACGGTCTAAGTTTAGCCGAGTACCCACGTACTCGTGGTGCAATTCCCAATGTTGTTTGTTGTAGGTTGGAGGCTACCACGGTGGTGACACGGTGGACTTATATCCCGTACGGAGGATTAGACTTTGGGCAAGTCAACTCTTATATCTCATCTACATGCTTTTGAAGGAGTCGACTCCCGAGCCGGCACAAGATTTAAAAATGTAGGTGTGAGTGTATTTGCAAAGATTATTCTCTTCCACCGTTTATTTGAAAACCCTAAGTTGTAAAATATTATATTTGTAACCATCGGTGTATTTATAAAGTTTGTAAAAGTAACTTAAGTGAATGGGAACTGCTGAACTTACGATTCGGGTGTTATGTTGTAAAAGTTCGAGATCCTTCGAGATTTCGCGGACTACCGGGCTAATATGATTGCGGTTTACTAATTAAGCTGCCACGGTGGCTCGATTAGTGAACAGTAATTATGTTAGTTGGTCGGTTCTGTTACAGAGACTACCCTATCATTCAATATGCAGATGACATTTTGTTAGTACTTCCTAGTGATGCTGTAACCCTGTTCAACCTAAAAGGACTGCTTAGAAGCTTCTCCGACAATGCTGGTCTTCATGTCAATTTTGACAAGTCATTCTTGGTTCCTATAAACATGACACCGCATGTAGCAAATCATCTAGCCAACACCTTTGGTCGTCAAGTTGGTAGCATGCCCTTTACCTATCTAGGGCTGCCTCTAGGCACTACTAAACCCACTTAGAAGAATTTGCACCTCTTACCCGGCAAAGTGGAAAGGAGATTAGAGGCATCAGTAAATGCTAAGCTACAATGGAAGACTCATTCGGTGAACTCAGCTTTTTCTCGCCCTCCCAACTTTCTACATGTGTTGTCTTAAGCTCCCACCATCGTTGGTACATCAACTAGACAAGGCAAGGAAAGCATGTCTCAGGGAACAAAGGTAATCTAAACTATAGAGGGAAGGCTCTTTAGCATGGGAGGAATGTTGCAAACCAAAGAATGAAGGGGGACTAGGGATTATCGACATTGAAACTCAAAATGTTGCCCTGCTTATGAAGCACCTTGATAAATTCTATAACAATGCAGATGTCCCATGGGTCTCCCTAACCTGGGCCAAACTGTATGTCAATGAAAACACCCCACCTCATGGTAGAGCTCCTACTGGATCATTTTGGTGGAAAGATGTGATGAAGCTTTTCCCCAAATTCCAAAAAAATAACAATATGCCAACCTGGTAAAGGCAACTCGCTTTGTTATGGTCTCACATTTGGCTAGATCAAAAGCTCAAAGACAAATTTCCGGTAACTTTTCTCCTTTGCCGAAAAACCCAAATCCTCAATCAAATTCCTTATTAACCAACAGGATAGAGTGTTTTGCCCCACCCGTCCACTCAAGCCTTGAATCGCCTAGAAGAGTTGAAGATGATCATTGAAAGCAGTGGATTGGGATGATGGATCACTAGACACTTGGAACTACTCCCGGGCCACGTAAAAGTTCAAGAAAAAGGCCTACAATGCCATCGAGAGAATTCAGCTTGCTCACCTATTTTCGTGGGTCAGGAAATCGATAACTTGGGAAACCAAAAGTTCTTCTTCCGGCTCTTGGCCGCAGATAGGCTCAACACCGAAACATCTTAAAAAGAAAGGAAATGCAATACTCCGATTATAAGTGTGTCCTTTGTCAGCCAGTGGTAGAAGAAACTTGTTTTCATCTATTCTTTGAGTGTCGCTTTAGTCGTGCCTGTTGGGCAAGCATCTCCATCTATTGGGACTTCAAATTTTAATCCAATTGATATGATTCTCAAGGCAAGAGACACTTTCAACAACATCATCTTCGAGAAATACCGATTAGTGCTTGTCAGGTGCATCTCGGTGCTCTAGAAACAAAATTATTTTTGATAATGGTACTGCCTCCACCCAACAAAGGAAGAGTTTGCCGAAGAAAGAGCCGGACTTAGCTTCGTTGAAGGCCAAGCCACCAAGAGGACAAGATTATATCCTCGAGAGATAGCTTAAGCTAGAATAGCTTTTTTTAAATTTAGGCCTCGAGGCCTTGTAAACTACTTTTTTGTACTATTCTTTTATTCAATGGAAAAGAAAAAAAAAAGTAGGTCGGGACTCCTTGACCGATTCGGTCAAAAACCGATAGTCTATGGAATAATCTCCGGTTTATCACTTTGGAAATTTTCTAAGGCTTACTATCATCATCGACTAAAAAAGGGTTGTTTTGTGTGGGATGTAGTGGATCAAACATTTCAAAAGTTTTTTTGTGAAGAAACTGAATATTAAGTTAGTTGAACTAACAACTGCAGATTGTGGAAGAGGAAAGCGAGGCCCGCCCGATATGTCGAAGGCCGGAATATATGCTTTTCCGGGCTTTTTGTATGTGTTGGGCCATGTATTTGCCTTAGCCGGCAGCCCCGAGCCCAAGTTCCTAATCCTATTTAGGGAAATGAATTTATGTCTTTTTTGCGACGAAAATGAGTGGAATTATGTCTATCGCTAAATTTAAAGCATTTTTCTTGAATAGCAGTGTTGCCTATGTGATTCTAAACTCCTATAAAGTTAATGCTCACTAGCCTATTTCTCTAGCTCCTCCTTCCTCCACATCATCCACTTATGTCATCCAGTAATACCTCATTAGCAAAGCCATATTAAGGGTATGTTTGGGACTGCTCCGCTCCCATTTTTCCAGCTCCGCCTCCAGCTCCACATTGCCAAACACGTCTAACTCCAAAACTCCGCTCCGCAAAAAAGTGGAGCTATAGCCCAACTCTATGCTTTTTCTGAGCACCTCAAGAGGTACTCCACTTTTAGAGTTTTATACTCCCACATGGAGTTGTGAGATAATTATCCACATTGCCACTCTTTAATCACCTATTCAGTGTGCATTTGTTGACTCTGTTGTACGCATGCTTGATGGTCACGCCTGGATAGACCAAAGTTGAGTTATGTCATGTCAACCATTTGAATTATTTATTTACCTTCTGTAGCCCTTTATATTATTTATTTGGCTCTTTGATAGCCATTTAAAATATTATCATACGATCTATATGACATTCTATGTTGGTCCAAAAGAAATATTGATGGGGCTACTATGGTGACTCTTCGTTAATGTTCCATCATTGTTTTCTATTCTTATTAAAAAATATCAAGTGCAATTTTAACAAGGGATATAATGGACTATTTGCATGAAAACCATCTATTTCTGGAGCTGGAGCAGAGCTATGTGCCAAACAGTACTCACCCGCTCCATAAACTCTATGGTGGAGCGGCTCTATAGTGGAGTTCGTAGCGAGCTAGAAAATAAGAGTGGAGCAGTATCAAACACCCCCTAAGTCATTAGTGCATGTTGTCGAAGCTATCCATCTCCTATTTTTAGTGTCGATCGGTTTTCAAAGTCCTTCCGAACATCGATCCCATGCAATTCTATTCATGTGGATGAGCCACTCAAAATATATAATGACCTTGCATTAATCTGCTAGCAACATGTGTGTGTGTATAAAAGCGATGAAACTATTTTTCACAATAGCTATGCATTTTCACATCTTTTAGAGCATCTCCAAGGGACTTGGCATTTGGAGTTGGCATTTGTGGTTATTTGCAAAGTCCCAAATAGAAATGCGAAGTCTAAAAATAGGTGTACTCCAAGGGATTTGGCAAATGAAACTTGGCATTTGGGAAAGTGGACCCGTCAGCCGAAAAAAATTCCCGCGACCTCCTCCTCGCTCGCGTCAAACCCTCCAATAGCATGCGAGATTTTCCTTTTGCCAAGTTGTGGATGGCTTGGCATTTTTGCCAAGTCTCCTCCCTCAAATGCCAACTTTGTCAAAATGTCAACTTGGTTTGCAAAACCATTGGAGGGCTGTTTTTGCTCTTTTTTGCATTTTACTCAAATGTCAATCCAAATGCCAAGTCCCTTGAGATGCTCTTATAATAAAAATTTAAAGATTTCTAAGAGACCATTCCAACAAATTCCCGCGGCAATGCGGAATTTACCTAGTTACATCTAACTCTATGTTCTCTTCGCCCCAAAATAAATGCACATCTTGCACTTCTAGGAGTCAAACAATTTGAATTTTTAATCAATGTATACAAACTAGTGCTAATATTCATATTCATGATAGTAGATTCACATCATATATATTCATAATAAACCTATTTGTTTTGAAATTTTGATCAATGTATACAAACCAGTACTAATATACATATTCACGATAGTAGACAAAACAGTGTTCTATAAATTTAGCTAAAGTTTTTTTTTTTTGGTGGACAAATGTTGAAATTAGTTGACACTTGGATTGTATTATATATGCACTTATTTTAGGATGGATAGAGTACTCATTATACTTTTCCTTTAGATTATGTTCAGTGTTTTACCTTTATAATGATATTCTTTTTATTACACTATAATGAAATTCCTTTAAGTGTATTATGGAAATAATTGAAACACACAACACAGCCTTTTGATTATCTTCAGTGTTTTATAATGACATTTTTTATTATAATTATAATGAATATTCCTTCAAGCGTATTATATGGAAATAATTCGTACACACAACAACAGCCTTGGACGTGCCGTCACTCCAATTCTCACGCCGGTGTCATGTTCGTGTACCCCTGCTTCGTGTCACCATTTGGATTCGTACTAGCTCGACCAGAATAAAGTAGGAGCCGGTCTGCCTGATGCCTCTCCATGTCCGTGGCGCCCAAGTTTCCTCCTTAGCTTTGACCCGCAGAGCGTGCACTGTCCCCGTCACATGACAACGACAGAAACAAAGAATAAAACTTTCCTGGTTTTCTTCCATTTTATCAAAGAGACCGTTTATTTGTCCACATTTTTGGGTTTGTACGAATTGATTTTCAGCCACGGCAATATGCACCCCTTTACCGACTACCACAGCAGCGCACGTGGTGACGTCACAGCCGCAAACCGAACCGACCCGATCGCACCGCTTCCCACGCGGCACGCCCGCACCGCACCCGACCTCGTCATCTCGGACTCGAACCATCCCGACCCGAACCGAACCGGCCCAGGCCGCACCGCAGGCTTCCTCCTTCCTTCCCCATCCATCTCGCCGGATCGCCGTCGTCTCCAAGGCTCTTCCCGATCAAATACCCCACCCCCTCCCTTCCTCACCACCACCACTACCTCCGCCGCCGCCGCCTCCCTCCCCCTCCCCCGACCCCTCCCCGCCACCCAGCACTCCACCCCCTGCACCAGCACTCTTCAATACCCCAACCCCAACCCCAACCCCAACACCCCGACCTGACGGCGGGCGGCGCCGCAACCCTAGGTTCACCCCTCCCGTCCCGCCGCCGTATGCAGCCCTCCACCGATCGCCGCCGCGGGGTGGACCCGTGGCCACCGCCTCCCGCTCCGAGTGGCGCCCCCGCCCCGCCGCCTCTGCCCCCGGCCCCGCTGCGGCGGGCCCGATCCTGCCGCTCCCTACCCCGGCCGCGGAGTCGGAGGCCCGGCCGTCCCGCCGCCGCTCGCGCCGCCCCAACCACGGCAACAACAACAGTCGCCGCCCTGCCCCGCCTCAGGAGCAGCAGAGCGACACCGCGAGGTACCATCGCCACGGCCCGCCGCCGCCGGAGAGGCCGGCTCCCGGTCCTGCCCCGCCTCAGGAGCAGCAGAACGACAACGCGAGGTACCGTCGCCGCGGCCCGCCGCCGCCGGAGAGGCCGCCTGCCCCTGCCCGTGAGCGCGCACCCGCGGCCCTCCTGCGGCGGCGGCGGCGGCGGCTCGGGGCGGCGATGGGGCGGCGGTGCCGCAGCTGGTGCAGGAGATCGAGGACAAGCTCTCCCGGGGCGCGGTGGAGTGCATGATCTGCTACGACATGGTGCGGCGGGCGGCGCCGGTGTGGTCGTGCGCCAGCTGCTTCTCCATCTTCCACCTCCCCTGCATCCGCAAGTGGGCGCGCTCCCGGCCTCGGCCGCCGAGTCCGCATCTCCTGCCGCGGCAGCGGCGGACCCCGCCTCCACCTCCCCGTCCTGGCGCTGCCCGGGGTGCCAGTCCGTGTACGCCACGCCGGCGCGCGACCTGGCCTACACCTGCTTCTGCGGGAGCCGGAGGGAGCCGCCCAACGACCACTTCCTCACGCCCCACTCCTGCGGGGAGCCCTGCTCCAAGCCGCTCGAGCGGGCGGAGCCGCCGGGCGCCAAGGGGGAGGAGGACGCCGACGCCACCAGGTGCCCGCACGTCTGCGTGCTCCAGTGCCACCTGGGCCCGTGCCCGCCCTGCAAGCAGTTCGCTCCGGGACCGGCCCTGCCCCTGCGGGAAGCAGATCATCGTGCGGCGGTGTGCGGACCGGACCACGCCTGTCACCTGTGGCCGCCCCTGTGAGCGGATGCTGCCTTGCAGAAGGCATCGCTGCGAGAAGGTTTGCCACACTGGTTCTTGCGGCGATTGCGCTGTTCTCATCTCTGCGCGGTGCTTTTGTGGGAAGAAGAGCGAGACGTTGCTGTGTGGAGACATGATGGTGAAGGGGAAGCTGGCTGAGGAGGACGGGGTGTTTTCCTGCAATGAGGTGTGTGGCCGCACGCTTGCCTGTGGGAATCATGCTTGCAAGGATATGTGCCACCCAGGGCCTTGTGGAGAGTGTGAGCTCATGCCGGGGAAGGTCAGTACATGCCATTGTGGCAAGACCAGGCTGCAGGAGAGGAGGGCGAGCTGTTTGGACGCAATCCCCACCTGCGACAAGGTATGCGATAAGAAGCTGCCATGTGGGGTGCATAGGTGCAAGGTCAATTGCCATGAGGGAGAATGCCCACCTTGTTTGGTCCGTGTTGAGCAGAAGTGCCGCTGTGGCTCATCAGGTCAGATGGTGGAGTGCTACAAGGTCTCAATGGAAGAGTTCCGCTGCAACAGGCCTTGTGGTCGCAAGAAGAACTGTGGGAGGCATCGGTGCAGTGAGCTCTGCTGTCCGCTGTCCAGGAAAGTTGCACAGCTTGAAGGTGGCAACTGGGATCCTCATCTCTGCCAGATATCATGTGGCAAGAAGCTCCGATGTGGGCAGCATGCATGCCAGCTGCTCTGCCACAGTGGTCATTGCCCACCCTGCTTGGAGACTATATTCACTGATCTCACTTGTGCCTGTGGCAGAACTTCACTCCCGCCACCTCTGCCTTGTGGAACACCAACACCATCTTGTCCACATCAGTGCTCAGTTCCCCAGCCTTGCGGACATCCTGCCTCGCATTCATGCCATTTTGGGGACTGTCCGCCTTGTATCGTGCCAGTAATGAGAGAATGCATCGGGGGGCATGTGATGCTGAGGAATATCCTGCGGATCCAAGGATATCAGGTGCAACCAACCATGTGGGAAGAATCGTCAATGTGGAATCCATGCTTGCAACAGACCTTGCCATCCTCCCCTTGTGATCAGACACCTGCAAATGGAGATGCTAGCTCAAGCTCTGGTGGCAAAGCTTCCTGTGGACAGGTATGTGGTGCTGCGAGGAGAGAATGCAAGCACTCATGCACTGCCCCATGCCACCCATCTTCCCAGTGTCCAGATTTGAGATGTGAATTTGCAGTGACCATTACCTGTTCTTGTGGCCGAATCACTGCAACTGTTCCCTGCGGTGCTGGTGGATCCTCCATGGGTGATAACACATTTGAAGTCTCCATCATACAGAAGCTGCCAATGCCTCTCCAGCCAGTGGAATCAAATGGGAGGAGGGTGCCTCTTGGTCAGAGGAAGATTTCTTGTGATGAGGAGTGTGCAAAGATGGAGAAGAAGAGGGTCCTTGCTGACGCATTTGACATCACTCCACCCAATTTGGATGCATTGCACTTTGGTGAGAATTCAAGTTCATCAGATTTGATTTCTGACCTGTTCCGGCGTGAGCCAAAGTGGGTGCTGGCCATAGAAGAGAGGTGCAAGTTCCTTGTACTTGGCAAGGTGAGGCAGTTCTTCAAGCAATCTGAAACTGCATGTCTTTTGCCCCATGTTGAAGGACAAGAGAGAGGCTATCAGGTTAATTGCAGACCGGTGGAAGCTTTCTGTCAAGTCAGCTTGTTGCGAGCCTAAGCGTTTTGTTACTATTCATGTCACACCCAAATCGAAGCCACCTGCTCGCATCCTGGGATTAAAGGCAGGAGCACCTGTTACAGCTGCACATCCTTACTTTGATCCACTTGTTGATATGGATCCGAGGCTAGTTGTTGCCATGCTTGACCTGCCACGGGATGCTGATGTCAATGCTCTTGTCCTAAGGTTTGGTGGGGAATGTGAATTGGTCTGGCTGAATGACAAGAATGCCATAGCTGTGTTCAATGATCCAGCAAGAGCAGCAACAGCGCTGAGGCGGCTGGATTATGGGTCTGCTTACCAGGGCGCTGCGATGTTTATGCCAAGCAGCGCTCAGGCATCTTCTTCAGGCAATGTTTGGAATGGAGAGCAGAAGGATGGGGGCTCACTGCTAGGAGCAATCCGTGGAAGAAGCCTGATCTGCCCTCTGGAGCTGGTGTTCTTGGTCATGCTCCAGCACCTGGATGGAGAGGTGCCAACACTGCCGCTCAAGTCATGGGGACCTGAACCGGTGGAATGTTCTGGAATCAGACGCTGCTGCAAGCTCTGGTCCAGTCCATGAGAGGAAGCCTGCTCCGCTGGACGGATGCTGCAAACAGCGCCGGGAATGCTGGGCCATCAGTGACTAAGCTGCAGCCAGATGTAGAGGTGGACGACTGGGAAGAAGCTTGTGAATGAGGTAGCATCGGGAAGTTTGGCCTAGATGTTCCATCTTCTGGAATCTGGTTATAGTTTAATCTGCTTCTCTTATACTGGTGCTATATTGGCACGGAGCCTTCATTTTGTAGCACACATTTTTTTTAATTAGTTTCGTGATTGCCTGGCAGACTGCTGAGGCGACTGAGCCGGCAAATGAATCTTTTGTAAGGCTGCTGCTTATTTTCGCAGGCCTTTTGTCGAGTTCAGAAGAAATTAGTACTATATCATAGGTTTCGATGGTATCTTTTTGTTAAGTCACTTATATTTACTTGTGAAAGTATCTAGGTCTCCGTCTCGGGTTTGGGTCTTGAGCGCTGGTACTGTGTGAGAAAAAGCAGAAGTGCTGTGCGTGCTCTGCCTCTGTTAGTATTGTTGTCCTTGATATCCCCCGTGTCCTAGTAATTTGCAGTGCATATATTGATTCTGGAAGTGCAAATTGATCAACATTTTGCAGTGAACTGCACAATTGACATGAAAGCAAAATAGGCTTATAATTTCGTGCTGATAAAAAATTAGTGTATTTCCTTCGCTCTGTCTGAAAGGGCAAGAGCAATGACAATGTAATCCCTAGGAAGATGTTGGTACAAGATGGAGCTGCCAAAGATGTGGTGATGGTGCTGCTGGTGTTTCAGAGGGATGCGCAAAGCCACAAAGTTGATGCTAATGCACAGGGAAGGGAACTCACACGTGTCCGATTTTGATGCAGGATGGCAAAGCCATAAAGATGTTGGCAACCGCATCAAGGCTTGACGTCGAGGAATTCCTACAAAAGAGTCGTCCTCGAGGTTTACATCTTCTTCACTTTTATATGTGATCGCTGTGGACTTGCCATCTCTTGCTGCAATGGAACTATGAACTATCGTAGTATCGTGGAGAAGTTTCTAACAGTAATGCACGGCTCCTCCGTTTTACACTTACAGATAGAGGTCAAAGTGAAGGGAACCTGGCGGCAAGACGAGCGGCTTCCGAAGCGGTATGGCTACGGCGGCGAGATCCGAGTTTGTCCGGGCCGGGAGGATGCGCTACCAGTGTCAGCTGCCGCGAGCATAGAATGATTTTACTGTTCCTCTTCATTTGTTGTCTTCTGTTGTTGGCGATGCGAGTGGAGTTAACCTAGTGTCGGACCCAACTAGCAGCTCAGTTATTAGTGAGGTCCTCCTCTCAGCAAGATGCTCTGATCGTGTTAAATTGTCCAGTGGAACTGATTTTGCTGTGGAGAAGTGTTTGCGCTCTCTGTAGTCAGTCTGTATAAATCATGGTACATAGGGTCTCATTTCAGACAGCCGAGCCAAGTGCACGTAGTACAAGTCGACACGATGGTCCATGGAGAGCAGTAGCAAAATGTGTAGGATAACAGGAAGATAACACTATATAGCAATGTTTGCTACAGCTGTGGAGCAGGGGATTCTCTCCCGGTTGAAGTATCCCGTATCGGATACGTATCAGATACTCCGATACGGATACACGACAGATACGCCATCGATATTGTATTTTCCTGGAGTATCCGTATTAATTATTATAGATACATGGGCCGATACTTAGGTACAGGTTGGATACGGCCCAACAAGGCGAAGGCTGCAGGAACCAGCCCACCTCGACCTGACCGGCTGACCCTAGCCCCTCCAGTTCCTCACTCGCGGCTCGCCTAGGCAACGCGCCGCCGCCGCTCAGCGCCGAGAGGAGCAGCGCCGTCCCTCAGCGGCCGTCGGAGAAGAGGCTCTGTGGAAGCCAGCGGTCCTACCGGCTAGGCGTCGAGTTCTTTTTCCTTTTCCACCCGACGGGACAGCTCGTGGATCCGTCGACCTCGGGGCTCCGGCGAGTGGTGACCGCGGCGACGTCTGGGCTTCGGCAGGATGGCGCTGAGGGGTGTCTGGCAGCTGCAGAAGCTCGTGGTGAACTACTGCGACTGGGGAGGCAGCAGCAGGGGCATCAGGTATCATGATATATGGAGTTCGGTTCCTCGCTTCGGTAGTGGCACAATTAGACCATAGTGTTCTCGTATGATTTCCTTAGTTCTGTTGCTAGAGTTAGTCGAGATACTGCTAATACATGTTCTTCAATGTGGGAATTGGTCGGATGGTTGGTCGACTTCGTTGTCGCAGACGAGTGTGGTGTGTATGCAGTTACAATTTGGAAGATGGAAATTAAAGACAAGTATCCTGTTGCTTGTTTAGCTTTTCTAGGGCATGGGCATTCCTGCGTGGAAATTTCATTTCTAGACAAAAATGCATTGTGGGACTAGCGGGTACTGATGTCTGGGAATGACTTAAAAGAGCTGCACATTTAGTCACGATTTAGATCAATTAGATGCTATTTGTTGCAACAATAGAATCAGGCACTCTATGCCTGTGCTTCTGTTTCATTCATCAGACTTTAGCTCGAGATATAGCGTTTTCCTTATAGTTTAGTGGCAGCTGTATGGGCTTCAGATCAAACATGGTGCTGGTTAGTACGAAGTACTATTCAAACATGATGCCTGATTCTGCTCTCTGACAACTAGCACCTTTTCTGATTGCAGGGCCTTCATGGAGGCACATCTTCCAGCCTTTAAGGAAAAGAATCCACACTTAGAAGTGGTGACAGAGCTTGTCCGTGGTCAACATCCAAACTTGAAGGGAATTTACAGTAAGATCTTGGTTACTTTCCTTTTCCCTTGCAATTTATGAGTTCCGTGGAACTAAGTTTCCTGATAGGGATACAACTTATGGTATGGATTGGCATTGAGATGACACTATAGGAATACAATGTAGCTTAACCTGCCATGTTCAGTTGAAAATTGTACAACATGGCCATTTCTGGGTCTTCCTCTTCTCTCTGGAAGGTGGAAGTCGGGAGGGGAGGCCCCTGCCTTAATTTTATTAATGAAACAAGAGAGCTGTACATTTAATCATTTATAAATCGAACTGGCAAAATAAGTGCAATAGGCAAGCACAAAGAAGGATGAGGAGTAAAGAATGTTAAAGTAAAGGAAAGGCAGAGAGGAGAAAGTAAGAAGAAAGCAAAACCGAGATGAATAAGTGTGAAAGAAAGAAGTAAAAAAGAAATGCAAAATATAAATTTCAGCCTTGATCTCAGCATATGAATGTTGTGAACTTGAACTTCTATCTTCCTGTTCCCATCTATCATCTATGTGTCAAGGCTGTGATAGCATCCCTCCCTGAATCCTTACTGGCCCAACTTTTATCTGTTCTCTCTGCACAAGCTTGAAAACCTGTTTGGAATAACATGCCTGAAGGTGTACATACCTTACTTTAAATACGACACGGTCAAGATAAAACCTCCATTGGAATTGTGCACATTTTATGATCCTCATGAATGCTGGGAGGATGGATGGTCACCCATCTTGGATTGGACGGAATAGGACCGGTTAGCAATTTTTGTGGGATAAGAGGGACGCCAACCAACAATTCTTTGGATTGATGCAGATTCTTGTGTTGTCGGTTTGATCCTCTATATGGGTTCATCATGCACTAAACAAGTAAGATCCTATAGGATCTTCTACTAGACGAAAGTTGCACCGTACACCCTAGCCTCTTATTGAGCCACGTCACCAGGAAAATCTCAAATGATAGATCTTGATTGGACGGTTTAATCACAGGCACGTGAGCTAGTGTTTCCCAAGCCGTCCTCCTGACTTCCGAGTGCGATGAAACGTCGCCCACTCGCCCCCATCCTCGCCTCCCACTGCTCAAGGCCCAACTCGCCTCCTGCGCCTCCTGATCTCTCCCTGCTCATACCCATCGAGCTACCTCCACCTCCTCACAGCCACCGCGATCGCTGCTTCCTTCCTTGCAGCCGCGACCGATGTGAGCGCAACCCTACAGCAATCAGCGTCCCTAGACTGTGGCGAGCGGCCCTGACAGCAATGGACAGATGCAGCGTGTTGGCGAGTGTGGTGTCGAATCCTGCGAAAAGGTGCTTGAGCTCACTGCCACGGCCGCTGAGACAAGTGCCTCCGTCTCCAAGCACCAGCGGCCATGCGCCCTCACCACAGTACACCAGTCCCGATGGGGCACCACACCGGTGCTGAGACAGCGACGATGGCAATAGCTAAGATCTGCGCGGACGGGAGGCCAGCTCCGGAAGCTAGAACTTGCCCAGTCTCTCTCTCTCTCTCTCTCTCTCTCTCTCTCTCTTCTCTCCTCTGCCTGCCTTTGTCTCTCCCGCCTCCTAGCTGTTTGATGAAATGCCCCTGTGTTGCTTCCATCCATGTCAATGGAAGTAATACTTACTGTGGTTTTTTTTTGTTTTTTAACTGGTACTTACTGTATATTGTTGCACATAAGTGAAACTTCATTGTTGGAGTACGGTTGCAGCCTCCTGGTATTCTTTTGGTTTAAAAAAATCAAAGAATAAGGAATCTTGTTCTACTGGACAATTGATAATTCCTATTGCCCATTGATTGATTCCTTATTTTAGATGGTAATGAAAATTTTCCTGACACTTTACTTCTGATCTTGTATAGAGGAAGCACAATTAGTATTTCAACTAGAGAATAAATAATTGAGATTCAATGTCATTCCTTACATATTTATTTCTACTATAAGAATGTACACTGTAGATAAAACAACTTCCTCTCCTATCGACTCAATGCTGCTTCTTTATCCGACTGGATTATACTCGAGTCCCCAGCAGCAAAGATTGGAATACCTGTATCCCTAGCAGCCGAGATTTGAATACCAGTACCACCTTATTTATCCGTGGGCATTCTCAATGATCAAAAGTACCTACATGCTTTAGACAAAGGTCTTGGCACATTAGCACGATGGCCACATGATACTATATCTTGGGTGACATGCTTGGACTCTTTGCAGCTTATTATCAAGATATTATTGCAGCAAGTGAATTACACTCTGAAAGACCTACCTTTTTGTTTACAATAAGACAAATTAGTTAGAAGCTATTTAAATGTATGAAATCTTGAGTACTAATAAATAATTTTGAATATTGATGAATAATGAATTTGTAAAATAAAGTTCTATGATTCTGGAGCAGCTGTTATTTTCCATGATCATATTTGTATTTTCCATTGGATGTTGGTACCGGTGCAGCTTTGGTTTTAGTAGGGGTTTATTGTTCCTTTGTCCTTCTACTGAAAGTTTCCAAAAAAGAAAACACACAAACCCTTATGAAGTCCAAAAGCCTGGTCCTTTTTGCTCTGTAGAGAACATATTCAAATTTTATTATCGCTTAATCATGCTAAACCAGATACATAAAATTAAAAGGATCAGTTAAATTTGGTTATACCGCACGCTGCATGCCGTCGGTGTCTTTGCGAACCCTCCGCTGCTCCCATCGCTGGCAGCGCTGCGTTGACTCGCCGGCGGCGGTGTGCGGGTGCGCTGGCCGCGGCAGCTCGGGGGCGCCTCTCCAGCCCCATCCCTTTGCTCGTGCCGAGGCAGCTGGGGCCGCTGCGCTCGTACCCTCGCCTGCGCCGGGGTGGTCGGGGCGCCATGTCCACAAGACCCGCACGCGCTAGAGTGGCCGAGGGCAGCGAACGAAGGCGCCGTTTCGGCAGGGCATGTGCGGGGGCCGCTTGGCAGCGTAGCTTGGGCGAGGGTGGGGACTTGGGAAGTACGCTTGGGTGAGGGTGGGGACTTGGGAAGGAACAGGGGTAGCTCTCGGCAAGGACAGGGGACTACGGACAACGGAGCGACGGAGGCGAGGCGCGGTGCTGCGGAACGAGGAGCGTCTGGACCAGGGAACAAGAGGATGCTAGGATTTGCAGGGGCGACAACAGAAGATGAAAAGACGCTCCCGAAAGAGTTCGATTTCGTGTTCATTTCCGGAAGGCACGATCAATCAAATGAATTGTTGACGTGGGTAAATGAGAAAGCCGGATACGTGGACGTTTGGAGTACCGGATATGTGGCGGTTTGAGATGGCTGCTGCCATGGTGCTGATTTCGTAAAGTAAAAATCTTGTGTTGTCGGTTTGATCCTATATATGGGGCCATTGCAATATTGCATGCACTAAACAAGTAAGATCCTATAGGATCAGATTGGTATTTTCCACTAGTGAAAATAATTATTATGGGATTGGATTGTACAATTCTTCGAACACAGCTGTCCTATAGATGCTGTTTTCTTGTTGTCTTATCTTTGTAATTTCCACAGCTACGCTGATTTTGTTTTTCTCATGAAATGATTGATTTTGTTTTGTTCTCAATCAGTTTTCTAACTAGCCTTGTTGTTGTGCAGAAAACCATAACGAGCGAGTGGTTTGTGTGAGAAATTTACCACCAGAGGATATACTCCTGCAAGCCACGAGGCTAAGGAACTCCCTGGGCAGGAAAGTGGTGAAGCTGCGAACCAGACACGTAACGAAACGGCCCAGTGTTCAGGGGACATGGACGATGGAACTGAAGATGTGAGCCAAGCTACCAGCAGCCAAGGTGTTTCGGTGTTGTTGGGTGGTGTGATTGCCGAAAATGTCAGCTGTGTCAATAACTTTTTTGCTGCCGTTATGCTTAGCCTATTTCAATAGCCAAACTGTTTACACCTTTTGTTCCGAGTACAATCTGGTAATAACATAGACGCACTTGGAGTCTCTTGATAGTGCCATGCCAGGCCGTCACATTTGACATTTCAGTCTGGTGATATCTGTCTCATATATTAGACCAGTACCTTATGTTTCAGCCCGCGAGATCTTGTGAACACATTGACCAATGATTTTTATTCGAATTTTTTTTTTTATCGCTGCTACCGGTAGGAGTGGAAAAAATGGATGCCTGGAACCGTCACCAGATTCAGCCATACAATAATATATGGTGACTGCGTCACATTATTCCCGGGACGCTTAGTTTTATGCTGTTGTATTACTTCAGCATAGTCGTATTACTTCAGATCAGGGGCGTATCCCGGATACACAGATACGAGATGGATACGCCGCAGATGCGTATCCCTGGAGTATATATGCATCTTATTTATTCAACTAGGATCATGCCCGTGCGTTGCTACGGGTGTTATACTGTCAACTTGACACTTTCATTCACCAAGATTATACAGGCTTCCAACAAGATTACGGATTAAGAGAAAAGAAGAAAATAATATGCTATAGTTACAAGCCATAGATTTTATACTTTCTATGGACTTACAATTTTTTAAACTACCTTTGTTTCTCACTGGTTAAGATCAGTATACTTCATATGAGAGAAATACTCCCCATAATTCTCATCCGACTAAAATGGATGGTGCATATACCATGAAAAATAGACATATGGAACTAACTGCATGTCAACTATAAGTCTTTCTCAAAGCGAAAAATTAAATAAAATTTATTTGTTCAAATTCAAATATCAGGACTAACAGAATATTTACATATTAGTGATTCATACATAATACCTCCATATACCATGAAAATAGACATGTCGAACTAACTGCATGTCAACTATATGTCTTTCTCGAAGCAAGAAATTGAATAAAATTTATTTATTTTCAAATTCAAATATCAGGACTAACAAAATATTTACATATTAGTGATTCATACATAATACCTTTTGTTTTCAAAACGTGTGCATAGTATGGATAATGTGTGTATAGTGCATTAGGAGTTCATGATTGACCAGGGTAAATTCTAAGGAGGTAGTGAATCAAGGCATCTGAAACATCAGGGATGCAATTAGCTACATTCATCAAAGCTCACAATTGCTTATACAATGCTCCCTCATTCTTGTTCCAGAAATAATTAAGGCATCTGAAATCATTTAGTGGCATTGAGCTCCTGCCTGCCTTGAGGCGGAAGTATGGCCCAAAGCTTGCCAATTTTCTTGTTAGTGGCACTGAATTCCTTCCTGCTGAAGCAACAAGGCCCCTGTGTTCCTATGCAATCTGCTGCCTGATTTTTTAGCCTGATTTTTTAACTTACTGACAGTTGAACAGTTTCAGAAACACAATAGAAGGGTACTTTCCATTGAGCAATATGGCCAAATCAGGGAAAAAAACAAAAGTGTGTAGCAGAGCAAACCCCTCTCCAGTAACCTCAAAGACAACCTATGGTGAATCAAATATGAGAACACTTTTCTCATTTTGTTAATCTAAGACAGCCTCGGTTGATAAATGCATCAAAAGACGAAATTCTAGATATGATAACGACCTCCAAGTTGCAGAAGAATGGTAAATTCAGGCAAACAATTGTATGGTGGACAGCTTGGTTGATAAACTGCAAATTCAGAACACTGCCACCGGTCTCCTCCACATCGGTGCTGTTGCGCCCGGTGGACAGCTTCCAACTTGGCTAACAGCAACTGAATCCCACCAACCGTAGTTGTTGTTTACTTAACCTGCAACAGATACAGAGAGCACATGAAAGAAATATTCAAAAGAAAGATGGAGCAGGAGCAGAAAGAAACATTCAGTTAGCAGGGGCAGCTAAGCATATGAAGACATAATGTGAACCCTTTCTAAATTTAAATACCGTGGTTCCTGAATATTTCAGTGGTTTCAGCGACATAGCACTACAAACTTATGTGCATGACTTCACTTTTGAGGTGTTCTTGACTCATGAGTGCCAGGTTAGATTCTGCCGGGGAAGCAGTTGGGTAGTAGCAGCACACTGTCTGGTGCTCGCAGTGTCCCGTTAGAAGGAGGTATGAGCTAGCTGAGTTCACCTAGACCCCAAGCTTACCAAGCTTGCCTCTATGGCGGCTGTTGAAGCAGGTCGGGGGAGAATGAGCAGTCAAGGAAGTAAAGGGAATAGGTGGATGGTGGCACACCGGTGGTGAATTTGGCCGGTGATGGCGAGGGGACGCATGGGCAGAGAAACAGCGAGCAAACCAGAGAGCTGGGTGCTCTCCGGTGCTGCCTGAGGATCCACTGCAAATTTACTTGGGTATCTCAGAGCTCTGAACAAACTGTGGATTCAGTCTGGGCATTTTAAATTGCATGTCTCTTTGACAACACAAGGCTCAATTGGCTTCAAATAGAACGACAGCTATAGATGTGGCGTACATCACAGCAAAACTTGCTGACAGGCTTCAGACAAAGAATATAGTTACGCTATTGTCAGATTCTCATCAGTTAAGAAGATGGCAGAGACCAGAGCAGGGTGTGCTCAAAATAAACACTAACGAAGCATGAAACAAAGAATATAATTAAATGGGAGGCAAGCATGAAACAAACTGAGATATATGGTAATATATTGATAAAACATTGGGGTATTCATGGAACTATGTCAACGTCATGATATTGAGAACTAAAAACCAAAAAGGTAGTCAAATTAAGTCCGTGAAGCCAATAGCAAGTTGTTGTTATACATGCAATAAATGTTTCTTTCATTTTTACAAATTTTAATGTGGATAGAAACTAAGCACATTTATCCCCTGCTGGACATGTCCTGTATATGGTATTGTCAATGTATTTGAAAAAAAATGTCTTATGTATGAAACCCTCTCTCAGGAAACATGTATTTAAGAATTAAAACCAAAACACAGAATAATACTGTTTTCATTTTATCAATGCACAACTATCGCAGACTGCACACCATATATGGCAATTCTATAAAGGTCACCTGCAAAATGGGAGTCAAGGAAGGACCCAAGGAGTCAGCCCCAGGCCAGTAGCAAATGATTCTTTGAGTGGCTCATGTTCGGCACACTAAAACCTGCTATGTCAGACCTGTCATTTCCACGTGACTAACTTATTGATGCAACTCTGAAATCAATGCACATAATTCTGAACTATCAGTAGTACTAAACTGAAATAAACCTAAGTTACTAAGCATGACCAGAGCATTATATAGGAGCTTCATTTCTCCACCAGCACAATCTGTGAAAATGTCAGCTATCAATATTACTAATGGGCTAGCTATCACTGAACTAATTATCACCACACTACTATCACTATATGTGAAATGTCAAGTATCACTCTACTAATTTCATTATATAGCACCGAATTTACAATACAAAATTTGGAATAGTGCCTTCAGACCTCAAGGCCACACAAGGCACTGTAAGCTAACACAGTGGGGCTAAAGAAATCCCATGGCACTAAAAAGTTGGCAGCCGTAACATACCTGAAATCATTCCAATGTAATGAAGCTGAGTTAAAAACTTTAAACCCTCCTGGCATCCTGAAACCTGTAGAAAATGTGCACAGAAAAAGAGATTCACAAATTATAAGGACATAAATTCGTTAAATAAAGTATATATCTTAACTTTAGTTAACTGTTTTGAAAACTTTAGTTAACTGTTGATTCCTAATTCTGCATTTCACATGGAAACATTTGGTTTTTCTGTGAACGGGGCTATATGGCTCATGTAACATGAGGCAAACAAAGGCTTGGAATGAAAGAGCAAACTAACCTGTTTATCAGAGTATTAGTATGTGACTCAAATCAGATGTAATATTCTCAAATGTGTGCCAAACATTGCTTGTGGCCGTTGTGGTTTTCAGATGAAGGAAACTTCCTGACACCCAGCTGCAGCAAGCCATATAGCATGCTAATGCACAAGTGCAATTTGATTCTTCATCACAATACATCATCCGGTTACTTGCTGACAACCAAATTATTGTAGCTTAGCTTTTTTTAAGCCTTCGAAAGCCTTGTGCTTACCAAATCAATATGGCTAAGTTTGCAGCTTCTATATTTTCTGGAAAATGACCAGATCGACCTGATTGCCTAGGCATAGTAGCCACTAAAATAAACAGAGAATTTTCAGGAGGCGAGAGGGTCAACTCGAATTAGATACTTGCAGGTTGCAGCTGTGTGGAATGCTCATTGGCATGCAATTCAGAACATCATCGCCATTCATGGCCTCTCTATTCATAGATTGGCACACCATGTCTAAATGTATACACATATTTCACATATCAGGGGAAGTGGAGAGGATGGGGAGCATTAGCGCTAAGCAGATCAATGAATACAGAACCGCAGGCTCAATTGAAATTAGATCCGATTCGAATACAAATTCACAAAGCATAAAGGGAAGAGAATGGGTGGGCATACCTGTTCACTGGTGGACAGACCTGCCGATGGGCCGACCCGAGCGCCTGGTGTGTTGCAGGTTGCGGCGGTGGAGGTGGCCTCGGCTCCAGGGGTCGGTCCGGCAGTCTCATCGGCGCGGAGGGCGGCAGCCGGAGGGACGCAGACGCAAGGAGACGGCGTGGAGGGCTCCGGCCGGAGGTAGGCGCCGTAGTCCTCGCGGAGGGCTGCGGCCGGACGGCGGTGGCGTACATCCACGCAGAGGGCTGCAGCCGGAGGGGACGCGTCCTCGACGGATCCTTGAGGGTCGAGCGGATGCTGTGCCGCAGCGCGGGAGCACCGGAGCTATGAGGGCGGAGGAGGCGCGGCGAGGTGAACGAGGATGTGCCGGGGCCGAGTCAACTTTGTCGCGGAAGGTGGGGAGCGCCGGTTCCTTTCCCTTTTTAGGCCTTGTTTAGATTGAAAAAAACTTGAACGGATAAATAGTAATTCTTTTATCTTATTTGAAAAATATTGTCCCATCGTGGGCCAATAGCCAAAAAAGATTCATCTCGTGATTTCAAACTAAACTGTGTAATTAGTTATTTTTTTACCTATATTTAATGCTCTATGCATGTATCTAAAAATTGATGTGATGAGGAGAGATTGTAAAAATTTGGAATTTGGAGCCTATCTAAACAAGGCCTTATTTGAAAATCGAGATCGGGGGAGCGCCGGGGAAGTTTTAGCCGGAGGCGAGGTTGGAGTGCCGGGGTGAACGATTCCCTTCGGTAATTATTAGGAGTAGAGATTATAGATACCTGGGCCGGTACCATATCTAGAGGTTGGATACGGCCCAAGCAGCCCAACAAGGAGCAGGCGGCAGGAACGACGCCGCCGCCGCCCAGCACCGAGAGGAGCAGCGCCGTTTTGCGGCCCCTGCGGCCCCGCCCCAAATGTTTCCCGCCATTTCGCCCCTCCACTTCCCGCCACCCCGCCTCCCGCTGCTCCCCAGATCCCTCGCCCCCCTTTCCCTCTCCGCTCCCCCACGCCAACCGGTCGCCGGCGCGCCGCCCCCGCTCACCGATTGCCCTCGGCTGCGCAGCGAGCAAGCAGCGGCGAAGCGATGGAGGAGGAGATCCGAGCGGAGTTCAAGAACAGCGGCTTCTCCATCGGGGGAGCCACCCCCGAGGACGCCGCCCAGATCCTCTCCACGCGTGAGTACAAGCCTCCCCACCTTCCTTCCCCCTTTCCCTTACCTGATTCGAAGTTGGGGCTGATTTATGTTTACATATATGCGTGTGGTGTGTGGTTCTGCTTGCAGTGCTGACCTACTGCATCAACTACAAGATGAGCCCCGCGGACCTCGTCTCCAACTGGGAGGTCTATTACCTCAACAGGTCAGCTCATCCCAGATAACAATATTGTAGCATCTTTTGCAACTTAGATTAGGCTAGTCTTAGTGATGACTATAGGTCATTTGAGTGCTCTGCAGAAAGGGGGTCTGCTTTCTATGAAATGTGATGATAAACATCTCAACACCAATGGTAGCATCTTTTGCTGTTGAAGTAAGCATGCCATCTGTATGGCTTCGCTGATTATTATGGATAAGATGTTCTTGCCTCAATGTTTATTTTTTTGGGTTGGAGCATAAACAACCACTTTCTATTAACTATGATCAAACTTTGTTTGATGTCTTTTAAATCCCATCAACATTTAGGTATGACTAAAATCTTGCAGTTCATGTTCAATATTCTTCTATCTGTATTAAGAAATGCCTCCCTGATGATTATGATTCTAGGGTACATATATTTTTCTTTTGTTCTTTTACATGATGCAGATAAGGAAACTGAAAGAACTAATTTATGCAGGCAATTGGATGGATTAAAGCTTGAAAAATCGTATCTTGATGGTTTTCTGTCACATCTTCAGAATGAAGTTAAAGACAGGATGATAAAAGAAGAAGCCAACCTTCACATCTACTCCAGTAACGATGTTGACATGTTAGTTCCACATCTCAGATTCATTTACATGCATGCTTGTCACAGAAGTACCTTCGTTTCTTATTTCACTGTCAGGAAAAAAAAATATGAGTATAATGTGGAAGTAACTGTTGCAGGCTCTTGAGCAATTCGCATGCAGATGAAGTGGCATTCCATGACACACCAGGCTCTAAACAGGAAAAGCCACCTGAAGAATTATCTAATTCTGAGTTAACTCCTCTGACAAGCGACAGACCATCATCCAGCAGAGTGGCCAAAACAAATGCTGATCGTATTACCCCTTTTGCAACACGAGTAAATAAATTTACCCAGCAGTATGTTCTCAATGCTGATAATGCAGTTAGTGTGCCAAGTAAAGACGCTGAAATCACAGAAGATGAAGTAATTAGAAGAATACAACCAAGTCAAAGATGTTCCTTACAAGTTCAGCGTTCACAGCCTGAACCAGGTTGCAGATTCATGTATGACAGAATGGAAGACAGAGTAAGGGCATTGCTAATTTGTTTTATTAATTGTCATAAGTATCTGCTCTTTGACTGCATTCCTTTTCCAGTTTAATTACTTGGAAGATCGGATACGAAAATCAGCAAGCTTGTTTTCTGCATCTGGGTTTTGTGGAGAACCTGCAGATGCTACCCTTGCTTCAGAGGTAATTGCACCGCCTAGTTTTGTTCTTTTAACTACTTATCATCACCCCTTTCCTTGATAGGATATCCAATTATTTTGCAGGAGAAAATGTTTGCAGTGGGTACAGTAGCTTGTGATGGGGAAGGTCATTTGAATGATAAGTCTATCTTGCTACAGGGCAGGTGAGTGTGCTTCTTGGACTCATTCATGTGATGATTTTTGCTTAGTCACCATTTTGTTATTTCTTTTGGCTAATAACTACAGAAACATCTTTTTCTAGTGTTCAACACTCCAGGGGACAGCGTGTGCGCCTTGACTTGAAGGATCTTGATCGCTTCTCTTTGTTTCCTGGGCAGGTAAGCGCAGCCAGTTCTAATGCCATATACATCATCTACTGAGTTAAATTAACACATTTAAATACAGGTGGTTGGTATCGAAGGCCACAATCCCAGTGGGCACTGTTTGGTTGCATCAAAATTAATTGATTCCATACCAGTCTCTGTGGATGCTCAACTTCCTAGTGCTAAGAAACAAGCTATTGATAATGAAAGCAACCAAAATTCTGATGCTGGCACTCTGTCAAAAGCATTGGCATTGGTTAGTTCCTGTCTGTTATTCGAAATAATGCTGCATCAAACATTTCTGCTTAAGTTTAACGAACAATTATTTTTTTTGACCGAAAAGACTGTGGGTGAGATCCCCACAGTATTCAACCTTTTTCATTAAATTTTAAGGAGTTTAGAGGGGTCTTACATACAAGAATCAGCTGAAGGCATCTAACCAAATACAAAAGGATGTCTTTAAATCATCCTTGAATCTACAAGATTGGAGCAAACATTGGCTCTTGAAATTATTAAACCAAAGAACTAGAGTTGGGTCGCGCCTTTCGAAGACTTTGTCATTCCTCAATTTCCATAACTCCCATGCAGCTATGATGGTCGCCTCAACAAAACATGGGATATTCTGGGTGCGAACAATTATTACATTTGTCCAAGCTTAAACTGATATCAATCCATTGTTCTTCTATTTTAATTATGAATCAAATGCATGTTTATACTTTCTTCATTTATTGCATGAGCATGCTCAATCAAAGGAGAGTACACCAATCATTAATAATTTAAATAATTACCATTTTACCTCATGTCTTTTACAGGTCATTGCGGCAGGTCCCTATACAACAACCGATAATCTGTTGTTTGAGCCACTGCAAGAACTTCTTTCATATGCTTGTCGTAAGCAGCCTCAGCTTCTCATATTGGTGAGTCCTCTCAATTCTGTACATGGGACAGCATATTGATGTTTGAAATGTTCTGCTACTGTACACATCAATTGTTCTTTGGCAGATGGGACCCTTCATTGACTCTGATCATCCTGACATAAAAAAAGGAACTGTTGATCAGAGCTTTCATGATATTTTCCATTTTGAAATTCTGAGAAAGGTGAATGCTGATTTCTGAAGGTGTAATGCTGGCACATTGCCAAATGCAATAGTTATTCATGTGTTATATGTTTTTGTTCAGATTCAAGACTTTACCCAGTATCTGGGGAACACTGCCCGTGTAATTCTCATTCCATCAGTGCGTGATGCTCACCATGACTTTGTTTTCCCTCAGGTTTGTATTTTCCCTTATTGAGATTCAGATCTGATTTAATATTTATAAACATGTTGCTGTGAATGTGTGCAAAGTTAGATGTAATTTGGTGCAACAAGTTTACTTCCAACATACTAGGCTTTAATCTGTTACTCTGGTAGTATGTGCAGATGAATTGTGTTATTGTTATTTAAGCCTTTTTTTAGTTTTCTCAGCACAAGCATGTCTAATGATATATCTGTACTGTCGCTACATGCAGCCTGCATTTGATTTGAATTTTCCAGAAGATATCACACATCAGGTATATGTGTTACTGTGTAAGATTGCTCTTGTGAGGTATTTGGTACATAATATCCCTTTGTTTTTAAAAGGTTTACATACATTTATGCAGATTACTTGTCTGGCAAATCCATGTCTCTTCAGTTCTAATGAGGTACGCTATGTTAATAGTTGTAATGGATAATATAATGGTTTGAGCATGCAAAACATATATGGTTTTCTTTGTCTATTATCAAATGGGTACGCCTTTATTTTGTTTAAGTTATTTTTGTTATTGTCCTGCAAATTAAAATTGAGACATGGTCGTTGAACACAAAAGAATCTTTTTCTCCTTATTGTGATCTTAATATGCTCCTCATCTCTGCATTTTCTCTCTTGTTGCATTTTTAGAAGAGTGCATTCAATGCTTAGGGATTACCAGGCCTAAAAGCTGCCACGCTGTTCCTGTGTTTGCTCATGAGATATTCTCCGAATTTGTAACTTATTGGGAAATGTTTTTTTCTCGAACATGAAGGAGAGCTGCGTGTCATTATATTAAGAACGGAAATTGTTTTATTAATACTTCTTATGCATATTATGAGCAAAATTCATCTTATATCTTGTTAGAAATGTGTTGACAAGTGTAGTCTTACCCAAAAATGTTTGCTTTGCTTCTTTCCAGATACATTTTGGCTGTTGTACAGTGGACATTCTGAAACATCTCAGTGGTGAGGAAATTTCTCGGAAGCCACCTGTCGGAAAGCCTGGTGACAGGATTGGTAGACTTGCCTCACACATATTAAAGCAACAAAGGTGATTCCATTTGGCTTTTTCATGTTGTATCAGTTGGGACGGATTGTGTGCAGTTTATGAGTTCTGATGTAGCATTCTTCCTACAGTTACTATCCTCTATATCCTCCTGCTGCTGGTGTGCCATTGGACTTCTCACTTGCTAAGGAAGCACTGGGGATCTCATCAGCACCAGATGTTCTCCTTCTTCCTTCTGATCTTGCACCATTTGTGAAGGTAAACAAGTTTTTAGTACAGGCAGCACATTTATTGTAAACTTCTAATTAATATACATATATTTGAATTCTGCCCATCCGTGAGCTCATTGTTGAAAAGGCAGAACTGTATATTTGAATTATGTGCAGGTGCTTTCCCTTGGAGAAGGTAGTGACGACCAGAAACAGTTTATCTGTGTGAACCCTGGGAGGTTGGCAAAGGTGGTGGCACATTTGTGGAGCTTTACTACAATGAGGGCATCGCCAAGACCAACGCCTCCATCATCCGCATATAGGATTACTGTTGGGGCATATCACCTAACATGAAAAGAGGCTCTGATTCATCTGCTGCAGAAAATTACCTAAGGCTTCTTCTCTTGTTTGCCACACCAGAAGCCCACCAAAAGGAAGGATTGAAGCAGTAAGATTTATTTTTGTGGCAAGTTTTCTTGGAGACATGTAAATTAAGCTCGGAAAGCCATCTCAACATTTGTTATCCCAGAAAATTCTGCTTAATATATGGCATTCCGTTGTAACCAAGTACTTGAACTAAAAAGATCATATTATTGTCAACTAACAACTGATCTGCTTCTCTTCAGTCATACTGTGTATATTAGGAATTGTTGGTCGATGCTGTTTTCGCCATAGCATTCTTATGGTTCCATGATTACTGATAGTTTGTATCCAGCTTGTTAACATATCAAGTTTTAGTGGTATGATCCACAATAATGCTCAAATTATAGTGGTACTTTTTTCTAACAAAACTAAATTAAAATGATATGTCTTCTTAATACATGAATTGTATCGGTGTATGTATCTCCGAACCATGACAACCATGACAGTTATAATGGCACGGTCCTGTCTTGTCTGTGAAACCACAATTTATATGCTCAAAGGTTCGTCTGAGGTCGATCCATATCATACTGCTAATTTTGTATATTACATACAGACAGACTGTCTTTTCTTCGAAAACATGCACTTTGGCACGTGTCTCATTAAGAAGAAGTGGGAGTGGTCAAAAGACCGATACAAAGGATTCGCACGTGTCTCCATATCATACAAAGGATCCATGGATTACCAACGAAACACTCAATACAAACACAAAGCAAGAAATATGAAGGGGGGACCTCCACCTAACAACCCCTGAAAGCTGAACTTAATAAGAAGATCTCGACACCTAAGTAGCCAGTAGTGTGCGGAACCGTAGCATGGCGGCAAAGCATCCGCCCAAACTCCCGACGGCCATACATCCGTCCCTACCTCAGCGACCTCAACGACCGATACCGGCGGAGATGCGTCCTCGGCGGCAAAGTAAGACCCGGCAGCAACATCCGCCCAAAACTCTTGACGACCAAGCATCCGTCCCCACCTCAGCGACCTCAACGACCAACTCCGCCGGAGACGCATCCTCGGTGGCAAAGCAACCCGCTCCTCCGAGTCATAAAGGCCAAAAGCCCCCGGACCACGGGCGAGGAGGACTCAAACCCCTCGGCGGCAAAACATCCGTCGGAAAACACCTCGGTGGCAGAATCCACCGGAAAAGACCCCAGCTATAGCTACAACACACAGTAACTGAACAGACAGACTGTCAAGCGAGTTTGCCCAGCTAAATAATCTGACAAGACTTCCCTTCCAAATTACAGTGAGGTCCTGCAAATTCATAGAAGCCATGGATTCTATGAATTCATTTAATTAACAACATACACACGATAGTGATATCCAATCCAGCAAACAAAAACGCGCGAACTGAATTTGCTGCTGACAGCAATACGAGGGAACGGAAATACTGCAGAAATGATCATTGCTGCTTGCTTTCCTTGTTCCTATCCCTTAAGTATGCCAGCCACACTCACAGGATGCTCACCGCTGTCCCGGCGCCGATGACGACCGTCCACGACGCCCACGCCTCAGCCGAAGACGACGCGTAGAAGAAGCCGACCATCCTGACGAACCAGGCCGGCCCGAGGACGGCCCTGCTGGTGGCCGTGTGCGCGGCCTAGAACGGCGGCGAGAGCCGGGCGCGTAGAGCCCGAGCCTGGCGGCCAGCGCCGACTCGTGCCCGCGCATGGCCGCGAGCGTCCACGCGTTCTGCGCGGCGCTCACGCTCGTGGCCTCCGTGAGCACCACCAGCGAGCGGCATGCCCCCTGCTACACCTTCTCCACCTCCAGGTAGTAGCCCCCGCCGGGGCGCGGCTGCCGCCTCCTGCTCCTGCCGTCGAACCCCACGCCAGCGCAGCCCACGGGCGCGGTGGTGGTGCCGCTGCAGCACATCGCCACGGCGCGCCGCCGCCCTCTGCCGCCGACGGGAGCGGTGGCGATCGCGGCCAAGGACGCGGTGGTGCCGCTGCAGATCGCGACGGCGCGCCGCCCCAGCAGCGGCACCCCGCGGCGACGATCCTGCTTCTTGGGCCCCGGCGGCTTCAGCGGCGCCGTCAGCGTCGGCGATGGCGACGGGCTGACTCTCGTCGCCTTCTTCGCGCTGCTCGCGCGATGGTGGAGGTGGTGGTGGCCGCCGGCGATGTTGTTGTGGCGGTGGCCGTGCCCGTGCGCGTGCGCGCCCGGCGCGGTGTCGGTGTCGCCACCGGCGGCGCTCTGGTCGTTGTGCTTCAGGACGAGCCGCTGCAGCTCCCGCCGGATGCACTCCACCTCGTACGCGTCGAGGAGCGTCGTCGGATTCTTCTTTGCCGCTGCCGCAGCGGCTTGCCGGGGTGGTGCAGCTGCCGATTGCTCCATGAAGATGACGATTGAGCGAGACAGGAACCGGGTTCCCTCTGGCGTCTGGACTCTCGTCTCGTGGATGCGTACTGCCTGCCACCACGTACGCCGGACGGCACCACGTATAAAAAGGAGGCGGCCTGATAGAGTGGGTACGCAGTGGCCACTGGCCAGTAGTGGAGGGTTTTTTTTTTTTTTTTTTTTTTTTTTTTGAGATAAGGCCAGTAGTGGAGTTGGTTCGTAAATCTGGAAGACCAGCTCGACTAGTCCCCGGTGAGATCACAGTTCACAACACTTTAGTATACGAACGACCACAAAGCGACGTGTAACAAGCTTAGCGGATCATATACGCCGTCCGATCGGGCCGGCTGGCGTTCCTGCTGTGCGGCCGTTGATTCTTGATTGGCTGTTTTACCGTAGAAGTAAACCACTAATCAGCTAGCGAGCATATTATTGATTCAAATATTTACGGAACTGGCATTATTTCCGACAGGAGGAAACATCACGCAGAGAGCCAGAGAGTGCCTTGGAAGCATCGCGGCACGACACACCACGGTCGCACCAAGAAGAACCGAGCAGATCGTCCTGGCGCCCCGCCCATAGAGAAGAGAGGCACCACGCGAGCCCGTTGTTTTTGCAGTTTTTGCAGCTGAGAAAACCGTGGGTGGATTATCGACAGGGCATCTTCAACTTTGGCTGCGTAACATGCATATGGGTACGAACATATTGTCAAGACTCGGGAGTGTTGCATCCCCAAGTGGCGAAGTACATTAGCAAAAGGCGGTTAAATCAAGAGACCCAGATGTGGAAGTAAACAGCGTGAAAACAAATTCTATTCGTGTTTTCTTTCCCCCCTTACACCAATATAGTCATACAACTAAAATTATGGAATCGTTCACACGGCTTTCACCTTGTTCCTCTCGCAACAGTCCATCGCCCGGTTTTCATCTCACCTACCTGCGCGATACCGATACCTGGACCATGTCCGCCTACTCACCGAAACATGTAACAATTATGCTCCCACGATCTCCCTAAAGCCGTCATGCTCGCCACCACTCGGTGTAACCGTGCTGAAACCCTTGGGTACTCTTGAGGAGGGCCTTCTACAAACGATGATGTGGCCAAGGCGGCTTGCGGCCAAGGAGGTCAACATATCCACATTCCGGGCCATCTCAGGACCAAGCTCAATGCTAATGTTTCAACGCCGCTCTCCACTGCCAATCTCAAGAGTGATCAGGCTTGTTAGAAACATACTAGCATGGGGTTAGTTTATTTGGTAGTTGATTGATAACATAACCATTAGGACTAACAATTTTGCTTGTATACAAGGTGGATGAGTTCATAGGATACAAAGATGGACTTGGTCTAGGCTATGGCGAAGATCAAGGATAAACACCTCGATCAAATGCAGATCGAAGAAGAGTATTGAAGATCCTAAAAGATAAGCAAGAAGCTCAGGACATGATACAAGTGATGCCCGAACAATTGGACGCAAAGAAATAGACACAAATGAGCACCAAAGCTTTTTGGTGTGCATTGAATTGAAACCCTCATGTGTGAGCGCTAGAGAAGTGGAGTGGGCTTACACATGCAGCCTTAGACAAACATGAAAGCAATACATGATATTACTTTCAGTCAGGGCACTGGAGTTCAACACCAGAGAGTCCGAGTATAGAGACATTGCACAAATACAGTGGAAAAGAATAAAGCACTAGAGCTCTTTAGTGATGCACTAACAAGTCGAGTTGAACGAGCTGCCGTGCTGCGAGCTTTTCGTAACCCCACTTCACACCTAACTGGATTAGAACTGGGTCAAGTCCATTCCAACCCTCGTTGGTTTGGTTCAACTCAATCCAACCCGATCCTTAAAATCACCAATCCAAATCAATCTCTATAAACAAACGCGGTTGCAGTGTTGTAAAAAGCACAACCAAGTAGGCATATACTTCAAATCTTATTTAAATTTATTTTAAAAAAGTAACGATGCATAGTAAGAGTCTATATGAGTTTCTAAAACCTACTCCTAATCTAGATTTTTAGTAAAATTTAAAAGACATTCTCCAACAACTCTCTATCTCAACTCTCAATCTTTTTGCACTTGGTAAAATCGATCTATTTTTTCTATCCTAAAATAACCATCGTTCTTGTTTTCTGAGAAATAATTTTGATTAAATATATATTAAAATATCAAAATATATTAATGTTTGTGCTACATAATTAGCATCGTCGAAAAAATCTCTAAATCTGGTTTGTTAACAAATTTATTTGAAAATACAAATATTACACATATTTTTATAAATCGTTAAACTTGTGGAAGGAAAACTGAAAATAAAATTTAATGTAAGACGGAGGGAGTAATTAGATATACTATCGACATGCCAACCTCCAGGTGAAAGAATGTACTAGTAGGAAGAATAAAAAGAAACTCAGAGTTCATGATGCGTAGTTCCGCCACTGCAAAAATCCATTGATTTACCAACTATTTTCTTTAAAACTATAGGAGATGCTCTAATAACTATCTAAGATCCAAAGCGTGACTTTTAAACCCGTGTTTACGTTGGAACCGACAGTAAAAAATTGGGGCTGGAAATAAAGCTGCAGCCTAGAGGACTGAGGAGCATCAAAAACGAAAAGTGGTTCGTCGAAATGTGCCTAGTCGGCTAGTCCTGTCGCGAACTCTTCTGATTACTGATTAGTAGTACTAATCGCTGCCTAATCCCTAGTACTCTCTTCTTCTTAAGATAAATCCAAAAAGCACCACCCCTTCCCCCCTTTCCCCACTCGAGTTTTTTTAAACCCGCCACTTAACCATTCTTCTGCACAAGACAACCGCAACCGCAGCTGCAGCAGCTAGTGCTAGTGCTAGACCAGCACGCGCTCTCGCACACAACCACAGTGCCGCGGCGTCGCGGGCGGAGGAGCGGGCGCCGGCCGGAGCTAGGGTTTCCCTGATCCGGCGGGGCCGCTTGATTCCGGCGCCGGCGGGCGCAGTGCGGGTGCCCCCGAGGCCGCGGCGGGGTGGGGGCAGCGGCGCCGCGCTGGGGGCTCAGATCTGGCGGGCATGACCGACGGCGGCGAGGACGGGAATGCGGCGGCGCCCAGGGCGCCCGCGCGCCGGGGGCGGCCCGTGCGGGCCAGCCTCGACGCCGACGAGTTCCTCGCGCTCATGCACGGCTCGGATCCCGTCCGGGTCGAGCTCACCCGCCTCGAGAACGAGCTCAGGGGTCGGTCTCACTCTAACCACCTGTCTGTCTGTTCGTTCATTTCGTGCTCTGGCTTTCCCTCGCCGCAGCGGGTTCTAGGGTTTGGGAGTGTTTATTTGTGTGCGGCTTTTTTTTTTGCTGGTGTCAGATAAGGAGCGGGAGCTCGGGGAGGCGCAGACGGAGATACGCGCGCTGCGGTTGTCGGAGCGGGCAAGGGAGAAGGCCGTCGAGGAGGTAATCCCCAATTGCTTTCTAGCACAATCTGAATATAGTGCTATTATGTGGATAATATAGTCTTCAATCCCTTGAGAGAGAGGAAAAGAAATGCCCCAAAAGGAGCTTGATGTGAGAGAGAAAGGAAGAATCGTCTGTTGCTATTTTAGGAATGTCCATTCCCTTCGGGTTGCATCTCGAAGTGATGTTGATTGTGGAAAATAGCCAGCTTGTGGCGAGCGAGTGAGCTAGGTTTGACCAGATTCCTCAAGAGAAGAATAAGATAAAAACAAAACTAGGTGTGCCCGACTGTAGTTTGAGTCCAACTGTCCAAGGAATTCGATGTGTTTTGGCATTTAGCAACAGTGGATTGTCTTACTCAGTTTGGCAGCTTTGACTTTTGTCCTAACTTATGTAACTGCAGGATAGAAATTTCTTGCCAGTCTTGAGGCAACAATATCATTATTCCTTTCGCCCATCATTTCTTTTGTTATTTGCTTCAAAAATCTTGTTTTGTCAAGACCTCGTGCTTTTAAGGATGCCCAAAGTAGATTTTCTACAAAAAATTCATAAAATTAATTTGTTCCAAGACAATGTTGTGATCATGTTAACTGTTTTTCTTCATTTTCCCACATTCTGGAGCTAATTTGTTACCTGTAGCATTGGCTTTCTGTCATGTGGCCTTAGTACTCCTTTGGGATATTGGATGTTTGGTTTGAAGCAAAATATGGCCCACCAAACCTTACGGAATTTAGCATTGCAACAAATTTGTCACCAACATACCCATAGGTGCCCAAACATCGGCAAGAGAATAGACTAAGGTTTCACTTGGCAAGGGAACCTTGCAGAATTTATGTAGAAAAACAGATACTTGCCAAATCTGATCAACCCAGCCAAATTCTGTTAAGGAAACAATGGCTCAGAATCTTGTAGAGCCTGTTTGTCATGGCCCCACGGTACAGTGATCTAGTGCTTGTATCGTTTCCTAAGAGGACTTGTATCTTTTTAACAGCTGTTACAACGCATAACCATTTGCTTCTAAGATATTTTAAAGATTCTACTATGGTTTCATCAGCCTCAAACTACCATGGTCCTTTTCTGAGCTTGGTACATTATTTTTAACTAACCTGATACCAAGAGAACACTTGGGCATGTAAATTCTGCTGCATCATCATATTTCACGATATTCTTAGATCCCCAAATATATTTCTTGGAGCTTGGTTTCCCTTCATTTATGATTCTGATGTGTCTAATCAACTCAAGTCATAGCATATGTACAGGTACCCTTCACATTATTACCAATTCAAGGTTTAAAATCCACATGCTTGTTGGCTGTTTTTTAAATTTACATATTATGTTGCCACCTGTTATAAATAATTAACCAATGTAATACCTCTTTAAAATTGGTCTGTGTGCTTTAACTGAAATGACAAAATTATATTTAACATCAAAATTTGGTTACCTCTCTTGGTTCGACGCTGATAATTCCAATTAGAAGTAATTTCGCCTTGACGTACAGGCAGTACGCTGCTTTCATGCCAAAGAAAGTGAGTTGTATGTTTTTCTAAGGTGTGCTATTCATAATTATTGATTGATAGTTTTGTTTAGTGATCTTGACAAAAAAGGTTGCTTTTCTTGGAGACTGAGTCTATGATTGAATTTTGTTTAATGGAGTGATGTTTTCAAGTATTATTTGGTAGCTAAAAACAAAGTGATTGTCAGGAGTCAGGACTGTAGTCAAAATTTACTTCATGATGAAATCCTTATTCTGTGCCTTTGCACTTGGGTCACTGGAAGAACGGCACATTCAAGAAATGAAATAACTGATGAAGTATTCCAGCTCATATGAATTCTAAATTCCTTCACTTTGAAAGAAATATGCTGCTGAATTACTTGCTATACGTATTTTTTAGTAAAAAAAGAAACTTGGATTCAAATAACTCCCTTTCATTTCTAATGTGATTGCATTTTGGCGGCAGCTTACAGATGAATTGGAGAAGATGGCTGAGAAACTCAAGCTGACAGAATCTCTCCTCGATAGCAAAGTACCACAGCTTGTCCTTACTTTTTGCTTGTTTCCTCTATTGATTGATTGAGGTTAACCAAGCCCAAAAACATACCTGCAGAATCTTGAAGTCAAAAAGATAAATGATGAGAAAAAAGCTGCATTGGCTGCCCAGTTTGCAGCAGAAGCAACTTTGCGAAGAGTACATGCAGCCCAGAAAGATGATGATATGCCACCAATTGAAGCCATTCTTGCACCACTTGAAGCTGAGCTAAAGCTCTCTCGCCAAGAGGTAATACTTAGTTGTCTTATCTGTGTTTCTGCAGATGTCTTTCTTAGGTTTCTGTTACATTTGCAAATATTTCACGGCTCTAGTCACCCTGGATCATCTAACTACCCTTTTCTAATTTTTCACGTATTTCCTGTGGACAAAATGCATGACAAGTTAAACCTCGTTTCAGATTGCAAAGCTCCAGGATGACAACAGAGCTTTGGATCGTCTGACAAAACAAAAGGAGGCAGCTTTGCTAGAAGCAGAGAGGACTGTGCAAATTGCTTTGGCAAAAGCTGCTATGGTTGACGATTTGCAAAACAAGAACCAAGAGTTGATCAAGCAAATTGAGATCTGCCATGTAAGTGGGTGCATGCAGTTTATTCTCTATAATGCAAACAACAATAACTTGGCATTCCAGTTGAATTAGTTTAGTGCCTAATTGATTGATTTTGCAGGAAGAAAATAAAATCTTAGACAAGCTGCATCGCCAAAAGATTGCAGAAGTTGAAAAGCTTAGCCAAACTGTGAGAGAGTTGGAAGAGGCTGTTCTTCAAGGTGGTGCAACAGCTAATGTTGTTCGAGATTACCAGCGCAGATTTCAAGAAATAAATGTAACAAACTATCCTTCAATTGGTTACTTCTTTTGCCATCAAATCCATGTCAATTTTTTACCCTTGTCACATGAACACTTGATTCATGCTTATGTTTATGATTTTATTAGGAAGAAAAGAGAACACTTGACCGTGAACTTGCACGCGCAAAAGTTACAGCAAACAGGGTTGCTTCTGTTGTTGCCAATGAGTGGAAAGATTCTAATGACAAGGTGATGCCAGTTAAACAGTGGCTTGAAGAGCGTAGGTTCTTGCAGGTATGATGGTTAAACTAGCCTTTTCTTTACCAATGTACTTTGTTAGCATTCAACTCTGCAAAAATATGCCCATTCTTTGGTGAAACTAAAGTAGCACCTGTTGGACATGGTTCTTTTCTCGAGTATCATATGATAGGTACCATCCTTTGATAATTTCTTGTTTCTACAGGGGGAGATGCAACAGCTTCGTGACAAGCTTGCCGTTGCAGAACGTACAGCACGATCTGAAGCCCAACTGAAGGTACATAACTTGTTTGTTACAGTTGAGCAGCCAGGTTGTGTTCTGCTGAATGCTTGCCTACTAGCTTTCTAGCTTGACATATAGATGGAACCTGTTACAGCCTTCATCTTATAATGCAATTTTTAGCATTTAATGAGTTAGTTCAGATGAGCTAAACTTCTGCACCTTACTCAGGAAAAATATCAGTTACGTCTGAAAGTACTAGAAGATGGACTAAGGGGACCACCAAGTGGCTCTAGTCGTCCACCTACTGAAGGAAAGAGCTTTAGCAATGGCCCTTCCCGTCGATTATCACTTGGTGGAGCTGATAACATATCAAAGTTGTCTCCAAATGGCTTATTGTCAAGGAGATCTCCTTCTTTTCATTCAAGATCATCTCTTTCATCAAACAGCAGCTTGGTCCTGAAGCATGCTAAAGGCACTTCGAAGTCATTTGATGGCGGAACTAGGTCACTAGATAGGGGAAAGGTCCTTGGAAATGGAGCTCATTTACTCAACAGATCTACAGATGCTGTTAGAGATAAAGAGACTAATGATAGTTGGAAGGGCGATATGGATGAGAGAACTAATGATAGTGCAGTCAGCAGTGCAGATGAAAAAAGTAATGAAACCACAAATAATAACTCAGCTGAGACAGTTTCTGGTTTCCTATATGATATGCTGCAAAAAGAGGTAATTTCTTTGAGAAAGACATGCCATGAAAAGGATCAGATTCTAAAAGATAAAGATGATGCTATTGAGGTATGTGTCCATTTCTTTTCTTATTTGTGCACTTTAGTGGATAGTCTATATATACTGATTATTTATGAAGTTTGCTTATCTCTTGTTGTCTGGCAGATGTTAGCAAAGAAAGTAGACACCTTAACCAAAGCAATGGAAGTGGAGGCTAAAAAGGTCAGACGAGAGGTTGCAGCCATGGAGAAAGAAGTTGCAGCAATGCGTGCCAGTAAAGAACAAGAAATCAGAGCCAAGCGGCTTGGCACGAAAGGCTCTGGCAGTTCGCAGCTGCTTCCTGGAAGGTACATTTTCAGGAATGCTACAATTTTTTTGTATAAATTTGAGGTTTTCATTGTTGAAATGCTCAATGCTTTTTTTGGGGCGAACCGAATGCTCAATGCTTGTGATACTTTTTGATCATATAAGTAGCTAAAATAGGTAGCCTAATACATATCTTGGAAGAGGTTGAGCAGTAAGTATCCTACATATTATTTTTACACTATCCATAGATGCTAGTTTTATTTCATGACACTTTCACTTTTATTTTCAGATATTCTCTTAGTTTTTAGTTCTCCATGTTTATCATGCCATGCAAAACAATTTGTGATCCTCGATAATGTCCTATTGATTGTCATAAATATAAGCACCTTCAACAACTGTATCTTTGGTTTGAAGAACCTTTGTTTTTATACAGTGAAATCTTTTGAAACAATTGATGTTTGTCTTATAGACTGCTGCAAGCTGGTGCAAAATAATGTCTTATCCCCCAACAAAAAAGTCCTGTTCCTTTTTCTAAGTCACATTGAATTCTGTTCTATACCTGCAGAAACGCACCACGAAGTGGGTCGATGCGCAACTTCCAGTGATGGCAGCACTAACACCAAGCAGCATTCTTGGATAGATCCCTTTCTGTTCCACCATTTGTTCCATTTCTATCCTATTAATTTTGTGGCTAAAATCATAGCACAGTGAAATGACCCAACAATACCTAGATCAGGGTAAGAGTAGGCTCGGATCTGAAATCTGATGAGACCATTGTGAGAGTGAAGCTGAGCCTATGTGTCTAACCTTGTGGCGCGCCCTCTTGTTTCCTTTTATTAGTCCAGGCAGTGCACCTGATGCTTGTATAGGCTGGGGATCTTCGCATGCCCAATCTGTAATGTAGCTTGAGTGCTCAGTTACACAGGACACCCGTTGCCCAGGTTGTGAATATTGTATCCTCTCACATGCTTTGTTTGCGCTGCTCTATTTGCCCTGTGTTTGGGTTGGAATTTTTAACATGGCTTCTGGCTTGTCTAGCTTCTGTTGATTAAGTGGTGACACATGTTCATCCGCATATATGCATCTAGTGGCAACTGCCGACTGATGTCTATCTTCCATGTATGGCAAGCTTCTGGATCGGCTAGACATTAGGGGGGTATAGCTCCTCAAAAATTTCCTGTAGTACTGTTTCGTTACAACAGCTGCGGCATTTGAGTGGAAAAACACGACTGTTTTCAAAATAAACCCTCACAAGTTTTATAAATATATGTACAATTTTTGTGTCTACGTGATATTATATAAGAGCCCTGCTAGTCTTCTATTTTGAGCAATCAAGTCTTCTATTTCGAATCCGTTTGGATGAATATGAGACCCAACATAATTAAAGGATTGGGATGACACTTTGAGTTAAAGGACCGGGATGACACAATTCGACAAGTTCGAGGACTGGTTGTGGACTTTACTCCTTCACTCTGAAATTTAGTTGACTCCTGTGAAATTTCTGCGTAGTTTTTCTAAAAAAAAACAATTTACGCCCAAAGGGGCCTAAAACAAAGTGACATTGCAGCTAAGGCCTTGTTTAGATAGTCAAAGTTTACACGTGTAAATTTTACATAGTGAAAGATTCCCTACTTGTAGCATTTCGTTTGTATTTGTTAATTTTTGTCCAAATATTAACTAATTAGGCTTAAAAGATTCGTCTCGCAAAGCACAACAAAACTGTGCAATTAGTTTTTAATTTCGTTTATATTTAATACTTCATGCATGTGCCAACATTTTAATATGATGATAATCTTTTCTTTTTTGCATAGTAAATTTTGGAGGCAAATTTTGGTATCTAAACAAGCCTAAAACTAAAACCCTATGAGCCCCTTTGGCTCGTATATTTCATTTGCGTCCTTAGGGAAATGGCAAGCATTTTCTAAATTTACATAGAAGATTATTATTTACATTTATGATATTAAATATGTATATGATGAAAATATTTTTCATAATGTGTCAACTTCTGCGGCATGGTTGGAAAAAGGAAAAACCCAGTTTCTAGATCGAAAGAGAGTGAAAATGAAGAGAAAATGACAAAAAAACAAAAGAAACAAAAGGAAGAAAGAGCAACTAGTCAATACTCCCTCCGTATCATTATTACGGTCATTTTAGCTTTGGACGTCATGAGGCTAAGAGATAGGATTGCATGCCCCCTGCATGTCCATGATTCGTACGTTTTGACATTGGTAAGAGCATCTCTGAGGGTTATGCATTTTTAGCTTTGCATTTGAGGGCATTTATAAAGTTCTAAATGAAAATGGCAAGGATAAAAAGGCATGATCTCCAACGGTTTTGCATTTTGACTTGGCACAAATTGATTTTGTGGTCCCATATTTTATTGTCCCGGAACTTTTGGCGAGTGTTTCTACGTCCGCGCCATTTCTTCGTCGCGTGCCGCCGGCGTAGTCGCGCCAAAATCGCGAGCGTAGTCTCAAGGTAGCCAAAATATTTCGCTTCGCAGCTAGTTGTGTCGTCGTGCTGAGGTCCTGGCACCGAGCCGTCAAGTCTTAGCGCTGCGTCGTCCAAGTCCCGACGCCGCGTCGATCGTCCAGTTCCCAGCGCCGCGTCGTCCAGGTCCTGGCGCCTCGCCGTCCGGGTCGTAGCGCCGCGCCGTCCATGTGGAGGCGCACGGGCGTGTGGGGTGGGCGGAGGGGGGGGGGGGTATTTGCAAAGCACGGGAGCCTTGGCATATATGCCAAATCTAGACCTCTAAATGCCAAGTTATGCAAAATAAAAACTCCAAATGCAAAACCGTTGGAGCCTTCTTTTGGAATTTTTTGGCAAATTACTCAAATGTAAACCCCAAATGGCATAACCCTTTTTTGAAAATGCAGACGGATGAAAGCGAAGAGAGAAAAAGGTTGCTAAACTGGAGACATACAAGTACTGTGGCGGTTGGTATACCTATATATAGACTAAAAATGACACTTATTTGCAGACACCCTCTCCAAGCTAAAACGGCACTATTAAAGGGTTAGTCAATAGAGATCCGTTCTTCTCGTGCAGATTGTTTAGCCTCTGCCATTATACTAGTGATTTGCGCGCGCCCATGCGCGTGAGTGATGGCCGTAGTTCTGGTGGCAAATGGAATAACACGTCATAGAGAAGCATGTACACAACAGTGGGGTTTTTTTTTTTTGAAACACATAAGCCATCTTTGTAATGCACACTTTCATGGGAAATAGAATACTTATAGCTGTAGTAGTGTAGTCTAAAGAACAGACTTGCACAATTCAGAATACTAAAAGATAGCGAAGAATAATACGTAGTAATACATACAGTAGTTAGCAACATAATGCCAACAAAAAGAAGAGCAATGTTATTCAACGGTCGTTGGAGCATCTCTTCTCTTGGCCAAAGTCTAATTTTATTTGGGAAGCATCAAATATGGTGCTGTCCAAGACCAGGTCTTCAAGAAGAGAAGATAGCTCACTACAGAGGTCCACTTAGGCTAGTCTCAATGCTGTTTCATGAGAGTTTCATGCACATTAAATATACTGATGTGTCACTATATTAATTAAGAGAGAGATGATAGAGTTTCATGGGAGCAGAGAGAGTTTCATCCCCATGAAACTCTTATGCACTGTTTCCAAAAAATTAATGCATTGGAAACTATGCCATGAAACCCCCACTGAGACTAGCCTTAGGACTGGTTTTTAGTGACAATAAGCAATGGAAGGGCCGTCAAACTTTCCCGACAGACTGAATCAAAGATGTTCGCCTCGTCCAAAGATGTTCACATGGAGCTGCAATACACAGTTTGGTCAATTAATTAAGGAAAACTGCAACAATGGCTTGGTCAAGGAAATCTGCTACAAGAAGCCAATGTTCGAACTCCATTGTGATGCAATGCTATCATGGAAGGGGACACTCAAACTTAATACCAAGATGTTGCCATAAAAATACAACAGTTGATGTCCCACTGAAGCAACAGTCATAGACACAAATAAATTGCAGAACATGGAAGCAGAAGTTCATGGTCATAAATCTGTCAATGGAGTTGCAGGGGAAGGAAAAATACATACCTGATGAAGTATAAGGCCAGCAAGCACCTGATGCCCCACCGATTTGTCACTAATTTCTCAAATACAAATTCCTGCAAATGGAGACTTACTATCAAACAAACAGTAGTAGCAGGAAAAGGTAGCTATAAGGCATCCAGACCAAGCCTAGATGCCCTTGGGGAACTAAAACACCAAAGTTGTTATCATTATACTCTTAGTAGGAAGTAACCATACATCTAAAGCATTGTAATGATGAGGGCTGTCGAAGCATTCTAATGATGAGGACTGTCAAACTGAACCATTATGTCTTACTACTTATATCAAAGAGCAACATGTTCTTAGTAACGCTGAGGACTGTCAAACGAATTATATGAGAAAACTATGAAACAACAAATCTTGCAGAAAAAAGAGGAATTATCAAAATAATCAAAATCCAGGTTTCTAGGTCTATGCTGGTTAGGATCATCTAAGTATCTACACTAATCAGGAAGCCAATAACTAATACCTTATCTGCATTAAAAAATAGAGGTAAGACCAAATCTAATCGCATGGAGATAGAAGAAACAACATGGCCAACTCCATTCAAAAAAAGATAGAGAATTCGATTCATTGAAATTTCAGAGTAGTCATAGTAAGAAACATTAGAGCCAATATGACTGGACCAGATGTTGGTGAACACTAATCATAAATTTAGATCTGATGATGTAAGTACTTTTGTGCGCAAGTGTGGACATTTTGGTCGATCCCTGAGGCTTGCTAATTAAAGAAGCCAATTCACTACTTAATGTGATATATCACATTTCTTAGCAAAAACAAAGAAGCTAAATAGGCAATGTAAAATACTATTTCAGGTTTTTTCTCATAATGTTTTTCACTAAAGTCATATAGGAATTAGAAATTGAAAGAAGGAAATGGCATTTACCTTATTTGCATATTCGTGTCTTCCTGGCACCCATGTGAAAGGACTATATTTTTGCCATTGTGTGTAACCCTGCAATTAAACCACTATTCATAAGCTTAGTGGTAAAGTGACCTACAGAAGCTCAAAATAAAATTAATTGGCATACAAATAGCCAAATCCATCCAATGTAACTATTCTCCACTGTAACAAACAATAAATAACTTGAATACAATTTACAGTACCTAACAAGCAGAAGCAATTCATCTCAGCTATTTTCTGTCATGGTCAATGATAAATCTGGGAAACATGTACAACAACATTATTCCGTTTCCTTTTGGTCATGTGAATAACCTGATTAGGCTCATTGAAATATGTTTCCCGCCTCAATACAGAACAGGAAAACATATTTTTATAGAGGGAAATTAAACATAGTAGTTTAGCTATCGAAGGTAAAGGTAAAAGTGCATGTTTGGGAAAAAAAAATAAGGGAAGATATTTGAAAATTTAAGGGAACATAGTTTAGCGTGTTAGTCACAAACCTTAGCCCTTCCAATTGTAGAACATATTTGAAACCAGTAAGGGAACACAGTGTAAAGATCTTCATGGAGACATACACCCACTGAAATGAAATTGTAACTCTTAAGAGAAAAGTGAGCAGTCAAAGGTATCAATCTATATAAACAATAGAGTAGATGCTAAAATAAACAATGGACGTAGGTTCTTGACGATCCTTAGTATTTTCTATAATTTATATAGAATATTGAAACTATATTTGGATCACTAAGAAATGATAAAGAAAACTCAATAAAGGAAGACACGTCTGTTGGCTAAAACCTACTTCCTATATTCCCTAAGAAAGCGAATGAGAAGATGCAACGCGCCCTGTGAGGCCATGTATTCTACAGCAAAAAATCGCTCACCAAATAGACTTCTAGCCAACACCCGTGCAAATCGGACAGCCTGCTTTTGCCAGCAAGAATGGCTTGAAAGTTCAGCCTCCATTCCTGAGCATGAGAAGCCTCAAAGGCTCCACTCGTTCGTCGCCATCAGCTGTCGCCACACAAAACAAATCACACAGCAAAGCGAAACTTCAGCTCGTTAGAGGAGGCATGGGCAGCGCGAGGATGGTGCTAGAGCAGAGAGCACTGGAACCTCGAGGACGCGCCGGCGGGCGGCCGTGCCGCCGGAATGTGTCGGCGCCAACCTGGAGGAGGACCTCGCTGTCTCCCAGCGGCACGGCGTCGTCTGCCTCCTCCGCCTCTAGCACCTTTGGGCCGCCGTTACAGCACATGAACACCAGCCACCAGCCTCATCTCGCTTCCTCGCATCCACTCGGCCACTGCATTTCTGCTTCTGCAGTTGCTTTTGCCGGAAGGCCTGCGAGCACAGATCAACGGTCGTCCACAGCACCGGCGAAGGAAGAGGAGGAGCAAGGGAGAGAGGGCACCCTAACCTGAGTCTGCTCGCGTCGAAGGCCTCGTGTGCTGATCTGACATGAGGACGGATGGATCCGGCCATGGAGGCATCGGATATACCAGATCCACCGGCGTGCACACCAGCTACAGCAAGGAAGACTTGGCCCCATCGGCAGCCTGCTCACCCACGGCCGCGGCAGCCTGCGCGACCTCGCTTGACCCTGTAGCCCGCACCCGCGGTGCCGTGCCGTGGACGCCGTCGATCCGCGCCCGCGCTGGTGTGCACCTGTGCCGTCGCATGGAGAGGGAGAGGGAGACATGGAGCCGGGAGGGAGAGAATCGGGGAGAGAGAGTGCAGACAGCCGGGTGAGGAGAGGGAGATTTTTTCGCTGAGCCAACCAGACGACGTACACAAAGAAGAGAAAGGCAATGGGAGCGACTAGCGCTCGAACGTTCAATGATTGAACGCTCGACGCTACAGGGCCCGGCCCATCTTCCTCCCCGCGTCGCGCGCACGCACCCCGCCTCACGTGCGGGCGCACAGACGACAAACACGGACGCACACACACGGCGCCCGCGACACCCCCAGACACACACGCGCGCGCGCGCCCCTGCTCCCCTCCTCCATGGACGCCGGTGCCTCGAAACATCATCAGATAACTGAAACATGTCAAAAATAAAAAATGAAACAACTTGATGGGAAAAAATGAAACATCAGGAAAGAAGCATATGAAACACAAAAAAGTATAGAACACAAAATAAGCAAAAAGACAAAAATCTGAAACAAAAGAGCAACGAGATCCCGAAACACATGGAAAATGAAATTGAAACAATATGAAAAACCGAATTGAAACAATTAAAAATCGAGAGAGCAACCAAAGCCCCGAAACAAAACTGAAACTAAGAAAAAACATAGAAGTCAAGTCTGCTGAAACACAGAGAACAAAGGAGAAAAACAGTAGAGGAGATGGGGGAGAGGGGAGGATTTCACATCGGAGGGAGCATCTCATCATCTCGTGCGCGAAAAACATTGAGAACAAAAGCGATGAAAACACCGAATAACCGGTCCTAGAACTGGAGCGGGGTAGGGGAGGAGGTGAGCAACATCGAGAGAATATAATCTCATTCATGTGTGCCTGAAACATCTCATAGTCGTGGCCGCAACATTGGAAAAAACACACTTTGAAACACGGCGGGAGAACTGGAGCGGGGTAGGGGAGGTGTGCAAATCGAGAATGTAATCTCATCATTTGTGCTAGAAACATCTCATAGTCGATGGCCGCAACATTTGGGAAAAACCCACTAAAACGCAGCGGGAGATCGGAGCGGGGTAGGGAGAGCTGTGCAACATCGAGAATATAATCTCATCATTTGTGCTAGAAACATATCGTAGTCGATGCCGCAACATTTGGGGGAAACCAACCGAAACACAGCGGGGCAGCAAAAAATACATTAGATCCGGAGAGGGAGGGAGGAGGGGAAGAGTGTGCCCGAAACATCTCGTAAAATCGATGACCGAAACATTGAAAAAATCTCACTTTGAAACACGACGGGGGCACCAAAAGAAACATTAGATCCGAGAGGGGGAGGAAGAGGAGACGAGGAGGAGGATAAATGGAACTCGTCGCCGGATTTGGCGGATCCGGGGCCGCCGTCGCTTGGATCCATCGGATCCGCGGCAGTGCCGCCGAATCCGGCCACCAAATGGCCGGATCCGCCACCGCCACGGCCGCCACGGATCGGATCCCGCCGCGACCGCCATGGCCGGATCCGGCTCCGTTGCGACCCCGTGGCCGGCTCCGCCCGCCCCGCCGCCGGGGCGTGCGAGGACGCGCGGCCCGAGGACAGCCCGCGCGCCGTTGCGGGGATCCGCCATCGGGGCCGCCGTTGCACCGCCCTCATCGTCCGCCGGGGCCGCCGGGAGGAGGGAGGAGGTGGCGGTCCGGGTCAACGGCCGCGGCCGCCGCCGAGATCTAGCGGATCCGCGTCCGCCGCCGCCGGATCCGGCGGATCCGAGGCCACCGCCGTCGCGAAATGTCGCCATCAGAGGGGAGGGAGAAGGAGGTGCGCGCTGCCGGGTCCGCGGCCGCCTCCGCTGCCGGATCCGACGGATCCGCATGCGCTGCCGCCAGATCCAGTCGATTCACGTGCGCCGCCGGCGGATTCGTCGCCGCTGCCATGGCCAGCCACAGAGGAGAGGAACCCTAGCGGCATGGGGCGCGCGAGGGAGGAGGCCCTAGCGGCGTGGGAGAGGAGGAAGGAGAGCGCGCAAGGAGGACCGCGCAGGGCGCGGTAGTGGCGCGCGACGGCGATGGGAGCATCCACCGGCGCCGACGACGACGCCGAAAGGCGGGAAGCGGCGGAAATGACGATGGGGGCGCCGGGGGGGGGGGGTATCTGGCACGCGGCGACGTGGCTGGCGCGTGCGCGCGGTGGGCCGCGGCCCAATTGGCGCGTTCGACGCGTCGAACGTACGAGAAGGAGCATTACTGAAAGGCAATTGACCAAGCAACTGACCAATGGGCCTGCTGAAACCCAACCAATGGACAGACGACAACAAAAGGAGCTGCCCAATCCAACAACGACAGCGCCCCGCACATGCCAGGCCTCTGACCGGACACCGTCCGCGCCGTCGGTCAGCGCGAGCACGGCCATCGATCCCGAATCAAAGAGTCAGCGTTCCATTTGCTACCGTGGACATTCTGAGAGCACGCCGTGGCCACAACAAGTTTTCTCTTTAAATGGCCCAGCCTCGGCATCCCCTCATCCCTCTCTCCTTCCAGTCTTCCTCCATACTCATACTCGGCCTGTGGCGCCGTGGCGGAGGCCGTCGAGGTCAGCTCTGGCAGGCGAGCATCCTATGCCGTACGGCCACTGTGTCTCGCCGTCGTTCGTCGCCGAAGGTACATTATCCATCTTCACCCACTCTTTGATGTCGATCTTTTGGATTAGGAGACACAGGGGTAGGAGCATTTGGCCAAGTAGCTTTACCTGTAATACTCAACGGAGGATCTTTTAGGGCGGTACGGCTCCTTCTTCTGGGCACAAACACAATGGGGAATTTTTCACTATTTCCGATCCAGCAGCGAATGCCGTGTTAGGATCAAGTGGTGCCCTTCACTTTGGCCCATTTCAGCGAAATGCCACACGGTGGCAAACTGGACGGTACAATTTAGCATCAGATGGAGAAATCTGTGCAAAGCATGCTTTGTTACAAGGTTTCCCAAAGACTCAAACTGCCAACCCTGTGCCTGAAGCCAAATGGCGGCAATTCATTTTTTATTTTGTAATTGCATAGTTGTCATTGTTAGGATAATTGTGGAGGTAAAGATCCTTTTAAGTTCACATTTTCGAGATAAAATATTTAAACTACCTGTACAAAGATGTTTTCTAACCATATCTGCATTCCGTATGTCTTGGCCCATGTTTTTTTCGCGATCATGCCATTCACCCGTTTTTCATTAAGAGAGAATACTCATGTTTGCTAGTCTGTAACCAACCACCTCATGCTTCATGGTAAAGTTTTCTTGTCACCACATGTAGCACTGATTGTTGATAGCAATGCATTTTTCTCTCTCTATCCTCATTTCTGAAACTTGGCCACAGAGGGGAGAGGAGTCAGAGTCACGTGGGGAGACAGTAGACGACTTCTAATCAAAAGAAGAATCAACAAGAAAATTTTAGATCTCATCAGAAGCCAGAATTTAACATGTAAAGTTTATCTCCATTAAGAAAAGTTAAAAAAGTTGAACAAACTGTAATTCAAATTAATAATTTGCAAAACATCCTATGTCCATGCCAGTTTACTTTTGCTACCGCTAGTGATACCTTGTTACCAATCTGTGCTGGTTCCAATGGTCGGGGGCTGAGATGAGACAGCAGGGATGGATGTTTTGTTATACTATCATGAACTCTTTTTTTTTTAGTTTGTTTATTGAAATCATTGGCACTACCAGTAGTGCTTGGTTTTATTGCTTCCATATATAAAATCAGACATTTTTTTTATTATTATTTTCAGGTAGCACCACATGTTGTCTTTTTAATTTAATTCGCTGGAGAGATAAGGACTTCATTAGCCCACTTTTCCGGTAGCACCAAGTTTGGTTAATTTAGTTTTTTTTACATGTTGTCTTTGAGCTGGCATCATCTGAAAGACTAAAATAGGCATCTCCAGCTGTTGGGATTCTATATCAGTACATTGCAAATACTCCTCTCTGAACTGCCCAAGCAATCCTCAATTTTCATTGTATGCCCACCATGCAGTTTCCGAAAGACCTCACTGAGACAGAATACAAAGTTCACCTGGTGAAGATAGATAAATATTCAGTAAACAAAGGGTACCTAAGATCTGCGGTGTTGTATCAAACAGAGTATATCTCCTATGACACATTTGACGCAGGTGGATATGACTGGGAAGTCCGTTACCATCCATTTCATCCTGATTTGAGCAAAGAGTGGATAGCATTTTGGCTTGGGCTACTTAGCAAAGTGTGTGGGAATGGGGTGAAGGCAACTCTTCGATGTCAGTTAGTGGATGTGACTGGAATTCTCCCACCATTTGGAGATCAGCGTGCCACCTACACATACACGAAGAAAGAGGAGTTAGGACCACCGATTTTCCTTCTAACACACGAGGACCTAGTAAAATTGGGTTATCTAAAAAATGATTCTTTGGCTGTAGAATGCGCAATCAGTGTTTGGAGAAGCCCGCAGGAAGCAGGAGCTAATGTTGACCCCAGTGCTGGATTGCCGTCCACTAATTTGCACCAACAGCTTGGTGAACTACTGCAAAGCCATAAGGGGGCTGACACCACACTCTTCGTTTCAGGTGAATCTTTCATGGCATACAAGATCATACTCGCCGCTAGATCTCCCATCTTCATGGCCGAATTCTTTGGGCCGCCCATGAAAGAGAGCAGCTCGGGTGTTGTAGATATCAAGGGCATCGAACCAGCAGCCTTCAAGGCTATGCTCCATTTCATCTACACCGACACATGCCCCGAGCTCGCTCAACAGCATGGTAGCCACATTGGGCGTCAAGAGTCGATGGCCATTGCACAACATCTTCTTTCAGCTGCCGATAGGTTTGGACTGGACAGGCTTAAGCTCATGTGTGAAGACAAGCTTTGCAGTGGCATCAACGTTGGCATGGTTGCCACAAATTTGGCTCTCGCGGAGCAGCACAATTGCTGCAGGCTAAAGACCAGATGCATCAAATTCATTGTTGATTCTCCTGCAAATCTTGAGGCTGTTTTGGCAACTGAGGGCTACAAGCATCTCGTGGCAAACTGCCCATTTCCAATGACTGAACTTCTCAGATCTGCCGTTGAGATGAGGTAGGTGTTAATTATTGCTAAAGATTTGCAGAACTTCAGCAAACCTTTTTTTTGGAGGTCCCTACACCTTGCCCTGACTAAGTTTGCAATAATCCTGCTGTCCAAGCGAGCCAACCTCTTGGAAAATTCAAGTATCTGATATGCAACTGTTGCACTTTGCTGAATTTTCATTTGTATTGGCATTATGCTAAATAATTCAACCGTACCAGTCAATTTTTGTGGTATTTGCTCTATCAAAATAACAAAGCAATACAGCCATATCTGATGGCTGTTGAGTGTTGATATAGAATGGTTTTCAGTCACATGGATGTGGTTCCAGTATTCTTCGCCACAACAATTCTGTTATACAACTTTTTGTCGATGACAAGTGATACATGCATTCCACGATAACTGTTAGATGCACTTTTTTGGTCGATGACAAGCATGCCAGCTCTTCGAAAAATTGAAGTATCTGATATGCAACTGCTGCACTATGCTGAATTTTCATTTGTATTGGTATATGTATATTATTTGCTAAATAATTACATTTCATTAAAAGTGTCACCTGCCATACTAAATACATCATCGTGAAGGCGTGTACTATGGAAAAGTGTAAATTTAATTTATCACAATGCATGCATGCAACAGTTGGATCCGACTACCTTTCATGATGTACCACTACATAAATTAAAAATTGTATAAATATATTTTTACCTTACTACCTTATATATGAGGTAATAGGTGATCATAGCCATCCAAATCCAACTCAATGGACAGTCCACAGTCAATTTAAAGTATCATAGCAAAGTGCAAAGGTGTTACATTTTTCTGTTTAGCAAGTTACTAGATCCCTGAAGTCGATCTTCCACAAAGAAAACTGAATGTTCACAAATAATGGAGCAAAAGATAATGTAGAAATTCATTTCAATTATCTTGACCTGTATGACTACAAGTGACTACTGCCTTTTAGCTGGTACATCATACTTAATTTTATACTTTGATCCTCTATCATATCTACTGCAATGGCGCCTCTCAAGCGAGCTGTTCATTTTTTTTAATAAAGATTCTTTTATTAAATTTTTAAGAGCAATACGTCGAGTTCATAAATAGTATTGAGAGCTGTTAATATTAGGGTTTTAATGTTTTGCGATTTGTGATATAAGTTATTTAGTTTGAAAATGTGTTGAATTGTATAAAAAAATACTTGCAAAATCTTGGAAAATTGAAGTATTTTAAGAATATATTCTACACAAAATTAGTAGCAAAAATATGTACGGAAAGCAGTGTAAAATCGAATATGACAAGTATTTTTAGCTCAAGGGAGTACTTTTTGGGTCATGACAATTCCTGGGAAACAGAGACCATGGAGCAAGCTTAACAATCTAGGTAAGTTATGACTTGATACAATCACTAATATTACCATCACTGCGCAAGGAGTCCCCTAATTTTGGCCTTTTGCAGATCTGGTTCCTTGTTATAACTTTTTTTTTGAAAGGGTAATTTTTTTACAAGGGAGTCAGGTTTGATTCTACAGCGGTTTTCTCCTAGCAGAAGAAGACAATGTGTCAATAAACTGGAGCAAGCAGGGAAAACTTGACGTGAAGAGAGATCTTCCCCTTTTCAACATCCAGCTTGGCGCCAGTGACCAGCCAGTATCCAGGACTGTCCTGTGGGCCCATGGTCACCTGAGACGTCTCGACAAACTTGAGCAGCCTCTGGGTTCCGACAGGCACAGGTGGGCCTCCGGCGAACACGGCGGAGTCGATGTGAATCCTCGCCGGGTGCTGCTGCTCTTTGTCAACGCTGGAGCCTAAGGATGCTGCGAACGACTTGGATAGGAAGCTCCCTTTGCCCGACAGCCTCGCCGTGTTGTGCGCCCATTTGGACTGCACCACGGTGTGCCCTGGCAGCTGGGTGTACAGGAGCCTGAGGTGCAGGATGTTGGTCGAGTCGTGGGTCTTGACATGCAGCTGGGCGCCGGAGACGATGTACGCCGCCGATGGTGAGCCGGCACTAGCCCAGTGAGGATCGTACTTCACTGGCACTGTGCAGACATGGGCAAACATTCTCCACTGGACCGGTTCGTAGTATCGCTCGTCGGAGATCATCTCCGATCCACGCCATATTGGCTCCATGGTTGATATTTCGTTGATGAACGTTGGGTGGTTTGACAAATGTTGCAGGTGGATGCCCAAGCTGATGATAAGATATTGACATGAAGGGTTCCAGGTTAGTTTTATGCAGTATGTTCAGCCAGGATTCAGAGAAAACCAAAGAACAGGACTGGAATATGTAAGTTCTGCTTACCGGTTATTTTTCTTGCCCTCCAGATGTAATCTCATCCCGGTGATTGGTAATCTTGGAACAATCACCTGTTTTCCACATGGTTAATGTGAGCATTTTTACAATTTTTAGTTTGAGATTTCAGATGTTCGAAATGTAATGAGCAAGCATATTTTACCTCACTGGAGCTGACATATAGCTTTGAACCTACAAGGCTGAAGTTCAAGGCCGGACTGGCACCTTGTCGGTTTGAGCAGGGACCAAGTGGTAGGTCACTGAGTACTGGAGCCCACGATCTGTGATGCTGGAAGTCCAGGAAGTATCTCAAATCTTCTATGTGAGGTTTGTCTGTTATGGGACAGAAGCGTGATGATAAACTTTTTAGTGTTTGCAACATAGCATGGATGGATAAAGAAACAAAAGTAAGCACAATTAACTATTGTAACAAGGCAAATAGGCAATATAGTTGTTGCTGAATTGCTGCTACTTTTGTTGCAAAAGCATGCACAATTAACTATTGTAACAAGGCAAATAGGTATATATAGCTTATGATTCATTTCACTGATTGCATTTTCTTCGACTTTGAAGTTTCTATGCACTTAGCCGATGGATTTGGTTTATGTGTGAGAGAACGACCTTACTTACATCTGAGATATAGGTTGATGGCATGAGAGAGGAAACCCACGCCAGTTACTCCCTTGAGAAGGGATGTGATGGGCACAAGCTTGAAGTTTATTGCGTCTGGCATTGTGGGCACAGTTAGCAGCCACTCTGAGTGGTTGCTTGCAGCTACATTCCCTCCCCTCTTGGAGTATATCACTGTCACACCCTGCATCAGTTCAGTCCAAACTTATTAGAAATCTGTGGCCTCTACATCTCCTTACTCGCTGTTATTTAGCTGTAATATATGTGAAAAATTCTTAACTAAATACCTGTTTGCAGGACACTGGAGTAATCATTCCTTGAAGCCTTTGCTGTGTCACTTGGGCATCAAATACATTGAAGGCTTCAGGGACCTGTTGCCATCCAAGTAATAGGAGTTCCAGCACATTTCAGTTCATCTTCATGATATTATAGTATTGTGGTGGATGTTATTTGATTCCCTAATTCAAGTCTGATCTGGACATAAAATGAACATTCATGATTTGCTAACCTTAAATTTGTGGTCCCTGGATTTGCGGTTTGAAGGGGGCAGAGTGCATGTCCCGGTGAAGAGCTGGTCACCTAGCTTGTCCAAGTGCTCTTTGATCTCAGATGGGGACAGTGGAGACGAGTTGTCCTGCTTCACATACACCACATCCTGGCCACCCAAACCCAGCCCAACAATGATGTGGGTCCCATACTTCTGGATGAAACTGCTCACAATTTTCAGAAAGAGAGAAATTTAGTCTTCACTGGATCGTGCGTCCATCAGTTCAGGAAATGGAAACTGCGTTCGGGCATAGATTAAAATCATCTGGATTGTGTTGTTTTTGTTTAGTCAGTGACTCAGTTGTGATAGAAATATACTTTCTTGTTTGCTTCTTGTTTATAGTCCTACACATTGATGTGACACCTTTAGAGTTGATTCATGCTGATGATGTGCAGACAGGAGAGGAGATATCTTCCATCTGTTGAGGACCTGGATGGTTTGAACAAGTCTAAGTCCTGCAAGGCAGGTAGGACCTGGATGTGCAGACAGGAGAGGAGATATCTTCCATCTGTTGCCGGCTGCTGCTTCTTGCCTGGTCTGGTCCCTTTTTCCACTATGCATGCATACGAGTTTTCACACCACATGGCAAACGTGTGGTGGACGATTTTGCACTCTTGGAAAGGACAAAACCATTATTTCTTGGTCACAAGATGAGGTTAAGTCAAGTCAAGCATAGCACTGCACTTGATCACCTCAACTCTTGCATCCTGTTCTATTTACTGTATATTACCTGTCTACCTCTCGTCCAAAGTACTAGATGGCATCACAAAGTTTATACAATTATTATTATTAAATTAAAACAAATTAAAATCTTTGCAATTTGACCTATTAGACATGGTACATGTAGTGGTACTTGGATTTGTACTGAGTTCATATTAATTGGCCCACCCTCATTTCCCTGTAACAATATGACTTTCTCATACTTTTAAATTTTAATGCATGATTTTTCTGAAAAGCTATGGCAAACCCTTGAATAGGTAACCATGTCAGTTTCTGAAAGGAAGGAAACTAGACTGAATTGGGTGGTGCTTTTGATCGCTAGTCCATACCTTGCTATGGCTGACGGGTCCCATGCCACCGGCACGTCACGGACGACGTGGTCGGCGAGGGCGAGCGGCCGGCAGTCGAGGCGGAGGTCGAGGAGGGAGATGAAGTAGCCGTCGAAGGCGAGGCACTTGGTGGCGGAGGCGTCCTCAGCCCAGGAGCTGCACTCCAGGTCGAAGCACGAGTTGAAGAGCCCCGACGGGATCTTCCCCGTCAGCGAATTCCGGTGGTTGAACACCTCGGACATCTGCAGCAGGTCAACATTGCAATGCTCAGGAAAATACACTTTCTTCGTTGTTGTTTACAGAAAAAACATTATTTTCTTCTCGTTCATCAGCTTAATGGATCAAGACAAAGTGTATCACTAGTCATGCGGCCCTCAGTGTATTTTGATCAGAAATTACGTTTTCACGACTTTTTTGTTTTCTGAAGAGAAGAAATTGAATGAAAGATGAAATAAATTACGTCACTTTCGTGTAATAATAATTAGGTAGGGGTGCTGTTTTTCTACCTGACAATTTTTTTCCCTCTAGTATGAAAGAAACTTGCCAGCAGAAGGAAGAAATAATGACATAGTATCATTTTTCCACACTTGAGCAATTTTTTAAGTTCATGAATACGCAACACTGGTTGATTGAAATTTGACTCATTTGGCACAAAATTTCCCACTTTATTACCAAAAAAAATCATTATCTTCAAATATTCTAAAAAAAATCGAAATGAAAATGCTATCAAGTTTCAACAACAAACCTTATTGAACTGGAGCACGTCGGATTTGAACCTGATCCGGTCGCCCTTGCCGCACTTGACGTCGGCGGGCACATCGGCGACGACTCCGAAGCCCGGCACGACGACCTTCTCCACCGTCGCCTTCTTGCCGGTCCTGAGGACCAGGCAGCCCCCGGCATCCTTGCAGTGCTTCAGCCTCAGGTCCCCCGTCATGTCGACGCCCCTGCCGAGGCATCTCACCGCCTTCTCCACGGCTGCCGCCGCCGCCGCTCCGTCGCCACCAGCCATCGTCCCCCAGCCGCAGCCGGTCACCTCTCTGCTCCTAGGCATGTCTTCTTCCGATGATGCGATTTGAGGTACCATTGTTTTTGAGTACGAGCTTGTCAAGAAACTTGCCCGGAGAAGTTCTGAAGTTGCTCAAGATGTCAAACAATCAAGCAAGGTTGGTGATTGGAGTTTGAAACTTGTGGCAGCTGAGAATGAGTAATGGAAAAATGAGATTCCACTCTGGGGGTTGGTTTATATAGGGAGAGGAGAGAACGGAGAGTCGATGACAGTGGGAACTAAAACAGGGTTAGCCTAGGTTGACTGCGATTTTATTTTTTGTCGCATTCTTGAATGGAACCAGAAGTCCAGAACCACTTTTGTCATTATTTTTTTGAAGGCCAAGATTTACCCCTTCCCCCTTATTTGATGGGCACCGCCGCCAAAGGGCAAGGCATCAGGTTGTCTTTTTTGGACAGCTTCAAGCCTTCAACCGCTAGTTTATGGGGCACCAATAGGCTCCAGAAGATGAAAGGAATTATGGATAACCATCCAATTTTTTTGAAGGGAAGCTCGTATTCCATTACTCAAAAGGTACTGAATCTTCAGCATAACTCCTGGATCAGACGGCTAATTGTTCGGTCAAAAAGACACCAGACGGCTAATTGGTAGCCAGATGTTAGCCATGAACTACTACATATCCATCCTATAAAGAGTATTATTTTAGTTTTGTCATAAGCTAAACAATCTTATATTTGACTAATTTTATATAAAAAAATTACCAATATCTATATTTTTTCATATGAATTTAATTTTATTACTTCCTCTGTCCTAAATTATAAGTTGCTATGACTTTTTTTTGAAACAATCAATTTTTCTATGTATCTAGATAGAAAAATGGATAAGCAAAAACATCCATTTTCCCCCTTTCCCCGCTCTTGACCTAGGGCTACAGTAGCCCTAGGGCGATTCGCGGGCGACCGGGGGGAGTTCGGCGTCCCCGCCGGCGATACGGCCGGCCCCTCCCCTCCGGTGGCCGTCGGGCGCCGGAGGAGGAGGGGACCGAGCCTCGCCGTGCGGAGGATCCTTCGAGCGCGACGGAGGCGGCGGCGACCCCGACGGGGAAGACGGCGTGCTCGTGCCCGGCGTTTGGCTCGTGGGGAGTGGTGTCTAGTCGAAGGCGACGAGAAGGAGGCGGCGCCATCGAATTGGAACAAGGTACTCCGGATCTCCCTCCTTCTCGGCGGCGTTCTCTTCGGCGGCGACGGCGGTGATCCAGTGAGGGGTGTGTTTAGGTTTAGGTTGAGCTTCTCCCGGATCCGTTGTCCCTGCGTGGTGATGGACGGGGTCGCTCCTAGGGTTCGGAGTCTAGGGCCGTCCGAGTTTCGTCTTCGCTCGGTAGCGGTGGATCTGGCGGCTCGGGTAGAGTTGTTTGGTTCAGGTAGGAAGATAGCTGTGGGATTCGTGGTGAGAAGGCGAGTGGTTTGTGCTCGTTCCTCTTCTATCCATGGTGTGCCTTGATCCGGAAAGGGGAGCTCGGGGACGGACGACTCATGGGTGCTCGGGAAAATCTCATGCTCTCTTGAGCAGACGAGTACTTACGGCAGCCTGCCTCAAAGCCGCCACACGGTGGAGCTCCTCTCGATTCGGGATCCAAAGGCGACGAGTGGATTAGGCGGTCGACGACGGCGAACCTCGAATCGGGTCCGACGACGCTCGGGGTGCGGACCTGACCTATGGGCGTCCACCAAAACTTTGGGCTCATCTGAGCGATTGGACGACTACGGCGGTCTGCATCAAAGCCGCGACGCGGTGGAGCGAAGTCAGGCCATGGATTCGACGGCGGCGTCCGGAGTCGGCAGCCGGAGAAGACGAGTTCGAGAGATTTCCGGAGAAGGATGGTTAAAGGACCTGGTTGTAATTTCTGTTTTTCTTAGGGTCTTTTTAGTAAATTGGAATGGATAGCTGTCCTCTGTATCTGTCTACAGTGTACCCATCTTTGTATTGTACTGTGTTCCGTATTAATACAGGTATACTTTCAAAAAAAGATAGAAAAATGGATGAACCAAAAAAATTAAAGCGAGTTATAATTTAGAACAAAGTGAGTATGTAATATTTTTTAAAAAGATTTATGTAAGTACAATGCAGACGTTTAATACGCACGTACACCCACACCTATAAAATATATGTATGTAAACCCTACCCTTATGAGCATCTTCAAAAGACCTTGCCGACACATCTCGAAATTGATGAATTCACCAGAGATAGCTGGCTCGCTGTCGACGGAAACATTGGCTATCGTTAATATAAATTTAGCTAGGTATTTAGATAGATATGGGAAAAACTTTGACTTAGAAAACGATAAAATATAACTCTTCACGAGATGAGAGTAGCCAGCTCACTAGTTGCTGGTGGATTCAAAAAATAATTTTTGTTACGGTGGCCTTCTATTGGCCTGACTAGCCGCCACCGCCAGCTGACGATTCATCAACGTCCTTGAAGCTTCCCAATTCACGTTACCTACCCAAAATTTTCAAATGGTTTTGGTGTCAAAGCACACAACTGTACATGAATGCACGTAGAAATATGACCGTGTCATGGCATTGAGTTATAGGACATTCCATTCTGTACATCGCCACAGTTGGTTGACATTTTTTCCCATCTGAATTTTTTCGAGGCATGTGTTTGACTTGAATTTAAAGACAATTCTTCCTTTATATAATTATATCATGCGGTTTTAACATTGTCTAATAATTATCTCTGTACTTCTAGTATACATCAACACTGAGAAAACATGGTAAACTCAAATGAAAATTCCAGCATGTGATTTTCAGCATAAATAAATCATATATGTCTGCCGTGTTATCACCTCAGTTGCGACTCGCGAAAGCACAACTTTTAGAGCTCTAATAGTCGATTCAAATAATACTAGCAGCTAAAACAAAAAGCACAGTTCCTAAGGTGGCAAGGAAAAAAAAGACAATGTCTCATAGGCAGGGGCGAAGCTACATTGTACACATTGGGTGCACATGCACCACCCAAAAAGCTGAAAAACAGTGATATTAGTTAACTAAGGTGGCAAGGAAAAAAAAGATAATGTCTCATAGGCAGGGGCGAAGCTACATTGTACACACTGGGTGCACATGCACCACCCAAAAAGCTGAAAAACAGTGATATTAATTAAATTTTCACCATATATGCACTCCCATAAAACATATCTATGCACCCATAAGGCAAGTGCACCACCCTCAAATTTACTCGCCACTGCTCATAGGAACACTTGTTTCTCACTCGTGAAAAAAGGGCACGGGTAAATCTGAAAGGGATCTAGTAAACGGGAACGTGCTCTCACGCGGTCACGACGAGGCGAGGCCAGCTACCGTTTCAGAACCAAAGATCGGTTTCACACCGCCCCACCGCTAGACTCCCAAAACCTTTGGAACCCGACCCGACCGTCTTCAGTTCAGGTCAGGTCAGCAGTCAGCCACTCAGCCTTTACCATGGTCCCAACATAATTACATGGATATGACACAAGATCAATGCTGCTTCGAGCCATCGACTGCCACACACATCGCAGACCTGGTCTTGCGAAAATCAGTGGACGTCGCTACAGACAGCAGAGCGAGCGGCTTCCAGTTGGCCTGTCGAACCCGGCAGCGGACCCGGTCTGTGTCTCCATTGCAAGACCTGCCTTCGGTCTCTGCCCAAGAATTTCCATGCACATGAGTGACATATCATTATCAATACCATCGGCGAATATCAATATCATTGGTGGCGATCGGTGAGTCTAGAAGCGGCTATGTTCGTGGTACACACAACAAACTCAAATCACATCAAAACTGCATCAGCCAATCTGACTAATAACAAAATATCAGATTTGGTGCCACGTGATTCGTGCAGGAAAACCCACACATAGATAGATGGCCACAAGTGCACAACTCAGTGATAACAGCGAGCTGATGTTTTGGCTGCCACAAGAAGAATCTTTGTACGTCATTTTCACCATAGCATACCTATGAGGTACTACCAAATATCAATCCCGCCAAACTGAATGCTGATCCATTGTTCCATAGCCATCACTGAATAGCAACTGTGGGAATCCAACAAGATTATCAACCCCTGCTGCTCGTTTAAGTCATAAGGCAAACTCCATCTCAGCTCGTTTCAGGACACGTGAAACCATAGAGTAGAATTCAGGTTCTTCTTCTTTTATTTGGTCGAGTGTGGTGGATTCATGGGCGTCGGCCTGCATATAAATAGGAGAAGGTGAACAACGGCCCATTGAGAACAGGAAAATCCTCCTATGCTACTGCCATTTTGGAATTCAACTATAATGTGCCATGATTACTCATGACTTCTTACCTCACTAAACTTGAGAAGTATTAGGTTTGAGATGCCAGCAGCCTTTGATTTGTCCCACCTATAACAAAAATAAGAACAAAACAATAACAGGACTTATTGTAAAAAAAACTATCTCATCAAAATAAACACATTACCAATGACAAGCCACTTCAGAGTCACAAGCTAACATGACTACTTAGCAAGGATACAATTCATATTGCACAACATAAAAAGTATGACAGACAGTCAGACACCCTATACTCTATGCAGGTTGGATCTTGCCTTTGCTTTATCAAATCAGATATGCTGGGTAGTACCACACAAAGCATGATGCATTTCAAGCCACGCTATCAGTTAGAGAAGGAAGCATACCTAACAAGCATTAGTTCATTGACAGATCTCCACATTTTCCGGCCAGTGTCCTTCTGACTTTGGTCTCTAGCACTTCGACCATGCCACAATTCTTTGACGATGTACATTACCTCTTCAGCATCTACCTTTAGATCGGAAAAGAGGATGTTAGAAATTTACAAAAGGATTTCACAATGTATGAAGGTGAATTCCTTCTTCACATGTGCTGGTGACAATATAAATAAATAACACCTCCAATACATAATGTTCGAAGAAAATATCTTATTTTCAGAATACGACATTACTAGCAAGAAACATAGTACCAGAACTTGCTCGGCTGTCCCATATATCAGCTCCTCATGCTCAATAAGACGCTGATGAAGTATACGGTAATGATCCAAATCCAGGTTAACAACTGGCTCAGTTTGCAAATCTAATCCAGCAAGCTGAGTAACCACATAGGAGGCCATAACCTGACCAAATATTGCAGGGATGGTTCCCAGCACTGGTATAATGCGAACCCTAAATCCAGGCACAATCTGTGGAATAATGCATAGCATGTTGTCAGTAGTCATGTACACACACATCATGCACTCCAAATATATAAGCAACTAAGTGTTCTCGAGGAACTTAAAACTCTCTGTCACGAAAATTTCTTGTTCAGAAAATCACAAGAAAATGAGGTGTCAGAAATAGAAGCATGTAGCAGGAGGATGGTAACGCAAGTCCTAGGGAGCTGACCTGGTAATCTGAAGGAGTTTCCTCTTCTTTTGAAGCTTGAAAAGGAAGCAGCTTTGCTTTTGGCTTTTCCAGTGAAAACACTATTGGTATTCCACCCTCAATTCCATGTTCTTTCTTAAGCCTGTACCTCACCTAAAAATAGCAATCACAATAGCCCATTTGTAGAACATCTTAACATGTCAGTTAACTAATGACTGAAATGACAGTTTACAGATGGAGAGAATTTTTGTAGGTAGTATCAAACTAACCGATCGAGAGAGGGGATCATTGGTTGATTCTCTCAAATCTGCAACACGAATTCTGGTGGGGTCAGCTCGAGCTCCAGCCCCCATTGCAGAAAGTACCTTCAAACCTCTGCGTACACAAGCTGCCAGGAGTGCCACCTAAGGGGAAAGAATATTTCAATGGTTACAAACAATGAAGACAAACATTGACAAGCTTACAAACGATATATTCATAAGTAATGTTCAATGAAGCCATTCGGGCTAAAAAAAGGTTTGGACTGTCTATGCATGTTGGCTTTCTGTATCTTGATCATCAGAATATAGAGGTAAGGGAAATTCGGGTTTATAAAGGAACTAGTTTGTCAAACAGTGTACTAGTACTGCCAAGACAGTCTTTCATCAAATTCAAAGCATGTGGTGTTGGACGGAGTATTAAGTTAATAACAACAACAAAAACTCTTAGTCCCAAGCAAACCACAGAACATCTAGAAAGATTTAATGCAAGCCATGCTTGAATACTGTATGTCTGCATCTAAACATGAAATACATGGAAGGACCTATGTATTTTCAATTTTACCAGAAAACGTGCACAGTACATTTTTCATTAAGGAGTTGCATCAAATGTGAGCAAACCATGGCCTTCAGCTCTAAGCAGGAAACTAGTAAATGCAAGAACTTGCAACCTGTAACTACCAAGAGGGTAGGGGTAACATAAAATAGGGGGTTGCACCAATGGAAAAATTAAAGCTGATGTTTCAATACTAGTAGTATTTTTTACCTTGGTATCAATGTTATCTATGCAATCAAGAACAAAGTCAGGCTGTCCAGAAAGAATTTCTGCCTCAGACGATGCATCATACAATTGCACTCTTGCATCTATTTGGCACTCTGGGTATATCATTGAAAAATGCTTCTTGAGGCATAATGCTTTTGAAGTTCCAACGTCATCTCTGGTTGCCACAGCATGCCGATTTAGTGATGAGAGTGATACCTTTCAACATATCATGAGTGCCTTGTTAATGCCCACCTATTATAAATGCAATATGTCACTTACAAAATTATAATGTTCACCCACCCATTTGATACAGCTGTAAAAGCTACTTAGTATACTTTGTATGGCTATATATTGTCCTAGTTTTATATTAATTAAAATGTAAGGGAACCAACTAGATGATTCAATGATTCTAGATCTGGTACAGTTAGATTCGAAAATGAATCCAACATACGACCATGCATTCCATAAAAATGATATCAAATAAATTCTTAGTGTGTTGACAATTCTCTAAAACCAAGAAAAAAAGAACTACTATGTGAACTTCTTAAGTGGTTTTATTGACCATGTGGATTAACTCAGAAATGGCTTTAGAGAAAGTTGGTTTAATTGTTTATAAGAAAAATGGTTTGCAGTTGCCATTCTTTTAAGATAAGTTTATACTACCTTGTTCAGATGGGCCTTTAACCATTGAGAACATGAGATGAGAGTTTGTTTTGAGTTGAAATAACTAAGATTGGCATATAATATGTATCTTAGTCAAAACAAGATTTTTCGAGTCCTAGTTAAATCCTTCATAACCAAACAAGATTTGTGGTTGTTAAACCAAGAACTATGTTTAACTAGGCACATTTCTAATTACATAGAGAAACAAAAGAAAACAAAGTGCATCCAAGTTTTCATAAAGATACAATGTATCCACATCTGGAACACAAATCCACACCTGATCAAAGTCCACAAGAAGCAACCTGCCAATACCAGATCTCAGGAGCATTGAAGCTGCATGACTGCCAACCCCTCCAAGACCAATGACCACAACATAGGATTCAGTCACTTTCTTCTGAGAGTCCAAGCCAAAAAATTGTATATTCCTACATTACACAAGTAACAGAATTTGGTAATCAGAAACACAACACGAAAACAGCAATATCCCGAGCATATTTGGCTCAAGGTACTCAACACATTAGAAAATGTGGCAAAAGTTTTGTTTGTAGTGAAAATCACGAAATTAACAGGTGAACTGCTAATATTAAGCTACGCACAGAAACCATAGAACATGATACTTCACTTTCTACACAGGAATATCAAATCATGAAAAGCAAAATTGATTGATGCAGCAATAAGTTGTATCAAGAAATGCAGTTATCTCAAATTTGTATATCGATACCAACAAAATGCGGAATTATCTGGTTATCAACAATGACTAACTGAATCAATCAAGCAAACAGACAGCAATACAGGGCTTACTAAGGAAAGAAAACCAAAAAATGCAAACCTTGTAAGCTGTTCAGAGACCACCTCATCAGAGAGAAGATCCGAGCAACCAACAGCGCCCAGATGCCTGTTGGCCAGAGCATTGCCTGATTGAAGCGAACAATTTAAGATAACTTTGGAACACACAACCAACATCGCCAAGAATTAGTGATTTCAACAACAGAAACACAAACCTATCCTAAAATTGCTACTATCGTTTCCCAAGACGACAGAATCTACAACCAGTACACGTTATCCAACTGCTAAACTGCCAACAGGAGGCGTACCAGTCGCCATTCCATTGTATTCCAGCAGGCTCCGCACGTACCCCTCTCTCCGCTTGGATCTGCGCGCGACATCGAAGCGAAGCAAAAGCGTCAGCGGAACGCTCCGCGGCATCCAATCCATGTCCAGCTTGGCCTGCGGAACGGGGAAGTTGGGGCCGGTTACCTCGAGAGAAGATTCATGACAGCGGCAGCGGAGAGCGCGCCTACGGCGGCGCCGGCGCCGGCCGCCAGGAGCCACTCCTTCGCCCGCTCTCCCATCTCCGGCCGCCGCCGCCGCCGCCGCCGCCTAAAACCCTTGGGAAGGTGGAAAAGAATCGCCGTTTCGAGGGTGTCGGCGCGGCCCGCTACGATCTGATGACTGCCGTTGTAGAGTCAGACGAAGGGCCACGAGTTTTTTTTTTTTTTTTTTTTTTTTTTTTTTTTTTTTTTTGAGCTGATGGGCTGAAAGACCTCATCTTAGGGTTAATTGAGTAGGCCTCATCTTGGGGTTAATTAAGTATGGGCTGTCTGCTCGATAGGCTATGTAATAACTACAGTACATAGGCCTCGTTTAGTTCATTCACCCCAAAAGTTGAAATTTTTTCACTCTCCATCACATTAAATGTAGGTAAAAAATAACTAATTACATAGTTTAATTGTAAATCATGAGACGAATCTTTTGAGTCTAGTTAGTCCATAATTGGACACTAATTGCCAAATACAAACTAAATGCTACAGTTGTAAGTTTTTTCAACTTTTTGAATCTAAACAAGGCCTAGACTAGATAATTTCCCCTAAAAATAGGCGGGATATTTTAGTTGCTTAATAATTAATGTAAGTTCCATTAGTTAAGGTGCTTAAGCAAAAATTGCCGAGGTAAAGGAACTCTTTTTTTCATAAAAAATAAAGATTTTTATTAACATGCATAAACACATTGCTGAGGTAATAGGCTCTTGCTGTTTTTTAGCTCTTAAAAATGTGAAACCAAACAAAGGTATGATTGGCTAAACACTATACCTTTTCAACGACGAATATCCATGCTTGTAGAATATTATCATAGCCACGGTCTCTATCATGTGACATGCTCACTTCAAAAAAGGTTCGTTGCTCTTTTTTTCTGCAGGGTGTTCTAGAAATGGGTCTAATAACTTGCATTAAATAACTTGTAAATAAGAGTCTGGTCGTTTTTTATAAAAAAAAATACCATTATTTCTAAATAGCCAAATAGAGCAAAGGATCATGCTTGCTCCCCCACAAATCATAGTGCAAGTGTTGGTCTTGTACATCCCAAACTCTTAAAAAGTCAAATTCTCCCTTAAAAAACTAGTGGTTCTATGTGCACCCAAAAAATTGAGAGTTGAGCTCAAAAGAGAAGTTGAGAATTGAGCTTGACAAATGTCAAACTTGTAGGAAATGAAAGACAATGATCATGTGCTTCAAAAGAAGAAGAAAAAGAAACGGTTGCAGGATGATTAAGGTTGTGCTAGGTCCATGCTCACATATATTTATTTATGTTTTTAAATCATCTTCCAAATGTTTGAAGTGTAAGAACATATGGGTAATAACGAAGGAAAATTTCAGAAATAGGTGCGTCACAAAATAATAGCATGCGTAAACATCCGTTGTTGTCTTTTTCTAGAGAAGTTTTGTGTTAATTAGTTCATTTTTTTATATTTGTTGAGATCGAAAAGACATTGTATCTTCATCGGCCATGTCCATCACTCAAGGCATGGTTTTCACTTTCCACAGTACTTGGTGAAAGTGTGATCTTTGTTTTCACAAACAACCAATTCACTATGACGGCTTACACCTGGGCAGTGTCAAATACCTAGCAAGCATGTCCATTGATTTCACATACATCAAGCACGTCGTAATAACCACAGGGATAAATAGTAAACACATGGGGGTATAGCATACAACAACCTTGAGGCTTTGATGTTATCCCTTGAGCTCCTTATAATGGGAGAATTTGATCAAACGAAGGTCAACAACTCCAAAGCATCAAAATTGGCTTTTATTTGATGTGGTCCTCCATGTTGCTCTCTCATGCCTATTTGGACTATCAATATCCTTCTTCGTATTCTCGTGTAGTGTAGACAACATATCTCTACTACTGGGTTCGATCATAATGCTTGGCAACAAAAGTGAACAAGCTCCTAATTGTTGTGATTAATTTGCTTATCTGGGACAAGCATGCCTCTTTTGTGGGCACCATTGGGCTCTTGATGTGCATGTCAGGTGGTGTGCTCTACTAGCAATCCACCACAAAACCAAAGGATCTCAAGGTTGAGCCAAAGGAAGAAAATGACAGGGAGCAACATAAATTGCTGCATAGATAGGCTTTGCAAGAGAGAAATTAATTCATCAACTCAAAAGTAAATATATTCATAAACCTTACAGGGAAGTTCACCTTGTCGATGCATTATCTCAAGAAGCATACAGATGAATGTAGTCCTGAACTAGGAGCTATAAAATCTCATGTTTTAGATATTCAAAACCATAGAGAGGAGGGGGACCTAATTATCACTTTGCAATTATTTATTTCTAGGTTACAACTTTCGTATGTAATTGTAATACAAAATTGTATGATAGCATACTAGGCACTTGGTGAATATACCTACATTGAATACTTTCTATACCAATGCCTAAAAATTATGCACAACTTTTTTTGGGGGATTTTGGATGTTGAATCATCCATAAAATTTGGATATGAATATCCATGAGGTGTCTATCAACATGATGTTGATTTGCATTACCATATTAATGGAAATTGTGTGACAACATGATAATGGGTAAATGCATTTTGGTAGATTATTTGCAATATGTTGCAAATGCAATATGTTTTGAACTATAGGTTCAAAACGTCGCCCTTTGTGCTCAGATTCTCCAACATGTGCTTCATTCCGTCATTGCGTTCTCCTCCCGTTCCTCCCTTGTTGTAAAAAAAAAGGGCCAGTTTCTCTCGCACCGTCGTGGCACGGACCGGTCACTTGGTCAGGCCGTCCTCGCAGCTCACCCCCATGGCGCACCAAAATCTCGCAATCCTGACCAACCCCAGCGAGCCAGCGACCTAGCGCCGTCGCCGTCGCCGCCCGACCCCGCCCCGCCGCGCCGGAGCGTCGCAGGCCGGCGCGGGCAGCTGCGGGTGCCGCTCCGCCCCGAATCCGAGCCTCCCGAAGGCCGCAGCGGGCGGGTCTCGTTCCCGGACTCTACCTGCAGCAGGTAATCGCGGAACCACCCCTCCTCGTTTGTATCTCCGTCTGCGGCGATGATGCAGCCGGTGCTGCTGCGGTTGGTCTGACCCCCCGGTTAGGTTTGATCTAGGGTTTGGAATTTCCGAGGCGATTTCACCCAGCCAATCGCGTTGTTTTGGTTTTAATCGGGCGCTGGCTGTCGACAAGGCCTGATTGTGGAATTTGAACTCTGCAGGAATCTCGTTTCACGCGAGGGAGGGGTTGATTGATTTGGTTCCGGAGCTGGAGATGTACGGGCAGGGCGGGAGCTTCAATCCACACTACCGCCCTGGCGCGCCGCCGCCGCAGCCGCCCCAGCAGCAAGCCGGGTCCTTTCCGCAGCGACCGGCGCCACCGCCGCCGCCAGCGCCGTACCCGCAGCACCCTGGACTGCGGCCGCCTCTGCCGGGGCCGTACCAGCACGGCGTGGGCGTGCTGCCGCCGCAGAGCCAGGCGTACCCCTTTGCGCAGCACGGGCAGATGCACCGGATGCCAATGCCGCCGCAGCAGCAGAGGGGTTATGCGCCGATGCCGATGCCAGGGATGCTGCCACCGCAACAAGCTGTGCATCAGGGCCCTCCGCAGTATACGGCCCTCCCTCCACCGCCGCCTCGGCCATCTGCCCCGCCGCCGCCTTCTCCTCCTCCTCCTCCCCCGCCACCAGAAGCAGCTCCTCAGCTAATTGTTTCTGATGACTCAGATATGGATATGGATGGTTAGGACTCCCCTTCGCCTCCTCCCCCATCTCAGTACAGTGATACTAATATACTATTACTCTGTTTGAAAGTTGTAATTTGTTTACACTGCTGCATTTGGCGTCACAGCAATGACAACTGGTAGTTCATACGATGGAAAACATCACTGTGCACGAATGCTGTACCTGACTTTTGGCATTTCAGCTTAATTTTCACTTCATCATGTTTCTAAACATTTATTTCATCATGGCAATTTCCAGGGGATGAGGACTCTCCATCAAGGCAGCCCCTTACCCCAGAGAATTCTTCGCTTGTGACTGCTGAATGTACTGAAAATGTTAATGTGTCCAAGTCTATCAGTGATGTTTCAAGCCCTGGCAAGGATTTGCCACCTGGTAGTGGTGAGAATGCTAAAACTGCGCATGCAACTGTGGACAGTGGCGCATTCCGACTAATACAAGGTTATGCCTCCGATGACAGTGCAAATGCGGCTGATGCTGGTCCTGAGGCTGCCAGCACCTTCGTGATATTGCCTGAAGATAACATGCACAGTCATTCAAGTGATCAAAATACTGAGGTCGATTATCAGAAACATGTTAATGCAAAAGGAAATGTGAATACCCCTCACGGCACTGAACAAAATGGTAAGGCTGAAAATTATCATCTCAAGGATGAGAGCAACCCAGTGAAGCATGGGGCAAATGTGCTTGGGCATCTGGCCAAAGAAGATACAAGTGACAGTGAATCTGAGGGAGGTCAAAGTAGTAAAAGGCATGGGAGGAGACAAAAGAAACGAACCCGGAGCAAGTCACCTCAGAGTAGAAGTGGTAGTCCAGTGGGGGCAAACAAGAGCAGTCCATCCCAAAGGTATGGTGCCTCTGTCTTGTACCTTACCTTGAACTTTAAATAGATGCATCAGTTCCTCTGTTTGATTGCATTCATGTATTTTAGATTTGTTGTTATAAGTTATGGCATTCGATATGTATTTCTTGCTCCCTTTGGAAGTCTAAAAGTATTATTTTTTTTTTCAGTTCCTCACCTGTTAAGCAGAGCAAGCCACCATTTGCTAAGCGATTTCATCCTGCTGGTGATGGCAATGATTCAGGAGGTAGAGTTGTTCAGCAAGAGGGCCTGGCATTGACATCAAAATTGGATAGTTCTTCTAATGATTTGATTGGCAAAGAGGGAGATAATGCTGTGCTTTCTGAGCATTCACAACCAGTGGCTGCTTCTGCTGGTACTCATAAGATGCCATGCCTCCCATCAGAGTCTCGATCAGACTTAAATGTGTCTTCATCAGGAGGTGACCCAATTCTTATGAGCCAACCTGCTGCAGGTGTCCCATATATGTCTGTACAAACTACCAAGAGTTCCATGGCATCTGATCATCTCCAGCCTCATCCTCAGAGTTTGTGTCCTCCTGAACAGATGTCATCCTCAATTCAGATACCAGGACAGCCATCATTTGCAACATCTGAATTCTCTCAAATGCAGTTCCAGCATAAAGTTATTGCGCCCGCAAATGAGTTCATGCAGAAGCAGATGAGAAGCTACCCTCCACAAGATGTGTCTCATCCTAGACCATTTGATTTCCATCATCATACTCTCCCACCAGTAATTCCTTCTAACCAGCAGCCTTCTACCATTCCTGTTGAGAATGCTCCAGTACCTCATCCAGACAGATGGTCAGAGTATTCTGGTGGTATAGGTCTATCTTATTCATCTCATCAGCCTCCATATGGTCAGCACCAACCTCCTGGGAATCTGGATTCAGGAGGTAACTTGGTTTATCCCTCTTTCCAGAGATTTCCATCAAATCTACCAGGAAGTAACAATCTTGGTCCCTTATCTGATGTCGATTTGACTAAATCATCTATCAAACCCCACTACAATCCATTTGCATCTACCTTTGAGAAAACAGATCCAAGTCTAGATATTGAGGCTCCTGCAAGCTCTAATGCAATTGGTTCTGTTTCCACATCAGCAGAACCTGTGCCCAATAAACAAAAGTTATTCCGTCAGGAGTTTGCTTCTGGTGCTCCATATGATCCATTGCTTGACAGTATTGAACCATCAAGCAGTTCAATCAACAAGGTAGATCTTCGTAAAGAGAAGAACTGGAGTGCTGCTGATAGTCGTGATGCATCAAAACTTATGAACCTAGAAGTGGACAGCGAAAATATGTATGGACTGGGGGTTGTTGCTGAGTCAGAAGTTGAGGGACTTGGAGAGGTGGCAGCAGATACTGAGCCAGGTGTGGTGGAGAATGCGAGTCCTGAATTTTTGGGTGCAAAAGACTGGAACTCAGATATCCCTGGTGATGTTGACAATGACCAAACGTTGGACAAAAGTAAGAAGGGTAAAGATTCCAGATCAATGAAGCTTTTAAAACTATTGTCAGGAAAACAGTTGATAAGGTTTCTAATTCAGTCCCTAGCAGTCATATTCCGAAAACACCTGCAAAGATGAAACATTATGTACAATCCTCTCAAAAGAAGGTGACCAAATTAGTAATGGTATGTCTATTATCACACGTCTAGAATATTGGTTATTTGCGTACATATTCGGTTCATATTTTTGTAGCATTCTGTGACAATGCGTTTTGCAATAGTCTTGTTCATGGCATGCGATCTATTTAGCACCTGAGCATCCAGGAGAAGTGGAAATTATGCCATGCCCTTGATGTTTGATACTGAGAAACACACAGCGGCGGACCTACAGGGTATGCAGGTAGGTCCGCTGCATACCCTGCGTCTGACCAATCATAGTATGCAATACGCAATTAACGAGTGGCCAAGCATGATTTATTGCCTGGTCAGTTCACTCATGCAATGGCACATCCGCAACGCATAGCCCCAAACTAGCCCCATCCTTGCATGCAATTGATTGAACCTGTGCTATTTGTGTACTTTGCTATAAATAAACAGAGCCAACTGCTGAGTATCTCTTGTTATTTTGTGTTTTCTCCTTTGAGTATTCCTCCTCCTTTATTAAATTTATAATAATTTGATGTGGAGAATAAAAAGAATAATTTACAGAGGATTTTTTTTTAGTTATTTAGTACTTTTATACCAAATTGTGTTGTAAATTATAGGCTTGTACCAAATTAATATATACATTTTACCTACTTTTGTATATGAAAATTTTATTGTCGCATACCCTACAACAAAATCCTAGGTCCGCCACTAAACACAAGTTGCAATTAGTTGGTGTCATGCTGTTAAGCTCCTAACTCTGATGTCCTGAAGTCCGTGTTACGTTGCCATCCAGCCATTTGGTAATTGTTTAGTGGACTTTGGCAACATATCTTTATACTTTTTATGTGTAATCACCATTCTGGTAATGTTGTCACTTAATTGAGCTACATTTGTCTTGTTTGGCCCTCATATGGCAATAATTTGTTTCATCACTTGGACTTAAGTTTCTGAATTCCATCATCGGATTCAAAATCTGTTTGGATTAATAGGCCCCACTTAAGTGGATGACATACATGTCAAGTTAGAAATGTTTCAAGCTATCTGATTCTATGCTTGCAAGTTTTGAGCTCATATACTTTTTTCTGGAATGAGAAACCTTTGTATCACTGTTTACATAAGGAAATGTGAGATTCAACCCCCAAATCTGATATTTCCAAATGGACAGTACCATATTCTCCTTTAGCTCTCTACCGTGCTGTTGTCTTGTTCAGTGCATGTTTGTTTCAATAAATATCTGGCTCCACTGATTTGTTTTATTTTCTTCAGGGGTATGTCGACAAGTATGTGAAGCCATAGAGTAATGGGGCATTGTGCTGAGCCAATCAGAACTGTTAAGGTTCAAAAGTCTGCTGTATTCTACTGAAAATGAGGCTGCAAATTGGGTAATCTTTCTGCATGAAACCGTCGTTCGACAGTAAGGTGGTTTGCTCTAGTTCTGCAGGAAATGCTGTATTTTCTTGGAGTGTCACATGTCTAGGTGTGCTTCCAGTATTGATAATTTGCTGCCTGATTTCTTTTACCTTGTCCCTTGCTCTTTTGTCAATGCGATATGTACATTCCTCCCCAGCATGGGATAATAGGGTAATCAATTGCAGGGTGCGCTATTTGTGCGAACATGCTGCTGAAAGAAGTCCTATTTCTTAATGGTGAATATTGCATACTGAGAGCTGTAAGGCTTAAGCAACTTTTCACTTCTCGCATTCTTCAGCGTGGCTCTCTTAGACTGGTTATTGTTCGACAGGATAACATCCTGCTCTGCTATTGCTGAACGTTCCCATGCTAGGAGCTTGTCGAGAGCTAGTAGATGCAACAAGAAAAGGACAGTGGTATGAAGACTACCATGCCTTCGATGCTGGGGCTTAGTGCAAACACTTCCCTGAAAGAATAGATATGCTGCGCCCCAGCCCAAATTTACTGAAAACTGCTTACTGTACGCTTTCGTCTTTCAGTAGTTTGGCCGTTATATTTAGGGTCCGGTTCCACAAATGATTTTATTATCTTGTCATTTGATTTCTTGTTCTTGGTCCAACTGTCTAGATCTGTCCCATCTTTATTGCCCAGCCCCCGTCTTACCACTCGAATAAAGCCTGACCATGACTTCTCATTTCATTGCTGTCGCACGCACCAACCTTCATCTCCAGGGGGACCAAGCTTACCTCGGTGGTCAGCCTTCTAGCTGCGGAAGCCACCGACGCGTGGATGCGCCACAATGATTAGAATGATGTGCCCATCATATGCGAAGCCACATGGTTTCAGATACCTCTTAGTCATGTTGCAAGTCTCTTTGTATAGGTATAGATCTAGTTTGTGTATGTGTGTGGTGGTGTGAGTTAGTGCATGAGTTCAGATACTAGGCTAAAAAAAACCTTCATCTCCGCTGGTGTGCCTCGCTAGACTCATAGTTTCAGGACTGGACCGGACATGGAACCGCTGGAGGCTTTGGTTCATGGTCCGATTCGTTCAACTAGTCAACCACCGATTGAACCCGGTTCAAATATAACGACGAAGGATACAAAATTACAAATACACAAGTGAATTTGTGGCTCAGTGGTGGTGAACTTGCCCTCCGATCCTACAGACCGAAGTTCGACCCCCTTCTCCCCCGTTTGTTTACACCACTAGGTGCTTTGCACCTCCTCTTCCACCCATCGGTAATCTAAAAAAATATCTTAGAGGAGGTTCCTCAAGATAGTAGAGGTCCGCCAAGATGAAGGATGTTCCTAACATCTTGGAGGAGGTTCCCCAAGATGACGAAGGTTCCTTAAGACGGAAGAGGTTCCCAAAGATATCTACTAATGGGCCACTGACCGGCTTCGGCTCAGACCTATGAAGTAAGGCGGTTGCTAAGAAGAAGGTCCAGTCTACACTTAGGAATCTAGCTAAAGATCTTGGATATCCTGAGAATATTCCTGAGGGATAAAGATGTAAAAAAATATCCCCATATACCGCGTCCTATAAGAGGGGGGTGTGAGCTCCGTGTAAATAGATGATTGGTGAATGAATTAATGAAACCCTAGCTACATTTTACCTGTGCTTTTAGTAAGCTATCTCCTCATCTAACACTCTCACTCCTATGTTCCAACAAAAATATTAGTACAGTCATAACTCACACAAAGTTTTATTAATAACCAAATTTGTTGTTGCACAATGGCAGAACAAATCAATATATATTCTTCTTAGCATGTTCTATTATTTCTAGGACTCTTAGATGGTGGAATATATGTATAACCTTTATTAATTGTGTTTCTTTTTTTTAAAAGATGCATTTGCTCAATTTGAGAGAGAGAGAGAGGTCCAGTAGACGAACTCAACTAACATTCTAGCTATGCGCGTCCTAAAATTGATAGTGGTTGGTACTTGACAGTATAGTTCTTATAGTTATTGCAACATTCAAGACGTGTGCTCTCTATACATGATCCCAAGAGGGAAAAGTGTAATAATGACACAATTCCATCATCATGTCCACCACCTAACTAGGTAAGCCTCATCTAACTAGGTATGACGGAGACATATAGCAATTGAGCTCCTATATATACTGGCAACGACTGAGCTGCTATATATATGTATTTGTTTGAAGCTTATTATGTGGTAGAACCAATGCTATACTGCAACATAGCTAGAATAATAGATCGAACAACACAATATAACGGCGGGACACATTCTTAGGGTTGGAGGCATCCAGAACCAATGCTATACTACAACACGTCACCCTGCTTGTGTGGAGTCATATGCTTGAGTTACGAAGGGGCTCAACTGGACTCAACTGAAACCAGTTCTGTCCATTGATAGGACTCTCTAATGTGGCATCCTATCCGGGTTACCAAGCAGGTGTGTCGACAAAATTAGAGAGTAATAGAGGGGATGCGACTACAAAGAAGTAAAAAAAATATTTTTGGCAATATAAATACTATCAGCATGGTTAAAAATATTAAGATAAGCAAAATACATTATGTTACCTCTAATTGTCACCAAATCTGCGTTCTCGCATTTTCATGAAGCGATGAATCAGGGACTCACTCTTAATTTTCATCATCTCTTCTCGACATAGCAAAGAAGACAATCACTCATAAATTGATCACCGATGCGAAACCAGCTGTTTGAATCTGTCTCCACCGTTTGGAAGCGACTCTTGTGTTTCGACTAGTATCGGGGGGCACGCCATTGCGCGCCCGTCTGCCCTGTGGGTGTAACATGTGTAGACACGAATAGGGTGTAGACACGAATGGGAAACTGTGCTAAGGTTCATGGTAACAAACTGTTTGTTTGTTTGGTTTGCAAAGGACACTGATCACCATGCTAATAGGATTTAGGTAGTACATTGCTGAAATATTAGTACCTTGTGCCTATCGACCTCATGTCAATAGAAGCATGACATGTTTAGTGCACAAAGAATAAAGCACGCAAGAACACACAATTATTTGCTCAACATATCATCTGCTTATATTGTTTAGTTTAAATATTCTATTTACAAACATGACCATGGGAACCATGGAATATTAAGATGGTCTAGGAAAATCTGAAACCAAAGATTCATTAATTTTTGTAATTGTAGTTGTGTTTGAAAATTTTGCTTGCCTATTTACTTATTTATGTTTACTCAGTGGATACTTACTATTTTGCAGAAGTCATTTAACCAACCAAAATCAAACTAATGTTATGAGAGTCGTTCAAATCCAAACATCAGCTAAAATAAACATAAACCTATTGAAAACTAGATAAATTCTAACCTATAAATTTCTAGATTACTTATATCAAGACGACAACGGATTTGACGCCGGTGCTACTGGCCTTGCGCTGGCTACGCACTGTGGGGTCGAGCCACTCACCGGGGCGAGGGCCTCTCGTCACCTGGCAGCGCCACCGCCAAGGGTTGACTCTAGCACTAGGGTTTAGCGAAGCCCAACCATCAAGAGAGAGGAAGAGGGAGAGGAGACGGAGGAGGGAGGAGGCCACCTGCGCCGACGCCGGCGCATCGCACGCTTGGGGTCGCCTGCTCCGCTGCGCCGGCCCCGCTCTGCTGTGGCGTCGGGCTGCCCGCTCCGCCGCGCAAGTTGCCACGCCGCCCCGCGCACGACGAGCCGGCCCGCCGCGCGCCGGCCGCCACTACAGCGCCGCCATGCCGGGACACCGCGCGCGGCCCGCGCCGAGGGTGCCGTCAGGCCGAGGTCGAGAGGAGGAAAAGAAGAGAGAAGTTTTTTTATTACCCAGAAGCCAGAAGCTAGATATATGTTGCATTCTTCGGATTCTATGAGAAGTTAAAGTGGGTATATAGAAGCTGACGAGAAGCGGGAAAAGGTAAAGAGAATCATGAGAAGCTGCTCCGAGTAGAGAAGCTGATTCTACAAATCGTGGCCGTCCACTTCGAGATCTAACGGCTGCGGCAATTCCGGGTGACGTGGACGTTGCTTCACACCGAGAAGCATGTCGCCTTTGTTTAGAGTAATTTTCCATCATTTCTCTCCTCTTCCCTTGTTCCCACGTTCAAATCCCGCACGCACCTGTTGGACCAGTTCACTGGTTTAATAACAGTTCAATTGCTTACCGGTCCTTTAAAGTGAACCTGATCGGTTGAGGCTCTGGTCGGTCTTTTACCGGTCAGACCAATGGTTAGGACCGGTCTGACAAACTATGGCTTGACTCTAACTCCTCATTTCACTGCTGCCGCATGCACCAAACTCCTCATTTCACTGCTGCCGCACACACCGGTCCGAAAAGCTATGGCTTGACTCCGACTCCTCATTTCACCGCTGCCGCACACACCAAACTCCTCATTTCACTGCTGCCGCATACACCAAACTGCTCATTTTCACTGTTGCCGCACACACCAACCTTCATCCCCACTAGTCTGTCTCGTTGGCTCGGCGTCATCGCGGACTCTGCCGGTGGAATCGATGAAGGAATGTGCATTGGGAGCTGCCCCCAGGATTTCCCGCGATGGCGGCTAGGTTGCTTTTGGTGCCTTAATGGGTCATCGACACCCAGGTCCTTCGATGATGATGATATCTGCTGTCAATCCGCCCTCCTTGGATCACCAAGCAGTTGAACCAGAGGCTTCAATTCTGCCGACTTTGCTGACATGGGGTTGTACTCTCATGCAAGATCTTCATTGTCATTCAATTTACCGTGCACTTGTTAGGGTTTTTGTGGTTCGGCTGTAGTGTATCCCCAATACTCTTTTGGTTCTTCATCCTCATGAACCGTGCTTGTGATTTTGGTTGGCAGTTGTGCAAGATCACTATTTTGACAGGGTCGTGATTTTTGAGTTCAGGGAAAGATGCCAACCTTAGTTAAGGGAAGACAATAGGAATGAAGTAGGCAAAGATGCCAACCTTAAAGAAAGGATTCCACTTCCTACTATTCTGGATTCTTGGATGGACAGATGTAGCAGGTTCCTGAATCATTTTTGCCCTCAGTTCATCAACTACAAACAAGATTTGCTAGAACTACCTATTGATGGTTTCTATTGATCTTATAAATGATATCTTCACTATTCTAGTCCTTTGGTTATGCCCTACAACATGCAGGAACATTGCAACCTTCTCCTGACTGTTGCTATTGATATGGTCTTTCAGAAGCGACCTTTGCCTAAATAGTTCACAAAGATGGAAGAAAAGGGCCCTTTTCATCCTAAGTAGTTCCACACAGTGTTGGTCATTGTTGTGATAGATGAACCTAAGATTGTTCATCCTTTCTTGGTCCCTCGCTGTCATTGGGCCATAAGAGATCCCCTCCTGGTGGATGACATGTGCCTGAATCTAACAAAAAGCTAGGCACCAATGACCACAACTACAACCATGGTTGTTTTTCTAATAATAAGCCGATGATGCCTAATTGCTAGATCCATAAAGCCAAACAAGACATGGAGTAAAAATTAGTATGGTAGCTGCTGCATAACTATGAATAAACCCTAATGTGAAATATAAACATGGATGCACTACGACATTCAAGATGCGCCACCTAGATCCATGGACATCATGCGCCACCCAGATCCACGAACATCATCGACCATTCCCATGGACTCAACAAAAAAATCAAGTACATATAGCATAGTACAAAAACAAGCAATGCATACTAGTAAAGGAAACTTACATTGCTTAGCCGACCCAATCATATTCTCCACCAGAAAAGGAAAGAAACGCCTGGATCTGAACAAAACCAATGATTTGCCCCTCCAGGAGGAACAAGTAGAGAAATCTAGCATGCGTCCGTGGTTTCAAACCACAACTCTCACCTGCGAGCATCTAGGGAGGGGCGACGAACTTCTTCGATGAGCTTCTTGATGAGAACTCCAAAGATGACGAGTGAGACGAGAGCACGAGACGGGAGAGCGGTGAGTAAGACAAGAGGGAGAGAGCGGCAGTGAATGAATGAGTGGTTAATGATTGCGGTAACCCTAGTGGGTGGATGCGCGTGGCCAAGCCAAGCTAGGCTCCCCCTTTCTCTACACGGGCTTGTGGGAGCCTGGCTAGTAGGGTTTACATATATAATAAAAGGCCCAAGTTTGGAAGTCTGGCAAGGGGTGAGACTAGGGAACCAAGCACATCCAGTAAGTGGCGGATCCATTTGAAAATGTGAGATGAGACGGACCTCACATATATAAACCAACTTGACCGACATTTCGGTCTAGTTTTTATTGTTTAGCATATAACAATTATGTTGAAGATGATTAACTCACATTAAAAGCACATAAGATTTTTTCATACTTGCCTCCCCCTCTATCAGCCAGTCACTATTCACTGATTCACACACACACACAAAAAATCCTATATCCCAAAAAATCATGGGTGGGCCTGGGCACCATGTGGCATGCGCTAGCCGCGACTACCTGCCGCCTCCTGCCGGAGGCCGGAGGATGGACCAGGCGAGCGCACTCGGTCAGCCACCTGCTGCTGGCCGCCCGCTGCGATCTAGGAGAGGTCCGCCGGCGCCGCCGTGCACCCGAGCGCCGCACGCGGGCCGAGGTGACCGAGCGGAATTCAGAATTCAGGAATGGGCCTACCTAGATAAAACTAATGACGGATGGGCCATTGGGCCTGGCTAGATGGCCTAGAACGCGTGGTCATAGATGGTGGCCCAAACATAGTCAGCCCACCAGCAGCCCATGCACAAGGCGTCTTCTACCACGAACTATAGATGGCCACCGTGCCGGCACGGCCGGCACTGCGCCGTGCCGGCCGTGTCGTGCCTGGCCGTGCCATGGGCCAGGCCTCCGGCCCACGGCACGGCACATGGGCCGTCGGGCCGTGCCGAAAGCACGGCGTGCCGCCGTGCCACTGTGCCGTCGCGTGCGAGCAGGCCGCCTTGCCGCCGCGTCGGCCGCGACTCCGCCGTCCGTGCTGCCTTGCTGCCTTGCCTTGCTGCCTAAGCACTAGTAGCGAGCATGCCTTGCTGCCTTGCCTGCCTTGCGGCCTGCCATGAGCATTCCGCGAGCACAGACGCCGCCTCCGCCGTGCCGCCACCGTGCCGGCCTTTCGGTCGTGCCGTGCCCGTGCCGTATCATGGGCTAGACCGGCGGCCCATGCACGGCACGGTGGCCGCCGTGCCGTGCGGCCCATGGGCCGTGCCGAAAGGCCGTGCCGCGGGCCGTGCCGCCGGCCCATGGGCCGGATGGAAATATATACCACGGACTCATCCGCCGCCGCAGCGCCGCCTGCTCATCGCGAGTTTCGGGAGCCAGTACTCGTCGGAGGGGAGGTGGGGCGGCCGCCCTAGCTTGCGTGGATCCGCATAGTGTCACGCTCGTTCTGTCCTCGCATGCCTTTCCTCGTGGAAAGACAGCGCTTCTCGCACTGGCGCCCACCGCATCACGGTTGGTGGGCCGGGCCGCGCTCACGTGGCGCGCGATGCCGTCGTGGTCGATCGCGGGGAGCGGCGGCACGCTAGGTCTCGCGGGGGGTTTTGCCGTTTCGCTTGTGCGGGGGCTGCGGGCCGGCCGGGCGGGCAGTTCGCACTCGGAAACCCGGCGCCTGGCTACCGATGGCGTGGGGTACGTATACCCGTATACCTGCAGCGGCGTCAGTTTTTCGGTGGAAGCGGTTGTGTGGCACCTGAAATTTGACCGGGCAAGTTTGGCTGGTGTCGTCTCCAAGTGGCATGACGTGGCTCTGGCTTTTTGCTCTTTATCAGCGTCGATCTCCTAGAGATGACTTCGTGTGCTTCTCAGTTTTGTGCCCCAGCCGAGCTGAGCCGAGCCGAGCCGAGACGATCTTCGGCTGCTCCGAAGAGTCCCAAGCCGACAACTGAGTTAAGCAACCATCCTATTAAAACGTAGCCAGCGCAGCGTAGGGGGTTCCCATGCCCAGTGAAATTAAATAAATATTATTCAAATATTTTAACAAGATCCTTGAATATTAGGAGTTTAGAGAAAAATGCCTAACTTGGCACTCTAGTGTTAAAATAGAAAATAGCTTGAATATGTCTGCAATAACGTTCTTATACTGGGACTGCCATACAATGTTTTTTTTTTTTGACAAGGAATGGTTTTTCTTTATCACTGGAGGAGAACATTAGAAGCTCTCTTGCATCCATCTAGAAACGGAAGAAATAGATAAGAGGAAGTCGAAATCCACTTAATGTCCTTTTTTTTTATATTTCTAGGACGTTCATATTTTGGTCTAATGTTGGGGCTCGAGGCGATTGTGGCATACTAAATAAGTTGGGTTATGGTGTCTAAGATAACCAAACTGATACCTTTTGGTTACACCCTTTTGCTCTTCTTTCCTATAAGTGAAGTGTTGGGAAACAAACTTAGCCAGAAATACTTTGTCATGAATTTTGGAGTTATTAAAAAACTAACTTTTGCACTAACATATATCAATTGCAGGGAAATCAAGCGAAGTGAATCTTTTTGACTTTGCCAAGAAAATGTGGGCTTCGCTACTAATCTCTAGAAAGAAATCGGAAAAGTAAAGAGACATGCGAAGTCGTTTGGAAGTTGAGCAAAACCAATATTTCGACTTCGCTATCAAGAATCAAGAAGATAAGATCGAAGAAGATAAAATCACAAGTCTCTCAAGACAAAGTTGAACCAAGCCAAGATTTGGAAAATCAAGAAGAATCAAGAATGAAGAGCAAGAGATATCAAGCCCGGTGAAGTAGAATTTACCACTTCGCCCCTTCTATTTTTAGATGTATGTATATAAAAACCTAAGGGTAAATGTGTCATTTTGTATCTCTGATGAAGTCAGAGACCCCTATAAATACCCCCTGACATGTAATGTATGATTCAGATCAAATGAACTTGCAATTTTGTGATTTTATTTTCAATTCAGATGCTGGTGTGATTTTTCACCCAACTTGAAGTCCTACCACTAGTGTATATTTCTTTTGGACAACGATATAAGTTCATTTAGATTTGTCTAAGACTATTTATTTGAACTCTGACCACTAGCGAAGTTGGCAACATTACTGTCAAGGTTATAAGGTGAGGCGTGGTGAGCTACCCTCTTCCAAACGCCTAGGCGTTTAATAAAACACATACAAAATCTTAATATATAATGCCACTAGAATTTAGAAGCAATAAACTTCAATACCGCTAGTTCTTAGCATGTAATGCCATAATAAGTAGTTCTTAGTAGAGAAAACACAAATCAACACAACTACTCCACATAGCAGAGCAGAGGAAGGAGGAGGGAGGAAGATGGGAAGGGCAGAGTATGCAAGGTGTGCGCGTGGCTTCCTTTCTTTATTTATTATTTTTCTACCCTAGATAGTTAATCTGGCTTTTAGATTCCATTCGCAAAGGTGTCAATTGTGATCGTTTTGGCAAATGGTAGTAGTAAATCTAAATTATCTAAGTGTTGCCTGAAATAAACATCAACAACTTTTCACAAGTTCCCAACATTTATAATTTATAAATACTTACTGAGTTAAGGACTACACTCCTTGCTGTCAGTGAGACTGCTGGGAACGATGAGCGTAAGGAAGCACAAAGTCTGAAGAGACAAGAGGTCAAGAAGAAAATGATTGAGAGGAGGAACTCCACTTGCAGCACTTCAAAAGAAGCAACTGGGGAGATTCCAGAAGAGATGAATGCACATACTGGCAAACTAGAAAGCTACGATGAAGCGGTTGTGGCCAATAATAAAAATCATAGCAGTAGCAAGGATCTGGCGAAGCGGCGTCGTGGTCGTCCTCCAAAGTACCAGGCTACACTTGCATCACAAGTTAGTTTGTCAGTAGTGGGAAAGAAGCCAAGCACAATCTTCAGAAGTATGAGGTATCTATCCCCTTTTGTTTGTTAACGTTAAGTACACCATTTTTAGGCATTCCCAGTATCTATTTCTCATGCTTCCATAAAAATGAATCTTGCCAATATATGCACTATAGGTGTAATACATGAATGAATTGGATTGATATTTGGCCTTAAATTAGGATTTTTGGCTCAAAGATCAATGCTATTTACGTCTGTGATCTTATAAGTTAAATAGCAACTCCTTATCAATCCAGTTCATTCATGCATCACACATATAGAACTCCTTATTAACTTATAAGATCATAGACATAAATAACATTGATCTTTGGGCCCAATGTCTTAATTTGAGGGCAAATATCAATCCAGTGCAAACATGTATTATACCTGTGGTGCATTGGCAAGATTCATGTTTTTGGAAGCATGGAAAATGATTAATGAGAATGCCTAAACGGTGTACTTAACAAACAAATAAGGATACCTTTGAAAGTCTGATTTTATCTTCTCTCCCATGAGGCCTGGCGACCATCAACCCTGCTGTTGCTCGTTTGAAATTGAGATGTTATTCGTTCCCTAGCATCGTTTTGCCATGAACGTTTCTGTTAGGCAGCTTGGCCTTTCTTTTCTCTTTGTGGTCGCTTTCTAGACCTCTCTCTCTGTTGCTTTTCTTAAACATCCCGAATGCTGTCTGTATTTCCGTTGCTTGGTAATGGAAATGGGGGAGCCCGCCTAATTCGAAAAAATCTTCTCTCCCATTGCTGACAATCTATCTTGTGATGTAATTGTAGCATGGCGCTTTGCGGGACGACCACGATGCTTCTTCGCTAGATGCTTGCCACTGCTATGATTTTCATTGCCACAACAACGTCATCGCAACTTACTAGTTTGTTGTGTGTGTGCATTCATCTCTTCTGGAATCTGCCCAGCCACTTCTTTCGAATTGCTGCAAGTGAGATCGTTCCTCCTCTCTGAATCATTTTCTTCTTAACCTCAAGACTCTTCAAACTCTGTGCTTCCTTACATTTCTTGCATTCATCGTTGCCAGCCGCCTCATTGTTGAGAGCAGGTAGTGAACTGGTCCTCATTATGTATTTACAGATATATTGAGAATTTTTTAAAAGCTGTTGATGTTTATTTCAGGTGACACTGAGATATTCAATTTCTCAACATGTGATTGTTTCCTTAAATCATGTATTCTTTTTGTCTACATTGTCATTATATTTTAATAAACCTACATAGTAACTGAATTAAAAACCAATTTGCAAAACTATAGTTTTCCGCAAAACAGAATGAATGAATCAATAGAAGTCTACAATAAAATATTATGCTGCCTATACTTAATAGAGTTTTGGAAAAATAATTCACCATTGCAACCGTTTACCAAAACAATCACAATCGGCACCGCTAAGCACGTAATCTAAAAGCCACATTAACTTTTAAGGGTACCAAAATTAACTATCAAGAGGGTAGCAAAATTATTTCTTGGTTCCATTCTGTTCTGTCTTTCCAAATCCTCCAAGTCTACTTAGTTATCAGCCAGGATCTGGAACCGAATCGTAATAATTGGTTTTATAGGAGTTGCCGATTCTTGGCAATTTTTTGTTTCCACATGGATATATATGTCCTAACTCCAAAGCAGAAGCCAATCAAGTTTCAACAAAACATGGCGACCTCCAAAAGCTCGAACTCTGCCCTTAGGGGCATATGCCCTCATGCCTCACACCATTAGATTCGCATTGAGAAGTGTGCGTGCACATATCTCAGAGCAGATTCTTATTAAGATGTGTGTGCACACTTCTCAAAGCGAATCCAACGGTGTGGGACATGAGGGCACATGCCCTTAAGGACGGAAAAAACTTTACCCCAAAAGCTCTCTTAGTGATGATAAAGAAGATGGTGACTCAGTTCGAGGGGTTCCACTGGAGGCCTTGAGCAGCATTGGTGCATGGCAATAGGCAGGCCACCGCTGACTAGGTGTTTGGGGATTTGTGAGAGAGCCGATGCTGCAATTACCTCCATTGGCGATGTCTCATCTCGTGCGTGTCCGCCTTCACCTCTGCCACCTCTACCGCATTGGTTGGATTTCAACCTAGCTTCAGGAACAAGGAACAAAGAACATTGTTGCGCCCACCGGAGACATATGAGGTGTGGCTAGTGGCAGAGAGCTAGTTAGTTTTGACGCCTAGGGCAACTATCAAAGCCTATATATATATAGCTTGTATTGGGTCAAACACTGTTCTCGCCAGATCTAATATAATATTAATATATAACAAAAACTAGTTTATTGTGTAACTCTACACAGTGCAAAAATTGACAATTTAACATATTAAATTAACCATTAATGAAATTTCTACTGGATCAGAAAGTGTTCAACAATCAACACGTACTACAACAGAACATACAAGTTCACCAAGCCTCTAACAGAGTCGTTGGTGCCCCGTTGCAGCGTACAACGGTCGCTGTGGCTGTGTCCTTTGGCTGGCCTCCCCACTGCACACGGCCGCTCGGCCAGTGCAGGTGCAGCTGCGGGCTATGGCAGACGGCCGACGGCAGTGGTGGCCTGGCGCCCGGCCGGCTTGGGTTAGAATAGAAGCGTCACGGCGAGGAAAGACTGCGCCTAGGCCTTCCGCACTGGCGCCCACCGTGTCGCGGTCGGCGGGCCGCGCTCACGTGGCGCGCGACGCCGTCATGGTCGCGTCCTCGCGAGTCACGACCGCGAGAGCGGCGGCACGCTAGGTCGGTCGCTACGCGGGATCTCGCGGGGGGTTTGCCACTTTGCCGTTTTCTTTGTGCTTCTTTGTGTGCGGGGCGGGCGGACAGTTTGCATTGGGAAACCCGGCGGCGACCGATCGGCGTGGTGTGGTATACCTGCAGCTGCAGTGGCGTCAGTTTTTCGGTGGAGAAGCGGTGGTGTGGCACCTGAAATGTGACCGGGCAAGTTGGCCGGTGTCGTCTCTAGTGGCATGACGTGGCTCTGGCTTTTTGCTCTTAATCAGCGTCGATCTCCTAGAGATGACGTTTGCCGGTGCACCTCTGTTCTCCGAGCCGATCTCTGCTTCTACGAAGAGTCCCAATCCGACAATGGAGTTAACTCCGTTAAGCAACCACCAACCATCCTCTTGAAATGGAGCCAGCGCAAGGGGGTTTTTCCCATGGCCAGGGAAATTAAATAATTTTCCAAATATTTTAACAAGATCGTTGAAGACTAGGATTTTAGAGAAAAATGCCTAACTTGCCACTCCAGTGTTAAAATACAAAATACCTTGAACATGTCATCAATAACTTTCTTATACCGATCTGTATAATAAAATTTGAAGTTTTTTTTTTATTTCCTTTCTGTGACCGCCACACAATGGTTTTCTTTATCTTCGGAGAATATTGGAAGCTCTCTTGCACCCATTCAATGCCATAAACTCGATTTGATAGAAGTGTCAAGCACAAGAGAGAGTCATAATCCACGTAATGTTCATTTGTTTGGGTATATATAGGATCTTTCATAGTTTGGTTTATTGTTGGAGCTTGAGGTGATTGCGGCGTATTAAATAGGTCGAGTTATGTTGTATAAGACCAAGCCTATCATGGTTATTAAGGCGATAAGGTGAGGGGTGGCGAGTTACCACCTTCTAGACGCCTAGCCGTTTAAGGCATGAGGTAAGGTGACGCCATACGAATATCTAAATATAATACCACTAGAATTTAGAAGAAAAATAAAGTTCAATATCGTTAGTTCTTAATATGTAATAATTCTTAGCAGAGGAAACACAAGTCAGCACAACTGCTCCACATAGCATAGCAGAGGAAGGAGGGATGAAGACCGGAAGAGCAAACAAGGGGAGAGGAAATTGGGAGAGAGAAGGATGCACCTTTGCTGTGACCGAGCCGCAAGAGGGAACCAAAGAGCAGATCACCGACGAATCAGGCGGGGAGGCGGTGGTTGAAGGCGAGCCTTCTTCTCTCCCCCTCTGCTCTCTCAGTCCAAGATCCTCCCGCTGCCCTCTTCTCTTCCCCTTCCTCCTATCTTCCCGTCTCTCTCTGCTTTCTTGAAAGCATTGATGCGAATAAACCCCAGGAGATATAGACGCGGGCTTGAGACCTTCCACGCGAGTGAGCGACTTCTCGCATGGACGCAACGCCGCAACGGTGTGTTTCCCGTCCCCGCACGCAATTCCCGCGCACATGATCCCTGCATTTCATACCTACACGCGAAATGCCTTGTGTGGCGCCTTTTCCTTTCGCGCACTCCCGTGCTTTGCAAGTCCGCATTGAGTCGCTCCACACTTTGGCAATCGACTTCCCGCATACGCAACTGCCACCTTTCCCACCCCGTGCACAATCCCCGTGTCCCCAAACCTCTCACCACGTTCCCCACAACCATGCGAAATCCCTTGCATGACGCCTTTCCTTCCATGCCCTCCCACGCTCCCATGCTTTGTAGCCGGCTAAGCCGCCGATGCCTTGGCGACGACGTCATACCATACGCAAGAAAACCGTGGTGAGCCTGATGCCAAGTTTTGAAGACTAGGATTTTAGAGAAAAATGCCTAACTTGCCACTCCAGTGTTAAAATACAAAATACCTAGAACATGTCATCAATAACTTTCTTATACCGATCTCGTATAATAAAATTTGAAGTTTTTTTTTATTTCCTTTCGTGACCGCCACACAATGGTTTTCTTTATCTTCGAGAATATTGAAGCTCTCTTGCACCCATTCAATGCCATAAACTCGATTTGATAGAAGTGTCAAGCACAAGAGAGAGTCATAATCCACGTAATGTTCATTTGTTTGGGTATATATAGGATCTTTCATAGTTTGGTTTATTGTTGGAGCTTGAGGTGATTGCGGCGTATTAAATAGGTCGAGTTATGTTGTATAAGACCAAGCCTATCATGGTTATTAAGGCGATAAGGTGAGGGGTGGCGAGTTACCACCTTCTAGACGCCTAGCCGTTTAAGGCATGAGGTAAGGTGACGCCATACGAATATCTAAATATAATACCACTAGAATTTAGAAGAAAAATAAAGTTCAATATCGTTAGTTCTTAATATGTAATAATTCTTAGCAGAGGAAACACAAGTCAGCACAACTGCTCCACATAGCATAGCAGAGGAAGGAGGGATGAAGACCGGAAGAGCAAACAAGGGGAGAGGAAATTGGGAGAGAGAAGGATGCACCTTTGCTGTGACCGAGCCGAAAGAGGGAACCAAAGTGCAGATCACCGACGAATCAGGCAGGGAGGCGGTGGTTGAAGGCGAGCCTTCTTCTCTCCCCCTCTGCTCTCTCAGTCCAAGATCCTCCCGCTGCCCTCTTCTCTTCCCCTTCCTCCTATCTTCCCGTCTCTCTCTGCTTTCTTGAAAGCATTGATGCGAATAAACCCCAGGAGATATAGACGCGGGCTTGAGACCTTCCACGCGAGTGAGCGACTTCTCGCATGGACGCAACGCCGCAACGGTGTGTTTCCCGTCCCCGCACGCAATTCCCGCGCACATGATCCCTGCATTTCATACCTACACGCGAAATGCCTTGTGTGGCGCCTTTTCCTTTCGCGCACTCCCGTGCTTTGCAGTGTCTGCATTGAGTCGCTCCACACTTTGGCAATCGACTTCCCGCATACGCAACTGCCACCTTTCCCACCCCCGTGCACAATCCCCGTGTCCCCAAACCTCTCACCACGTTCCCCACAACCATGCGAAATCCCTTGCATGACGCCTTTTCCTTCCATGCCCTCCCACGCTCCCATGCTTTGTAGCCGGCTAAGCCGCTCGATGCCTTGGCGACGACGTCATACCATACGCAAGAAAACCGTGGTGAGCCTGATGCCAAGTTTTGAAGACTAGGATTTTAGAGAAAAATGCCTAACTTGCCACTCCAGTGTTAAAATACAAAATACCTTGAACATTGTTGACACTTCTTAGCGTAAGCAGATAAATCCGCAAGCGCACGGAGTACGATGTAGCTTTCACCCGGAGTATTCCGTAGTATCGATTTCCACGGGGAACGTGAAGTGTACTAGAGAATCAAGGTCGTCCAAGGATAAAGGTAAGAAAAGAACAATATATATGTTTTTGGTGGGTGGAGAGGAACCTTATAGTGTTTTCTAAGTTGATTGGGTGATCAAAATCAGCTTACTACACTCTACTTACTATGGAGCAACAAGACCTTTCCGACTCTCGAAAGAGATTGGGAATAAAGTAGTCGGGGAAGGCCGCCAAAAAGCTCTACGAAACACCAACCCGAACGTGGTGGAATACAAAGGCCCGACGTAGCCGTCACCTGGGGCTACCACAACTATCCGTGGATTGGGCGCAAACTCGTAAACTATAGCCTAGACACCACGTCTACACTAGCGTTTACTACTCTAATTACCTCGAGAATAACTAGAGCACTCAAATACAAGCAGAGTTCAAGTAAATAAAATAAAGTAAGAATTAAATAAAGAACTGAACTTAGAAATAATAATTGTAGAACCCGGAGAGTAGCCGGAAGACGAACTAGATGCTGCAAAAGTACAATGTTGAGGAAGATCCGACGATCCGGCTCCTCCTCGCCTCTCTCCTCCTCTCTCTCCCTATTTTCTAGATACAACTAGACGAACTAGAACTAGAACTAGATGAACTAGAACTAGAACTAGATGAACTAGAGGGACCCTCTTCTAATTAGATGAAGACTTGAAACCCTAGCTTTGATCTTGTAGAAGAGATAATGATGAAAACCCTAGGGGGGCGCCCTCCTTATATAGCCCTGGGTGGAGTAGCCCCTAAGGAATCGCCACGTCATCGATCCGCGTCACGTTTTATGTTCACCGTTGGATCAAACCGACCTAGATGGGCGGTGGAGATCATAAGAATAATCCTGGCATATTCCCTGGTCGATTTGCGCTGAAAACCGGTCAAGAACCGGACCAGAAGGCCCCGAACCGGACCTGAACCGGTCGAACCAGGCGCTGCTAGCATTTACTGGAGAATTCTGGAAGGTTCCGGCCTACTGGACCGCCGGTTGGGCCGGTCCAGTCGCCCGCAAACCGAGCAGACCGCCCTGAGCCGCGCCTGGGCCACTGCCGCGCTGCCATGTCGCCCACGTGGGCCGGCCCAGTCCGCCTCCGCGCTTCCGCCAGCGCGCGCGCTCGGCCCGCGCGTGGGGAGGCAGCCGCGCCACGTGGCGGCCCGCGATTGGAGCTGGCCTGCGCGTGTCCCCCGGTGGGGAGCAGCTGCTTGCGCGTGGGGCCCCTGGCTGGCCCGCCTGTCGGCGCTGTCGGCTGACAGCGGCTGCACCGTGGGTCCCATATGTCAGCTTGTGTCTTTCGTCCTTTTGTGCTGCTGAAGTCATCATTTCATGCGATTCTTTCTCCCTTCGTATCTTTTTGTTCCGGAGTCCAAATATAGCAAATGATATATCCATTTCGATCGTCTCGACGAGCCCTTCGCAATGGTGTAGTCCAATTCATCATTTGAGATGCTTTGATTCAATGACTTTATCCATTTTAGCTCCATTCCTATGTAAGCCCTGCCAAAACATAGGTGCACCAAAACTCGTGGAATTTGTTAGCTCAAACCTCTAGACCTATGCTGATGATCATCTTTTTGCAGTCAAAGAAGTTATGTTGATGGTTAAAAATTGACGTTAACTACCGTCAACAAACATGTCATCAATAACTTTCTTATACCGATCTGTATAATAAAATTTGAAGTTTTTTTTATTTCCTTTCTGTGCGCCACACAATGGTTTTCTTTATCTTCGGAGAATATTGGAAGCTCTCTTGCACCCATTCAATGCCATAAACTCGATTTGATAGAAGTGTCAAGCACAAGAGAGAGTCATAATCCACGTAATGTTCATTTGTTTGGGTATATAGGATCTTTCATAGTTTGGTTTATTGTTGGAGCTTGAGGTGATTGCGGCGTATTAAATAGGTCGAGTTATGTTGTATAAGACCAAGCCTATCATGGTTATTAAGGCGATAAGGTGAGGGGTGGCGAGTTACCACCTTCTAGACGCCTAGCCGTTTAAGGCATGAGGTAAGGTGACGCCATACGAATATCTAAATATAATACCACTAGAATTTAGAAGAAAAATAAAGTTCAATATCGTTAGTTCTTAATATGTAATAATTCTTGGCAGAGGAAACACAAGTCAGCACAACTGCTCCACATAGCATAGCAGAGGAAGGAGGGATGAAGACTAGAAGAGCAAACAAGGGGAGAGGAAATTGGGAGAGAGAAGGATGCACCTTTGCTGTGACCGAGCCGCAAGAGGGAACCAAAGAGCAGATCACCGACGAATCAGCGGGGAGGCGGTGGTTAAAGGCGAGCCTTCTTCTCTCCCCTCTCGCTCTCTCGCCCAAGATCCTCCCGCTGCCCTCTTCTCTTCCCCTTCCTCCTATCTTCCCGTCTCTCTCTCTTTCTTGAAAGCATTGATGCGAATAAACCCCAGAGATATAGACGCGGGCTTGAGACCTTCCACGCGAGCGAGCGACTTCGCATGGACGCAACGCCGCAACGGTGTGTTTCCCGTCCCCGCACTCAATTCCCGCGCACATGATCCCTGCATTTCATACCTACACGCGAAATGCCTTGTGTGGCGCTCTTTTCCTTTCGCGCACTCCCGTGCTTTGCAGTGTCTGCATTGAGTCGCTCCACACTTTGGCAATCGACTTCCCGCATACGCAACTGCCACCTTTCCCACCCCCGTGCACAATCCCCGTGTCCCCAAACCTCTCACCACGTTCCCCACAACCATGCGAAATCCCTTGCATGACGCCTTTTCCTTCCATGCCCTCCCACGCTCCCATGCTTTGTAGCCGGCTAAGCCGCGCGATGCCTTGGCGACGACGTGACACCATACGCAAGAAAACCGTGGTGAGCCTGATGCCAAGTTTCGTGAAAAATCGCTCGGACGCCAAGAAGATGACTAGGCGACACCTTAATAACATTGATTACTATATTCTTTATAAGAATACTTTCATAATATATAATTTTTAGTTAATTATATATTTTTATAGATGTTGCTACTCATTAAGTAATACAACAGAGTTTCCTTTTTAAGAAAACTTATATTTGTAACTAGAGGAAATGTGAAATAGTTAACTAAAGCAATTTTTATTTTTATCAAGCATATAGCATTTAATTGGTAAAGAGTATCCAAATACGTAAAAAAATCTCAGGTTTGATTAAAGCCTAACTGGCTCAAACTAATGACTGATGGGCCATTGGGCCTAGATAGATGCCCCAGTACGCGTTAGATGATCGAGGCCCAATACAGTGCAGCCACCAGCAGCCCATCCACAAGTCGTCGTCTACCTCGGACTCATCCGCCACCTGCTCATCGCGAGTCTCGGCAGTGCAGCCAACGTTGGTGAGGCTTGTTGGCCTCATGTCTCGCCCTCACTTGGCCTCGTGACGGCGTGACGCTTATTCTGTGTCCTCTTCAATGCTTTTCCTCGAGGAAGGACCGCGCGTTTCGCACTGGCGCGCCCACCGTTTCACGGTCGATCGGCGGGCCTCGCTCACGTGGCGCGCGATGCCGTCGTGGTCGATCGCGTCCTCGCGATCGCGAGAGCGGCGGCACACTAGGTCGCTAGCTACGCGGGATCTCGCGGGCGTTTTGCCGTTTTGCTTCGCTTTTCTCTGTGCGGTGTGCTGCGGGGTGGGGCGGGCGGGCAGTTTGCTCTGGGAAACCCGGCGGCAACCGATCGATGGCGTGGGGGCGTCCATGCAGCGGCGTCAGTTTTTCGGTGGAAAAGCGGGACGCGAGGGAAGCGTCCGCGGAGAACGGCGGTGGCACCTGATGAAACGTGACCGGGGCAAGTTGGCTGTTGTCGTCTCCACGTGGCATGACGTGGCTCTGGCTTTTTGCTAGTAATCAGCGTCGATCTCCTAGAGATGACGTTTCTTCCGGTGCACCTCTATTCTCGGCCTAGTAGCCAAGCCGAGCCGATCTGTGCTGGTGCGAAGAGTCCCAAGCCGACGATGGAGTTAACGCCCGTTAAAGCAACCATCCCCTTAGAATGTAGCCAGCAGCGCAGCAGGGGGTTTCCCATGCCCAGTGAAATTAAATAAATATTATACAAATATTTTGACAACATCGTTGAAGATAAGGATCTTAGAGAATAATGCCTAACTTGTCACTTCCAGTGTTAAAATAGAAAATAGCTCCAATATGTGAGCAATAAATTTCTTATACCGATCTATATAATAATTTTGTGTAGTTTGTTTATTTTCTTTCCGTGACCGTCACACAATGGTTTTCTTTATCACTAGAGAATATTAGAAGCTCTCTTGCACCCATTCAAAGCCCTACACATAAACTAGATTTGATAAAATGTTAGAGACAAGTTTTAGAAATGGCAAGAAATAGATAAGAAGGTGAGGACACATGGTTTTTCCATAACCATCATGTGACTTTGTGTGATGAGTGATTGTCAACACGCCAACACAAGGCGTGTGTGTGTTCTTACTAACCGATGGCACGCGGATACGTGTCAAACAACGGTGTCTCTTGGCTCATGTTGTCCGCAGTGTCGAGCTCGGAGACGGTGGTCGACGGTCGGTGAAGATCAAGTAGGGCGTGCCGTGTTGACGGACCGGGTGCGGTGAAGGGCGGACGTGAGGCTTGGATCGAGGACCCGAGGACCGGCGGCGGCCGTGGTGGCCGACAAATGGACATCGACGAGCGCAAGTGTACACGGCGGGGGATGCGTATGGGCTACGCTACTCGCGGAGGGTTTGGTGGTTTCGCCTCAAAACCATCGGCGGCGGGTTTCCCCGGTTTGCACCTCAAAACCGGGGCGGAGGTCCCTGCGGACGGACGACACGCATGGCGGCATCGGGGAGATTGCTTGGAAGCAAGGCTACGGTGAGAGGCGCGGTGGCCGTCGGATCAAGTGAAGCTTGAGCGGACCCTTATCCCGCTGTAAGTGGTGTGGCTTTTCAGATCCAAGCGGCAAAGAAGGAATGTAAAATGTATTTCGCTTTATAAATAAAGGATGAGGTCTCCTTCCCCTCATCTCTCCCATTCTATTTTTCCCCTTTCTAGGGTTTGCTCATGTGAGAGAGGTCACTAAACTGAAAAAATCGTGGGTATTTTTGGCTGTGATTTCAAGTGGGAATGGTGGCCCTTACCACCTCTTGCCCTCTGGGATTCAACCTTTTGTTCCTGTGATTTTCGTAGCTCTTTGTTCTTGTTTTTCCCCTTTTCGTTTTTGGCTATGATCTGAATTTCCCACGATTCTAGTTCATCTCAAGTGATGAATTTTTGGGAAGGCATTCGTAGCCAGGTGAATTTACTCTGTGTGAAATCTGAGCTCAAGATGTTTTGATACGAGGGAGATCCTGTCGCTTTTGTGTTCATCTGTCCTCTCTGCCTTCTGTCAGTTCGTCGTTCTTGTTTGAAGAGATGTTTTGATGCGGAGTGATTTCTCTCTGTCTTCTTCCTGTCCTGGTGAGGGAACCAGTAGCATGACTACAGCGCGGTAGCGCCCCCCAACCTAGGCCGACCAGGAGTCCAGAGAGCGCTTGCGCAAACCGATATCGCTCAGCTGTGTTCTTCGGTTCTTGAGCGGAGGTACCAGTAGTTGCTTTCAGCTGTTAAACGGCAGCAGCATCTCGTGCGTGCTTTGATTCTCCTGGCTTGATGACGCCTAGCAGCCAAGCTGCTGTTCGTTTATGGTTCAACAATGATATGAGCTGATCGATCTGCAGAGAGCCAGAAAAAGCTTGGACGTCTATTGATTTTCTAATTCCTTGAGTTGTCGCTTTCAAGCTACAGTAGGATCATTTCGTTTTGCTTCTTGTGTTTTACCGTGAATTGGATAATAGTTCTCTAGGTGTCACTTTCAAGAAATAGTATTTGGCTTTGTTTATTCCTCATTCAAGATCTTCGATTATTGATTGTTCAGTTCTTGCGATCGGCTTCTGTTCCTTGGGTTCAGACAAGCAGGTTCTTTGCAGTGTGTATGGCAGATCAGTAGGAGCCGAGCAGACCCTAGTGATTTGATCAATCTTGAGTTCTAAAGCCCATGACTGCTCTCTTTTTCTGCAGGTGTTCGGCTTTCACGAGCTGTTATTGTTGGTAGGTCGTGCACCTTCGAGTGCCGATAAAATCCAACAATTTTCTGCGGTGCGTTTGTTTTGCAGGGACCCAGTTCTCGCTGGTAAAATAGAGTGCTTCATTTTTAAGCCGTTACTCTTTCCGTTTTTCTTGGTGATTTTCTAATGAATTTTCTCTGGCCCTGATTTTCTATTTTGTGCGCAACTTGGTCGTTTGGACTCCGATTTGCATTACGTCTGTTGCGTTGGTTTCGTGGTGTCCCGCCGTGTTCCTGAGAACATCCACCCACTCATTTGGGCGTGGACACCGCCTTGTTTGATTTGCTTCTTGGGGTTTGAATTTGGGACAAGTGGCCAAATATTTCGAAAGAAATTGAGGCTCCCATTCACCCCCCCTTCTGGCCGCCGATTCCGGGCCCTTCAATTGGTATCGGAGCCGGTTAAGATCACTTCACCTTAATCGGTCCGTGATCCCCGGGCGCGACATCATGGAGAACCGTGGGCTTGGAAAGCCACCGCACTTCGATGGCAAGAACTATCCCTATTGGAAGATCCGCATGTCGGCGCATCTCCAAGGGATTGATTCGCGTGTTTGGGAGATCTCGTGAGAATGCGGACTACGTGGTACTTGCGCCCGTGTTGACCAAGCACAGATCGACCAACACAAGGCGAACAACACCGCGTAACCGTCTTGTTTTCTCGCTCTTTCTATGGAAGAATTTGAGCGTGTTTCGATTGTGCTATCGCCGAGAGATCCGGTCTAGACCGCAAATATCATGAGGGTACCGCCCATGTCAAGACCGACTCTATGAGACACACAAGAGAGAGTACGAGAACTTTGTTCAAACCGATGGTGAATCTATTGATTCTTTGTTCACTCGCTTTCAAACCATCGTGAACAAGATGAGGCAAACAACCCTCGTATGCCCTATGACGATCATCGAGAGCGCTTAAGCTTCTATATGCTCTAGATCGGAGGGTTTGGGAAGTAAAGGTCTCGGCGATCATCGACCGCCCGGCTATGAGACTCTCACCGTGGATGAGCCGTTCGCAAGCTCAAGTCCACCGAGATTGACCACCGCACGCAGCGAGGATCGTAAATCCGTCTCGCACCTACCATGGCTTTGGTCTCGTGCACAGGAGGTTTAAGTTCTTTGACTAACCCTTCACAAACTGTCTTTTGCCCCGTCTTCTCGGGTCTCGCCTCAGAGAGGAGCATGGAGGCTCTTGGGGACGACGAGCTCGCCTTGGTGATTAGCCGGTTCTCACGGTTTCACAACAACCGTTTGAATCGCCGGCGTGGTATCACCAAGCAAGGATGCTTCGGTGTGGAGATCCCGACCACTACGTCGCCAACCGTCCCAAGGCCGACAAGAACCACTACAACAACAAGAACGACTACAAAGAAGCGCAAGGACAAGCACGAGTCCTCCGCACCCAAGTACAAGTACAAGTACAAGGGAGGATTCGACAAGGAAGCCGTCAAGAAGAAGTACTTTGAGAAGCAAGAGGCAAGGCAGCCGAGCTTTCCTCGCATCCCTCGCCGATCTCGACGACGACTCCGACAAATGCGGCTCTCCTCCAAGTGATGATGAGGCCGAGCGTAAGGTCGAGAACAAGTTCAACGGGCCGTGCTTCTTCGCCGACTCCAAGCCGGAGGCTATCGCACCATGGCGCTCGATGAGTCTACTCCAAGCATTGAGAAGAACGACGACACCGAGCCTGAGGTAGAACAAACTCCTGAATCTCTTGCTGCTGAGGTTGATAGCTTGACTACCACTTTGCTTAGACAAGATGCTCTGCTTAAGCTTGCTGCTCGTGAGAGGAAAGATTTTAAGGCTAAGTGGTTGCTTGCTGTCAAAGAGCTAGAGTCTATTAGGGAGTCTGTGCACATCTCTGATGAGTCTGAGTGTGATGCTTGTGCCATTCATATGGCGAACCTAGCCGATATGCAGTCAAGTATGTGGCTTTGGTAGATGAGCTTGATGAGGTTAAGGCTAGGTCTCTGTCTCTCGTGAGTCCTTGCAAATCTTGTGATGAGCTGAAGTCCGAGCTAGGTGAGAAAATGACTAGGATTGCCATGCTAGAGAAAACTAGTCAAGTTTCTAGATGTGCTTGTTGTGAAGCTTTGGAACTAGAACTAGACTCTTGTAGGCATGACAAGAAAAGGGCCGAAGAAGAAATCACAAATCTTCGGTCCATGCTCGCTTGGTTGTCTTGCAAAGAACCACAAACTTGGCATGATGATGAGTCGGTTCAAGAGGGAACCGACACAACGGGATTAGGCCTTGCTACAAAGTGGGAAGGGTGAAAATGTTTTTGGTAAGGTTGGTGAACACAAGTGGTATGAGTGCATCCGAGAAATCCACCAAGCCTTCCACTACTCCCAAGTTGATCAAAATCACTCCACCACACCTAACAAGCCCAAAGGTGAAAGATGGTGTGTTTGAGGAACCTCCCAAAGCTTCACCTCCAAAACAAGTGTGGACTCCCAAGCCAAACCACCTAAGGAACCCACTTGACACACTTCCCGACATCTCTATTAAACCCTCCAAAGAACAAGCAAACCCAAAGAGTGACCCATACCCATGAGAGAGTGAGTAAACCATCACCCAAGAGAGAGGTGTATCACTGTGATTATTGTCACCATGATGGTCACTTGTTTAAGTTCTACTTTCAGAGGAAGAGAGATGAGCGGCATGAGTATGAGCTTTTCCATAATTCTACTCATGGTGTGTTTGCTCCACGTTTCCAGAGGCACAATGCTAGGCCAAGAGGTGCAACACCTCAAGGACCTAGGCCTCAAGGTGTGAGACCACGAGGTGGTCGTGCCCGGCGGGGTTCGGATTTTCTTATGACCTTGGATCTCGTGACCGTGGCTTTCGCTTACAGATGATGAGCGGACCACATTTTTCTCGTCGTGGTGATCGCTCTACTCAAATGGGACATGGCATGCATGATGTTTTTGTTAACACTTCTCGTGGGCGAATGAGCCAACACTGGTTTTCTCCTCAGTTTACTAACCCCAGTGTTGGATCATTTGCTCATCCCATGTCTCGCCATTGATGCAGGATGAAGGGCCGGAGAACACGTGGCTAGTTGATTCCGGTTGCTCTCGACACATGACCGGAACTCAAAATGGTTCTCCAGCCTCACCCAAATGAAGTGTAGTGAATACATTACATTTGGGGATAACAAAGAAGGGTAAAGTGCTTTCACGTGGGTCCATCCGTCTCGAATGAGAACTTTGTGCTTAAGGATGTGGCCTTGGTTTCAAATTTGCACTTCAATCTGCTTTCGCTTTCTCGCCTTCTTGATGACGGTTTTGAGGTTCGATTTAAGCCAAGACTTTGTCGTGTTCTTGATGCTCAGAGAACCTCGTTTGCAAGATTGTGCCTTTTGGGAAAGTGTTTCGTGCTGATTTTTCTCGCTCATTTGGTCTTTCCCGCCGTTTGATGGCAAATTCCTCCTCCGAGCTCGGGAAGTGGCACCGCAGACTTGGTCACTTGAGTTTCGACTTGCTTGCAAGATTGAGCTCACTTGATCTAATTCGGGGTTTGCCCAAGCTCAAGTTTGAGAAGGATCTTGTTTGTCATCCGTGCCGTCACGGGAAGATGATTGCAGCTTCTCATCCTCCCGTGAACCAAGTGATGACCAAGCGGCCCGGCGAGCTTTTACATATGGACACCGTAGGTCCAGCTCGGGTCCGGCCGATGGTGGAAAGTGGTACGTGTTGGTTGTGGTTGATGACTTTTCTCGCCATTCGTGGGTCTTTTTCATGGAGAGCAAAGATGAGGCTTTTACTCATGTTCATGACTTGATCTTAAGGTTGCAAAATGAGTTACCAAAGCATGCCATGCGAGCTATTCGCAAAGTGACAATGGCACCGAATTCAAGAATACTCATTTTGAGACTTTTTGTTCATCCATAGGTCTTGAACATCGCTTTCCTCGCCGTATGTCCCACAAAGAAATGGGATTGTTGAACGCAAGAATCGGACCCTTGTTGAGATGGCCGACGATGCTTAATGAGCACAGGACTCCTAGGCGCTATTGGGCCGAAGCGATCAACACGGCTTGTTATGTTTCAAATCGCATCTTCCTTCGAGCTTTTACGAAGAAGACTTCTTATGAGTTGCGGTTTGACCGCTTGCCCAAAGTGAGCCATTTTCGAGTGTTTGGCTGCAAGTGCTTTATTTTAAAAAGGGAAACTTAGACAAGTTTGAATCAAGATCTTCTCGACGGGATTTTTCTTGGTTATGCATCTCATTCGCATGCTTATCGAGTACTTAACCTTGAAACTAACCGTGTCATGGAGACTTGTGAAGTCACCTTCGACGAGACCGCACCTTGTTCTTCTTCTGTCTTTGAAAGTGCAGGTGATGAGGAGATGAACAAGAGCATCTTTGTGGAGGAGGAGCAGACGATGCCGATTGGGGTAATCCCGAGCCGACTCCACCGGCTGTCCCAGCTTGACCCGCGACGACTACTTCCGTTGACGGTCCCACTCCCACATCTTCTACCACATGGGGACCGTACGACGAGACTCCTCAGCTTGTTCCAACTGCACCTGAGGGAGCCCCAGCTGCTGTTGAGGGGGAGGCGTCATCATCAAGGGAAGCACCGCGACACATTCAGCATCGCCATCCTCCTTCAACCATGATCGGTAACATAAATGAGCGGGTCACTCGCAACAGATCTTATGAGATTTCGCACTTTGCACATTCTGCTTTTGTTGCAAATTTCGAACCCAAAGAAGTGGTTGAGGCATTAACTGATCCAGTTGGGTGAATGCCATGCATGAGGAGCTTGAGAACTTTGAGAGAAACCAAGTGTGGGTTTTAGTGCCACCTCCACCTCGTCATCCCATAGGAACCAAGTGGGTGTTCAAGAACAAGCAGAGTGAAGATGGGGTTGTGGTGAGAAACAAGGCTAGGTTGGTTGCTCAGGGGTACTGTCAGAAAGAGGGGATAGATTATGAGGAAACCTTTGCACCCGTTGCCCGTTTAGAAGCCATTAGGATCTTCCTAGCCTATGCAGCTTCGAAAGGTTTCAAGCCGTATCAAATGGATGTAAAGAGTGCTTTTCTGAATGGGTACATAGATGAGGAAGTGTATGTGAGGCAACCCCCAGGCTTTGAAAATCCCAAACATCCCGACCACGTTTTTAAACTCCACAAAGCCCTATATGGTCTTAAACAAGCCCCAAGAGCGTGGTATGAGCGTCTGAAGTCCTTTTTGCTGGGCAAGGGTTTTACCATGGGGTCGGTTGACAAAACCTTGTTTCTCCTCAAGCATGGCAAGACACTCTCTTGGTGCAGATTTATGTCGATGACATCATTTTTGGTGGTTCGTCACATGCTCTTGTTGCAAAGTTTTCGATATGATGAGCAGGGGAGTTCGAGATGAGCATGATGGGTGAGCCGACGTTCTTTCTCGGTTTGCAAATCAAGCAAACTCGAGAAGGGACATTTGTACATCAAGGCAAGTACACGAAGGATCTTCTCGAAGCGCTTCGACATGGGTGATGCCAAGCCACTTCAAACTCCCATGTCGATCACGACCGCGTTGGATGCTGATCTAGAAGGAGAAGTCGTGGACCGTAAGAGTACCGCAAAGATGATCGGGTCGTTGCCGTACTCGACGGCGACAAGGCCCGACATCCAGCTTCGCCGTCGCTTTGCGCACGCTTTCCAGCCTTTCACCGCGCACTTCACATCGGCAGTCTGTCAAACGCATCTTACGGCACCTTCGCTTCACTCCCGAGCTTGGTCTATGGTACTCGACCTCTTCATCTCTTTCTCTTTCGGGTTATTCTCGATGCCGATTATGCGGGTGATCGAATTAAGAGAAAGTCCACTTCGGGAACTTGTGAGTTTTTGGGTTCGTCGTTGATCTCTTGGTCTTCTCGCAAATGCCTTCTATTTCCCAATCCACTTGTGAGGCCGAGTATGTCGCCGTTGCGTGTTGTTCTCGCTGCTTTGGGTGGTTGCTACCTTGAGAGACTATGGGTTGAACTTTAGGAAAGTGCCTCTTTTCGTGACAAAGACTAGTGCCATTAGCGTTGCTAAGAACCCGCACTCCACTCAAAAACCAAGCACATTGAGATCCGATATCACTTCTTGAGAGATCACCAAGAGAAAGGAGACATAGACCTTCACCGTGAGAACCCATGAACAACCTTGCCGATATCTTCACAAAGCCCCTCGATCAAACCCAGCTTGCCCACTTGAGAGCGGAGTTGGGCATTTGCTACCCTTTTTAGAGTAGGGTAGCTGTATCTTGTTGTATAGTATGGTTTTTGGCTTTCTTCTCTTGCTTTTGGTTATCTGGCTTTCTTTTTGCACCTTTGTATCATAGTGCATTTTATCATGTATCATATTACCTTTATTGAACTTCATGACTATAGCAGCTTTTGATTACATTCATGCTCTTGCTAGTATGTCTTGTGTATGTTTCTTGGAGCTCGCGGCTTAGGCTTCTTCGATCACTTGTTACATGTTATGAGCTAAGCCTCGTTTTCTAAATGTGAACCCGCTTTAATCTTGATGCAACTCGAAAATTGTTCACCTCTCGAGATGGCAACTAGCATGTGTAGGTTTTGTGAGAACCTTGTTGCTTTCATGTGTATGCTTGAGTTGCTATGTCTCATGTTTCTTGAGTCATTCACTTAGCTCGGATCTCTTGATAATCTTGTGCTAAAACTTGATGTCTAAGCTAAGAAATGATGAAAAGTTTTGAGTTGGATCTTTTTCTCCCACGGCAATGTCACGAGATTGCTTCTCATTCATTCGAGTGAGATGAACTTGGGCATTGTAGTGCTAGTCCACAACCACTCGTGACGAGACAGCTTTCCCACTTGCACTAAGGGATGAACTCGGCGTGGTTGAAAAACATGATAAAAACAATCTTTTTGGCGGACGCTTTTTTGATCCTCTCGTATACACATGTCTAAATGAAACCTTGTTAACTACTGCGTTTTAACTCGATCAATGTTGTAGTTACAAGTGTTGTTAAGTGTATCTTTGAGACATGATGTGTGACCGTTATATGGGGTAGTTCACTCTTGTATACATGTGTTAGCACTTGTTTGATCTCCCGCTATATGTGCTAGGTGCTATTCTTTTTGGTGAACACCTTTATAAAATGCACAACACCCGATCAAAATGCTTATGTTTCATACTCCGTACCGCTTGATCGCCTTGAGCATTGGTTTTGTCTTGTGCCATTTGCTATACACTTGCCATACTTGCTAGATCATCCATGTACTCAAATTGCTATACTTGTGAAGCTCGTCATTTTGCATTTCTTTCATGGCATGATTTGAGGGGGAGTTGCGTCTCTTTTGTCTCCATCTTGATAAGTGCATGTGCCAACAAGGGAGAAACATCCACAAATCCAGAGAGTTCATTGGTGAGGATGCTTTTGTCAAGGGGAGTTGCACTCCGAGTTATGAGTTTGAGCCGTTTTTGCTAGATGTGTTGAGCCCTTGCCTCTTCTTGAGGATCTAGCTGTTTTTCGGTTGTTCTATGCTGTGCTAGTGGTGTTGAGCCTTTTGCCTCTTCTTGAGGGCGAGCTTTGGTTTTCTTGGTCGCGTCGAGCCGTTGCCCATGTCTTTGGGGACCAAGTTGTGATCTCGCTTTGCTCATTGCAAATGACCTATTTTATGCTTTTTCTTTGGCTCTTGGTCATTTGGATGAGTTGTCTCTGGTTTGTGTTGGTGTTGACAATGCACTCATCACACAAAGGTTGTGATGAGTGATTGTCAACACCAACACAAGGCGTGTGTGTGTTCTTACTAACCGATGGCACGCGGATACGTGTCAAACAATGGTGTCTCTTGGCTCATGTTGTCTCGGCAGTGTCGAGCTCGAGACGGTGGTCGACGGCCGGTGAAGATCAAGTAGGGCGTGCCGTGTTGACGGACCGGGCGCGTGAAGGCGGACGTGAGGCTTGATCGAGGACCCGAGGACCGGCGGCCACCGTGGGCGGCCGACAATGACATCGACGAGCGCAAGTGTACACGGGGATGCGATGGGCTACGCTACTCGCGAGGGTTTGGTGGTTTCGCCTCAAAACCATCGGCGGCGGGTTTCCCCGGTTTGCACCTCAAAACCGGGCGGAGGTCCCAAGTGACGGACGGACGACACGTGGCGGCATCGATCGGAGATTGCTTGGAAGCCAGGCTACCGGTGAGGAGGCGCGGTGGCCGTCGGATCAAGTGAAGCTTGAGTTGGACCCTTATGCCCCCGGCTAAGTGGTGTGGCTTTTCAGATCCAAGCGCAAAAGCATGAATGTAAAATGACTTCCGCCTCCTATAAATAAAGGATGATGGAGGCCTCCTTCCCCTCATCTCTCCCATTCTATTTTTCCCCTTTCTAGCTAGGGTTTACTCATGTGAGAGAGGTCACTAAACTGAAAAATTCGTGGGTATTTTTGGCTGTGATTTCAAGTGGGAATGGTGGCCCTTACCACCTCTTGCCCTCTGGGATTCAACCTTTTGTTCCTGTGATTTTCGTAGCTCTTTGTTCTTGTTTTTCCCCTTTTCGTTTTTGACTATGATCTGAGTTTTCCACGATTCTAGTTCATCTCAAGTGATGAATTTTTGGGAAGGCATTCGTAGCCAGGTGAATTTACTCTGTGTGAAATCTGAGCTCAAGATGTTTTGATACGAGGGAGATCCTGTCGCTTTTGTGTTCATCTGTCCTCTCTGCCTTCTGTCAGTTCGTCGTTCTTGTTTGAAGAGATGTTTTGATGCGAAGTGATTTCTCTCTGTCTTCTTCCTGTCCTGGTGAGGGAACCAGTAGCATGACTACAGCGCGGTAGCGCCCCCCAACCTAGGCCGACCAGGAGTCCAGAGAGCGCTTGCGCAAACCGATATCGCTCAGCTGTGTTCTTCGGTTCTTGAGCGGAGGTACCAGTAGTTGCTTTCAGCTGTTAAACGGCAGCAGCATCTCGTGCGTGCTTTGATTCTCCTGGCTTGATGACGCCTAGCAGCCAAGCTGCTGTTCGTTTATGGTTCAACAATGATATGAGCTGATCGATCTGCAGAGAGCCAGAAAAAGCTTGGACGTCTATTGATTTTCTAATTCCTTGAGTTGTCGCTTTCAAGCTACAGTAGGATCATTTCGTTTTGCTTCTTGTGTTTTACCGTGAATTGGATAATAGTTCTCTAGGTGTCACTTTCAAGAAATAGTATTTGGCTTTGTTTATTCCTCATTCAAGATCTTCGATTATTGATTGTTCAGTTCTTGCGATCGGCTTCTGTTCCTTGGGTTCAGACAAGCAGGTTCTTTGCAGTGTGTATGGCAGATCAGTAGGAGCCGAGCAGACCCTAGTGATTTGATCAATCTTGAGTTCTAAAGCCCATGACTGCTCTCTTTTTCTGCAGGTGTTCGGCTTTCACGAGCTGTTATTGTTGGTAGGTCGTGCACCTTCGAGTGCCGATAAAATCCAACAATTTTCTGCGGTGCGTTTGTTTTGCAGGGACCCGCTTCGCCAGAAATGAAGTCTTCATTTTTAAGCCGTTACTCTTTCCGTTTTTCTTGGTGATTTTCTAATGAATTTTCTCTGGCCCTGATTTTCTATTTTGTGCGCAACTTGGTCGTTTGGACTCCGATTTGCATTACGTCTGTTGCGTTGGTTTCGTGGTGTCCCGCTGTGTTCCTAGAGAACATCCACCCACTCATTTGGGTCGTGGACACCGCCTTGTTTGATTTGCTTCTTGGGGTTTGAATTTGGGACAGTGGCCAAATATTTCGAAAGAAATTTGAGGCTCCCATTCACCCCCCCTCTGGTCGCCGATTCCGGTCCTTCAGAAGGAAGTCGGAATCCACTTAATGTTCAAATTTTTTGGGTATTTCTAGGATCTTCCATATTTTGGTCGTCTAATGTTAGAGCACGAGGCGATTGTGGCATACTAAATATGTTGAGTTATCTTATCTATGATCAAGCCTAACCCAACCGATGCCTTTTTGTTACCCCTCTACTCTTATCTCGGAGTGTTCAAAGAAAAAGATGTGTAGGTAAAATGCTACCGCTTTGTGCAAATAAATAAGCCCTATTTTCTTCCTCCTTCCCTATAATTGGATTGCTATATAAGTCCTACTACTATTTATTTGAACAACTCCGACCACACCAATGCATAAAATTTAATATAGATCTACAACACAAAGGTGGCAACAGTACTATCAAAGTTATTAAGGCGTTAAGGCGAGCTGTGGCGCGCTATCCCCTTCCAGACACCTAGCCGTTTAAGGCGTGAGATGAGGCGATGCCATATGAACATCTTAATATATAATGCCATTAGAATTAGAAGCAAATTAAACTTTAATGCCGCCAATTCTTAGCGTATAATATAATAATAAGTAGTTCTTAGTAGATAAAACACAAATCAACACAACTCCTCCCCTTAGCAAAGTAGAGGAAGGAGAAGGAAGGAAGACCAGAAGAGCAAACAAGGGGAGCAAGTTTCGCGAAACGGATGTACCTATGTTGTGACTGAGCCGCTGGAGGGAATCAAAGAGCAGATCACTGAGCGAATTAGGTGGGGAGGCGGTGGATGAAGGCAAGCCTCCCCCCCTCTGCTCTCTCAATACCATGTGCTCCCGCTACCCTCTTCTCTTCCCGTCCCTCCTATGTTTCCCTATCTTTGCTCTCTCGATCCCATGTGCTCCAACTGCTCTCTTCTCTCTTCCTCTACCTCCCCTCTTTCCTATCTCTGCTTGCCCAATCCTAATCGACGCTAATATGTGAGTAAACCCCAAGAAGGTATAGGTGCAGGACCGTGACCTTCCACGCGTGTAAGCGACTTCCCGAGCATACACAATTGGCACGTTTCCTTGTCCCCACAAGCGATTCCCGTGTCCCTCACTATCCTCGCGCATGTGATCCCTATGTTTCCCACCTGCGCATGAAATCATTTGTGCGGTGCCTTTTCCTTCTGCGCACTCACGCAGCATCCGCCTTGAGCCGCTCGACGCCTTGGCGAGTGACTTCATGGGCGGATGCAGCCGACGCGTTTCCCACCCCCCGCACGTGAAACCCTTTGTGCGGCGCCTTTTCCTACTGCACGCTCACACAATGTCCGCCTTGAGCCGCTCGACGCCTTGGCAAGTGACTTCATGCATGCACGGACGCAACTGGTATTTCCATCCCTCGCGCGTGAAATCCTTTGTGCGACGACTTTTTCCTTGCACGCGCTCACGCAACGTCCGCCTTGAGCCACTTGACGCCTTGGCGAGTGACTTCATGCGTGGACACAACCGACGCGTTTCCCATCGCCCGCGCGTGAAATCTTTTGTGCGGCGCCTTTTCCTTCCGCGCACTCAAGCAACATTTGACTTGAGCCGCTCGACGCCTTGGCAAGTGACTCACGCATACACGCAACCGACGCGGTTCCCATCCCCCCGTGCAATTCCCGTGGCCGTCCACCTCGTGCACATGACATGGCGTGATCCCCGCATTTTCCACCCAGACGCGAAATTCCTTGCGTGACGCCTTTTCCTTCCGCGCCCTACCAACGAGCGTGACGTATGACTCTTCTTCTTCCTCCCTTATTTCTTCTTCCTCCTTCTCCTCCCATTTAGACGTCTTCTGCCAAATCGATAGCCTCCCCCACCATTGTACTCTTGTATAGTGAGCTTGCCCCCCTTCCACCCACCCTCACCCCGACCCCACGCCGCCGCCGCCGCCGCCGCCGCAACCACGACTACCGTCAATACCTTAACCTCAAGCCTTCAATCGACCATCCATTGTCATCTTGCCTGCATCCTTTTCTACTCCTTTGGTCCTACCTCTAAACCTACTTGAACTCACTATATAGAAAACTTTTTTCGCCTCGAGAGATCTCGCCGGAGACGAAGACGACGATACAAATTTTCCATCAAAGATAGAGAAGATGATAAAAGATCTCGTCGAAAAAAGGAGGGCGACCTAGAGTAGCATTTCCCCCCAAAAAATGCCATGATGGCAATAGGGGGTCCTTGGATCTCCTACAATCTACCGAGGGATCAGCCTGTTGGAGTGTTGGGCATCCACCGGTCACGGCGGCTGCGGCACGGCGCCCGTCCACGACTCCACCTGGCAGGCTTCATATACCCCGCGGCTCAGCGCCAGCCGAGGCTGGCGAGCCCACCGCGAGCGCTCGGCTCCCGCCGCGGCTGCTCGATGGCGCGCACGCAAACATCACGCGTCGGCCGCCGTAGCGACGACACGCGCGTCGCGCGCGCCGGAGGCCGCTCGCCCCCGTCTTCGCCTTCCCCAGCGGAGCCGCTTCCCCGAAAGCCTACAAAAGGGCAGAAACCTTGCGTCCTCCTCCTCGTCGTCCTCTATCTCTCTCTTCTCTCCTGTTCCCCGCGAGATCGCTCAAGGCCCCGGCGAGGTGAAGCAGCAGCGCGTCACTTCACCTCTCCAATGGCGGGCACCGGCGAGGAGGTCTTTTCGAGGGACTTCCTGTGCCTGATCGGCAACGGCGACGCGCCGCCACCGGAGCAGGGTTCAAGGCAGCAGCCACGGGAGGACAGGGACGAGGAGGTGGACCTGAACCTCGCGCTATCAGTTGGTGGCCGGTTCGGGCTTGATGCGAAGGGGGACAAGCTCCCCCAGTTGTCTTCCGTGACGGCCGTGCCGAGGCCGCCGGTGGAGGTGTCGGCGGCGGCGCTCGCCGTCCCGCGGGCAAGCGGGAGCCCTTCGTCTGCCTCTTCGGAAGGTGTTGCGCTGAGATTGCAAGGTGCGTGTGTGCGGCTTCTCTCTGTGGGGTTTATACATACTATCTTTAGTGTTTTTCTACCCTTGAAGCTTGATAGTTAACTTGGCTCTTAGATTCTGTGCTGACGCCGCCGGTGGAGGTGCCGGCGCCGGCGCCGTCTGCCCTCTCGCGAGCGATCTCGCTGCCCGTCCAGCCAGAGGAACATGCGGCGAGGCTGCCGGCGAGCAGGAGCCCATCCTCGGCCTCTTTGGAACGTGACGGGAAGAGATGGCAAGGTGCGCGCGTGGTTTCTCTTTGTGGGGTTTATACCATCTTTATTTAGTATTTTGCTACCCTTGGTACGTAGCTAATCTGGCTTTTAGATTCCGTGCTTAGTAGTGCCGATTGTGATAGTTTTGGTAAATGGTACTAGTAATTGTGAATTATCTCAGTGTTGCCTGAAATAAACATCAACTGCTTTTCACTAATTCCCCAACATCTGTAATTACTTACTGAGTTACTGAATATTGCAGGCAGTGGGACCCTCATGAGGACGAGTTCACTCCCTGCTGCCACTGATGCTGCTAGCAACGAAGAACTGAAGAAACATAAGGAAGCGCAAAGTCTGAAGAGACAAGAGGTCAAGAAGAAAATGATCGAGAGGAACTCGGCTTGCAGCACAGCCTTCAAAGGTATATATCTATCCCCTTTTGTTTGTTAAGTACACCGTTTTTAGGCACTCTGAGTATATATCCATTTAGGCTGGATTTTTATACTGTTCTTTCAGTTATTTAGATGTGAGCTGTTTGTGTGATTGAATACTTTCTATTCTGTCTAGTGGTTCTTCCCTTCATTGGATTTTTTTTGTTATCATTAAGCTCTACATTATAGTCATTCCTTTTTTTTTTTAAGGAATAGCTGGCACCGAGGAACAAAGCTCGTCATCATCTGTTCCCTCCTCTCATGAAACTACAAGGAGGGTGACGGCAGCAAGTCCACCGCTGCCGCCTTCGTCTTTGGCTCCCAGAACAGCAGCAGAAGCAACCCTTGGTTCCAGTTCCAGGGGAGACGGAGACCAAAGCATTTTAGGCAGCAGGGCTGTTGCTGCTGCAAGGGCAAACAGCACTGGGGACGATGTGGGAAGAAGGCTGATGCAGGAGATGCCAAGCGTGCACACCAGGGATTTGCCCAACGGCGCCAGGGTCAACGGCTTCCTGTATAAGTACAGGGAAGCAGAAGACGTGAGAATCGTCTGCATCTGCCATGGAAGGTTCTTCACTCCTTCGGAGTTTGTGGAGCACGCCGGAGCCGGCAAGGTAGATCACCCGCTGCGATACATTGCCGTCAGCACTAACCAAACCCTGTAAAGTGCGAACCCTTCACTAGCAGACCCGTGCTGCAAGTGTTCTGGAGATAGAGTCAGCCTTTAGCCTAGCGTCAGAGTAGAGTGATATAGTCAGATTGTGTTTGTGGTGCATTGCTTACTTGTGCCCGATTAAATTGGTGGGCATTATGGTAACATAACCTGTTGATAATGTTATGATCCTTTCTAAGCGTGATATAGTCCTGCAACTTTTTTGTTTTCTTGTATGTAGGTGTTCCAGAAAACGAAGCTCACAATAGAGTGTTAACTCCCAATCACTTTACTGCCTGAATTACTTAGACCAGCAGTCCAGTAGTTCAAAAAGGGTGCGCCATCCACATATGTTTTTCAGCTGTAGATACCTGAAGAGTCCACGATAAGCTGACACTGACACTGGCAATTCCCTGGAAACATGTCTGAGAAAAGACTGAATAGATGGCACAATGATGCATGTAGAACGAACGCACAATTTATCATACGACTTAGAGCAGGGAAAAATTTCTACATCTGATCTTGTAAGTTTGAGAATAGTTGGTTGTATTGCATTGTTGTTGGTGTTTATGTACACGATACAATGCATGTATACAGGATGAGCGAGCGGCATAGAGATAGACGCGCTACGCTACATGCGGCTGTGCTAGAGAGGACTAAGCCTAGCCACACGCTATATTTACAATATGCTAACACTCCCCCTCGCCTAAACGGGAGCATCGCTAACGGTCGGGTTGACTGGACCGAAACTCCCGAAACAAGGAAGTGGGAAGCCCTTTGGTGAAGACGTCGGCGTCTTGTGATGTCGTGGGGACATGAAGAACTCGAACGTGACCGAGGGCAACCTTCTCTCGAACAAAATGGAGGTCGATCTCAACATGCTTCGTCCGCGATGCTGCACAGGGATTACCGGAGAGATAAACAGACCGAGTTGTCGCAATAGACCAAAGTAGCACGGCGAGGGGGGCGCTGGAGCTCAAGGAGTAGCTGTCGTAACCAAGTAGCTTCAGCAACGCCGTTCGCCACAGCACGATACTCGGCCTCGGCAATGGACCGAGAGACGGTGTGCTGTCGCTTGGAGGACCAAGACACCAAGTTGTCTCCAAGGAAGACTGCATAACCGGAAGTCGACCGTCGGGTGTCGGGACATCCAGCCCAATCTGCATCTGTGTAGACAACAAGCTCAGCAGGAGGGGAGCGGCGCAAGGTCAGTCCAAGTGTCGTAGTGCCCTGTAAGTAGCGCAAGATGCGCTTCAGGGCAGCAAGGTGAGGCTCTCGAGGATCATGCATATAAAGACAAATCTGCTGGACGGCAAAAGCAATATCTGGCCGTGTGAAGGTCAGGTACTGAAGAGCCCCTGCTAGGCTGCGGTACTGGGTGGCATCACTAACAGGAGTTCCATCTTCGGATAATTTGGAGTGAAGATCCACAGGCGTGCTGCACGGTTTGCACGCACTCATCCCGGCGCGCTCCAAAATCTCCAAAGTGTACTGCCGTTGGGAGAGAAACAAACCCTTAGTAGAACGAGTCACAGATATGCCCAAAAAATGATGAAGCTGGCCCATGTCTGTCATCGCGAACTCACGCTGAAGTGCCTCAATCGTCTGACGAAGGAACTGAGCAGAGGAGGCAGTGAGAACAATGTCATCAACGTACAGCAGCAAGTAAGCGGTGTCAGATCCCCGGCGATAGATGAACAGCGAGCTGTCGGACTTGGTTTCCACAAAGCCAATGGAAAACAAATATGAGGCGAATCTGTGATGCCAGGCACGAGGCGCTTGCTTCAGTCCATAGAGGGATTTGTTGAGACGACATACCATGCCAGGACGAGAGGAATCCACAAAACCAGTAGGCTGTGCACAGTACACTGTCTCCTCGAGGGTGCCATGTAAGAATGCATTCTTTACATCCAACTGATGAATGGGCCAATCCTGAGAGAGAGCCAAAGAGAGAATAACCCGAACTGTCGCAGGCTTGACAACTGGACTAAAGGTCTCATCATAGTCTAGACCCGGTCGCTGGGTGAATCCCCGAAGAACCCAACGAGCCTTGTAGCGATCAAGCGAACCATCGGCATTCAATTTGTGCCGAAAAATCCATTTGCCGGTGACCACATTGACTCCAGGGGGGCGGGACACTAGGCTCCAGGTGTTATTGCCAATCAGGGCGTCGAATTCAGCCTGCATAGCTGAGCGCCAATTGGGATCTGACAGGGCATCACGAACAGAGCGCGGTAGCGGCGACACAGGCGCGGCGTGGAGGTTGAGACGGTCCACGGGCTGTGCGAGGCCAGCTTTGCCTCGGGTGCGCATGGAGTGCGCATTCTCGACGGGGGCGACAGAGACCGGCCTGGTGGCCAGTGTACGCCCGATGGCCGGGGCGCTACTGGCAGCAACCTGTGCATTGCGCACAGGGGCAGCAGCGCCGGCCTGGGACGAGCTCGGCCCGGGCGTGGTGGTGGCGGTGGGCTGGGCGCATGTGGCCCAGCAGAGGAGCCCGACGGCCCAGCGCCGTAGGCGTCGGTCGGCCCAGCAGGGCCCGGCGAGCGCGGTGTGGGCGAGCCGTGCGCCGACGGCCCGGCGGGGGAGCCAGGCGCGGGCGAGCCGTGCCCCGACGGCCCGGCGGGGGAGCCAGGCGCCTGTGGCCCAGTGCCGGGCCCGCTGCTCATGGGCGCTGAGGACGAAGTACCTGCACGCACAAGTCTTGCTCCAGGAGCAGTGAACTCATCATCATCAAAAAGAAAGTCCAAGGCTGAGGATGCCATGGGGGTGGTAGACATGTCGGCGAAAGGAAAGAAGGATTCATCAAAAACGACATGTCTGGAGGTGAGGATGCGATTCGACTCTAACTCGAGACACCGATAGCCTTTGTGTTCCGAGGAGTAGCCGAGGAAGACACAAAGAGATGAACGTGGTGCAAGTTTGTGGGGTGCGGTGGAGGACATGTTAGGATAACAGGCACAACCAAAAACTCGGAGGTGTTCATATGTGGGTGGAGTAGAGTAGAGATGAAAATATGGGGTGGAGGAGGCGAGCGTTTTGGTGGGAAGCCGGTTGACTAGATATGTGGCAGGTGCGGAGTGCCTCAATCCAAGAGACCGGAGGAAGGCTCGCCTGAAATAATAGAGAACACACAATATTATTAACGGTGCGAAGGGAGCGTTCGGCCTTGCCATTTTGCTGGGACGTGTAGGGGCACGACATGCGAAGTGCAACACCGTGAGAGAGGAAGAACGTGCGGGCCGTGGAATTATAAAATTCACGGCCGTTGTCGCACCGGACGCTCTTGATGGTGGTACCAAACTGCGTGCGAACGTAAGCAAAAAAATTGACAAGGGTGGAAAAAGTGTCAGATTTAAGGCGAAGCGGAAAGGTCCACATGTAGTGTGAGCAATCATCTAAAATGATCAAATAATATTTATACCCCGACACACTAACGATAGGAGATGTCCAAAGATCACGTGTATTAAATCAAAATTATTTGTGGCTCGAGAGGTGGAGATACTAAATGGAAGTCTAGTATGACGACCGAGCTGACAAGCATGAGAATCATCTTTATTACATGAAATAACACTGGAGCTAATGAGTTTGGACAAAGCTTCACGCCCAAGATGACCAAGACGGCGATGCCATAAGGAGGTGGGTGCGGCGAGTAGTGCGGTGGCGCTGGTGGCTAGTGGGAAGAACGGGTAGAGGTCGCCAGAGCTATTGCACCTGGCGATCATGTTCCTGGTTTGTAAATCCTTCACAGAAAGACCAAACGGATCAAATTCAACACAACAATTATTGTCGGTGGTAAAATGACGAATGGAAATCAAGTTCTTAATGATATGTGGAGAAACCAAAACATTATTAAGAACGAGATTGCGATGTGGAAAAGGAAAAGTACGAGATCCGATGGTCAGACAGGAAGTAAAGCACCATTGCCCACAATGATAGATGAAGGAGTAGATGAATTGGGCGAGGAGGTAGTAGAAAGTATACCAGCGTCCGCAGACATGTGAGAGCCAGCACCCGAGTCGGCGTACCACTCCGGCTGTGGGGTTTGGAGCGTCATGGTGTTGAAGTTCTGCACCAGGGAGTCCTGGTTCCAAGCGCCACCGTTGATGGGGTTCCAGGGCGTCGATTGGTACGACGTGCCTTGGAATGTCGGTGTCGAGGGTGCGCCCTGGAATGCCGGTGTCGAGGGGGCGCTGTTGCCGTAGCCGTACGGGTGGCCTGTGCCGAAGAAGCCGCCGTGGGGTGCACCACCACCGTAGGGACTGAAGCCGGCCCCCGGGTTGGCGGTGAAGTGGTACTGGGGGGCAGCGGCGAAAGCAGCCGGGGGCGGTGGGCGACCATATGGCCACATCTGGAGCTGGCCGGCCCAGGGTTGTGCAAACGAGGGGTGCACGCCTCCCTGGCCGGGTGGGCCGCCATAGCCTCCTGCTGGTGGCGCGCCGTTTGGGTGGCCCTGGCCGTTGGCGCCCTGGCCTTGGCCACGTCCGCCCTTGCCCCGGCGACGGTTGCGCTGCTGGTTGCCCTGTGCGCCACCGAGCGCGGGCTGACCAGGGCGGGCTGGAGCAGGTGGCGGCGGTCCCTGGCGCGGAGCGGAGGAAGCCTGGGGCGGCGTGTTGGCGACGAGGGCTGGCGGTGGAGAGGGTGGGCGAGCGTCGATGTCCACCTCCTCGAGCAGCAGATGTGTGCGGGCTTCGGCGAAGGTCGGGAACGGGCGATGCAGCTTCAAAATCGCCACCATATGTTGGAACTTGCCGTTGAGGCCGCGAAGGAGAGTGAGGACCATCTCGGCGATCGCCGATGGGGTCGCCAAACTCGCGAGGACGCGGCCATGGTCTCCGCTTGCGGCGTGGTCGGTGATGGTCATGGCGTCGTGGCGGAGGTTGCGGAACTGCGTCTCCCGGAGAAGAGCGCGCGACTCCTTCGCCCGAGAAATTCATCCTCGAGATAGCACCACGCCTCACGTGCCCGACGTTGTCGGATCATGAGGGACTGTTGCAGATCGCCGGAGACGGTGGAGAAGATCCACGACAGGACGACGCAGTCCACTTGGACCCAGACGGGACGCTCAGACAGCGCAACGTCGTCGAGGACGTGGGGGGTGAGGGCATACTTGCCCAGCACCTTGAGGAACATGCCGCGCCACTTGGTGTAGGTGCCGGCGGCCTTGTCGAGGATGATCGGGATCATCCCTTTGATGTTGACGACGGCGGTGGCAGTGGCCCAGATCGCCTCGTGCGCTGCCTCATACTTGTCGAGGGCTTCGGCGTGGAGGCGCGCCTCCTCAGCACGTAGCGCGGCCTCGGCGCGGGCTTTGTCCGCGGCTTCCTGGGCCGCGGCGGCGGCGGCGGCGGCTTCGTCGTCCTCCGCCATGGGGACGAGACGAAGGGCGGACGGGGACCGACCGCGATCGCGGGGTCGCGATGGAAATCGGCGACGCGATAGGGTTGGCGGTGGATCAGCAACCGGACTCAGGGTCGGGCGATCGGGTGGTGTAGACGTACACGCGACGGAGACTGCCTGGCGATGTGTAGACGTACGTTGATCCGAGGACGGAGCCGATCGGTTGACGTAGACGTACACGCGGACGTACACAACTTGACGTAGATGTACGTAGGAGCAGCACTTGACGGAGTCGTACGTAGATCCTGGTGTAGTCCGGTGTACGCGTTCCTGGTGGCGGTGTAGATGTACGTGAAGACGTACGTCGCGTGATCCAGGTGACGAAGACACGCGCGATGAAGACGGGCGCGGGCGAGCACGCGATCCGTTCTGGAGGCCGCGCGGCAGTCCGATTGTCGCTGGACGCGTCGTAGATCGCCGATGGCCCGACGCAGATGATGGAGGCCGCGTGACGGGTGCGCCGGGCGACGTAGACCGCGCGACGGACGACGGGTGGCGCAATCCGGGTCCGTGCGATGGAGTACGCAACGGAGCAGTCTTGCGCGGGCCACAGACGAGTAGCGCGGCGCGGGGTAGGGTGCCTGCGAGGATCTCAGCGAGGTGCGGCCGGCGAGCGATGTGCCCAGCGACGGCTTGAGCCGGCGATCGTGGGGATCGGCGGCGGCTAGGATGGGTGCCTGCGAGGATCTCAGCGAGGCGTGGCCGGCGAGCGATGTGCCCAGCGACGGTTTGAGCCGGCGATCGTGGGGATCGGCGGCGGCTACGATTTGCGGAAGCGAGAGGCCGCGGGAGCGAACCGTCTTATGATACCATGTAAGTTTGAGAATAGTTGGTTGTATTGCATTGTTGTTGGTGTTTTATGTACACGATACAATGATACAATGCAGATAGACGAGATGAAAAGCATAGAGATAGACGCGCTACGCTACATGCGGCTGTGCTAGAGAGGACTAAGCCTAGCCACTGCTATATTTACAATATGCTAACAGATCTGAATGCTTATACATACGAAACTAAGAACTTAGTCGCAGCTACCTGACATCATCAATCAGTCCAAATAATAGTATAATAATCCTCGCTGTTTGCTCAGCAGAGTTGCATTGACACGGAATTGGAACTGCAGTTCTGCAAAGGTTTCATGCATCATGCTTGAACTGTCGTCATAGCATCTGTTGCTTGACGTCAAGGTGAACAAACATCTACATATATCTTACACACAAGTGCTAAAACTAAAACCCACTGAGAGTAACACAGAACGGTAATAAAGTGTCAGGTGCAAAGGGAAGAACTGAAGAAGAAGGCGCGAAGGGCTAGGACAGTTGCGCGTCTGGCAACAGGTGGCTAAGTAGTGTCGCGTTAGCGGGCCTGCAGGCCTGGTGATGGGCTGGTTTAGCTGAGGCTGTGGCCGTGTATCGTGATGGGCCGGGTCGGCTGAGGCCTCTCTGTGACGATGGAGAAGATTTTTTTTTCGTATCTTCCCTATACGATTCACGCAACAAAAGCGGGCATCCGATAGTGCCACGCCACCCGCTTCTCTATTAGCCGTTCGATCGAGCGTTCATAAGATCTGGTCCGTCCGATTGCGGGTCAGTTCGGGCGTCGGCCCGTCATCGCCCGATAAGCTGGAGAACCGGGCGCTCGCGAATCTTCGCCTCCGCGAGGGCAGGACCGACGCCTTCGCCGCTCCTGCTGCCTCCTCCGGCTTCCTCTCCCGCTCCGGCACCCCTAGCGCGGCGGCGCACTACGCGGCCGGGACAAGCAAGCCCGCGGCACCGGTCGCGCACGACCGTGCCACCCCACTCCCCCGCAGCCGGCGCGCGGCATCTGCTGTTGTCGCCGACTCCCCCGATGCGGGCCCCCGCAGGCGCGGAAGCACCTCCCAGGTACGGCCAGCGGCAGCTCCCGACGGTGGCCGCCTCAGGCGATGCGGCTCGCCCGCGCGAGCCTCGGCGGCGGCCAGCTCCTACTCCCCCATGGCAGCGGGTCCCCAGCATCCGGCCATCTCCGCCTCGCGTGCTGCGCCGTCCACTGGCTGCCCGCCCCCGCCTTCACGCACCCCCGCAGCAAGGGACCACAGCAGTGCCGATCCAGGTCGCCGCGCCGACAGGCTCCACGCTGCGTGCGTCGGTGCCTACACCGTCCAGCGCCGGCACGATGCGCCCCCGGCAGTGGCGCCACCTCTCCCTGCGACTCTACGGAGGCGGCGTCCGCCGCTGGAGACGAACTGTCCCTGAGATGGCAAAGTCCGTGAACAAGACTTTTGATGTCTTGCGCAGTCGCTACAACATCTCTGCTACACCATGATTCGAGCTGTGTTCATACGAACTGATCTGGTAAAATTATTTATTCACATGTTGTTCATTGCCGGCGATGCCCAACAAATGCTCGATAAAATGCTTAAAAAAGGTCTTACTCCGTCCAGTGAACAGATGCTTTGTATATGCGTGACTTAATTTTTCCGATTTGCCTTTTCAGCACCGTCAAGAAAATATTGCTGGGATATTTCTTCAGGTTCTTTCTTCACCAAATTATTAGATGGCAGCTGATCAATTCCAGAAAGTACAGCTGCTAATGCAGTATTCTGAGGATTTGCATTGCAAGGCACATGTGTCACAATCTTCTCAGCTGGTGCCTTATCTGACACAAGTGTAGCAGTAGCTTCCTCAATGACCTTTTTGGAACTTCCAGCAGTCCTAGAATCAAATAAAGCATTGGGGGGGTGCTAAGAGAATCAAAAGCTCAAATGATGCCATTTATTCGGAGGTATCCCCATCTTCCCATGTTGTCCTCTGAGGTTCATCATTACCTCCTCCCTATGACTGATCAATTTGTAATGTACTGAAACAACATCATTCAACACCTACTCTTGGGTTTCACAAACGAAAAAGGGTCATCTTAACTCAATAATGCTACGATCCTAAATCTTTATGAACTCTGTTAACCCACGAAAAGCCTACTTCCATGTTTGATTCTCTGTTTTCCTGCAGGGCTGCTATAGGTTCCTTCTTCAAATTTGTTGTCAACATGTCCTTACAATATTTTGCAGCTTGCTATTCATTTAGTACCTGAGATTAAGATTGACATAGTGTTACGGTTTCCCTTGCCAAATCTGGTGTTACTGCTACTAACACACATATGCACTCCCACCGTGGATGCAACACATCTGATATTCAGGGTCTTCTAACATTGTTTAGTTCATGTACATTCAGCTATTTGGTTTCTGACTCCGGTCCATTCTTACTGCTACTGAACACATATGCACTCCCACCATGGATGCAACACATCTGATATTTAGGGTCTCAGTTCATGTACATTCAACTATTTGGTTTCTGACTCTGGTTCATTCTCTGTATTTCCACTATTTGTTAAAAGTGCATAATCAATTTTTTACCTGAGAAATGTCCCTGTGCGAGTAGCTATCTGGAGGACGGCATGCGTGCCACCTGCCACAGAGCTCAGACAACTACCATTGCAAAATCGACGGGGAAGAAGAGGTTGGCGCAGCCCGGTATGTTCCATTGCCACTGGTGATCATGGTCCAAAGTTCACCAGTGACCACGTGCATTTGCATCTCCTACTGCTATTGAAGGAAAGAGTAGAAGGTACAGAAATTAATTGTGCTTCCCAGGCAGGCATAAGGAGCAGGATAACCACTTCTCCCCTGTCATTTGTTTGCACTTAACTTCCTGCTGGTACAATAGAAATTAGCTTGCTACAACTGGTATCCTTAAGATCTGAAAACACATAAATGCTATCACATGATTACTTTCTGCAAAAGTTTCCTGCTTACAAATTGCTTGAGAAAATGCCTTGATGGAATATATGAATTTGAAGCCTCAAACTCTATTTAAGAAACAGGCTGAACATATAAAACTTGCTCTATCGACAAATCTCGACATGTTTTCAGGATGGGATAATTGACATATTTATCTTTTCGTTTATCTGCCTCTGTTTGCGCTAACACAATTTTGTTGCCAAACAAATAAACTGATCGTCATCCAACAATGGATACTCATGTTTCAACTTTTACTTCTCTTTGCCTTCGCTTCTTTATATCTGAATAGAGAATTCAAAATCTGGAGGCCGATTGTGTTTGCTCATTTTAGAGGTGTGCTCACTGCCTTTCGAAACAAATATATGTATTTTTTATACCATTAAGCAAATCTTTAGTTTACACAATTAGGGATATGCACTACTTCCATTTTTTGGTCAAAATGTACTGTGTACTTTTATGGATTTGATTTCTGATTACTTTCCAGTCTGCCTCTGAATAGGAGATTAATTAAGCAGGCGTATTTACCGTCATAAGCTTGTGATTATAAGGATTATATACTCAATATAATTATTATTTAGTTTGTTAACAACAATCCTACTTCAGTGCAGTTTCCTCAGTTATGTTTCCAATACGTTTACCTTTTCACGTCTGATAAAATATATGGTAGTACGTACCATTTTACATGCTACATTGAGCTATGACTCACAGTGCAATACATGTTCCTACTTTCTGGCAGTTTGTATTAGTTGTCTCTTGTTGCTTTCACTAAAAATATGTTTATGTCTCAATCCTGCTCGGTCCAGGCATTTCTTCTCAATGGTTCACTTGATAGAAGCACCATCTAAATTCGTCATCTGGAGATCATGACAAAAGCTTAAAATATAATGTAAGTTTATTCTAAATTTCTCCAACAGTTTACTGCAATAATGAGCCATGGAGGAGTCAAACATTCAACAAATAGCTCTTGCTTTGTCCAAAATTTGGCATTACAATTTTCAGAATGCAGGCGTCATTGTTCAGCTAAGACTCTCCATTGAATATTTCTCTGCCTTTGTGTGCAGCCCACCGACTGTAAATCCTATATTGGCTCCTGAAGGATGCCTCTGTTTTATTGACTATGATGGTCCACATTTGGACTATGTACTATAGAATTACCACTATATCAAATTATCTTAAGATGTGTATTGTGGTTCACCAAAGACACGTTTTCTGTCTGCCTACGTAGTTCTGGATGCTGTATATTTCCATCTTTAACTAATTGTCTTTTATAATTAATACTCAGTCCAGTGGACCACATTGTCATGATAGTTCTCTATCGCCAATAACAACCCATCTATAACTAATTTTACTAATCTAATGGTACTACAAGGAAGATCTTTTGTTACCAGTACCGACGAAATGGAGAGTGTCCTCCGGGAACGCAATCTACTACATTAGTTGGTGTAGCCAAAGAAGAGGATATCCCCTTTTTTGACCTGACCCATTGGTTTGAGGACCAGACCCATATACTTTCGGCTTCCTACCCCGTGTGAAGCAAAGGTGGTACCTGCTTGAACTCTTGCAGCCTGAACATCAATTGGAAACTGCCATTTATGGCATGGTGGTCAGGGACGACAGATTAGAACCGTATATCTATAAAAGATCTATTTTACATATCTATGTATAATATGTTCCAAGTTTCAAAATTTGCATTTTGCCACTCTAATATCCATTACAGGTTCAACTAAATTAACCAGTGTACAATACGCTTGCACATTCCATCTAAAGGTGGCCAAACACTGGCCCAAATTCAATGTAGAGCGCGGCAAAGCCGCGCTGTTTTCTAGTCGTGACGATGGAGAGATGGAGCAGACGCTGGAGGGGAGCAGCGTTGGTGCGTGGCAGGCCATCCCGTGTGGATGAGGCGTTCGGGGATTTGCATCAGAGAGCCGACGACGCCGCGGTGACCTCTACCACGTTCGATCGCCTTCACCTCCGCCGCCTCCACCGCGCCGGTTGGACCTCAACCTAGCTCCCAGAACATCACCGCGCTCGCGCGGGGAGCGGCCCAAAAGGGGCACGACGCACCTGTGACGAGAGCCTATGAGTCTAGGACCCCGAGGGTATGTATACGACTCTGAATCCTCGTCCATTTCTGATGGGTGCTCTGAGAATCATTCTGGTTCTCGATCCCCACCGTTTCCCAAATTAGAGTTCCCGAAGTTTGATGGTGATCTTCCTCGTTTGTGGTGTGATCGGTGTGAGATGTTCTTTGAGGTGTATGTTGTTCATCCATCATTGAAGACGAGGTTCGCTGCTCTCAATTTCCAAAGGGCCACAACAACTTGGCTAGTTCGCTTCAGACAGTTGAGCGGAAGGGTCGAGTTATACAGATTGGGAGCAGGAGGTAGAATATTTAGGCCATACCATTTTTAGTAGAGGGGTCTAGTACTGAACCTGCAAGTTGTCTAAATGTTCTTTGCTCAGCAGGAGGTAGAAATTTAGGCCATACCATTTTTGGTAGAGGGGTCTCTACTGAACTGCAAAAGGATTGGCTGTGGAGCAGCGTCCAATCTCCAGCTTGTTTGAAAGAGCTTAGAAGGTTCCTAGGATTGAAAGGGTATAACAGAAAATTCATTATGCATTATGGCTTGATTAGTAGACCTCTGTTTGACCTTCTCAAGAAAGGAGTACCTTTTGTTTGGACATCACTTACTGAGGCAACTTTTCAGCAGTTGAAGACATCATCCTTGATTCAGGCATCGGTTTTGGCTTTCCCAGAATTCTCATTCTGGAAGCAGATGCAAGCCACTTAGAAAAAAAAATACTAGAATTTCATAAAGATAAAATTAGCTGGATATGCTTAACTAAATGATATTCTTAAATAGGATTATAGAATTTATTGAACTTTCTTTTATTTCTCTAATTTGCAAATGGATTTTTCTAATAGAATCTATTCCAAATTCTGTATTGATTTTGACTTCAGATATTTTCAATTTGATGATGTGGGGTTTGGGTCTGTCCAAGTATCCATATGCAAGAATACCATCCATAGCTTATTTGGGTAAGGCTGTCGGTCCAAAGAATCGGACATTTTCTACTTATGAAAAAGGATGATTGGCTATTATTTTGCAGTGGATAAGTTGCGCCCATATCTCCAACAGTAGGAGTTTGTAATTAGAAGTTTAGAACTGATCACAAAAGCTTACTGTACTTGACTAAACAGAGAATTTCCACAAAGCTTCAACAAAGGCCTCTTTTTAAGCTTATGGATCTCCAATTTAATATTGTCTTCAAGCAATGCTCAACTAATATGCCTGTTGATGCTTTATCTAGGCGCCACTCAGTGCGGGTTTTATCCTTCTGTCAACCAGATTGGTTGTAGAATGTTAAGTTGGGGTTACCAGCAAGATCTTGAGGCCGTGAAAATAGGCATGGTAAAAGACGGTTACTTGAATGATAACCTGTAAAATTCAGAGTTTTGTTTCTTGGGAGCTCAGCATCAGGTAAGAGAAAGCATGGAGACGTGTCGTGCGATCTCTTTGAAGCGACTTGCCAGAGATTTCACAGCGTGTGCTGCTGCATCGGATCACACTTCGTTCTTCAGCGCTGCAAAAAGAATAAAGGGAATTGAAAATAAGACAGTGTCGTCCTACAACTGGTGTCTATGCCTGGTTGATCCTGATCCATGGGCGGCCTACGTTGCTGTATGTTCAAGTAATCAATTAACTAAAGAAAGCAAACTACACAGAACTGCTAATAAATTGCATGTAGCAAATTGTTTTCTGAATTTATTAATCAGTTGAACAGGTATCCCGTGGTCGCCGCGATCAATGGACAGAACCATGTGGTACAGAGATGACACACCAATAATAAGCTGTCCTCACTAAAAATCATCATCAGCGTGCACGTTAATGGTGCTACTATCCGCTACGCTTTTGCCGACGTGGCGCCACTAGCGCTTGAGTTGAAGTTGTTAGGCTGGCCTAATTACCTACCAGGCCACAACACAGCAATATGTTTGTGTTTGTTTAGGTATGTCGTGGACCAGACCAGTGGCGAAGCTACGTTCAGTCGATGGGGTCGTCTGACACCAACGACTTTGCGGTCGTACGTGTACGCGGACAAATTTTTGCCGTGGCAGACCCCAGAAAAAAAAGTTGCGACCCCAGCGGCCTGGCAGGCCGGCAGCCCATTAGCACAGTCCATCGTATTTCTTTCTCGTCCAGAATGCCAAACGCCAACGCCCAAATGTGGCCTCCGATACAGCCTGGCGGCACGGCGCACCTGCCCGGTCTCTTCGTCTCTTCGTAGTCTCTCATCTCAAATGCACAAATCCTAGGGCAGGAGGGCAGCTGCCGCCGGCAAAAAGCTCTTCCTTCTCCTTTTCATCCTTGCGTTCCAAAGTTCCAGCAAAGAAAGAACGACGTGCTTTCAGTCTTTTGGAATTTGGATCCAGTCCAGGCGTCCAGCATCCAGTCTTTTGGATCAAGATGCCAGGTACGTTACGTATGCCAATTTACTAGTTCAGTATGTCTTGCACATTAGCATCTACTATAATTTTTCATGATATGACTAATTGTCTAATTTGATAGGCAATCAAAGCAAACTAGAAGGGTTTTATAAAAGGAAATTGCCACCAGCCGGTGATGATGAAAATAATAATGGAGACTCTTCAAGAGCAAGAAGAGATGGAGATGTCCCTGCACCTGCAGCAAACACTAACTGTACTGTTCAACGCACACGAAGAATCTCACGGCATGAGGTAAATTTTGATGAGCTTCCGTATGATCCGGCAGATAGAAGGAAGATATCAGATTACATAGGTGAAAAGCTACAAAATGATGTTAGGCGAAAATATTTGATTAGAGGTCCTTGTAAGCCTCCACCTGGTTTTATGTTTCCAACAACGATGATAGCGGGAAAACCACGGCGGTGTCAAGATGAATGGTTCTCTAAGTATGATTGGCTTGAGTACAGTGAAAAGGAGGATAGGTGTTTTTGTTTATACTGTTACTTGTTCAGAGATTGCAACATGGGCCAAGGCGGGAATGATGCATTTGTAGTAGATGGCTGGGATGGCTGGAACAAATGTGATAGGCTTCGAGTTCATGTAGGCAGCAAATGCAATAGTTTTCATAACACAGCTGTGAAAAGATGTGACAATTTGTTGAAGCCTGGCCAGTCGATTGGTGATGCTTTAAATAAGCAAAGTAATATCGCTAGAGAGCAACATCTAACTCGATTGAAGACATCAATTAAATCTGCTAGATTCTTGTTGCATCAAGGCTTAGCTTTTCGTGGCCATGATGAATCAGAGGAGTCCACAAATAAAGGAAATCGTATTGGAGATGGATTTATGAATGATTGTATCATATGCTTCGTGGAACAAGGATTTTTGGCCAAAATTCCAATTGATGATGTGATAGTTCGCTTTCACAAGATGGAGGATCGTAGCCGTCGAGGGACACTGTGATAGGTAACTACTATAGTGATTCGTAAAAGTTTATTTTGTCACAATATGCTGTTATTACCATGTTAATTTATGCTACATATGGTATTATATTATCGCAACCTATAAGTTAATGCTCGGTTAGTTTTGAGTGCCGACCCCAGCGGCCATTTTTCCTGGCTTCGCCGCTGGACCAGACATGCTGCACCTCCAATAAACCGGCACCTACCTAAAAGCTCTGCTTGCTCAGCCAAGCAAGCATTTTCTGAAAATATGCCTCATCTCACACGAGACAATTGGGTAGTGCTCACAAACGTGAGCCTGAATAGTGCCTTCATCACCTTTTTAAAAGCTCCTGTCTCCAACATCGAGCATGACACTACATGCAGATGATATATGTGCATGTCACACCACACCACACCCATTTCAGAGTAAGAACATTAGGACGAGACAAGAAAGATATATGCCGGTGGTGCTGCACTGCCCGGGAAGCTAATGGAATTCCAGCTCTCAGGTTGTACTAATGCTTGTTTTATTTATAGCCATGTTTTAATTCATCTTCCTTTTTTAGCAAACCGCTAAAACTTGCCTACTCCGAGTAAGGAACGTCAAAAAACAACTAATGTTGTTTTGTTGTGAGAAAAAAATATTAAACCATGCCAGGCTCATAAGTTCAAGCGAATAGGGTGCACACCTTCGTAGTCTATGCAAGTTCCGGTTCTTTCCACTTCAAGTTTGGGTGCCTGTGTTTTCTAAGCAAATTTGGATAACTCCTTCTAGGTATTCTGAACGAAAAGGAAAGGCAATGCTATATATGGTCTGGTCATCCACTAGTTTGCAGCATCCGTGAAGCTAGCTGGGCTGGCCAAGCACTTCTGTCACTTTGTGTTCGATATTGCTTTAGTCAATCCAGTAAGAATTCATTAACATGCCTAAATCCTTTGAACGCATCAGTTGAATAGAGTGGTCAAGGTCAACCGCCACAATGCTTGCAGATGCAAGTGGCAAGCTGAAAGGGAGGCCTAGTTTCTGAACTTTCTCACAGGAAGCATCAGGCTGAGGTTTTTGAGCAGAGTTGGCATCAAACTGGCTTTTCTCCACAGCAAATTGACCCATAATCTATGCTCACTAACTTGCACAATTTCATTACCTTTTGAAAACTAACTGTGAAATGCACAAATTAGTATAAATCTTTTATGAAAAAAACTGAATTAAGAACCAAAGCATTGGCCGACGACGCTGTAAAACGATCTTGATGAGCAGTTTCCCCCATAGCAGGCACACGAAGTCTAGAAGTGCCCGTGACGACGTGCATGTACCAGAGATCATGTAGTATAATAAACACGGGAAAGTGAGTGAAAGTGCACAGGAAAAGGTGGAGCTTTTTCATGTGATAATATACGGTACAATCCAAATCTCCGGATAATTTAAATTGCCTGGTAATGACGCAAATTAAAGCAGCAACAAATTCCTGCTAAAAGCTACGGCCACAGTTCAGCCAGTACTGCCCACCTGCAGCATCAGTTGTCTTAGAATATTCAGGACAAAATAAAAAGAAGCAAAAAGAGTTTCAATTTCTACGTTTAATTTTCAGGTCTATATAAAGATGAATTAATGATATTGCGTCCTGAAAGCACTACCGCTCTCCAAGCAAATATATAATTCATGTTATTCCTATCTAAAGGTGACCTGAATTTATACCTGATCCATTGGTCTTTCTTTTCCTTTAAAGAAATTTCATCCAAAAGTAAGGGGAAAAAGAAGAAGGAAGCGGTGGATATATACAAAGTCCAAAAAGTTATGTACTCTTTTCTGGTCAGCACTAACTCAACCATGTTCTGTCCATTTTAGCCACCACCGAAACATCCTCAAATTCCGCGATGGGAATTTCACAGATTCGAGAGTAACACGACGATAGAATCCATCATATTACAATAGTTCAGCTGATATCATTCCATACATCGTCTCAGGAAAATAAAATAGTACGGGATTACATTAATTATTACATCGCCACATTGGCGGAATCAACTGAAAAGTAAACATCCGGAACAGCTGAAGGTAGAAGCGGAAGCATCAACACGATCTCCGAACACTTGAGCGTAGGAACGACACCCACTAATCCTCATAGCTATCATCATCATAGTCGTACTCGTCCTCATCACCTGCTTATCCAAAGTATCAGTACGAATTGTACTGGCCACATTCCCACCCTATGCTTATTTGTGGAATTGGATGCAATAAAAGTAAATACAGGATATAACAAGGGAACCTATAAAGCCGGGGTTTCCTATGCATAGTGACCAAGTTAAATATAATATAGTTGGTCACATTTTATCCATTCTCAAATCCATCCTCCATCCCAACCATACCACACACCTCACACCACACACCCCTTCCACGCCACGCGTGGTCGACATGAACGACTCCCTCTCGTCATGCCTCAGCGGCCCACAACCTCCCAAGGTTCGCAGCCGGAATCAATCCCAACCACACGCACTCATCCAGAAAGATAGAAGACTCCTCTCCTAGTCCAGCAAGCATCACACGGGACTTGGTCCATAGCCGACGAGTCGGCATATGTATCGATCGATCAACCATACACTCTGCAGAGGTTTCATTAATCCACAAGATAGCCATCATCGATGCCGATCATCATCTAGGCGAGATACCGATCGCCATAAGCCTAGAACGAATACCATCCCCGCCACTCGGCCCGGCCGCCGAGACCGTGAGACATAGTACCAGGCCAAAAGGGGTCACTATGTTGGTTAAGGAGGGTGTGAGCACTCTCGGCCCGTACCTCCCGACACATTCCGCTTTACTCCCAACAGTAATGGCATTCGTCCTACCAAACGGTTAGACCGTCTCCCCCCATTGGAGAGCGAGTGGAAAGTAAGGTGTCCAATGATCCGGTTACTAGCCCTCAAGTCCTTAGGTATTGGCCGAACAGCGATATCTCCCCTGTATGGGCTAATCTTTACCGTCTTGCCACGGCACCCCCTTTCCAAGGCTCCACCCCAAGGAGCTCACACCAAGGACACCTCAATCCAAACCGGTTACCCGCCACGAGGTACTCACAAAGCGGGGATACCCGGGCCGTATCCCCGGCAAGACTCGCTCAAAGCTCGTCGTGATCCCCGTTCGGCCGACTCAACCCTCACCACTCACCCAAGACTCACGCGGACGCTCTCCATGATCCAACCATAATATCCCCCATATAATCTCCGTGTCCACCACGCCTCACATCACGAGATATAAAGCGTAGTAGAAGTAACACGAGAGCAAAAGGTAGTAAGCGCAAGTCTAGCCTAACAACGGTAGCGAGGTGATAGTCGAATCAAGGCGAGGGCCGAACAAGTATAAATACTACCATGCAACCTATCACGGGAATATAAATGTATTACGAGAAAGTAAAGTGTATTGCAATGCGTAATGGGATCTAAGAAAGTGGATGGGATGTGGCACCTCCGTCGTCGTCGCCTAAGTCCTCTTGGTACTCGTAGTCGTCCCGGTCAAACTCCCCGCTCCTCGTCCGGCTCGAAACGGTTATTTAATAGTCGCGTCGGCGACTCCTATAGAGTTCACAAAGAAGCAAATAAAATATGGAAGAACCAAATGCACTCAAACATAACTTCAAATTATTGTGCTCGATTTACTGAAAATTTCGGTACCCTGATTGTATTTTTCGGAGCTACGAGCAATTAGTTATGAATTTCTGAAGCTGAAACGTATTTAAGAAAATATTAAAACAGGGGTTAATAATATGGGGACACGTGGCGCAACGGGAGCCTGCCACGTGTCACAGAAAGGGCGGCTGAGGTGGCAGATTCTGCTGACGTGGCGCTGATGTGGCTGCTGACGTCAGCATGACACGTGGGACCTGCTGACGTCACTGATGACGTCAGCGTTGACCAAGTCAACGGCCCAATGGGCCAAAAATGGGCCACAAGTGGGCCGGAAATGGGCCGACACGGGCCAGTGGGCCGGACTGGGCCGGGCCGGGCCCAACACGTGGCGCATCAGAGGGCTGCCACGTGGCGTCTTGGATCCGAACTGGGCCGAGGCGCACGGGCGCGGCTCACGGTGGACTGGCGCCTGTGGGACCCCACGGGCAGCGACACGGTCCACCTGAACCGGGTTCACGGGAAGTCCTCCTGGTTCTGTTGGTCCACCAGAGCCGGTGCACGGTGGACTCGCTCCTGGGGTCCTACCAGCAGTGGCTTGGTCCACCAAGGCGGTGTCCACGCACCCGCTCCGGTACCACCTCCCCCATCCTCATCCCCTTCGCTCTGTCGCGCGCGGGCCAAGGGTGGCCGGCGGCGGCATGGCGGCGCGTCGGAGCGCTGGGGCGGCGCTCCGGCCTCGGCGGCGAGCGCATCCGCTCCGCGACGCTCCGACGAACTCGGCAAGGGCCAGGGAGGCAGCCGCGGGAACGAGCAAGGCCCTGCCACTCCGGCGGCGGCTTGATGGCGGCGGCACGCCGTGGCGGTGGGCGAGGGCGCGTTCCCGTGCTCAATTGGGGGCGCAGAACTTCGATTGGCGCTAGCTTGGCTTGACGTCGGCGACCGAAACGCGCGGCGGCGCACGGTGGCACGCGACGGCGCCGGCGGCCATGGAGGCGCGCGGCAAGCGGCGTCACGAGTGCCCTCAAGGCTCCATCCTCTCCAACCCGGGTACCGCGGCGTGCGCGGCCCGCGGCGCGGCTCAACGGCACCGCCTCGGCGGCGAGGCGGCCGGAGTCGGCCGGCGCAATCGCGCCACGGTGGCGCTCCCGGGCGCCCGTGCGGACGCTTCCTCGGCGGCGAGGTGAGGTGAATCTCCCACTCGGGCGTCTCGCACCCGGCGACCGGCACACCAAGTGCGCCCGTCGCGGCGGACGTTGTCCGGGGGTCCGGTGTGTCCACGTGGCCGATGGCGGCCGGAATCACGGGCGCGCTCCGTGGCTTGGCTTGGCCACGGCGCGGCGGACATGGGGGTCGAGACGGCGGCGTATGGTGGCGCCGCACACGGTGGCCAGGGCTGGTCCATGCTCGTGCTGTGCGTGTGTCCGAGAGGCCGGCAGTGGCCCTCGACCTCCGCGCCGAAGCGCCATGGTCGGAGAAGCAACGGCGAGGTTGGGCCGGGGAAACGGTGAGCTCACCGGCGCGGTAGTGGGCGTCGGGGTACGGCTCGGTGTCGCGGTGGTGATGGTGCGGCTCGCGGTGCGGCGTGGCAAAGCGGACGGCGACGGTAGCTCCCCGGCGACGTCCTCCTTCTCCCCGCGACGGCGCACGGCTTCTCCTCCCACGGTGGCGGCGGCTCCTCCCCGCCTTCTTCTTCCCCCTTTCCTTTCCTCCTTCTTCTCCTCCGTTCTAGTGGGCTAGCGGTGTCTCGGTGGAAGCCGCAAGCGGCGGCGCGGTTGGGGAAACCCTACGGGGCGCCGGGGCCTCGTTCTTATAGCCGGCGGCCGGAACAGGAGGGCGTGGTGGCATCCACGCCGCTCGCTTCGATCGGGCGGCCAAGAGGCGCCGGAACAAGGTGGGGCCTTCGCGCGCGTCACGCGCATTCCCGCTTGGCTTGGAGGCCAAGACGGCGGGCGTAGTGGGAAGCAACGGCCGGACGGCGTAGTGGGGAACAGGGGGGCGCGCGCGCGGCGTCGCGCGAGGTAAAGTTTGCGCGGCGCGCGTCCTTGCGCCCGAGCTTGTCGGCCCACGTGGCGCGGGCGGCGACGTGGAGGCTCGGGGTTCGCCAATTCGAATCCGAGGCGAGGAATGGCGCGCGGCGGCCGATTCCACCCCGGTCAAAGCGAGAGGACGGAGAGGAGGAAAAGCGAAGGGGCGACCGTACTCATGACGGTGGGGCCATCACGTCGGTGCGCGCGGCGGCTTACGTCGCCACGCGCGAGCCGGGCGGGCCGTTTGGGCGAGTTGGGCCGGCCGGCGGGGAAGATGAAGATGGGCCGGCCGGTGGCGGGGAAGAAAAAGGCCGGTGGCCGAGCTGGGCCGCGGCGGTAGGAAGGAGATGGGCCGGTTGGGTTGCTGCGGTTTGGTTAGCGAGGCCGGGTTTGATCATGGGCCAAATTGGTTTCTCCTTTAGTTTTTCCTTTTCTTTTCCTTTCTCTTTTGTTTTGGACAAAAGACATATGTATGAGTGTAAACATGTTACATTTGTGGTGTGTACAATGTGTCATGGTGGTCTTAGGGTCATAGGCTAGTTAGGGTATTAATTCCCATAACATATATAGATGATTTCATATTTATTTATGATACAATAAATAAATATGATCTTGGGTTGATTTAATTAAACAATACAAAAGAACCAAATAAACTCCAAATCACAACTTGAATTAAATTGCATGATGAAAGTAACAACTAATGCAAACTCCGGGTTAATCTAGGTGGGGTTTTTGGGTTGCAACTACATGGCACTTCATCACTCATAGGTTTTTGGCAAAAAATTTTGTAACTCGGATTTTTGGGATGTTACAGTCCTACCCCCTTACGAGAATCTCGTCCCCGAGATTTAAAAATGTAACTTACCCGTCGAAGAGGTAGGGGTATATGGCACGAAGTTCTGACTCCTTCTCCCATGTGGCTTCTCTTTCTGTGTGGTTGCTCCACCGAACCTTGCACATAGGAATGGACTTGCTTCTAGTTTCTTTGGTGTCCCATCCCGGAATCTTGATCGGGTGTTCTTTGTACTCAAGTGAGTCTTGCACATCTAGCACGTCGGTGGTCACGTGTTGTTGCTCTGCGGCTTCGGACACTTGCGTAGTTGTGACACATGGAAGACGAGATGCACTCCCGCCAACTCGGAGGTAGTTCAAGCTGTATGCAAGCTTCCCAATTCTCTCAACGATCGGGTAGGGGCCTATGTATCTTGGAGCAAGCTTCCCTTTCACATGGAACCGGACGGTACCACGAAGCGGCGACACTTTGAGGTAGACGGGGTCTCCCACTTCAAATTCAAGGTCTCTACGCCTTTTGTCCGCATAACTCTTCTGTCGGCTCTGAGCGGCCTTCAGATTTGCCTGAACTTGAGCAACACCCTCTTCGGCTTGTTTGATCTTGTCGGCTCCGTGAAAAACTCTTTCACCCGGTTGTGACCACATAAGCGGAGTGTTGCAAGGTCTCCCATACAGAGCTTCAAACGGTGGCATCTTAATGCTGGCTTGGTAGCTGTTGTTGTAGGAGAATTCTGCGTGAGGTAGGCTCTTCTCCCACCGGTCCCATGTTGCGGGACACGGGCTCTAAGCATATCTTCCAGAATTTGGTTCACCCTTTAAATCGGCCATCGGTCGAGGATGGTAAGCTGTACTATAATCGAGCTTAGTCCCAATGGATCTATGCATCTCGTTGCCGAAACGGGACATGAACAAGGATCCACGATCGAGATACGATGCTTTTAGGGGCACCATGCAAGCGGAGAATTTCCTTGATGTAGAGATCAGCTAAGCTCCGCTCGGATTGTCTCTTTGACGAGGCAAGAAATGAGCGACTTTAGTCAAGCGATCAACTATCACCAATATGGCATTGTTTCCATGTGTGGAGCGAGGCAACCCTACAATGAAATCCATGGATATGTCTTCCCACTTCCATTCGGGAACATCAAGGGGCTTTAGCAAACCCGCGGGTCTCTTGTGTTCGGCCTTGACTCGTGCGAGATGTCACATCGGGCCACATGTCCCGCAATGTCGCTTTCATGCTCTTCCACCGAAGTGCTTCCTGAGGTCACGATACATTTTCACGCAACCAGGGTGAATGCAGTATTTGGAATCATATGCTTCTGATAGAATCTCCGCTCGCAAAGCTGGATCGGAGGGCACACAAATTCTGTCATTGCACCAGAGGGCTCCTTGTTCGTCTTCTCTCGAATTCGGGGTTATACCCACGCTCCATCGGACCACGGATGCGCCTGCAGTCCTTACATTCTTTACGGGCCGCGGATGCGATCGGTGAGGTTGTCTTGGATGCGGAGCTCATTTAGCGAGCCATGAGGTACTATTTCAAGCCGAAAGTCCTCAAGCTCTGTTTAAGCTCGGGTGGCATGGATTCGAGATCGGGGTGTGACGGTAGCTCTTGCGGCGAGAGCATCGGCAACTACATTGGCTTTCCCCGGATGGTAGTGTATTTCGAGGTCATAGTCTTTGATGAGCTCTAGCCATCGTGGCCTCATGTTCAAGTCTTCTTGAGTAAAGAAGTACTTCAAGCTCTTGTGATCGTATAGATATCACACTTGTTGCCAATCAAGTAATGCCTCCGGATCTTCGAGCATGAACGACGGCTAGCTCGAGATCGTGGGTAGGATAACGTTGTTCGTGGTCTTTCACCGGCAAGAAGCATAAGCACCGACTTTACCATTACGCATCGGCACGCAACCGAGTCCTTGACGGGAGGCGTCACAATAGACTACAAAGTCCTTGCTGATATCTGGTAATGCCCGTACCGGAGTGGTGGTCAATCTTTCTTTCAGAGTCTGGAAGCTTTGTTCGCACTCGGGCGTCCACTCAAACTCCTTAGTCTTCTTCAAGAGGTTGGTCATAGGGCGAGCTATCTTGGAGAAGTTCTCGATGAATCGGCGATAATATCCAGCCAATCCCAAGAAACTCCCGACTTCGGTCACGGAACGGGGTTGTTCCCATTCTTTCACGGCTTCAATCTTGGCGGGGTCTACGACAACACCATCGGCCGAAAGCACATGACCCAAGAAGGCAACTTCCTCTAGCCGAAATTCACACTTGCTAAACTTGGCATATAGGCGATGTAGACTCAATCTTTCGAGCACTGTTCTCAGATGTTCTTCATGCTCTTCAGCAGTGGCAGAGTAGATAAGGATGTCATCAATGAATACCACGACGAACTTGTCGAGTACATCCATGAATACCTTATTCATCATGTTCATGAAATAGGCAGGAGCATTCGTGAGTCCAAAGGACACCACTTGTGCACTCATCGGCCATATCGGGTGACAAAGGCGAGTCTTAGGAATGTCTTCCTCCCGGATCTTCATCTCAGTGATAGCCCGATCTCGAGATCAATCTTGGAGAAGTACTTGGCACCTCTCAACCGATCCAAGAAATCATCTATCCTTGGCGGGGATACTTGTTCTTGATGGTGACGGCATTCGATTACGATAATCGATGCACATCCTCATTGAGCCATCTTTCTTCTTCACGAACAAGACAGGAGATCCCCAGGGAGAAGCACTGGGCCGGATGTAGCCTTTATCAGAGAGCTCCTTCAACTGCTTCTTGAGCTCTTCTAGCTCATCTACTGACATGCGGTAGGGTCGCTTAGCAATGGGACCCGTGCCAGGCATGAGGTCGATGACGAATTCCACATCACGATCAGGGGGCATTCCTGGTAATTCCTCAGGGAACACATCAGCATAGTCCCTCACCACGGGCACATCATCTACTGTCTTGGGTTCTGTTTTGGCTTCAGGTTTGGTTGCTAGGGCACATAGGAGGTTGGCTAACTGTTCTGTCCGGGGTAGGCATCTAACAGCTTGGCCACTAGGATGGGTTATGCGCACGAATCGGGTGAGCAAGATATGACTCCTCGGTGTTTGGTTAACCAATCCATCCCTAGGATAACATCTAGACGGTGGAGGGTAGCGGGGTGAGGTTGGCTAGAAAGGTAAGACCCTCAATGGTGAGTTTCACTCCCTTGCATAGGTGGGTACTCTTGAGTTCTCCTAGGGGCGAGCCGGTAATGATAGGTTCTCTACGGGGAGTAACTGGTATGTTATGCTCTCTAGCGTACTTAGCGGATATGTAAGAACAAGTAGCTCCGAATCAAAAAGTACGGAAGCTTTTGCACCATGTACTAAAAACATACCGTACACCACGTACGGGGGCGGCTGAGCATCTTCTCGCGGTCGGGTGAGTGAGACGACCTCGCGGGCGAAGCACGGTGCCGAGTGTTCGAGCTCCGGGGGTAGCGGCCTTTCGGGGACAGTCCATGACCTTGTGACCCGGCGTCCACAACCATAGCAAGTAGGGCCCATACCGCCCGTTGAGGTTGTCGCGGAGCCCTCCAATTCTTGTTGTTCGGCGCGGGACGACCGGCGCGGGCGGTTCCCCGCGGGCGGTTCACCACCGGGTTGTTACGCGAGGGTAGTTGTTGGTGTAGTTACCCCCACCACGACCGGCCCGGCGCAAAGTTCGAGTGTTGCGGTAGCGGCCTTGCACCGGGGCCTCTGCGCGGCGCTTCGAGGGGGAGCGCGAGAGGATCCTTCGGACGACGCTTCCTCTCTTTCTTGTCACGCGAGCGTACGCTTCCATGCGAACCTTCTCAATATCCGAACGGTCAATGAGCTCTCTCGGTGTACGGCTCTGTACCCGGCGGGCCGGCTTGATGCGGGTACTCGGACCTTCACGGTAGTAGTACATCTTCTCATTCTCATCATCGGCACACGCGGGTGGGGCATAGCGCGAGCGGGTTGGTAAAGCGGTTGGTGTACTCATGAACCCTCTCGTTGTGGATCATAGAGACGTTGCGGAACTCCTTCTCCTTGACCTTCATGGCGCCCTTAGGGATGAAGAAATTGCGGAACTCCTCCACGAACTCATCCCACGAGATGTTGGCGGGGTCCTCGTGGGATTCGCGATAAAGCTGTCCCACCACGAGCGACCTCCACCTACAAGCTGGTGGGCAGCAATCCCAACGCACTCCTCATCGGTGCAGGTAGTGAGATCAAGCTTCTTCTCGATTTCCTTCAGCCAATCATCAGCAACCATTGGATCCGCATTCAGACCATCAAAGGTGGGGGGATGCAGCTTCAGAAATCCCTCCAGCTTCCGCTGAAAGTCCTCGGGCGGACCACCATGGCGGCGGTTGGCACCATTGACCAAAGCGGCAAGAAGCTGAGTCTGCTGCGCCATGACCTCAGCTAGGTTCGGCGGTGGTGGTGGTGGTGGAGCATTGCCGCCTCCACCTCCAGGGGGAACCTCCTGCCCACCTCCTCCACCTGGCACTTCCTCTCCGCCTCCTCCAGGCGCATTCTCGACAGGACTTCCTCACCCTCATTGTTGACTAGCGGCGGGGTCACTTCACGTCGGTCATCACCGCCCAGGTTGAGATTGCGGCCGCGACCACGTCCACGGCCACGACCACGTCCACGGCCACGACCACGGGCACCACGTCCCAGGGCTGGTCCGGGGGACGGTGGCGCGCTCAAGGCGAGCCGAACGACGGGTTGACATCGTGACACGGCCATAAGAGTTTAGTACCCATAGTACATTATTATATAGTTCAATAGAATTAAATGATTTCAACAATTTAAGGGAAAAACATTTATTCTATCCAACACTCATGCAAAGAAGCAATAAAAACCATAAGAAGCGATAAAATCCGATCACTCATTACATGGGTGGAATAAAAATATTATGACATAGTAATAATAGTGCTGACAGGGTTCGTTCTACGCATGGTAACTCATGGGGGGGTACATCTTAACTCACACTACTCATGGGGGTACATCATGACAACTGATGACTACTCAGCTATGGTAGAACATGATACTTGACCACGCAGGGTCCGACACACTCACACCTACTCCTGGTGGTGAACTGCTGACGGAACGCGCTCGCCAGAAACTCTTATCTCTGTCCTGGTCTTGCGCAGGCGCCTGACGTAGGCGAGAGCCTCGGCGTGCTCATCGGTGGGCTTCACTCCGGCGGCCGGGGCAGTCCTTGAAGTTCGAGTCGACTCGCCGAGCTTGAACGTCTCCTTCCGGGCTGCACGCGCTTGTGTGGGGGCAAGCGCCGAACTTCTTCGAGCTCCCGAGTCGCTTCTTGTCCGACATGGCCCAAGCTTCTTCGGTCAACTTGAGCTTCTCGCGGAGAAACTCGTTCATCCTCATAGTGTTGATGAGGTGACCCTGGTTTCTCACGGCCTTGACCTTCGCTCCTTGAGCTCTCTCTTCGTGGTCGGGTTGTTTTTGCCGAGGGTGTGCATTTGCACCCCACGGCTCCTTGATCGCTCTCGCACACTTGGCTAAGGCTGCACTCCTATCCCGGAGGTCTCTCGTAGCTCTAAGACCTTGCGGTCTAGGTACACATTCCCATTGCCGAGGTCAGCGGTCTTGTTCGGAGGTCGGCTATTTCATCCTTGTGTTTGCTAGCTTGGCGGGCGAGGCGGTCTTGCGGTCTAGCCACTTGTCTCTCGCAGCTTGGCATTTTCCTCGATTCCCTTGGCTAGCCACTCCTGGTGATCCCGCAAGAGACCACGGTAGCTACGGTTCCTCTTCTCCGGTCCCTCAATGTACCGATCCTGGTTCACCGGTGGTAACCGAGGCACGAAGACGGGGTCCACCTCATAGGCAAGCTCTGGTGAAGGCCTCGACGACTTGCGCTTCGGGGGCAAGCTCAAGGCGGAGGGCTCGAGGAGTAGGCGAAACTCGTCGCCCGCGGTAGAGGTAGTGGTCTCGCGGTGCGCGACGGAGAGCTTTGTGGGCAACCGCTTGAATCCCTCCTCACGAGTCTCGTCCACCGACATCTCGGTGAAGGCAGTCACCGAGGGCAGGATCAGACTTGCAGGTACTTCCACACTGGTGACGACGTGGCCCTTAATTCCTCCATCCTCCCCTGGCTGTCCTGAGCAGACGTACTTGATCTCATCAACAGGGACGTCTAGGGTCTTCAGCACTCGGTAGAGGGTTAGGGAGAAACCACCAGGCATCCTCCCCATGTAGGTCAGCTTGAGAGTGGGGTAGGGTGGTAAAGGCCCGACTGGAGGGTTTTCTAGGCTTGTCATCTGCAGGTTTCAAGGGAAGTTTGGTCAGCAAGTCAGATATAAAGATAAGCCATGCATAAAAGAGATGCAATGGTCGGTGATATAACCGAAAGAAGGTCTGGCTCTTATACTAGTCGTCCAATCCTAAGGGTCTCGTCCTAGGGTCAAGCATGGAGCCGATACCAACCGAAACATCCTCAAATTCCGCGATGGGAATTTCACGTATTCGAGAGTAACACGACGAGATAGAATCCATCATATTACAATAGTTCAAATGATATCATTCCATACATCGTCTCGGGAAAATAAAATAGTACGGGATTACATTAATTATTACATCGCCACATTGGCGGAATCAACTGAAAAGTAAACATCCGGAACAGTGAAGGTAGAAGCGGAAGCATCAACACGATCTCCGAACACTTGAGCGTAGGAACGACACCCACTAATCCTCATAGCTATCATCATCATAGTCGTACTCGTCCTCATCACCTGCTTATCCAAAGTATCAGTACGAATTGTACTGGCCACATTCCCACCCTATGCTTATTTGTGGAATTGGATGCAATAAAAGTAAATACAGGATATAACAAGGGAACCTATAAAGCCGGGGTTTCCTATGCATAGTGACCAAGTTAAATATAATATAGTTGGTCACATTTTATCCATTCTCAAATCCATCCTCCATCCCAACCATACCACACACCTCACACCACACACCCCTTCCACGCCACGCGTGGTCGACATGAACGACTCCCTCTCGTCATGCCTCAGCGGCCCACAACCTCCCAAGGTTCGCAGCCGGAATCAATCCCAACCACACGCACTCATCCAGAAAGATAGAAGACTCCTCTCCTAGTCCAGCAAGCATCACACGGGACTTGGTCCATAGCCGACGAGTCGGCATATGTATCGATCGATCAACCATACACTCTGCAGAGGTTTCACTAATCCACAAGATAGCCATCATCGATCTTGATCATCATCTAGGCGAGATACCGATCGCCATAAGCCTAGAACGAATACCATCCTGCCACTCGGCCCTGGCCGCCGAGACTGTGAGACATAGTACCAGGCCAAAAGGGGTCACTATGTTGGTTAAGGAGGGTGTGAGCACTCTCGGCCCGTACCTCCCGACACATTCCGCTTTACTCCCAACAGTAATGGCATTCGTCCTACCAAACGGTTAGACCGTCTCCCCTCCCATTGGAGAGCGAGTGGAAAGTAAGGTGTCCAATGATCCGGTTACTAGCCCTCAAGTCCTTAGGTATTGGCCGAACAGCGATATCTCCCCTTTGTATGGGCTAATCTTTACCGTGCTTGCCACGGCACCCCTTTCCAAGGCTCCACCCCAAGGAGCTCACACCAAGGACACCTCAATCCAAACCGGTTACCCGCCACGGGTACTCACAAAGCGGGGATACCCGTGCCGTATCCCCGGCAAGACTCGCTCAAAGCTCGTCGTGATCCCCTGTTCGGCCGACTCAACCCTCACCACTCACCCAAGACTCACGCAGACGCTCTCCATGATCCAACCATAATATCCCCCATATAATCTCCGTGTCCACCACGCCTCACATCACGAGATATAAAGCGTAGTAGAAGTAACACGAGAGCAAAAGGTAGTAAGCGCAAGTCTAGCCTAACGTGGTAGCGAGGTGATAGTCGAATCAAGGCGGGCGAACAAGTATAAATACTACCATGCAACCTATCACGGAATATAAATGTATTACGAGAAAGTAAAGTGTATTGCAATGCGTAATGGGATCTAAGAAAGTGGATGGGATGTGGCACCTCCGTCGTCGTCGCCTAAGTCCTCCTGGTACTCGTAGTCGTCCCGGTCAAACTCCCCGCTCCTCGTCCGGCTCAAACGGTTATTTAATAGTCGCGTCGGCGGCGACTCCTATAGAGTTCACAAAGAAGCAAATAAAATATGGAAGAACCAAATGCACTCAAACATAACTTCAAATTATTGTGCTCGATTTACTGAAAATTTCGGTACCACGATTGTATTTTTCGGAGCTACGAGCAATTAGTTATGAATTTAAAGCCGAAACGTATTTAAGAAAATATTAAAACGGGGGTTAATAATATGGGGACACGTGGCGCAACGGAGCCTGCCACGTGTCACGAAAGGGCGGCCGAGGTGGCGGGTCCTGCGACGTGGCGCTGATGTGGCTGCTGACGTCAGCATGACACGTGGGACCTGTTGACGTCAGCGTTGACCAAGTCAACGGCCCAATGGGCCGAAAATGGGCCACAAGTGGGCCGGAAATGGGCCGACACGGGCCAGTGGGCCGGACTGGGCCGGGCCGGGCCCAACACGTGGCGCATCAGAGGGCTGCCACGTGGCGTCTTGGATCCGAACTGGGCCGAGGCGCACGGGCGCGGCTCACGGTGGACTGGCGCCTGTGGGACCCCATGGGCAGCGACACGGTCCACTCCGAACCGGGTTCACGGGAAGTCCTCCCCAGTTGTTGGTCCACGGGCGGTGCACGGTGGACTCGCTCCTGGGGTCCTACCAGCAGTGGCTTGGTCCACCAAGGCGGTGTCCACGCACCCGCTCCGGTACCACCTCCCCCATCCTCATCCCCTTCGCTCTGTCGCGCGCGCGGCCAAGGGTGGCCGGCGGCGGCATGGCGGCGCGTCGGAAGCGGCCAGGGCGGCGCTCCGGCCTCGACGGCGCGCGCATCCGCTCCGCGACGCTCCGACGAACTCGGCAAGGGCCGGGGAGGCGCCGCGGGAACGAGCAAGGCCCTGCCACTCCGGCGGCGGCTTGACGGCGGCGGCACGCCGTGGCGGTGGGCGAGGGCGCGTTCCCGTGCTCAATTGGGGGCGCAGAACTTCGATTGGCGCATCAAGGCGCTAGCTTGGCTTGACGTCGGCGACCCGAAACGCGGCGCGCACGGTGGCACGCGACGGCGCCGGCGGCCATGGAGGCGCGCGGCAAGCGGCGTCACGAGAGCCCTCAAGGCTTCATCCTCTCCAACCCGGGTACCGCGGCGTGCGCGGCCCGCGGGCGCGGCTCAACGGCCTTTGCCTCGCGAGCGAGGCGGCCGGAGTCGGCCGGCGCAATCGCGCCACGGTGGCGCTCCCAGAGCGCCCCGTGCGGACGCTTCCTCGGCGGCGAGGTGAGGTGAATCTCCCACTCGGGCGTCTCACACCGGCGACCGGCACACCAAGTGCGCCCCTGTCGCGGCGGACGTTGTCCGGGGGTCCGGTGTGTCCCTGGTGGCCGATGGCGGCCGGAATCACGGGCGCGCTCCGTGGCTTGGCTTGGCCACGGCGCGGCGGACATGGGGGTCGAGACGGCGGCGTATGGTGGCGCCGCACACGGTGGCCAGGGCTGGTCCATGCTCGTGCTGTGCGTGTGTCCGAGAGGCCGGCAGTGGCCCTCGACCTCCGCGCCGAAGCGCCATGGTCGGAGAAGCAACGGCGAGGTTGGACTGGGGGAAACGGTGAGCTCACCGGCGCGGTAGTGGGCGTCGGGGTACGGCTCGGTGTCGCGGTGGTGATGGTGCGGCTCGCGGTGCGGCGTGGCGAAGCGGACGGCGACGGTAGCTCCCCGGCGACGTCCTCCTTCTCCCCGCGACGGCGCACGGCTTCTCCTCCCACGGTGGCGGCGGCTCCTCCCCGCCTTCTTCTTCCCCCTTTCCTTTCCTCCTTCTTCTCCTCCATTCTAGTGGGCTAGCGGTGTCTCGGTGGAAGCCGCAAGCGGCGGTGCGGTTGGGGAAACCCTACGGGGCGCCGGGGCCTCGTTCTTATAGCCGGCGGCCGGAACAGGAGGGCGTGGTGGCATCCACGCCGCTCGCTTCGATCGGGCGGCCAAGAGGCGCCGGAACAGTGGGGCCTTCGCGCGCGTCACGGCGCATTCCCGCTTGGCTTGGAGGCCAAGACAGCGGGGCGTAGTGGGGAAGCAACGGCCGGACGGCGTAGTGGGGAACAGGGCAGGCGCGCGCGGCGTCGCGCGAGGTAAAGTTTGCGCGGCGCGCGTCCTTGCGCCCGAGCTTGTCGGCCCACGTGGCGCGGGCGGCGACGTGGAGGCTCTGGGGTTCGCCAATTCGAATCCGAGGCGAGGAATTGGCGCGGCGGCGGCCGATTCCACCCTGCGGTCAAAGCAGAGGACGGAGAGGAGGAAAAGCAGAAGGGGCGACCGTACTCATGACAGGTGGGGCCATCACGTCAGTGGCAGCGGCGGCTTCTGTCGCCACGCGCGAGCCGGGCGGGCCGTTTGGCTGAGTTGGGCCGGCCAGCGGGGAAGATGAAGATGGGCCGGCCTGGTGGCGGGGAAGAAAAAGGCCAGGTGGCCGAGCTGGGCCGCGGCGGTAGGAAGGAGAGATGGGCCGGTTGGGTTGCTGCGGTTTGGTTAGCAGGCCGGGTTTGATCATGGGCCAAATTGGTTTCTCCTTTAGTTTTTCCTTTTCTTTTCCTTTCTCTTTTGTTTTGGACAAAAGACATATGTATGAGTGTAAACATGTTACATTTGTGGTGTGTACAATGTGTCATGGTGGTCTTAGGGTCATAGGCTAGTTAGGGTATTAATTCCCATAACATATATAGATGATTTCATATTTATTTATGATACAATAAATAAATATGATCTTGGGTTGATTTAATTAAACAATACAAAAGAACCAAATAAACTCCAAATCACAACTTGAATTAAATTGCATGTTGAAAGTAACAACTAATGCAAACTCCGGGTTAATCTAGGTGGGGTTTTTAGGTTGCAACTACATGGCACTTCATTACTCATAGGTTTTTGGCAAAAAAATTTTGTAACTCGGATTTTTGGGATGTTACACCACCACATACTGTCGATATATTGGTCGACGATCGGTCAGATGAGAGATGCGCTGTATGTCACTTTGAGACGTGAGTTGATGGCACCTGTGATGAAGCTACAAGGGAAACAGAGTTCAGCAGCTAGCCGTGAAAGGGAAATCATATACAGGACGATGGCCATGACCAATATCAGAATGTTCTCGATTGCTAGCCGTGAAAGGGAAATCATATACAGGACGAAACGCGGGTTACTGGTTTAATCAAGGGTTAGCATATTATAGTGGCTTGCTTGCATTGTGTTGTTAGTTGCTTAAGTATTTCACAATCATATATAATGCGGTGGCCACCATCACTAGAAAAAAATGTATATAATTTCGATTTGCAAACGTGGCAGTTATTAATTAAAAATTATATATATTTTAAAAGTAAAATATTACTGGAAACCGTTCTATCTGTCTAGAATTCGGGAAAAAAGGACAAGGAACTTTCGGGCTGTCACGTAAAATGCGTAGGGAAATGATCGATGAAACACAAATAATGGGAATTTGATTTTTTTTTTTTTGGTTTGTTCCGGTGTTGAACTACTATCCTTGCATGTTTTTTTAGGAAGAACTACGGAGGGGAGAGATTCCATGCCTGAATTTTATTAAAAGAGGATCATTGTTGCATAGTTTTTTTTTTTTTTTTTTTGAAAGGGGGTCAGCAGGGGGGAACCCCTACCTATATTTTTGTATTTTCATTAAGGGGTCAGCAGAAGAAAAAAAGGTTACAACAACAGGCCAACGGCCACAGAACGGGGAAGGAGCAGGAGCGGGGGCGAGTCCTAAACTTAAGGAAAAAACAAAAAAGACAGCTAAACCTATACAAGAAGCTACCTAAGTTAGAGAGGGTACAACAGAGAGAGTTACAAGGCCAACAGACCCAAGAAAAAAGATCAGAAAAACAAGCTAAAAGACCTGACGAATCCATAATCTGATGAGGTCCTTTCTCCTTCCCTTGGCCTTGATACAAACCAAGTCCATCTCTTCTTTGAACAACACTTTCCATCGGTGAAAACTTCTGACTTGCTGATCGAAGATGATCCCATTCCTGGTCTTCCAAATACACCAGGCTGCAGTGATTAAAATCTCTCTGAAGATGCTATGACCGAATGTCCTTCTTGCCTCAATCACCATATCCAGCGGTTGGAGTGAAGTGTCCCAAAATACATGAAGAAAGTTCCAGCAGTCCTGATTGAAAGGACAGTCAAAAAACAGATGGAAGAGCTTCTCTTCAACCCCATCTGTGCATAAGACGCATGAAGGGTCTGGCACCATCCTGTTCTTCCTTCTGAGCATTTCTCTTGTATTTAACCTGTCTCTTAACAGAAACCAAAAGAAAAATTTATGTTTGCCAAGACAACAAGATGACCAAAGCCACCTGAACAGTGGGGAGGCAGGAGAGTGTTGCCTCTCAGTAACCTATAAGCTTTGCTGGAGGAAAAGTGTTCCCCCCAAGAGTATCTCCAGATGCCTGCCTGATCATTGTTGCATAGTTGCAAGGCGATTATTTCTTATAAGCGATTATTTATTTCTAGACTAGACGGTACGTTTTATTAAACAGTCAAGGAAATTCTAGTTTTCCGATAGTGACAGTTTTTTTTTTGAGCAATTTGCATATGTGGCATGCTTTACACATTTACTAGGTCGTCAGCCCGCCAGCCGACCTGTCCATCCCGGCAACGAGGTTGTAGTATATATGTATTGATACTAGTAGCAAGGCGTGCGCTTCCGCCGCCCGTGCCAATGTACACATTTTAGTTTCATAAAAATAGGCGTATCATATGTTCTCATTAGATATTACACAGGTTCAGAGTGAATAAGGAGGTCATGTGGTGCATAGCTAAGGCAAGAGTAGAGGCATATGGTACACACCTAAATGTACTGTTTTGTTTTGCATGGACATGTTCAAATAGAGTGGTACATGTCATTGGCCTTAGTTACATGTCGATCTAAGTTGTAGTTGTGAGGTTATTGAATTGTTCTGTGAACAGTGGTCAAAAACATGTTGGATTAGACGAACAAATGTTGTAGTGGAGCAGCAACCTGTTGGTCTAGTTCTTTTCCAAATTTGTAGGTACTAATCAGTGCGATGTCTAGTTCCGGTCTGATTCCCAGCCTTCATTGTTGTTTTCTGATTTGTCCATGGAGCTGTTGTATTTGGCTGCTCAGTAGCCTTCAATAGTGGTGAGTGTGTTTAGGCCTAGAAACCGATATTTTGAATTGGCGATACATACCTTGGGCCAATATTGGTGCCTTGGCATTTTAGGCACCTGTATTCCGCTTTCTACTAACATCTCAGTGAAGGGAAACAAAGGCAGCATGAAGACAAATTAACTATAGATTAAAATTAGATTTCATAGTGGAGGAAAACAATGTCAGTTCAATGCAACTTAGGTGAACCAATCGTCACCAAAAGATGTCTAAAATCAGGGACCAATTAGATAACCTCTGAATTTAAATTCAGTGTATGTCTTTCTCTGAAACATAAAGAACAGAGCATCACGAACAACAAAGGATTTTTATTTTACTTATAGATTTGCCATAAATAATTAGTGTTCCTAGAAAACAACTCTAATAACCATAATGTAACAACTATCAATTGTATCCTAATTTTTTTAAATAACCATAAATGTAATCTCTACAATTAAAACATTTCAAAAACAATCGTCCCCCAGCGCTAATCGCTTCGCTCGCATGCAAAACCACCCCGGCGCTAATCACCTCAACCGCATGCGAAGCCGTCCCCCGGTCTAATTCATTCGCACCACCGTACAAAATAAATAAATAAATAAATCTTCCAATATAAAAGGGAATAAATAAATTTTCCAGCCCACGCAATCTGAAGTTACAAATCCTCAATCAACACGCACGATTGCCCACACCGTTCATTATATATATATATATATATACTCTGTTCATAAAAGGACCCAACCACAAGTTACATGTCAGTTAAAGTTAAAGTATTTCATGTTTGATCAAATTTCTAATATAGTATTCGCATTTATACTCCAAATGGATTTATTATGAAGATATATTTCATAATTGTCTAATGGTAGTCAGGTGATATTATGATATGTTTTAATTTATAATAATTTTTCTAACTTAATATTTACTACAACATGGCACCGCCATAATTTATTTCTCGTGGAGACGGATGGAGTACTATATATTTTCTAAGTTTGGCCTTTTTTTAGAATCGGAAGCTGAGGTATATATTTGGTGTGAGTAGAAACCAGAATCTGAAGCTAGCTTCTAAGAAGAAGTAGGTGAGTAAGCTGGAGAAGCCAGAAGCTAATTCTACTCTTCAAAACAGCTTCTAAATCCACACCACACACTACACGATCCAACGCACCAAATAATTCTGATGACGTGGCACGGCCCTCCTTCTTAGGAGCTGTCCGTCTTTATATTGTCTTAATTGATTGATTTGGATGGAACCGATGATGTATACATGAGCATGAGACCACCCGAGGATGCAGGACAAGAGGAGTGCTAGCTCCTAGCTGTAGTAATATTTTAACTGATCGACTGACGTGTGTACACAAACACAGAGATTATGCCGCTGGCACACGGGCGTCTTTTGGATTTGGATCACCGACACGCCGCGAACGGACGTGACAACTGGGAGCAACACCTAGCTAGCTAGTCCAGGCCGATGAATGATAGATCATCGATCCAGTTCGATCGCCTTCACCAGTCACCACAGCGATCGATCGAGCTAGCTCCTACGTATGAGTATGGATGATGAATTGATAATGATGAGGTTGACAATGCGTGCAAGTCGATCGATCAATGTCGATGATGAGTACATACGACAGACCATGCATCCTGACAGATCAAACACGGTATTGCATTGGTTATTGAAGAATGGGCTAATAAAACTTGTTGGATCAATCAGATAGACAGGTTGTTGGCCACAAATATTCCCCCGCTCCTAGGTAGATCCTAGTCTCCTAGACAAAGGGGTACTAAAATATTCCCTGTGCATTTGATAGCTACGCTAAATTATAAATCATTTAGAGTTAATTAATCTCAAATTTGACCAAATTTGTATAATAAAATAGTAATATTTGTGATGTCAAATAAGTATCATTAAATTCTCCATCAACTATATTTTTATAGTAGTATGCCTATTTGATGTTATAAATAGATCTTTCTAATTCTTCATATAACTTTGATCAAACTTGAGATGCTTTGAATCTAAAAAAAAGTTAAAATTGACTTATAATTTGAAATGGACAGAGTACTTAGCTGGACAGCCTCTCTGTCATCAGTAGATAATTCTTGTGGGCCGCCTCCACGCGGGCGGAACCCTAACCCGCGCCGCCACCTCCCCTCCCCAGCTCCTCTCCGCCGCGTCGCCGCCGGAGCAGGCAGCCGGCAAGGCCAGCACTGCCTGCCATGATGGCGGCGGCGGGGCCACGGTTTCTGGTGGAGTGGCGGCGCGGGAAGTCGCGATTCGGAGGGGCAACCTACCGGTGCTGCGTGGAGCGCGGCGAGGGCGTCGCTCACGACCGCAACGGCTTCGGCCAGAAGCCCAGGCAGGCGTAGGCAGCGAGGATGGAAGGGTTCTCTGACTAGAACGGCGCCCGGATGTGCGGCGATGACGGTGACTGGCGTGGCCGCTGATCCACCGTCGTTCACGACCGCGGTGACGTCGGCCAGGAGACCGGGAATGCGCAAGGTGGATCGATGGTGGCGGGTTTCGTCGTCCCCTCCGTCACCCCTGTGCGGCGGCTTGGGGCCATGAGCCCGGGCAGGCGCAAGCGGCGAGGATGGAAGGGTTCTCCGATGGGCGGCGCCCGGATGTGCGGCGGCGGCGGTGAGCGACGTGGTCACCGATCCACCGTCGTCCGCGAGTGGCGGCGTCGACCAGGAGACCGGGCATGCGCAAGATGGATCGAGGGTGGCGGGCTTCGTCGTCCCTCGTGGTGGAGCCGCGCCGGATCTCCATGGTTTGGGTGTTGAATCCCGTCCATGCGGGCGGATCCGGCATTCCCAAGGCTGGGGGAGGTGGAGGTGTTTGGCTACATGGCGACGTCCTTGGCAGTGGTGCACTGACGGAGGCTGGCTGGCGTGTTGGTAATCGTCGTCGGCGCACAGTTTTCGGATCGTTGGCGTAACGGTACGGCTTTTGGTTTGGTGTTGGCGATGCTACCATGTTTCGACGACGGTGACGTCTGCGGGTGCCACATTCCTCGTTGGAGGCGTTGTCTCATTCAGGATGATCTCTCCGGGTGAAAACCCTACACCAGTGCCTCTGATGGGCGATGATGGCGTCTTCGGATGTCATTTTCTTGTTGAAGACATCATTTTTGGAAGATTTTCGGTTTGTCGGCTTTGGTGCCGGTATCATGGTGGTCCCTTTGCGCATATACCGGGTGCTTCGTGTCGTTGCCAAGATCTCGAGCTCCTAATTGGAATTGTATTTTTCTGTCAGTTTATTTTTTTTTATTTAGTTGTATCAGTGTCGTCTGGTGACTTTTGTCTTACCTGAAACACTGGATTTTGTAACAGTTGGCCTGATTCTACCTGTTGGTAGATGAAGCTGATATGAAATATATCCTTTATCTAAAAAAACTTAGCTGGACAGCCTTTGATCCATACATACATATTTGAGTGCAGTTGTTGGGTCTAAACACGTTACCGTGCCAACCGGACTGTGCACGCACGCATGAGCAAGGCAATTGCTTGTAGCCGTGGTTATCGCGATAAGAATACACTAGTCTTAGTTACGTGGACAGCACAGCCTGAAACCTCGGTCTATTCCAAATCCACAGTAGAGTAGTATATAAGCAAGCATATAAACATAGTCAATATGAGTATAGTTTATTAACAAACATTCATCCGAGGTTATCAACAACAGAGGCAATGTAGCATATCGTCTCAATTGAAAAATAAGTTGGGGTTTCTCTTGCTGACTTCGGTAAAAAAAAAACATGGGTTGCTTATATATGCGCCCTTAGCTTCCTTTGTATTTGTAATAAGTGGTGCGTCTAATAATTTGGCATGCATGACAGTTGTTACATTAACTCCGTCAGAGTGAGCATCCCACTTTACTAAAAATATCAGTATAGAAGATTGAGAAAATAAAATTAAAGGGAATAAAGGATTCCACTGTTGCATACCGAGAAAACCTCCATCCTTTTCCGATTTACTGTAAAATAGGATCCACATGTAAGGCACTCAACAAAAATTCCAGTTCTATCCTCTCGAATATATTATTGGACGGCCATGACTCGGTGACTAGCGCTTATGCGATCATCTGATCAAGCATGCCTAGCATGGCTCACAGTGGAGCTCATCGATGGGAGGCTACCCAGCGTGGACACAGAGCCAAGCTTGTCGGTGTAGATCAATGGGCGTCCATCTGACCTAGCGCGGGTCACCATGGAGGTCATCGATGGGTGGCTGCCCAGTGCGAACAATGAACACAGAAAGGCACTAGTCCGACCTAATGAATCGACATGACTCCTCCTACTCGCCATAGCACCCACCAGTACTCACACACCTAAAAAGATGTCTCCTTGAGGAACTCCACCTCTCGCGTTGCCTCCTTGTACATGGTATAAGACATCTATTGGCTCTGCTTCAGAAATCTTTGTCTTGCCTATGGTGGTGAAGTTGTAGCAAATTAGAGGAAGTCACACTTGCCTTGTGGATGCTTTCATGCATAGACATGTCACATAGGAGGTGCATATGTGGTGAAATTTTAACTAAACTCACTGATTTTGTTTTTTTAGGGGGGGGGGGGGGGGCATGTGCACCCCTAATCATAGTGTAGCTTTGCCCCTGCCTACTTACCCTTCTATCTCTCCTATTTGAGCTCGTCGTAGAAGTCGTGGCACCTCTGCACCAGATCAGCAAGTTGACCTTGGAGCTTTAATTTAGCTTACCAAGCTGCCCTGGAGTGTGCCCGCCCACGCCTGTCATGGCGAGCTCTTGCTCAAGGTCGTGCATGCTCGCCTAGGAAGCAGCTAGCTATGCAGCTCACAGCTGCACTTCACTCACTCGTGTTGCCTTTGCATCCTATGCATGTTGGGTACGAGCACTGCCCTATCGCTGACGGTGGTAACAGTGCAAAGCTAATGCCATGAGCACCGTTACCACCAGGGTTACCACCAGGCAGATGCCTCTGTTGATGAGACCAACCCACACCTTCTCTACAACGGGCACCACTTTCGCTCATGGCAAGCTCCTTCTCGACCATGCGCCAGTTGAGCTCCGCGGTGATCCGACCTAGCACGAGTCATCATGGAGTTCATCGTTGGGCGACTGCTCAGCGTGGACACAGACATGCACTAGTCTGACATAACGATTCGATAGGACTTCTACAACTCGCTTCAGCACTGATTAATACTCACATGCCTAAAAGTTGTCTCACTCATCTACCCATTGAAGAGAAGGTGTGGGTTGGTCTCGTTTGTAGAGGCATTTGAGTGACCACCAAGGTAGATGAGTGAGACAACTTTTCAGCCACACGAGCACCGGCGACTGCTAGGGTGAGTTGTAGAAGAAGTTCAACCGAATCGTTAGGTCGGACTAGTGCTTGTCCGTGTCCACGCTGGGCAGCCCCATCCATGAGCTCTGTGGTGACCCGTGCGGATGGCCTCCATCAATCTTCACCGACAAGCTTGGTTGTATCCACGCTAGGCAGCCGCCCATCCATGAGCTCCACAGTGACTCACGCTAGGTTGAATGGCCGCATAAGTGCCAAATGTCGAGTCATGGCCATCCAATATTAGATTCGAGAGGAGAGAAGGGAATCTTCATTGAGTGGGTAACGATGGAGTGGGAGTGTGGTTTTTTCCTCCTTCTCCTCTATTATTTGAGGAAGTGCGGTTTTTTTCTAAGGATCCAAAAGTAAGAAAAGAGGATTTGCTTCATTTAATTTTGTAGCCACATAAGAGTCATTTTGTGCTAGTTAAGTTCTCTAAGGTTTAGAAAATATTATTTTCCAGTGGCACATGATATTTCTATCGACAACGCTTCGATCCAACTTAGTCTTCAGGAGGGAGGCACTTATAGGATAGGACATGTGTGCGCGAGTGTATAATATGAGTGCCTATGTCTATACCTTGTTTGCCAAAAAAAAAAACATTTTCTTTTTCGTTTTTTTAAAAGAGTTAAGCGTTTGCTTCTTACTTTCCAGTTAGGATGCAAATATGTAGTCTTTTTGGTTTTCTATAGTAGAGTTAGCTAGCTGGCTAGTTCAATAAAAAGTGTACAATAGCGTCTCCCAAAGGCCGCCTCAAAACTGGCATGTATGGGCGAGAATGCCAGGCTCAATGGCTCATCATCATCATCTAGCTAGCAGAAGCGTCGGCTTACTCCATCGCCTGGAGTTTTCTACGTCCACTTGTGTGCACACCAAGGGTGGGCGCGCCTCGTCAAGGTCAGCAGCACCATAGATCACGTCGATGGAGTGCGACCCGCGCAACCACCCGCGCGCGCCGTCACCGCGGAGCTCGGAGCTACCATACCACCTCCTGTATGTGCACGTACTATATTATTTATTAGAGGCGATGGAGTTGGAGTACACAAACGTACATCGACATGTATGACTAGTAGATATATCAACTTAACGTAACGAACAAACTAGCATGTGCTACACGACGTGAACGGATGAGTCTAATAATACAGGTACGTACCGTGTGCAAGTGCAAGGCCGAATTGGAGAAATTCTGTGAAGGACCGCCCGAAAATTGGCTGGTCCAGAATTCTGCATGCGAGCAGGGGCAAAGGCCAAGAGGCATGGATGCGGTGCGTGGTTGGTGGTCGAGGTGGACCAACCAAAGGCAACCGTTGGACCAAAGATTCCGAGCCTAAACTGGCTAGATCGGTCCGGGAATCTTGTGGCAGCTCGATCGATCGATCTGCTGCCAAAAGATCTCCTACTGGGATTGGCAGTACTGGCAGCTAGCTGCTACGGAGTGGCCCGTAGGATGACTCGGATATCCTCTCTCTTTCGCTCCAATTTAAACCACACTATTGTGCCTTTTTTTTTTTTGGAGTCCTCACACCAATTGGTGAAACTTTTGAGGTTTTGGATGGATGGCTGCTGTTGCAGCTTTAGCACCTTGGACGGTTGTCCATTCATGTTTGTCTCTAAAACATCTGATATCATCAGCTAGTAGGAGTAAAGAGGTTTTGAATGGGGGAAATAAAACGAGATTTTCAATGCACAATTTCATTTCAAGGTTTTATAAGCTTATTACAACAACATTTAAGTAGTGCATGTGTTGTGAAACAAAATGCTCTTGCTGGAATTTTACTCAGGTTTCCGATCCGTAGGAGATCAAACGAAGCATTCCTATAGTGTAGTTTTCGCTAAGTTAGAGGAAAAATTGAAGATAACTAGGGTGGAAATATATCACTAAAACCGACTAACCGGCCAGAGTTGAACCGATTTAACAAAAAACCAAGTCAGTCAACCTATATTTTAATGATCTATTCAGTTTAGACCTTGACGCTCTCCTATGACCGGTGATTTATTCAGTTATTAGATGGTGTCAACCAAATTTCTTGAAGATACCATTATATTAAACACTAAAACTGTGTTCACAACATATTTTTGTCTTTTTTTCCATGAACGTGGATGTTCATTCATATGTGCAATATTAACCATTTAAAAACCAAACTAGATTTTAAAGTTTGACTGTGATAACTGAAATTTACTTGACCCTTGGATAATATGTCATACTATATGAAACGAAACCACAAAGGAAAATACAATTTAACATCACCCACACAATTCTGCTGGCTCAGATGGGCCGCACACCCTTGTTCGGGACTGGGAATTGTGGTGTGTAATGACTCTCTGATTTTGCATTTCCCCCTTTGATTATCATAAAATTACCTATGCACCCGGTGGTGTGTGTAGTGACAGTCTAGTTTTGCCTTTCCCCTTTGATTCTCTTCTAATTTCCCCTTTGATTCTCTTCTAAGTTCAAGTTGCTACCACTATAACACACTTGTACGCTCTAGCTGTGTCTCTGCCTTCCTTATTGAATAAGCAGATGATAATATGTTTTATTTGGTTTTTTTATGTTACGTTGTTTCAAAATGTGATCAATGTGCTTTCATAAACAAAATGAGTTTTTTTTATTTTTCTGAAATTTTATTTCTATCACCGATAAATTTCTAATATATACAATATTTTTGTTTACTAGTGACCACCGAGATTTTAAAATACTGGTAGAGAAAACCTTGACACCCACTGCTCTTGCTATCACATACCAGCTAGAGTCTCTCCACTTCAATCTTCAAGATATATACACTAGAATAAAAAATAAACCCTATAAATTCTCACAAATATCTGACAATTTAGTTGCTTTTATCACGATTAACAATAAAAATCCATTGAATCTATTGTGTTTTGTAAAAAATAAATTACTCACATCTACTATTTAAGAAAACAACAGTCATCGTGAGACATAATGTAAAGTAAAAGCATCTTCAATAGTTCTAAAAAATAGTAAATCAATGAGTTTTCCAAGTGTTAATAAAAGTTGAAAGCATATTGTTGGGCACCCCCAACATTTTCTAGAATCTTGCTCCTAAAATATTGAACAATACAATTTTGTAAATCACTCTAAACATTTGCATTAGAAACCTTGTTCTACTCTCATTTTCCCCACGTCATAAATTTTGCCGATTTTAAAAGGTTAGAGTAAAACATGATTACATGAAGGAAAGACAAAAGTATAATTAGGTTGATAGAAGTGCAGGGTTCATTCAACATAGATATTGAATCTTAGTTCAAGAAAAATCCGTAGAGATTGAATCTGATGCATAAGAACAAAGTGCATTGTTCATCAATGTGCAGAAATACTGCTCCATAGGTTATTGTTAATCATTGTAGCATTAGGTTTGATTTGACCACTAGGAATAGGTGGCTAAGATCGTATAGTGTTAACTTGGAGTGGATGTCGTTGCGAAATAGGGGTATGATGTTTGGATCATTAGGGCTAGTTGTTGTCAGTCGGGACTATAAATTAGCTAGTGTTATCCAATTTTATTTTAGTTGGCTAACAAGTTAACTAAACCCTAAACCCTTAACCACTGTTTGAATAGCCTAGAGTTATAAAATAGCTAACTGCGGCAAACAGGGCACAACACACTAAAATCATCCTCCACGTGGATATATTTTAACCCTTGACCCCATGAGAATAGTTACTCCCTCCGTCTTAAATCATAAATCATGTTAACTTTATGAAGATCTCATGTTTGACTAATTTTATATAATAAAATAATAACATTTATAATGTTAAATAAAATACCATGAGATTTTTTATTAACTATATCTATCTATATCTATCTATACTATAATTGGATTCTTCTCAAGGTGTAAGAAGCATGTCCCTTACTCATACCCCACAAGTCAAATGACAAAGTCAAACTAACCCACACCTCTAATCACGGAGAAAACACCGCACCCTCATAAAAAAAGGAAACAAATCCCGTAGCGTTCTCCTTCGTGGCCCGTGGCCAGAACTTCGCTTCTGCGGCTACAAGACGGCGGGCAGCATGGACGGGGCGGAACGGCGGCCGCCGGTCGGAGCAGGTAGATCCCTTGGAGGCCCTTCCTTTGGATTCTTGATGAGGGTCTTCATGGCGCGATCTGTTGAAAACACATCACGGCCGCCGCGGCAGCCGTAGTTGTCGATGCGGAAGGCCACGCCACCGCCGGCGCCGTACACGTTGTCGTTGAACACTAGCGACTTCATCCACATCGTGTACACGGCCTGGTTGCCCAGGCTCAGGCGTTCCCGCATGCCGTGCGTCCTAACGACGGATCCACGCCGACCTCACGATGGACGTGTCGTCCGGCTGGCCAACGTCCAAGCATTGTCTGGGTACGTGTACGTGAGATTGACGTCCGCGTCATTATGGATTGATCCTTCAGATCATCAATTAATCCAAAAGGTAACATGCATGCAGGGTGAGATCGATGGCGAGGTGTTGGTGGCGGAGATCAAGCAGGTACTAGCCATCGGGTGACGCCATTAACCAACGCAACAGATGGTTTCAAATTTATAGTTGCTTATTGTTCCATTCAGTTCCTTCATTCAGAGTGGATATAGATGCTTGCTGTTCCATTTAGTTCCTTCCTTCATTCAGTATGCTATCATTGATAAAAATGCTGGTCTAATTTTAGTTTATGTTTTTTAATACATGATTGTTTGGTATTATTTTCTAAATCAGAAGTTTCTTAAATTCATTTAGACTAATTTTTCTCCTCTGATTGCAAATGGTTTATTAGGTACATGAGAAGAGGTCAACTGAATGATGGATTTCCTTTATTTGATACTGAATCGATATTAAGGTGCATCAGAACGAAGAGCCTTTATTTAGTTCCATGATGTTAATGGCAAAGTATTGACCCTATCGGCCCACGAAAGGTATAACTATCATTCTGCTGGACACTATGACACCAAATATGTGCATGTGTATTGATTAGTTGCTTTAATCCACACCCTGAAGGATATTTTGACCTATTAATCAAACTCACTCTTTAAATTCCAGAACCTTATAATTCTCGCAACTAATTCTCGCAACTATAAATGACTTTATTTGATTTTTATGCACAGTTCGGCTACTGCTCATGCTCCATTGCACAATTGAAAATATATTGTGGCCCGGCTCTACAGACTACCCGGCTGAAGATCCTTGCTGCTAAAGTATGACTGAAATTCTTTATTTCAAACAAATAGATTTTCTTTTTTTCTCCCTTAGTAAACCTTTGAACATGAACTGATGTAAATACTGACCTGGCTCACTTCCATTACCATGTGAATTATTTATTCTGAAAAATAAGACTAATATTTGAAAGCAACCAAACTGCTAATGTGAGCAATTGCAACAAGCAAATCATATTCTTTGTTGAATACCAAGATTGTCATCTGTTTGTTTGTTTTGCATTGTGAAATATCCCATAGGATGGCGCCACATTTTTCCTTTGTTTTTCTATCAAAATGTCAGATAATATAAACTAAATTCTAAAATTGCCAGGATAAAATTTTTAGGCCTTCCAACATCTTTGAATGGTGCATTCTTTTAAATTTTTTGATCTTAATGTGTCTCTTCAAATTTGATAGGATTAATTTTAGATTTAATGTGTCCTGTCGCTTTAGCATGGGCAAATATACTATCAGCGTAAGCATGGAAGGGCTAGATGAGGAGATCCAAGGCTTGCATTTCAAGGCTAGAGGAGATCCAAGGCTTTGATGTTCTTGACAGATATCCATTCCAAGAAGCTCCATGGTTAAAAAATGTGAAGTCCTTTTATCTTGCATTATACTATTGTGATTAAAAAATGTAGCGGCTATGATGTATTCTATAGTTGGCTAAATGGTTCTATCTCAAATACAATTATGTTAAAGTTAAACTATGCAGAAAAATGGTTCTTTGTGGTTAACCCTAAGGAAATCTGCTGCAAGCAATACCAAAAAGAAAAACCCAGGCATCAAGGATTCTGATTAAAGGCTTCTGTTTCAGGTTTCAGTTTTCCCCTCATTCTCTCTTGATATTGATTTAGGAAATGGATGCACAAGTATATGATCTTTTTTCAGAAGGAACATGTATTAATCTTAGCGCATTACACAGGTCCGTTTACAGACAGGACCCAAAAAAAGGAAAATTATAATGAAGTTTAAAACTCTTGTTCATCTTTCTCGAAGCCCTCAGAGATCCATCCCGTCACCGCCATCAAAGCCGCATCCCAGTCGTCGTCGGGCTCCAAAGCCAAACTCCACAAGGTGGAGGCCGCAGAGGAGGACTTACTTCTGGGTGACGTTGCCTCCTAGGCGCATCGGCCAACTCCTATACCCACGACGCATCCTTCGATTCCATCGCCGGCAACCCGAGCAGAGCTCAGGTTTTCACCAACAAACATCTTCCTTGAGATTAACAGGGTCAACAACATCATCACCTGAAGAAGACAACGATGCACCGGCCCACGACTCCAATAGAGGTCTCCCCAGCCTCTCCGCTGACATCGGAGTAGATCGCCATCAGAGAACGGAAGAGGCTGGAACAAATTATTCCGCTGCGCCGCCACCGCTTACGCATTGCCGGCGTCGCCAGGAAAACCAAGCCACAAAGGAGCCACGCTCCTCCGACAAAATCTAACTCCGCCGTCGAACATCGACGAGGAGCAAACCCTAGATCTAGGACTCGACTAAGACTCTATGAAGACAGGAAAACTGTAAACGGGACGGACCTCCGCTCCGCATCACCACCGGCAGCGAGGCCGGAGGCGAGGGAACGGGGGCCGCAAGCGGTGGCGGCGACGATGGCGCCTCTCGGCTGCGAAACACCGAAACCCTAGGCTGCAGCTGTTTCTTCCCCTTTTGTTGACCTGTCACAAGTATATGATCTTTAGTCTCTTCTAAAGTGAAGCAACTCTGAGTTTAGTTCAAGACTGTATCCAATGTTTTCTGATTGCTTGCTGCACCTCTGCATGCAATGTCAAATGGCTGGTTACTAGCTCTGCCGATTTTGCTGAGTACGTTACCTGATAGTGTATTTTATCACAAGGATTATATTTTTCTTAGTGAAATTTTTGATAATAGATAATCGTGGTAAGAAACGAAAGTATCTTTTCTCAATAGTTCATGAGGTACCTTGAAAAAAAGCAATATGCAGTAGTCTAGAACTAATCCTTTTTTAATTCTTCATTTTAAGATGGTGTTTAAATTAGAGCATCAACAGAACCTAAACTTGTCCCTAATTTATCAACATATCTCTTGACAACAAGCACATTACCAAACTACGCAAGAGTTTGCAGAGTTATGGAGCTTGGATAATGAAGAGATTGTGAAATCTGCAACACAGAAACCTCTATTTTTTCCTCAAGCCTCCGCAAGAAGATAGAGGTGTCTTTTCTTAGCCCTTGAGAGATTCTGTTTGGTGGTAATTGTCATGAGGTTTCTGAATTCATTATTATTTCATCAGGGAACACAATATACAATCATGATTTGTGAGACATGCTGATCAAACTCTAGAAGGAACAAGATTTTTTGTTCTAATTCTAGAGGGATACTTTTCTGAAATAGAAACACCATAACTGAATCATTTTAGTTTATTACTGAAATAGAAGGAACAAGATTGTTAGGCTTAGCAGACTTTTTAGTTCATTCCTAACTAAAGTGAAAACTGTATCAATCGCCTCTTGTTAATGGAACCATTTCTGAGTTTTTCACATCCCTGTATGTATATGATATGATATGGTCCATTTTAAACCATCGGCCTCTTTCATAAGGATGATATGATATGGTTCTTTTTAAATCTTTATTTTAAGATGCTATCGCAATTTGAACGTTTTGTTGTCTTTATGTGCAACCCGCAACGTTAGCACGGGCATTATACTAGTTTCTATAGTATACCTATTTGTATCCTAAATCACTACAGTTTACTATTTTAACAATTAAACTTAAGATATTTTAACTCTTGAAATGGAAACAGTAGGAATCGTGAGTCGGGAAGTACGATACCACGATCCGAGAGAGTAGCAATCATGAGTAGTCAAGTACTCCGTAGTCAAGTAATCCACAGGCGTGCAGGTCGTCGGTACTCTGACGTGGAAGAGATCCCCGACACATGGAACAAGATGAGATCGGCGCGGTCGTTGACACATCCCGGCTCCACCGGCAGGATCAGCCGATTCTCAACCTGCTCTCTGGAAACAGAGATCGTGTGGTCACATGATTCGTTCGGTGGGTGCGGTGCAGAGATGAACCGGAAGCATGCATGCCTAAAGGTGAAAAAGGACGCAAACACACAGCGGAGCGCTCGTGTTCCATCGGTCACGCGCGCTGCAGGTCCTGTGTACCGTAAGTCTAGCGTCAGGCCACTGGCCACGCATGTTGCTGGCTCCGACAGCACAAACTTTCGGCGCCGATATGATGTGTCCAGTGTCCGAGCTCTGACGAGTGATGAGCAGCAGGCTGCGGCGCACCCATGAGCCGACTAGGGGACTACTACTCTATACACTGCAGCCTCCTAATTGAACAGGATTGGAGCTGGGTGCTTTTTATTTTGTTATTAGCTTATATTATATCGACAGGACGTTACTTTCTTGCCGATCCATTTTGTTGAATCCTCAATGGCATAGGAACGGGTCCGCTGATTGCTGATAAGCCAACTCACGTTGTTTCGTTATGAGAGCTTTTTTTTTTTAGATAAAGGATAAATAAATATCCGGCTTCATCTATCAAGGATAGAATCAGGCCAATTATTACAACTCCAAAACACACTCTAAAGCGTTGCCAGGGCAAACGCAAAAGTCTCACAAAGTAGCAGGAAATAAAGAAGTTCTTGACTACGCAAATCCAACATGTCTATTTGAAAGCCAAAAAAATTGTACCTGATAAGCCAGACTTATAAATTCAAGCAAACAAAACATAAGCACCCTATATTTGTATATTTATTACTATTCTATAGGAAAGAATTAGAATGGGTTCCATGGTCCAAATACAAATAGCAGTTGTCGAAGATCAAACCCATCCTACTCAGGATGCTAAATCCGCCCGTGCTATAAGCTTTTAAAAAAACTTCCTCTGAGAGGTATTTTCAGGGAGATGTGTAGGTAGATGGAACATGGCATTGTCCCATCTCAACTACTACTGCAATCATAGAATATTCAAGATATTATAGTTTTTCTTTTATACATTTTAGGGCAAATTCAGCTTTGTTCTCAATAACCTACATTGTCCTAACTGCTTTGTCAATTGTGGATCCTAATCATCTGTTGGGGGTTCAAGATCTAGAAGATAGGTCCTTTATTTGCTTCTCGATCAACCAATGCATCACTCCTTTGTTGTGGAACCACTCAAGCCAACCTTTTACAAGATGCCACATATATTTATCAAAATTCTAACCTTACAATTTTCAACCAATTAGTTTTTAAGATGTAGAATATTATAATAGGTAGTATATTATATTTCTCTTTTTTACAAGAGATCTCTACCCCAACGCATGGTCACTCGTCTTGGCTCACATGTGTCTAGTGTTGACACGTGACATGTCGTGCACCTCTAGTTCCTACATGTGTCATGTGCCCCATATCCACGCTCCTAACCCACATGTAACTGTGTCCATGAAGGTTGTCTCTCATTCCATCTGTTGTTGTAATGCCCTAGAGTGATACTGGCTCAGTTCCACTATGCATATTGAGTGAATGTAAAAGAATTAACCCAAATATGATGGTATAGACTGTTGAAGGCTTATATATTGGTCTAACCCACCCATAATAACCAAAGCGACACTAAAACAACCACAATCTCACACCAATTTTATGGACCGCCATGAGCCAAATCTAAATTGGTCAGGTGTCACAAGAAAAACTCTGGACACTAAGTGCTTGAAGAGCAATGGTTGTAGTAGAAGCCTCCCACATGGCCATTCATGGTTTCATAAAGATTGCCAACATCCCTGCAAAGGCGGTTAGTCAGGCATCCTCATTGTACATGGTCTTAACATGTATGTTTGAGAGTTTAGATATGTGTTATGTGTGTTTTTTAAACACGAATTCTGGTCTTAAGTTCCTCATTTCAGCCTATGGGTTGTGAGAAGGTGCATTGAAAAAATTTGAAGTCTACGAGGGGCTCATTTTAACTCTAAGATTAATCTCATTGCATTATATCATACTCTCTCCATTCTAAATTATAAAATATTTTGGTTTTTTTGAATACATAGAATTTACTATGCACTTAGATATTCATTTTGTCTAAAAACATAGTTAAAAAGCATACATAGAAAAATCAAAACATCTTATAATTTGAAATGAAGTGAGTATACATTAAATGAGCCACATGTAGGATATTTTTTGTGACATATATCAGTTTAATTAAATGAAAGAGAAGAAATCCATAACATCATGGCGATATAGCTTGGGTTCGATATTATACATCTAATCCAAGACTAGCTAGTAAATTATGTTTAATTTTTTCACATTGGGCAATTAACTATTTTATAAGTGGTGTAGCAAATAACGAAAACGATACACATTGTAGGAATTGCTTTCTACATGTCAATTTAACAATGCCATAGGGGTACGGTAATTTGGACTATTACATGTCAATTTAATGATACCTAGTGGTATGGTAATCTTGATTATAATATAACGCCATGATACTTACCCTGCATTGATGAAAAGGGTTACGAGAGGATGCAATTTTTCATTTTCTTTTTTTTTTTTCAGAAAAATGGTTAGAACACACACCCATAGTTATCCAAAATATATTATACCACAATACATATATACGTACATACTCATACACTACATTAACTAAACAACAAAATTATGCAAATAATAACTACATCTCCCATGATACAAACCCCTCTGGTTTTGCTCCCTCGGCCCTTCGCTCTCCCGGCACCCCAGCCCCAGGGCTACGAGTCCCCTTCCCTGCCGACTGCCGTGCCGTCCATCCCGCAGCCGCCCATCACCGGAGGCCGACGCATCTTCTTGCCGCGGTTAAACCCTTTCACGGCTTCCCCTCCCCTCACCGCCGCTAAAGCTCTGCCCCACCACCACCCTTCCGTGAGCTCAGCATCCTCTCCGCGCGCGCGCCTATAAATGACCGCCCCGCCTCCCCGTCTCCCTCCAAGTTCAAACGCACGCACGCTCGCTCGCAGCCGGCCGACCGTGGCCCCCACCGCCACCATCGCCTGCCTGCCAAAGCCGCCGCCACTGCCGTTGCCGTTCGTGGGTAATTAAGCTGCGGCTGCGATAATGGGGAGGGGGCCGCTGGGGTCGAAGAAGCGGAGGGTGGCGGAGGGAGAGACGGAGCCGGAGGAGGAGGAGGAGTCGTCGGCGGAGTACGAGGTGGAGGAGGTGCGCGACCACCTCGCGTCCTCGCGCGGCAGCCGCCTCGCGCTCTTCGCCTCCGACCTCCGCCTCGGCCGCTTCCGCCCGCGCCGCCGCAGCAGGCGCCGCCGCGCGCGCGCCGGCGGGGAGCTCGGCCCCGTCGAGGCCTTCTTCCACGACCTCGTCATCCACCCCGACAACAAGTACGTGATCATCCACCCCGCGATCTCTCGTTAGTTTGCTTTCCAAGCTTCCGCTTCCGGTTTCCAAGCGCGCGCTGGCTGTTGCTGCTTCTGGAAGCTGGCGGCGGCGGCGCGGCGCGCTAGATCGGTCGGGGTCCTCCGATCGGATGGCTCCCAGAATTGATCGACCACGACCACAAAAACCCAATATTATTTTTATAATAAAAACGTGATCCTCTGCAAATTGACAATTACCAACCACGAATGCGCCAGCGGTGAATGTGAATCTCCCAAAAATTACCCTTCCTTTTTCTATTTGAAGCTTTTGGTTTGATCGATTCGACGCGTCGGATCATGTTGGATCACTACGCTACGCGACGTGCATCTGATGGTGAACAGAGTGTGCATCAGCATCCCAGCCGCAAATTTCTCGCTAGTTGATGATGAGCTCGCCAGCTAGACAGCTACGCAAGCTACTAGTAGATTGCAGTTGGGCAGCCACAACCCGGTCACGGGGTACGCTTTGACGCCCACACAAATATTAGCCATGCTTTATTTCTATTTTTCCCTTTTCGTTTCTGAATGCAGAGTTTTGTGACAGAGTCGATGGATAAAGCCAAAAAAGCTCCGGTTTTGTTTGTCAAGTCGATTGGTTCAGCAAATATGCTTTCTACTAGGTTCCACATACCACAGGAAAAAAAAAATGCTTTGCTAGATTCTGCACATTACAATTGGTTAATATTAACTTGGCAATTTGAGGTTAAAAAATCGGCCACCACTTGATTTTGCATTTCTGCGAGCAGAATGAGCACACAGAACAAAATATGTGTTGGGCAATAGAGATAGAAAGCATGCAAATAGACGGGAAGAGAAAAACTGAACGCTAAAAATGAGTTACTAATAAATCTTAAAAGAATGATCTGGAAAAAAAATCACTTTCAGTATGAAAAAAGGGAAACCTCAATTAAAGAGAAAGCTGTATGAAGCTTTCAAATTTTCCCAGAGATTGCTTTGCTACCTTTCATGCTTCTATATTCTGGGATCTTTTTGTTATCAAGCAACATCAAAACTATATTTTTTTCAATCGAGATATAGCTCGTTTTTTATTAAGCAGAAGAGAGTGGTCAATAGACCTAAACATAGTTGATACAAAAGGATTCGTAGGTAATCCATGGATTACCAACGACATCCTCAACACAAACGGAAAGTAAGAACATGAGCGGTGAGGGACCCTCCACCATACAACCCTAAAGCTACACCTAATACAAAAACTATCTCAACACCTAGGTAGCCAGCAGCGATCGGAGTCATAGATGATAACCAACCTCGTCAGCAAAGCATTTGCCTGAAAGACGACAACCTCAGTGGCAAAGCATCCACCGGAACTATCTCGACGGCAATAAGATTGAGCGGCAAAGCATCTGCCAGAAACGACCTCGACCTCGGCGACAACATCCCCGCCGAAAACCATCAAAACTATATTAAAGCCTCTCCCAACGTGACATTCCTTTTTTTATTTATTTTTCATAGCTTAAATGAGCTCATCCTGAGGAATACATGATCTTCTTAATTTCTGAATAGTGAATACAATAAACGTGAGCATAACTTCCGGGCAGGCTATCAACATCGGTTTACATGTGTGCTTAGATGTTACCAGCAAAGATCAACTATTATAATAACTCTAATATATAACAACGTCCAGTCTGCATGCTTATCACAATAGGACAACTAAGCTATAGCTTATAAAAGCACCCTTCCTCATATATGAAGGCCAACCAGGTGTACGGCAACTGAAGACGTTAAGCACTCCGAGTTTGATTTGGTTACTTGGCTGATTTGGATGGATGGGTTTGAATAGGCCTAAAGAATTCACCAGGATGCCCGGAGCTGTTTTGGACTCTTACCGAGAAGCCGGTAGTTTATCCTTTACTGAAGCATCTGGGATAGCTGTCTTGATCACAGGTTGCCACTGTAAGGTCATGTGGTGATCTCCTTGACAGCTACACTATCCGTGTTGATTGGAACTTCCGTAGTTTTGGTTAGCGGTGATCTCACATAACCAAATCTATGTTAGTGATAGTTTGCATATTTTGGAGTTTGACCAACATCAGCATGACAAGTTGTGACTATGAGGCCAATTGTTTGTGGATTTGGTGAATTCATTTTTAATTTACCGAGGCTACTTACTAATTAGGTCAATACTTGTCAGAATTCCTTATAATATTTAGTATGTCACCAATGTCCTGCACGTCAAATGACTACAACACTCCATTAACATCAAAAATATAATTTTTCTGTTCAACCAGCTGTAGGTGCGGGATTAAAATTATTTGCATGGTAAAAGAAGTGAAATCTATTTCGCCTTTTCCTAGTGATTATGGAAGAAGATGAGGTGCTCTGCATCATCCTTATAGCGTCACCCAGATTTTAGATTTATTATATCATTTCAAATGGTCCTTTTGGTGCTAGTTTATTTCCAGCAGGATCATTAGATGGGTGCAGAACAAGAGGATCCCACTCACGGCCACTTCACCTCAGACATGTGCATGTGCTCATAAGAATGGGATGTGTGTATGAACTCACCTGGAACGAATTTGGTCTACCTACTTCTTTGGACCTAACTAGCAAGCGTCATGTGTGGTGATAGATACTGTCTCTCAACACCATACCTTCCTAAGCTACAAATCATATGGCTGTGGTTCTAGTGAATTGAACACTTCCTTTTGCTCTCTAAAATATTTTTTCAACTTGGAGCCTGCTTTACCTAAATCTCACAAATGTTGAAGCACTATATAGCCAGTTACCTAAAACGATTGGTCAATTGGTGTTATCACTTTGAGCTTCATGGAGAGCACTGAGGCTTCCCCTGTATAATGTTATTAGTGCTAATTCATGCTATTCTAGCCAAATTTTATAGTGAAATTTTGTTACATTCTAAACGTGAATATACTCACAAGGATGATAGCTTACTGAACTTGTAGTTACTTTCGAATTTTCTTCAGGTGGTATCGGTTATGGACCAAGTTCATACTGGTTTGGGCGGTGTACAGTTCCTTCTTCACGCCCCTGGAATTCGGCTTCTTCAGAGGGCTCCCAAGAAACCTCTTTTTCCTGGATATAGCTGGACAGATTGCATTCCTTATCGACATTATTGTGAAATTTTTCGTAGCATACCGTGACCCAGACACGTATCGAATCGTCTACAATCCCACTGCTATTGCCCTCCGGTATTGCAAATCAAGCTTCATTTTTGATTTTCTTGGTTGCTTCCCATGGGATATTATCTACAAGGTTACTCTCTTGCTAAAGAAAACTTTGATCTCGTAAATTTTGGATTGGTGTCTATGCTGTAATCAGCTTTTCGTTTTTCTGTTATGATTAATTCTCTCATGATGAATTCCATAACAGGCTTGTGGAAGTAAAGAAGAAGTAAGGTACCTGCTGTGGATTCGCTTGACACGGGTTACAAAGATTACAGAGTTCTTCTGGCGTTTAGAAAAGGACATACGCATCAACTACCTTTTCACTAGGATAGTGAAGCTCATAGTTGTGGAACTCTACTGTACACACACTGCAGCCTGTATATTCTATTACCTGGCTACGACACTTCCTGAATCAATGGAAGGATATACGTGGATTGGGAGTTTGCAGTTAGGGGACTACAAGTTTGCACATTTCAGGGAGATCGATCTAGCCACGCGCTATATAACTTCATTATACTTTGCCATTGTCACCATGGCAACTGTTGGTACGAAACTAAGAATTGGTCACCTAATTTTCTAATACATAAAACTTTTGCCACTCCATTTTCATTTGTTTCTGAAAATCTTACTATTTGTTTAAAGTAACTTAATATTGTTTTTTTTCCCCTCTGCAGGTTATGGTGACATTCATGCTGTCAACATCAGGGAGATGATATTCATCATGATCTATGTTTCCTTTGACATGATTCTAGGAGCTTACCTGATCGGTAACATGACTGCACTCATCGTTAAAGGCTCGAGAACTGAGCGGTTTAGGGACAAGATGAAAGAAGTGATCAGGTATATGAATAGAAATAAACTTGGAAAGGAAATAAGAGAACAGATTAAAGGGCACTTGAGGTTGCAGTATGAGAGCAGCTACACTGAAGCTTCCGTCCTTCAGGATATCCCGATTTCTATCCGTGCAAAGGTAATGAGCCACAATTTTCTTGTGTTTCCATCCTTCTCTGAAGTAGATTTGAATACCATGTTTCTTCATTCAAAAGACTTTCCTTCGATTTGAATACCATAGCGCATGAACCGTCTTCTTGCAAGTTGCAACTGATGATAAACTGTGTCGCACTTGTAGATTTCTCAAACACTGTATAAGCCATATATCGAAAGCATTCCATTGTTCAAGGGATGTTCCGCAGAGTTCATTCAACAGATTGTAAGTGTCATCTCTTTCATCCCAATTATGTATATATACTCTGCTGGATGAACTATATGGTAGGAAGAAGAACTCCAGCAGAGTAGTTTTCTAATTCTTGTGGTATTGTTCCCAATCACAAGATTTATTTGACATGTTCTGCTGTATAGGTGATCAGGTTGCAAGAGGAGTTCTTCCTACCAGGAGAAGTTATTCTGGAGCAAGGAAGTTGCGTCGATCAATTGTACTTTGTCTGCCACGGTACACTGGTGAGTTAAGCCAATGAAAAACCGTAAAAGCTTCGATGCACGATCTTATGCTTGAGTGAATTAATACCTCTGTCTGAAACATGTTCTTTGCTGCCTGCAGGAAGGTGTAGGCATCGGTGAAGACGGACAAGAAGAGACTCTGCTAATGCTGGAGCCAGAGAGCTCCTTCGGCGAGATCTCAATCCTCTGCAACATCCCGCAGCCATACACGGTCCGCGTCTGCGAGCTCTGCCGGCTCCTGCGTCTCGACAAGCAGTCCTTCACCAACATCCTGGAGATCTACTTCGTCGATGGCAGGAGGATCCTGAGCAATCTCTCCGAGGTACATAGTCTCAAACGGCCATTGTCTGCAGTTTATGCGGCACGCGCAGTGGATGAATGATGTCCTCTGACTGCCATTGATTTGTGACTGTCTGGGTGCAGAGCGAGTATGGCGGACGGGTGAAGCAGCTGGAATCGGACATCACGTTCCACATCGGGAAGCAGGAGGCGGAGCTCACCCTGCGGGTCAACAGCGCCGCCTTCTACGGCGATCTACACCAGCTGAAAAGCCTGATCCGGGCAGGGGCTGATCCCAAGAACACCGACTACGACGGCCGCTCCCCTCTGGTTGGTACCAGCAAAATGCCTCTTGTCAATTCAACCTGTCATAGGCAAATAGTAAACTGAGATCAGCTCAAGGTTGTGATGTGTTCCGCGTGTTCCTCGCAGCATCTCGCGGCTTCCAGAGGGTACGAGGACGTCGTGCGATTCCTCATCTTCGAAGGCGTCAACATCGACCTTACCGGTATGCCGCCACCCACTATCCACTGTCATTGCCATCCATGTTGTCTTCCAGCTTCGTTTCTAGGATTATTCCTACCAGTTTGATCATGTCATGTTGACATTTTTTTCACCAGACCAATTTGGGAACACGCCGTTGCTGGAGGCAGTGAAGCACGGTCACGAACGGGTGGCATCGCTGCTCTTCGCCAAGGGTGCCAAGCTGAACCTCAAGAACGCCGGCAGCCACCTGTGCACGGCGGTCGCCAAGGGGGACTCGGACTTCATCCGGCGCGCCCTGGCCTACGGCGCCGACCCAAACTGTAGGGACTACGACCACCGCACGCCGCTCCACATCGCCGCCGCCGAGGGCCTCTACCTCATCGCCAAGATGCTTGTCGAGGCCGGCGCCAGCGTGTTCGCCACGGACAGGTAACTTCAAAGCTTGATCTAGTTTCTAGATTATAATGCGAGTTTGGCGTTATAACAATGCGGCCGGTGTGCAGATGGGGAACCACTCCGCTGGACGAAGCGCGCAAGTGCGGCGGCCGCACGTTGGCGGCGCTGCTGGAGGACGCGCGGGCCAACGAGCTCGCCATGTTCCCAGAGCGCGGCGAGGAAGTCAGGGACAAGATGCACCCGCGACGGTGCTCGGTGTTCCCGTACCACCCGTGGCGGGCGGCCACGGGCGAGGAGCGGCGTACAGAGGGGGTGGTCCTGTGGATCCCGCACACCATCGAGAGCCTCGTCGCGTCGGCGCAGGAGAAGCTCGACTTGCCAGGCCCGGCGTCGCGGCTGCGGCTGCTGTGCGAGGACGGGGCCAGGGTGCTCGACGTCGACATGGTCAATGACGGCCAGAAGCTCTACCTGGTCGGAGGCGAGGACGACGGCGATCAGAAAGATGGGCAGTAGATTGGGCATGGTGTTTTACATCACCCTTTCTTCTCGAGAAGCATCCCCTGCGTGGCAATGACGCAATGCATGCTTCTTTTTGCACCGTTGCATGCCGGGTGAACTTCCTCTGCACGCTGGTTGTTGTTTTGGCTATATACACGTGTGCAGTAGAAGAAAGTGGAATCAAGTCCATCATCCGTGTTGGACACTGTACAGAACTACAAATTGGCAATAAATGTAAGATGTGAAAGGAAAATGCAATGTGAAGAAGCAACACAACATCTTATTATGTTACATTCGTGTCAGTGACAACCACACATGAGTACATGACATAGAAGAATTTCATTTCCCAGCAAAGAACGCGGCCAGTCGATCCATGAGCGCCACGGCCTCACCGCATACGGGCTTGAAGAGGAAGAAGTCGTGGTCCTGGCCCTCGGACTCGAACCACTCCGCTGTGCCGCGCCACCCGCTAGCCCTGACGGCCTCGTAGTACGCCCTGTCCCTGGGCAGCAGGGAGTCCAGCTCCGCCGCGCAGACGAGCACCCTCTCGCACGGCAGGTCCCGCAGGCCCGGCGCCTTGGCAGCCAAAGGATTGACCCGCGGGTCGTCCACGCCGTCCGTCGCCTCGGGGCACACGACCCCCCACAGCTTCTCCGTCTCCATCATCGCCATGGACGCCAGCGCCTCGCCGTCCACGGGCTCCCTGCCCGCGAACACAGCGTGCAGGAGGACCGCGCCCTCGATCCGCGGCCGCGGCTCCGACGACGCGGCGGCCATCATACCGACGTTGTGGACGATGTTCCCGCCGGCGCTGTCGCCGGCCAGGAAGACGCGGCGCAGGTCGCCGTGGCGTGACAGCCAGGGGTCCCCGTCCCCGTTACCACCAGCAGATGCAGCCCACTGAAGCGCGCGGAAGGAGTCCTCGTAGCCTGCCGGCAGCGGGTGCTCTGGCGCGAGGCGATAGTTCACGGAGACGATGAGCAGTCCGGCCTTCGCGGCCAGGGCGTTGAGGAAGCGCTGGTACATCAGAGACGCCGCCGACATGATGACGAAGGCGCCGCCGTGGAAGTAGATTAGCACCGGGAGCTTCTTGTCGTCGTTGTCGTTGGGCGGTGACACGGTTGACGTGTTCGGGAGGTAGAGGCGGACGTAGAGGCCGGTGTCGCTGTCTATGACGACGTCTTTGGAGGTGACGCCGGTTGTGGGGTCAAAGCCGGCCGGCACGGTTTCGGTGCCCATCAAGCGGTCAATGCGCCGGTCGCTGTAGATGCGGAAGAACGGATTGTCAAGGATGATTTCGGAGCTCGGATCCATGGCGAGAGTGCTGCGGGTGGGCAGTGATGATAGGCAGGCAGCTAGCTGGAGCCTGGAGATCTGATGGTCCAAGAATCAAAGCTACTCTCCAGATATCTCTGTTCTCTGTTGCTGCAGGCAAAGCTACCACGAGGCACGAGCCAACTAAGCCAGTTGCAGTCGATGTTAAAAAGGGGCTGTCCATGGCCGCGAAGCGTAGAAGACTAGAAGTTGGCCGTGGAAATTTCTGAGAAGGAAATTTCCGGGAGGAAGACAGGAACTCGACCCGTGGGCGAAGTGAACGCGTGCTCGTGGCCTCGTGGGCATGGGCAACGTATATGCATGCGTATTGCGTAGTATGTAAGCAGTTTCGACCCATTAGGCCTGTGCTGACCCAATACCGTATAGACATCAACGGGCCATTTTATAGTGTTTCGGCCCATTTTGACTCTTCCATAGTTCCATCCCTCCGTTGGCCCATGTAGCAAAAAAAGGCCCTTTGCAAACTAATCCTAGATCAGTCCGTTCTCGGTTGGGTTTCTTGTGGTGGGACCTGCTCATTAGGGATCAAATTCTAGTGCTCGTATTTTTCTGGATTTATTTTAGATAATTTTCAGGCATTATGCTATAAGTGGTAAGCAACGTTACCATCGACAACGAGGCGCCAGTGGTGACTTTGCAAATCTCCAGATCTGTCGGTTCAGTTTTTCGAAGATGCTCATAGGGGTAGGGTTTGCGTACGTGCGTTCATAGGGTGAGTGTGCGTGCGTATTGTACGTCTGCGTTGTACTATATAATTAAAAAAGGCCCCTTTCATATAGATCCCTAAATAAACAATGTCGTGATTTTTTCCCTTCAAACTTCAAAACTAGATCCTATCTTCTTAATTCTCACAAAGTTTAAATTACTACCAATAAGGTTAGAAGTGATTGTCAAAGCAGTTTCATCAACTTATGTACTTAAAATAAGAGTAATTATTTAAAAGGTTTATAAATCATGAAAATATTTCTAAGCTTCTTAAAATTTTAAAATAAACCATAAAGATATATTAGGACATGAAAATCCCAACGAAATATTTGCGAGTCCCCGACAATCTTGGCCTCCGCCTCAACTATGGGCGGCAGAGCTGATGGATCCATGGGACGCGAAGCTCCTGCACGCACTGGTTAGAGAGAGGGAAAGAGTGTCTAAACATGCAGCAGTACATCATTTCTAAAGGGCATGATCCTGATGTCGTGACTGACAATGAGATGAAAAGGATCCAGAAATACGTACAAAAAGCAATTTTGAGCTCTCTCACGCCTGAGGAAAAAAAGGAAATACTTTATATACGACTGTCGTTGGGGAGACCGTGGACTGGTAGAGACAATTGGTATAGGCTTCACTGACAGCAAAGTAAAGAGATCCAGGAACTAACGATGCTGTGAGGGTAGCCAGTCTGAAGGACAGAGAGGGGAGAGTTAGAGAGAGACAGAGAGAGGAATGCAGAGAAGAACGGAGAGAGGGAGAGAAAGAGGAAGACAAGGGTAGGAGACGACTTAGAGAAAGAGAGAGGAGCACCTGCAGGTGAACGGAGATGAGCAGCAGTGGAGATGGAGCAATGGCGGCGCGGCGAGGTGGTCCGGTGGCGGCGCGACGAGGTGGACCGGTGGCGCGGCGAGGTGCAGTAGGGCGACACAGCGAGATGGAGCAATGGCGGATCGAGGTGGAGCAGGGTGTCGCGCTGCCGTGGCGAGATGGAATGGCGCGAGGCTCCGGCGGCGATGGAGCGGCGCGAGGTTCCGACGGCTGCCCACTTGCCCCGCTCAGCACTTTTCAAAATAATGTATGTGTGGGTCCGTATGTACGATGTATCTCCAGTGTATTTCAATCTGTATTCGTTCGTATTACAGTTGAATAAAAGCTGCACGAATCACGAGACTTTTGGATCCAACGGTTGCATGTGTAGGGGCATGTGCCCCTAAGGGCAGAATAAACTTTCTCGTCCATCGCCGCGGAAGCGTAGAAGACTAGAAGTTGGCCGTGCGCAAATTTCTGAGAAGGAAATTTCCGGGAAGAAGATAGGAAGCTTGTGGAGTGGTGGACCGTTGGTGAGGTACACGTGTGTGCTCCAGACCTCCATTTTTTTTTTTTGAGCCAGCTCCAGACCTCCGGTGGCCAACGCATACTCCCGTGCCCGTACGGACAATACTGTACAGACATGAACGAGCCTCTTTTTAGAGTGTTTCGGCCCATTTTTACTCTCTTAATCCGACAGAGAAAAAGGCCCATATTTCCATCCCACAGTTGGACCATGGAGGGAAAAATGTTCAATTTCATAGATACTCGTGGTCTTTTCATAGATACTCGTTGGACCTAAATAAACTATGTCATTCCACTAACAAAAACTATGTCATAATCTTTTTTATCTTCTTCAAACTTCAAAACCAGGCATCTTATCTTCTTAATTCTCAAAAATGTTTAAATTACCACAGACCATGTTAGAAGTGATTTTCAAAGCACTTTCATCAACTTTTGTACCTAAAAGAATAGTAAATATTTTAAAAGGGTTTTAAAAAGTGAAAAATATTTATATTAAAATAAACTATAGAGATATATTAAGACTTGGAAATCCCAAAGAAATATTTAGATCACATGATAGATTTGTTTGGAGATATAAATGTTACACAAATTTTTCTAAAACTCTAGTTAAAATTGAGAAATTTGATCGGCACGAGATCCCATAACTTCATCTATTTTGGGACGAAGGGAGTGTGTCTACAAATGAGGCCAGGGTTACCGGAGAGGTACTCTCGGCCCAAATATTTTTTAGTACAATATATTTTTTTAAAAAAATCTGTTTAGTATAACACTTAGCTAAACTATCTTGAGTTAGAATAACTATATATAAAATTTTATTAGATTATTAATGACTCATTAGATCTATTTTCATAATATACTTATTTTATGTCACAAATATTAATATTTCCACTTGTATATTTGGTCAAAATTTTAAATGCACCTAATTGTATTCTTTTTTGAACAGAGGTAGTACAAAATAGCATGGATCAAACAGAATATATTGCATATTTTTCTATGTGATGTGACGAATAGTAGCTGCGGATCTGATATTTATAGTGGCATGGCAAATATCTGATTAATAAACCTAATAACATATAATAATAATAATTAAAAGAAAGGGAGAAAAGAGTAAAACTGCCTGGCTTGCCTTCACGCCGGTCGCAGCCGCCGAGCACAGCGGCTTGCATTCTGCCCTTCTCGAGCCTCCGCCGCCTCCAGCTCCACGGCCGGCCATATCAACGACTCACTGCCTTCTCGGCTTGTCCTCCCTGAACCGCCGCCGTCCACCATGTCGTCGACCCGGCGGCTCGTGCCACCTGCGGTCCACAAGCTCCGACCCCGCCGCCGCCTCTCCTCCACCTCCACCTCCTCTCCCACTCCCACCCCCACCACCCCAACCGCCGCCGCCATCCTCGCCGACCTCCTCCACGGGCACGTCCCCTCCACCTCCACACTATCCCTCCTCCGCGCGTCACCCACCCTCGCCTCCGAGCTCTACTCCCTCATCGCCGCGCCGTCCCACTCCTTCACCCCCGCCTCCCTCTCTACCCTCCACGCCCTCGCGGCGCGCCACCGCGTGCCGCCGCCCGCCGCGCCGCTCCTCTCCACGCTCCTCGCGCGCCTCCCCTCCGCCGCCGACGCCGCGCGCTTCCTCCGCGACTGCCTCGCGGCGGGCGCGCCGGCGCCGGGCGCCTCCGCCTTCAACCCCCTCCTCTCCGCGCTCGGCCGGGCCGGCGACCTCCGCGGCGTGACGGAGCTGTTCGCCGCCATGCGGGCGGCCGCCGTGAAGCCCGACGTCGTCACCTACGGGATACTTCTCAACGGGCTCTGCAAGGCGGGCCGCGTCGCGGACGCGCTCAGGGTGCTCGACCGAATGTCCGGCCCCGGCTCGGACGTCCGCGCGGATGTTGTCGTCTTGAACACCGTGGTGGATGGGATGTGCAGGATTGGGAGGCTGCGGGATGCCGTTGCGTTCGTGGATGAGCGGATGCGGCAGGTGCATGGGTGTGCGCCCAACGCGGTTACGTATAACTGCTTGGCTGATGCGTGTTGCCGAGTGGGGGATGTTGGTATGGCTTGCCAAATTGTGGAGAGAATGGAGAAAGAGGGTGTGGCGCCGAATGTTGTCACGATGAACACACTTGTTGGTGGCTTATGCCGAGTTGGGAGGGTTGGTGCCGCACTGGATTTCTTCCGCGAGAAGAGGGCAGCTTGGCCGGAGGCCAGGGGCAATGCGGTCACCTATAGCACTTTGGTCAGTGCTTTCCTCCATTGCAACAATGTGGGCATGGCCATGGAGTTGTTCCATGAGATGGCGGAACAAGGGCATCCGCCAGATGCAGTCATGTATTTCACCATGATATCTGGATTGACACAAGCTGGGAGGTTGGTGGATGCTTGCAACGTTGCGGCATCAATGAAGAAGGCAGGATTTAAGTTGGACAGGAAAGCATACAACATTCTGATTAGTGGATTTTGCCGGAAGAAAAGGTTGCAGGAGGCCTATGAGTTGTTTGAGGAGATGAAAGGAGCTGGTCTTCAGCCAGATGTGTACACCTACAATACCCTTTTGTCTTGTTTGTGTAAAGCAGGAGATTTCTCAGCTGTGGATGAATTATTAGGGAATATGATTGACGATGGCTGTCAGCCTTCTGTGGTCACTTTCGGGACACTTGTACATGGATATTGCAAAGCTGGTAAAATAGATGAGGCATTAAGAATTTTCAGGTCCATGGATGAGGCCAGGATTCAACCCAACACTGTAATATTCAATACTCTATTTGACTTCCTCTGCAAGAGCAGAGAAGTTGACAAAGCTATCAAGCTGTTTGATGAGATGAGAGAAAACAATGTGCCTGCAAATGTGACAACCTACAATGCATTGTTGAAAGGTGTTCAAGATAAGAACATGCCAGAAAAGGCTTTTGAACTTATGGACCGGATGAGAGAAGAGAGGTGCACTCCTGATTATGTGACTATGGATGTTCTTATGGAATGGCTGCCTGAAATTGGTGAAACAGAGAGATTAAAATGTTTCATGCAGCAAAGGGATCAAAACGATAATCATGCCTTACGTGTTTGACCATGAAATGAATTTTGTATCATCATATTAACTAGAGTTGCAATGTCTGTGTTTAATTGAAAACTGGAAGATCAATTTGACTTGGCTGACACAAGAATTTGGAAACCATGTTCTAAATCCTAGCTAGCCTTATGAGATGGATTCCTTGGTCAGAATTGGCTGCAACCATAGCCTGTATTGTAGAAGTGTTCTTCAGTTTTTGGGGCCATAAGGCATAATTGATTCAGAGCAAGTTATTCGGCACATGTTGGGGCAAATCCTAAGGGTATTCTTTTGTTGCCAATCAGGTCTTTGCAAGTTAGGTACTATTTCATTTCCTTTGTCTGGTTTTGTAGATTTATAGTTGTTGTAGAATGTAGAAAAATGGATTTGCAATTGAAGCCTATTAAGTATTAACTCTAGCCCCTATTAGATGACAGTTGAACAGATACCAATGTACCAAGTCATTCTTGACACCACTCTATATGAAATGATGAATTCCTTATTCTTCAACAGATACTGTTGAATAATTTTGGTAGGAAAAAGAATAAATGTTAAGGGGACAGCCATATGTAGTTAGGAAAATCATATGGCGCCCAGGGGGCTGGCACTCTCGTTCTAAAATACCATGTTGCAATGTTTCAAACATCATCACAAAATTCATGTATGTAGTACACCTAAAGTTAAGTGTAGCTGCAAGAATTCTGTTGGAAACTCATATTTGGTGCTGAGATTAAAAAAAAAACACACACACACAGAAGTGTCACTGTCAGCACATGATGAACAGTGCCAGGTTGACTGCTTGTCTATTTAGTTTCTTAGCATCCAGGATGAATTTCAAACTGAATTGTTGTGGCCACACTTAAGTTTAACTACATACATAATTTCTGTGATGATTTTTGAAACATTGCAACATGGTACTTTAGCTAACGACGGCACTAACCCTGGGCACCAGATCTGCACTCTATGTAGTTAATGTTTGGAACCCTCTGGCATGAACCTTGGTTTGAACAAAGTTTCTCTTGCAAAGGCTATATTCCATTTTTTAGTTTATATGTTTTGAAGTCTTTTGCTCCCTAAATCTTCTTATATGAATGCAGTATGATTGAATTTGATTTTTCAATAATAGAATCCTTCATATACAGCTCCCTTGATAATTGCAAAAATCTGTATTTAAAGGATGCATGGATGAATCTATTATTAGAATGTAAATGCATATTCACCATATATGAAAGAATAAAGTGTGAATGTTCTCTTACAGGAGAACTGATGTTTGAACAATCGTTCATGTCCAACTCTTTTAACTGATAGTTGATCATGCAAGAAAGCTTTTGAAATGTGGATTTGAGTATTCTTAGCTTGAGATATGTACTAACTTCTATATTTTGATTGTTAACTAGAACTATGTCTAGCAATAGCATCGTTTGGATTGCTTCTGGAGTCTTCTCCATATGCCAAATCATTTGCTTTGTACATATTGCCGATTGTGATTATCAGTAAAAATAACCTGACAATGTCCTCTATTGCCATGAAAGATAAAAGGGGCCTACCCTGGCTAGGTAGATCTAGGAATGTAATTGTCCATTTGGAGAAGTGAGTTTTTTTTAACCATACTTCAGCCTCATTGTCCTTGCTTGCCAATTTCTGTGTTCAGCTTGAGCTTCAGTGACCATATTGAAGAGAATGGCATAACGGAGGTACTAGTTTCTCCATAATTGCAGACCTAGAGATGTGCTGTGCGCCTGTGCCTGTGCCATATCACAGAAAGGTAAATTAGTAAATATGAATTCACCTTCTGCTTGTTAGTTTTTAGATTACATAGACAAATATAGAGCAAGGATTAATTTGTCATCACATAGTGCTGCATCTTTGAATTAGCCTATATTAGAAAACCTTACTTCCAAGCAGAACTTAGAAGCTCCAATTGGAGTTAGGCCTAATTCATGAAATTTGAAAAAGTGCCGTACACTTAAGAAACTGCAATAAGAAATTTTCTTCTCTTGCTTGCCTACTTTCCAATTGCGGCACATGTGAAGTACCGTAAGAAAATTCTCATGTGGACATCATAATTACATAACAGAGTCTTAGCCTTGCAAATGTCAACAAACTGAATAACCTCACTGTTAGTTTGAGTGCACTTTTGACAAGTCACACACACCTAAGAGTGATAACTCATGCAGCAAAGGGATCAAAAGGATAATCATGCCTTACGTGTTTGACCATGAAATGAATTTTGTATCATCTTATTAACTAGAGTTGGAATGTCTGTGTTTAATTCATAACTGGAAGATCAATCTGACTTGGCTGACACAAGAATTTGGAAACCGTGTTCTAAATCCTGGCTAGCCTTATGACATGGATTCCCTGGTCAGAATTGCCTCCAACCTTAGCCTGTATTGTAGAAGTGTTTGTTCAGTTTTAGGGGTTGTTAAGGCATAATTGATTCAGAGCAAGTTATTTTTAATTTTAAAAGAGGCAATGCCTCGACTTTTAAGAAAGTCAACGTAACCGGCTACACTGGGATTACCAGTTTCACATGGGAGCATCAAACTAAGTGCTCAACAAAGGAAGAAATGAAAATTACAGTTCAGAGCAAGTTATTCAGCACATGTTGTGGCAACTCATAAGGGTATTCTTTTGTTGCCAATCAGGTATTTTGCAAGTTAGGTACTATTTCATTTCCTTTGTCTGGTTTTGTAGATTTATAGTTGTAATGTAGAAAAATGGATTTGCAATTGAAGCCTAATGTTGAATAGTTTTGTTAGGAAAAGGAATTAATGTTACTCACAAATCAAATCAGATCAAATGTCAAGGGCACAGGGCGCCCAGAAGGGGTGGGGTGGGGTGTGTGTGTGTGTGGGTGTGGGTGGGGTGGGGTGGGGTGGGGGGGGGGCTTGTTCTAACATTCCATGTTGCAATGTTAAAAAATCATCGTGTAGTGGCAACAATTCAGTTTGAGATTCATCTTTGGTACTGAGAAGTGTCACGCATATGATGAACAGTACCAGGTTGATTGCTTGTCTATTATGTTGCCAATTCATTTTGTTTCTTAGAACAAAGGCTCTCTTGCAAAGGCTATATTCCATTTTTTTAGTTTATATGCTTTGAGGTCTTTTGCCCCCTAAATCTTATATGAATGCAGTATGATTGAATTTCATTTTTCAATTATAGAATCCTTCATATACAAGTCCCTTGACAATTGTAAAAGTCTTTATCTAAAGGATGCATGGATGAATCTATTAGTAGAATGTAAATGCATATTGCATTTGATGTTATTTAGAAAGGCATATTCACCAATCACTATATCAGAAAGAATAAAGTGTGAATGTTCTCTTACAGGAGAACTGATATTTGAGCAATCCTTCATATAGAACTCTCTTAACTGTTATTTGATCATGCTAGAAAGCTTTTGAAATGTGGATTTGAGTATTCTCAGCTTGAGATATGTACCGACATCTATATTTTGATTGTTAACTATAACTATGTCTAGCAATAACATCGTTGAGAATGATTCTGGCATCTTCTCCATATGCCAAACCATTTGCTTTGTACGTTTTGCTGATTGTGGTTGTCAGAAAAAATATCCTGGCAATGTCCTCTATTGCCATGAAAGATAAAAAAAAGGGCCTAACCATTGCTAGGTTGATCTAGGAATGTAATTGTCGATTTGGAGAAGTGACGTTTTTTTAACCATACTTCAGCCTCATGTTGTCCTTGATTGCCAATTTCTGTGTTCAGCTTGAGCTGCGAACTTCAGTGATCATATTGAAGAGAATGGCATAATGGAGGTCCTGGTTGCTCCACAACTGCAGTTCTAGAGATGTGCTGTCCGCCTGCGCCCATGCCCTATCACATAAAGGTAAATTAATAAATATGAGTTCATCTTCTGTTTGTTAGCTTTGAGATTACATGGACAAATATAGAGCAAGGATTAAACTTGTCACTGCTGCATCTTTGAATTAGCCTATATTAGCATACCTTATGTGTAGACTTCCAAGGAGAACTAAACAGTTATAATTTAAGCTCCAATTAGTGTTAGGCCTAATTCAAGAAATTTGAAGAAGTGCCATACATTTAACAAACTGAAATAAGCAATTTTCATCTCTTGTTTGTCTACTTTCCAATTGCTGCGCATGTGCAGTACCATAAGAAAATTCTCATGTGGACATCATAATTACATAACAGAGTCTTAGCCTTGCAAATGTCAACAAACCGAATAGCCTGCTGTCAGTTTGAGTTCACTTCTGACAACAAATCACACCTAAGAGTGACAACTCATATGCCATACTTTCATGCAGTAGTACACAGTCCTCCCTATGTATGTGAGTAAAATCTGTAATTATGTTCAAATGTTGCAAATCCCAGGAGTAAGAACTCATCTTCTACAAGACCTGCCAAAAGGAAAATTCCAGCACCACCAATAACAATTGAAAACTGGAGCTGAGATTGAATGTAGATTGAACCCATGGCAAGACTGTCGGTGGTACACATTGTGTCAGTTGATGACAACCATGTATGTGGACTTGCTCCTGCCAGTTGTTTCTCCTGCTGGAAATTCATGAGCTCCACTTCTGCATAAGCATAAAGGTCAGATGAAACCAAGTTGGCTTGGCAGGATTTCCGTGGCATGTCCCTTGCAGCTGCAGTGATCTGCTGTTGTGGTGTCAGTGAAAGAAATCTCGTTTCATGCTTCCTGCCTTTTTATATGAATGCAGTATGATTGAATTTGATTTTTTTTCAATTATAGAATCGTTCATATAAACCCTTGACAATTGTAAAATCTGTACTTAAAGGATGCATGGATGAGTCTATTAGTAGAATGTAAATGCATATTGCACATATTCACCATATCTGAAAGAATAAAGTGTGTAAAGTGTGAATGTTCTTATATATAACTCTCTTAACTGATATTTGATCATGCAAGAAAGCTTTTGAAATGTGGATTTGAGTATTCTTAGCTTGAGATATGCACTGACTTTTTTTTTTGAGAGAACTTCGGGGGGGGTCAACAGACCTCCACCTGCATTTCCATTCCACAGGTGCAAGGGGGAAATCCCCAAGCTGGTGGAAGGCTAGAGCCTTGCAAAGTTTTACAGTGATTACAAAGTGAAGGGGGGGGGGTGTTAAATTACAATGCCAAGATTACACTCCAGTTTTGTGCCCGAGAAACGCATCCTCGAGGGATCCGGCAGCTCCAGGTCTTGATCATGTCCTTGCAAGTTACCACGAGACGCCCAATACTCGGGTGGGAGGTTGTTGAAGACGACCGAGTTCCTGTGCTTCCAGAGTTCCCAACAGAGAAGAATGAGGAGAGGGTGGAGGTTTTGTTTTGCCACGTGAGGGAGGGGGGGGCTTGATTCACAAATCCTGTCTGCTGTGGCAATGTCATCCGGGTTCCAGCCGATTCTGGCCCAGAAGCTGATGGCGAACGGGCATTGTGAGAGAATATGATCGGCTGTCTCCTCCGCTGCGCTGCAGATCGGGCAGGAGGCGTCGTCGATGATGTGCTTGCGATGAAGGTTGTGGCGAGTGTTGATCCGCTGCTTGGTGAGCAACCAGGCGAAGATTTTGGCATTGGGCGGCGCGAAGCTCTTCCAGACGAAGGTGAATGCCGTGCTGCGCTGATCAGAGCGGGCAGAAGCCTTGTAGATGAGCCCCGACTGGAGTCGATGCCCTTCGTCCTCGAAGAAGCAAGTACGGTGGTCCGGTTCGCTGTTGAGGTGGACGCCGTTTAGCATGGTGGAGAGGCAGCCGAGCTCATTTCTTGCCTGTCTGGTCAGGCGGCGCTGGAACAGCTCCGGCAAGTTTGCGCGCACGACGTCGCGGAAGCTGGTCTCCCGGGCTGCGTAGTGGCTGTGCAGGGCAGGCATGACCATGGCCAGGGGAGCGCCCTCCAGCCAGCAGTCGTGCCAGAAGTCCGTTGCGCGGCCGTCTCCCACCTCCACCTTCTATATTTTGATTGTTAATAACTATGTGTACCTTCCAGCATCTTCTCCATATGCCAAACCATTTGCTTTGTACGTACTATTGCAGATTGTGGTTGTCAGTCAAAATATCCTGATAATGTCCTCTATTACCATGAAAGATAAAAAAAGGGGGCCTAACCATTGCTAGGTAGATCTAGTAATGTAATTGTTGATTTGTAGAAATGAGGTTCTTTTTAACCATACTTCAGCCTCATCGTCCTTGCTTGCCAATTTCTTTTTTCAGCTTGAGCAGCAAACTTCAGTGAACATATTGAAGAGAATGACATAATGGAGGTACTGGTTGCTCCATAATTGCAGTCCTATAGATGTGGTGCACGCCTGCACCCATGCTCTATCACAGAAAGGTAAATTAGTAAAGGAAAATCATATGGCACACAGGGGGGCTGGTGCCCTCATTCTAAAATACCATGTTGCAATGTTTCAACAATCATGTATGTAGTACACCTAAAGTTAAGTGTAGGCGCAACAATTCAGTTTGAAATTCATCTTTGATGCTGAGATTAAAAAAGGCAGAACTGTGGGTTGACTGCTTGTCTATTTTGTTTCTTGGCATTTAGGATGAATTTTAAACTGAATTGTTACAGCTATACTTAACTTCATGTGTACTACATATATGGTTTTTGTGATGATTTTTGAAACATTGCAGCTTTGTATTTTAGCTAACGAGAGCACCAGCCACCCTGGGCACCAAATCTGCACTCATTAGCAAATATGAATTCACCTTTTGCTTGTTAGTTTTGAGATTACATGGACAAATATAGAACAAGGATTAAACTTGTCATCATATAAATATTAGAAAACTGCAAACCTTATGTCCAGACTTCCAAACAGAACTCAAAACTTCTGAACATTACAATTTAAGCTGCAATTGGTGTTAGGCCTAATTCAAAAAATTTGAAGAAGTGTCGTACACTTATGAAACTGATGAAATAAGCAGTTTTCTTCTCTTGTTTGCCTACTTTCCAATTCCTGCACATGTGAAGTACCGTAAGAAAATTCTCATGTGGACATCATAATTACATTACAGAGTCTTAGTCTTGCAAATGTCAACAAACCGAATAGCCTCACTGTTAGTTTGAGTGCACTTCTGACAAGTCATACCTTATTCTAAGAGTGACAACTCATATGTCGTACCTTTATGCAGTAGTACACAGCTCTCCCTATATATGTGATTAAAATCTGTAAATGTTGCAAATCCCAGGAGTAACATGTGAACTCATCTTCTGCAGGATCTGCAAAAAGGAAAACTCCAGCACCACCAATAACAATTGAAAACTGGAGCAGAGATTGAATTTAGATTGAACCCATGGCAAGGTTGTCGGTGGTACACATTTTGTCAGTTGATGACAACCATGTATGTGGACTTGCTCCTGCCAGTTGTTTCTCCTGCTGGAAATTCATGAGCTACACTTCTGCATAAGCATAAAGGTCAGATGAAACCAAGTTGGCTTGGCAGGATTTCCATGTCATGTCCCTTGCAACTCCGGTGAACTGCTGTTGTGGTCAGTGAAAGAAATCTCGTTTCATGCCTCCTGCATCCTGTACTGGTTTGTGATTCTGATGGACGGTGCTGCCAGGGCAGAGACGCCTAGTTCTAAGGAAGACAAGACAAGGTAGGAGAGAACAACAAGTTAAAGACAAAACACCAAGTGCATTCATTCATTACTTTCAGTTTCTTCATAGACCTCATCAACTGAAGTTTAGCTCATGAACATATCCTGAGCACCGTGTCAAAAGTGGTGACGGTGTGTTCAACCGCTGGGTTTAGATTTTAAGACGGTGACGAACTTTTATGTGTTGCCTGTCGTGCAGGGAGGTGGCAAGTTGACAATCAAGCCACCTTTTGCTGGAACCAGAATTAAGTACCGTCAGCTGTAACTTTTCTGAAGCCAGAATCCCCAGATTTCTATGGTCTACCTGGGCATTTCTACGGGTGAAGAAGGGAGCAAGACGGAGAGCCGTACAAGTCACTGCCTTGCGTCTTCGGTCTTTCCTTTGAAGTGTTCGTAGGTTTGTGTTGCTGGCTAGCTGGCAGGACCTGGTCAGAACTCGCGCACCGGCGTGTACAACTCGCAGGTACAGTACTGGCTTCATGATGAGTTTGAGACAGACAGCTACAGTTCTGACCTGGAGTAGCTGTCGTGCAGGAAGGTGACAGAGTTTGGAACCTGTCGGAACGAGTCAGCCGGTCCACTGCAACAGTGACGGAGCGTCCTCGGGCTGACCTGGACTGCTACATTTTACTGGGGTATTTGCTCGGAAGTTGGAACAGAAGCATGTTTCACGCCCGGGATGGTAGAATTTTGCCGGCCTGCTTGTCTTGCTGCGACCAAGAGAGCTGCACGTCTCCGTCGCGGGGCCAAAGCCGTGCCGCACGGGACGAGGAAATTCACGGAGGCAGTAGGACCGAGAGTTGTGCAAGTCAGGATCTCCCCGTTTCTTGCTTCAAGTGTTGCGTTGCCTACATGCTTGACCCTATATAGCCGGATAATTTGGTACTAGTATAGTAGTAATTAGTCAAAACTTGTGCACGGGGATGGGCAAAACGTTACATGATTTGCCGATACCATGTTCTACTCTCACCTGTAAGTCAAGGTACGTGCCGGATGTGATCTCACAGTTTCTCATTGTAGTCAGATGTAGATACCGTGCAGCGCTGAAACTCTGGGAACTTTGCGATGAGAGATTAACAAGGCAAGTTTATTTGAAATAAGCTAGCCGCTGATTGCTATTACGCACATTTACATACTATCTTAACGACAAGACGAAGCTGGTAGTATCTTCTGGCCAACCTCTAGAGCGCTTTCTTGACTTGGAGCAACATCGTCCTCCCTCTCGCACGGTGAAAACTCTGACCAGACGAAGGACGAGCGTGCGTGCGTGCTTGATCGCCATGTAATGATGCAATGCAAGAAATGAGAGGCAAAGAATTCCAAGCGCCCCGACGACTGTGTGTGAACGACGAGGAGGACCAAATTGGTACGGAAGTGCGCGCTCATGATCCATGACAAAAAACCCGATCCGCTGACCAAGAACGTCGTCGTCCGTTACAACAGGGGATTGTTAATTCTCGGTCGAGTCTTTGCCTTGTCTCACAAGGCCATCACTAGGTCAAACTCTAACCACTTCCTCCCTATCTAACCAAATATACTCTAAGATCACAAAGACACCACTAGCCGGCTTCTCTGTGTACTTATTACACAGGCTAGCAGCCAGCCCTGTTGAACAAGAACAATGGCATGCTGGCCCAAGTTGAAGTATAGCCGTGCTGCCAGGGCGGTGTTGGTCCAACTAATCGGTCTGCTTGACTTACGAAGCCGGCGCCAACAGGTGCTGCAATTTGGATGCTCCAAAGTCATTGCCCGGTCACCTGCACCACGCATGGGTCAACACGGCAGGCTCCGACGTTTGACCTAGCTCCTCGCCGGCGATCGAGCGTCCCATTTCGTCGCCGCCGTACGTGCGGCCCAGCCCCACACTGACAGCCGAAAAGGAATTGCTGCCATTAATTCCGCTCTTCTACTTCTAAGTTCCGACAGACAGGCAGGCATGCATGGCGTGGCGCCGGTGCAAAATGAAACCAAACGATCGGCGCCGTCCGTAGCGCGGCGCGCGGCGACTTTTCTCACGAACGCGCTGCGGTGGCGATCCGCGAACGAACCAAGTCACTGCACGGAACCGACATGCAACTTCCTCCCGCCTGACTGCCTGTGCCTGAGATCGCGCGCATTGTCTCTTCGCCCAGCTCTCAACCCTCCCCTATATATACGCCACGACCCGTTCCGTCGTATCTACCTACTTTGCTTGCACTACGCAAGTTCTTTCTCGCAAAAACAAGGAGGAGCGACGAGCGAGCTAGGTAGAAGATCAGAAAAGGGACGAGTAGTTTGATCGGTTCGGCGGCCATGGCAATGGTCATGAGGAGGAGGGGAGGACTCGTTCTACCGGTGGTGATCATGGCGGCGGTGGTGATTCTCTTGGCCGTGCTCGGCGCGGAGGCGCGGCCCTTGAGCGGCGACGGCGGCTGGGCGGCCACCGGGGACGGGCCGCTGCCGAGCGGCGGCGTCTTCGTCGTCGAGACGCTCCGGCAGCTGTACCTGCAGCAGCTCGGAGGGCCGGGGCCGTCGTGCCAGACCAACAGCCCCAACAACGGCTGCCCGCCGCCATAGGTTGGTGGATTGGTGGACGGTGACTGACGACGACGCCGTGTACTGGGTCGTCGTAGGCATGCGCCTCACTGTCAAGCGTGGGTCGGAGTGTCCCGCCCGTCCAGGAGAGCCACACGGCCAAGGGTGCCATCGCTCTGCTGGTTCCCATGCATGGTTGCGCGCTCGCTCGATCGATGTTCATCATGGTGACGTGTTGCATATCTAGGTTTTCCCGTCGGCGTTACTGATCGATGGTTGGATTTAATTTGTTGATTGATTTCGATTGGTTTTTCTTTGTAGTTTTTGATTTGACCACGTACGTATGGTGTGTGTGTGTGGGGCACACGATCCGTGGCAATTTGTACAGCAACATATGTATAAGAAAGATTGAATACATTGTATATAGGAAATAAATGTGCAAATTATTTTCTTAATGAATAACATGAATATATTTTACTGGATGCAAAATGGTCAAATATATACTTCAGTTGTAATGCATGTAGCACTTTTATAACCATTGTGTATTGTGACGTTAAAATGGTAAAACAGTGGATCACGTTATGTATGGTACTAACTAGCTATGCAGAAGAAATTCAAAAGGTTAAAATATCTCCAAAGACGGTTCATATAAACAAACCACGCGCTTATAAATTCATTTGGAGGGGGTTTGCAGCTCGGTCTCTACAAAGTCTACAATTTCATCGGTTTCAATAACTACTCCTAAAACCTATATTTTAACTAAAAAAGTTTTTTAAAGCAATAGTGAGCGTGTGTGTGTGTGTGTGTGTGTGTGTGAGAGAGAGAGAGAGAGAGAGAGAGAGAGAGAGAGCGAGAGAGCGCCACAATACGGTAGAAGGGACTAAAAAAGTACTATAAAAATAATAAGTCATCTTGACAACATATCAATGGAAATCTAAAACACATATATGGGTGATAAACATAACAACAAATGTTTCAATATCGCATTGGAGAAACACCAATATTCCTCCTTAACAACGAAAATTCTAAGAGATCCCACTAGACTCGTTACTATATAAATCTTTTGCAATGCGTTTTCATTTTTTTCTCTGAGATAGGTAGGAAGGTGGTGGTCACTTTTTATTAACCGAGGTGGTTTCCTATAACCGCCTCGCAAAATAGATTAATGGAGGTGGTTGCTTATAAGAGGCCCACTTCCGCTAATGGGCTGACCTCGCTACCAAAAAAACACTTGGACTAGTTCGGCCCAAAAGGACATCGAAGTATATATATACAAGTTAGGGTTTCTTACCCCCCCACCCTCTCTCTCTCACACTTCCGGGCTCTATCCCGAACGACGGCTCCCTCACGCACTCGACTCTCTCCCCCACGCTCCTCCTCACTCGTCTCCCACTCCTTCGATGCCCCTTCCCCCCATGATGCATCTCTCACTCGCCCCCCTCTCTCTCTCTCTCTCTCTCTCTCTCTCTCTCTCTCTCTCTCACTCCTCTCCCACTTTTTGAGTCCCACGATGGCCCAGCAACCCAGCCCTGCCTCTAGCACGGTGACCCGGTGGCGTGAGGTGAGGCGGGCTCGCCCTATCTATGGTGGCGGTGCATGGAGACCGGCCCTCCTCCAGCGGCGGCGTGTGGGGCACGACCCTCTTCCAGCAGCAGTGCGAGGCAGTGGCGGAGCTACAGGGCCCGGCATACCCTGTTTTTCCGACGTAGCAGACACTAGATATACATATATTCTAAAAAAAAAATCCCGTTATGTGCTAGCCAGCGAGCGCCAGGCGCGAGCGACTTGGCAGGCCGCGACTCCAGGAGGCTAGCGTCCGAGCGAACGTCAGGTTCAGGCCCACGTGGCCCGAGCGAACGATTGAGGCAGTGCCCAGCTGCCAGCGCATCGGTTCGACTTCCCTGCCCCTGCCCTACGCGTAGTCGCGTACGCCGTCACGCCAATCGGCGATCGCCGACGCCCGACGCCCGGCCCACTGCCAAATCGCCCTACGCCAAAGAGTTCAGGCAATCACACTTCACCGCCCTACGCCGACCACTACGGGAATCGCGCTGTTCGCCGACAGCCTAGGCGTTTGCCGACAGCCAGGATCTGGGCTGTCGGCGAACCTGCTCTTTCCCGACAGCCACAGTCCGCTGTTGGGAAAGAAATCTTCGCCGACAGCCCCAGATCCATGGTCTGTTGGCGAAGACCGGCTGTCGGCGAAGAGCCTCTTTCCCGACAGCGAGCCTGTCGGGAAATAAGGGTTGTCGGCGAAGCGCTGGCTCGGCCAAACGGTGCCATCGCCGTTTGCTTCGCCGACAGCCGCGCCGTCAGCCCTGTCGGCAAAATAGGCTTCTTTGCCGACAGCATTTCAAGCTGTCGGCGAAGTATCTCCTTTGCCGACATCATGTGTATGCTGTCGGCTAAAGAGGATAGTTTGCCGACAGCATCTGTATGCTGTCGGCAAAGGATGCTCTTTGCCGACAGCATCTTTACGCTGTCGGCAAAGAGTATTCATTTTTTTTGAATTTTGACTTCAAAATTTTTGTTGCCTTGATACATTGTTTACAAGCACATGTTTGAATTTGGGCCCTTTTGGCAACATTTAGCTATATTTCGTTAATTTTTTTGTTCACTTGAATTTTCCCGCATTATCCAAATTTGAACTGCAGGTGCATGAAATAATGAAACTTTGGCCTTCGAAACATGATATTCATGGTGGGGAGTGTGTTTTAAGACCGTGTCCCAAAGCTCACCCAAAAGTTCCAAGTCCTTGTCCACGTAACAAGACGGTCCAGGAGTGGTAAAAGTGTTTTTTAATTATTTAAAATCCAAACGAAGTCGAAAAATCATGAAACTTGACGGGGTGTCGTGTTATCGCATGTGGAGGCTATAAAAAAAATTTAAAAAAGTTTGGAGCAAGTTGCGGCGTCGGATGCTCAAAACCCAGACGTCTCCACATGTGATCACTTGTGGTTGCTTGTGGAGTTGTTTGGGTTTTAGACATTCGACATTACAACTTGCTCGAAACATTCTAAATTTTTTTCATAGGCTCTTCATGCGATAACATGACACCTCGACAAGTTTGGTGATTTACAGACTTCATTTGCATTTTATATAATTAGAAAACACTTCTCCCGCAAATGAATGGTCATGTTTGCTAAACAAGTCGTTCAAAATTTTGGGTGAGTTCCTGGATACGGCCGTAATATTCACTCTCCAATATGAACATGATTTTTTGAATGACTGGATTTCATTATTTTATACACTTATAGTTCAATTTTGAATTATTCAAAAAATTCAAGTAAATGAAATAAATGATTGAAATATAGCAAAATATTATAAAAAATATCAAATTTGAACATGTGCTTCTAAACAACATACTAGGACAATATAAAAAGTTTGAATTTCAAAAGGCAGCATCTTCTCATGCTTTTGAATTTGAAAGATTTAAAATAGAAAATAAAAAATAAATAAAAAAAGGCTTTGCCGACAGCCCTTACTGGGCCAGTCGGCAAAGTGGCCGGCCTAGCGGCCCAATAGGCCCAGCAGCCCACTCCCACTCCCCATCCTATATAACGAAACCTAACCCTAACCCACACCACCACTCCTTCCCCAGCAACCGCCGGCTCCCTCTCTCCCACTCTCTCCCCAGATCCGCAGGGCTCCTCGATCCCCAGATCCGCTCGCTCCCATGGCGGCCTCCCTCCTGACCACCGCTGGCGCCACCTCTGGGCCTCTGCCCCTCTCGTCCTCGACGACGGCGGCGCCGGCGGACTCGCCCCCGCCGCGGCGGACTCCCTCCCGACCACCGCTGGCGCCGCCGCCGGCCAGGAGCACCGCAGGGCACTCTGCCAGCGGCCAGGAGCACCGCGGGGCACTCCGCCGGCGGCCAGGAGCAGGGCGAAGACGAGTGTCGTTCCCGGAGGCGCCGTCCCTGCGCTGCCCGTCCTCCGGATGTCGCCGGCCCCATGCGTCCCTGCATTAGCTCGCCGGCGTCCTCTCCATCCCACTCGACGCAGCGCCCTCTCCCCTCTAATCTGTATCGGTGGCTTTGCACCTTTGTAGTGGCGGAGCTCCGACGGGAGGCCCGGCGCTCGTGGGCAGCCGTGCCCTGCCTTTCCCCTCTGACGGCGGCGGCGGCGAGCCCCCTCGCCCGTGGATCGACCGTGGCTACTTGTCCCCTTTCCGTCTCGATCTGATGGCTGCGGTGGCAGCAAGGGCCGTCCCGTCCCGTGCGTCCAGCGGTAAGTCCAGTCGAGAGGAAGCAAGCTAGGCCCGTTGATCGACCGTTTCCTCTCCTACTGATGCTGAATACTTAAGATACTGAATGCTGCTCTGCAGATCCAAGCAATAGGAGGGGGAACGAATGCTGCTCTGAGATCGTCAGGCTGTTTCTCTTCAGATCGGTTTGGCAGGCTGTTCTTCGAGATCGTCAGGCTGTTTGGCATAATGAATACTGAAGATAATATTGTCCTTCAGATCGTCAAGCCGTTCGGCAAGCTGTTCTTCAGATCGTCATACTGAATATAGTACTTGCATGCCAATTGCCTCCCAGAATTATGTCTTGTTTAATATTGCAGTAGTTTCAGAGGAATACTGAAATGCTTCCTGCACATTACTTAGCGTTGTTTTTTCACAACACATTACTGAACGTTGTTGAACAATGCTGAATGCTTCCTGCACATTACTTTAGCGTTGTTTTTACAACACATTACTTCTGTTTGGTGATACTGTATGATACTAATTTCTCAAAACAATATTGCATGGTACTGGATGATACCGGAATATTATAGATAACAATCTACCACAGTGGCTGCTGAAAGCTACTTAAACATACTAACAAATACCGAAGAAAAATACTTAGTGGTTGCTGAAAGCTAATTAAAGATACTGACAATTAAAGATATTGGTGTTTGCTGAAAGCTACTTAAAGATACTAACAACTACCGAAGAAAAATACTTAGTTTCTGCAACTTAGATTGACCATTTTCTGATGACACTATGATGCTTTACATATCTAAATGCAGTAGAGGACCTGTTACACTATGTAAGCTTCTTTTAAGTCACCATTGCATACATCTAATAGTAACAAAGTTTGCAGCAAGGCAGCAATTGAATTTAACATATATCTCAGTCTAATTATTTATCTTGATTCGTTATTGGAAAGGTTCAGTTTTGTCCATTTTCTGAGAAAATAAATTTAACATACTTACGCGTTTGCTTTATTTTCAGAGGTATACATACTCAATTTTCCATCTGCAGTTTTAGCAGCAGTCTGCTGCAATTTTGGCTTGGGTCAGTCACTTAGGTATACTGAATCTAAAGCACACATGTTTGATGCTTCTATTTTTACCTGTTAGGTAGCAGTAGTTACTTCTATTTCTTACATTTGTAGCACTGCAGCTTCACTCTTCGTTCTGACTTCATTTTGCAAGGCAACTAGTGATTGTTTAGTGTGAACCCATATCTTCTATTTGAACATCTGTCTCTAAATGTGCTTCCAGCATGAAACTTGTAATTATGGCTTGTAATGAAACTTTTGATTTTTTTTATAAAAATAAAAGCCCTTTGCCGACTGCCACGTCAGCTGTCGCTGACAGGGTTCCGCGGCTGTCGGCAAAGACTTCGCCGACAGGAATCAGGCAAAGGCTTCGCCGACAGCCACCACAGTGCTGTCAGCTAAGTGAACGGCAGCCGAGTTGACGGCGCTATTCCTTCGCCGACAGAACACGTGGCTGTCGGTGAAAGGACGCCGACAGCGGCCGTATTCCTGTCGGCGAAGATGCCTTTGCCGACAGGTTTTCACCGACAGCGGTTTGCCGACAGCCGAGGCCAAATCCTGTCGGCGAACCGTTTGCCGACCGGATCGAGGTGTTCACCGGCAGCTTAAAGCTGTCGGCGAACCGCCGGATTCCAGAAGTGGACGCACCACCAACGACGCTGTATGCCAATAGCCCAATACGCAAATACGAATCAGTCGATCAGATCAGAACTGTCCACTCGTGATTCGTCCTTGTGATCTCGTATTGTTTGGTTTAGGCTTCAGGCTTGAGGTGAGTTTCATGTTCTTTGGCTCTTTTAAAAATTCATTTATACTTCAATTGCTAATTGTTTTGGGCTGCGTTCTTTGTAATTTTTATGCTCTTATGAAGATAAACGGGGATATTGCATCTCTTTTTCATAAGCATGAAGCAAAAAAAGAAGGCGTCGGATATAATCATGAACAAAATAATATTGGAAGTCTATGGGACTCTATTATGTACATATTTTATATATTGGTATGGCTTTTTGAAACTATCTATATTGCATTTAGAGGATATGGTCGCCATTTAAGCCTTATTATCGAATTAGTAGATGAATTTACCAAATTGTGTGTGAAAAAATTTGGGAGGCATACCCTGACCTAAAATCCTAGATTCGCCACTGGTGCGAGGAGGCAGATCCGGTGGCGGTGCTAGGGTTTCCCATCTCCACTGGCATGGCAGCAGCGCACTGAGGTCAGATCTGGTGGCCCTAAGGTCGAATCCGGTTGCTCCAAACTTGAATCTTTCACTGGCAACTTCAATTGAGCCTCATATGCCATTTCAAATAGTTGAGTTAGGTGGATTGTCCATTAGTGATGGAAGGACTACCATCAACTGACAATAGAATAAAAAAGCGATATTTTTCATGCAAGTTTTGGAAATGTGAAATTCAAATGTAGATTATGCTGGTGATGGCCATTATAACTAATATATGCATGACCACTAGGTTGTGACATGACCAAGATAATGAAGAGCTTAGGGGCCAAACATGTGCTTGACTGATTTGGTGGTGGTCGTGGTGGGGATTGCTTTAATTTGATCCCCTTGTAGTGATATTTATAGTGGAGTGCAATAGGGTCATTGTTCAACAACTAGAGCGGTTGTTCGTACCCCCTCTCCCTTGCTTATTATTCATATTCATGTATGTTCTTGGATTCTAATAAGTGCTGATAAGGAAAAGGAGCATGCTGTCAGGTTCATTAAATAATGCTCGCCTAACACATCAAGTGGTCTACCATGCAACCATGCCAAATCTGTTTTGGCCTTCTCTTCCTGTGTCTCAGTCTCGAATCATTATGTTCTAGTGCTATATAGGAGCAACATGTGTTAATAGGGTTGAGTGATCTCATAACCTCATTCATGGTTGATGGATCCCCTACTGTTACACCTTCAATATTTCTTCCTTGACCATGTTATCAAGGAAAGGCCATTATATGAACTAGCCTTATCTTGTTGTCCTCCTAGCCATTTAATTTCTACTATTAATATTTCTTTGTGGTGTTGATTATTTGCACCCTCCATGTTTCATCTTGTTATTAGTTTATCCCTTGTTTGAATTAGCTAGTAATATTTATATACTTGATAATTTAATGTCCTAATCTCAATTGATTCCATGTGAAAATCCCAAAATCCATAGAATACTTTAAAGTGAAATTGAACAACAATGTAATGTGTCCTACTACCCTATAGAAGAACAACTTGCATACATGTGTGCATAGTTTAGGATTAGTTTTCACATGTGGGAGTCTTACATTTCCTTAGTGAAAGATATCTACCAATCAAATTTCCATCTTATACTTCTCTATTGTGTCTAATGACAAAGAGTTTAATATGAATAGGAGTAAGAGTCCTAGAACCAACCATTAAAACAACAAAATAATATAAAATTAGGTAAGTAATAAAATTCATTCCATAAATGAGAATAAATTAATAAGCTCAATGCAACATTGATTCCGACACAGCTGATACACCAAACTAAGTAAAATGCAATAATAAAACAAGACGCATACATTAAAAAGTACCACATAATATTTTATAACAACTAAATTGATCACACTATAGCATAAGAGAATGCTATGACACTTAACACGCACGTATATATAAATGAAGTAATAGGACACCATGCAACTTGGCATAGTAAGTGGTGTATAAAACCTAGTTCATGTCTGCATTCATCATCCATAGAGTATCAAGCAGATCTCTTAGCATATCACTAGTACAGTCCAAGTGGCCCCCATTCGCCTCCATGGTCGGAGCCGCTAAAGATCTACTAGCTCCTATTTGCTCTTGTTGTTGTCCAATAGCCAAAGTGAGTGTTTGGCTATTGTTGCTACTTCTAGGACCATTGTTGTATAGGAATGGTGACCAAGCCTGGGCATTGTTCATGGAAGTGGGATGTCCACCCAAGCTGTAGTGATTTGTGTTGTAGACACCTGCACCAAAGGCAAAAGCATTTGTCTGTGACATGGGCTCAAAATCATAGAGTCCAATATCATTGATGCTATAAAGTTACTTCTTTTGTCTATTTTCTTTCCTGAGAAAGTACTTTTGATTCATGAGGTTGTTACTTGAACCCACATGCTAGTTTCCACTATGGAATGTTTGCATCTCTGCCATGACATCAATGTACAAGTTGATTACCTAATGCTTGTTAGCTAGGGAACATTGCTTTGAGCTCATCTATAATTTGATTGTGCTTCTTGTTCATATCTCTAGCGCAATTGTTGTTGGTGTTGTAACTTGCAAAGAGAGATTTCACCATCTTGATCCTAGAGGCACTCCACTCTCTCTTGAACTGGGATCCATGTGGTTGAGTACGACACAACAATTGGTAGTTTGAGCCAAGAATGAGGGTTGTTGGGTTGTGGATATCCACAAAACCCAAGGTTGGTATTTATAGGCTTCATGTGAATATTTTTGTCCTAATTTTAATTGATTGGACAATTGACTATGATTTGAAGGAAAAATTGAGTATTTTAATACTATATCTCTACTTGTGTGACCTTTTTCTCATATGCATCAATATTTAGCGCTAGAAATTTGCTATAACATCCAATACCCACATTGTCAACTTCACACTACCAATAGTTCTCCTATGCAGATAAACACTAGTGCAATGCAGTTTGATTGTGGAAGGGAGGTAAGGTAGAGACCATGTGCGACCATTTATGTAGCCATTGGCAGGGTAACATGTGTGGTCAGGAATGGCCATACCACAACTGCGGTCATTCCTACACACATAGGATAGAAAGATACTAACATCTGGTTTAGCTACTATCAGTTGACTACATCGTCAATGGAGAAGTCTAATGATTGCAATGCTTCATCTCACATGTGTGATTTACATTTATATATTCAAATATGTTTTTTTGTGAATTATCTATTCAAGTATCTTGATGTGTTATTTCAACATAAATGATCATGAAACATTTCAAATCTTTCAATATATGTATATCTTTTCTTGTGATATGCTATATAATAGTTTTATTGTACAGATGTACCAAATGAATATCAGTGTACGTAATTTGGTTACAAATATTTTTGATTGTGTCATAAATGACTCTTTGTTGATTAGTCATAAACCACTAGTGGTCTTTCTATCAAAGGCTATAGTGCTCATAATAATTAGTTAACACAAAAGTCTAAGAATTATAGTTAACCTCATTAACTTAGTATCTTAATATTCAAAAACCATTTTATCCTCATATATTTGCGCTTTCATTTCGCCTTGGGTTCAACGAGCTCACAAATCAGTAGTAGAAATACACTATTTACTCCAGTGGGATTTTAACAATATTGAAGTTATTAACTACAAAGTTTTTAACTTTTAGATATCTACAACTTTGGTTTTGGTCATATATTTTATCTGAGGTCGTTTGAAGAACATGAATTTAAATGTAACATAATTTTCATTGACAACTTTAACTGAGCCTATGAAATTTCCATCTACAACTTTAACTTGCATACATGTGTGCATAGTTTAGGATTAGTTTGTACATATGGGAGTCTTATATTTCCTTACTGACAGATATCTACTTATGAAATTTCCATCTTCTACTTCTCTATCGTGTCTAATGAATGACTAAGTGGTCAATATGTATATGAGTAAAAGTTTGAGAACCAACCATTAAAACAACAAAATAATATAAATTGGGTAAGTAACAAAATTCAATCCATAAATGAGAATAAATTAATATGCTCAATGCAATGTTGATTCTGACACAATGTTACACCAAACTGATTAAAATGCAACAATGAAACAAAACACATACACATTTCAAAGTACCACATAATATTTTATAACAACGATGTTGATCACAACATAGCATAAGAGAATACTATGACACTTAACATCCACATATATAGATGAACTTATAGGCCACCATGCAACTTGGCATACTAGATGGTGTATAAAACCTGGTTCATGTTGACATTCAACATCCACTAAGTATCAAGCAGATCTCTCAGCATATAACTAGTCCAGTCAAAGTGGCCCCATCCACCTCCATGGTTAGAGCTACTAAAGAACTACTAGCTCCTATCTGCTCTTGTTGCTGGCCAATAGCCAAAGTGGGTGTTTGGCTATTGCTGCTACTTCCATGGCCATTTGTTGCATAGGAATGGTGACCAAGCATGGACATTGTTCATGGAAGTGGGATGTCCACCCAAGCTATAGTGATTTGTGTTGTACACATCTCCACCAAAGGTAGAAGCATTTGTTTGTGACAGGGGATCAAAATTATAGAGTCCAATGTCATTGATGCTATAACACTGCTTCTTTTTTCCATTTTCTTTCCTGAGGAAGTACTTTTGAGCATTAAACTTGCACTGGGGTCTTGGTGGTAGCAAAGTACCTAGAGATGTTCTTCCAATTTGCACGACCGTACACATGTAGACCACGAAGGAATTGCCTACAATGAGGTAGAGTTTGATGTGAACTAATTAGAAAGAAATTTATATTCCATGTCAAAAAATAATATAAACACCTCATCATAATAATGCCTCGTTGTTTATTTCAAAAAAATATCTCATAGAATATGCTTAATAAGGGTACAAAAACTTCAAGTGACAAGCATTAAAAATATGTATGAGATGCTTTAAGGATCTAGCAAAATTACTGACCTATGCTCTTCTGTGGCCTAAAACCTCCCAGTGTGTTGGCTCTCCTTTTGTGGAGCAGGCTTCCTCCGTGGAGTCTCCTTCACATTCTTCATACCAGACATCCCCTCTTGTTGATAACCATCAAATGCTTCCATGTTACCCATGGATGGACCCCCCCACAAACACACCAAAGGGTCGATTCATGAGGTTGCTACTTGCATCCACATGCTGGTTCCCACTCTGCAATGTTTGCATCTCCACCATGACATGAATGTACAAACTGAGTGAGTATCTTGGAACATTGCTTGGATCTCCACCATGACTTGCATCCACATGAATGTTTACCTGGTGCTTTTCCTTGCTATGGAACATTGCTTGGAGTAGGCCTGGATATCGAGCCAGCTCGGCTCGTTACGGCTCGGCTCGTTAGCGTTCTGGCTCGGCTCGGCTCGTTATACTAACGAGCTAGAAGAGCAGCTCGGCTCGGCTCGTTAACCAGCTCGAGCCGGCTCGTTTGGCTCGCGAGCCAAACCATAAAAACACAATTTCTTAAAGTATTTGTAAATTTAACAAAGGAAAATATATACTTGTAAACACCATTCCATCGATTGATCCACCGTTCATCAATTTTTATCCAGACAGCCCACCATGACCATGATTATGAGTACATGATAGTCATACACATCATCCATATGTTTGTTGGCTTGTGAATTGACTGGCTCGTACGAGCTAACGAGCAGCTCGCGAGCCAGCTCGAGCTGGCTCGTTATAAAACGAGCTGGCTTGTTATAAAACGAGCTGGCTTGTTATAAAATGAGTCGAGCTCGAGCCGAGCCATTAACGAGCGAGTCGAGCGAGCTAGCGAGTTTCGAGTTTTTCGTCCAGCCTTAGCTTGGAGCTCATCCAAAATTTGATTGTGCTTCTTGTTCATATCACTTGCACAATTGTTGTTGGTGTTGTCCCTTGCAACGAGTGATTTCACCATCTCAGTTTTAGAGGCACTCCACTCTCCCTTGGACTTGGGATCCATGTGGTTGAGTACTACACAACAATTGGTAGTTTGAGCTAAGAACGAGAGGGTTGTTGGGTTGTGGAGATTGACAAACCCCAAGATTGGTATTTATAGGCTTCATGTGAATCTTTTTGTCCCATTTTTAATTAATTGGACAATTGACTTTGATTTGAAGGAGAAATTGAGATTTTGATAATAAAGTCAAATAATATATATACGCTATATATATATATATATATATACTATATCTCTACTTGTGCGACTTTTTTTTCTCAAATGCGCGTTGATGTTTAGTGCTAGAAAATTTCTATAAATCAACTTGCCAACACCAATAGTTTTCCTAGGCAGAGCACAAACCTGAGAGTATAGAAAAGGTAGAGAAACACTAGTGCAGTCCAGTTTGGTTGTGAAAGTGAGGTACGGCAGAGACCCATTCTTGTAGCCATTGGCGGGGTGACATGTGTGGTCATGCATGGCCATACCACCCCTGCTGTCATTCCTACGCACATAGGATAGAAAGATACCAGCATCTGGTTTAGCTACTTTTAGTTGACTACATCGTTAATGAGGAAGTCGTCTAATGATTGCAATGCTTCATCTCACATGTATCATTTATATATTTCTCTATTTAAATATATATCTTGATGTGTTATTGCAACATGAATGATCGTGAACATTTTCAATCTTATAATATTTGCATATCTTTTCTTGTGATATGGTATATGATAGTTTTATTTGGTACAAATGTACTAAATGAATGTTAATGTATGTATTTTGGTAATAAATGTTTTATTGCATCAGAGTTGACTCTCTTGTAAACCATTAGTGGTCTTTCTATCAAAGACTATAGTGCTCATAATAATTAGTAGACACAAAAGACCAATAATTAGAGTTAACCTCATTAACTTAGTATCTAAAATATTCAAAATCCATTTTATCCTCATATATTTACACTTCCATTTCACCTTGGGTTCATCGAGCTCACAAACCAGTAGTAGAAATACACTATTTACTCTGGTGGAATTTTAAGACTATTTGACTCTAAATGAATTTAATCGATAAAGTTATCAACTACAATATTTATAACTTTTTAGAGATCTGCCACTTTGGTTTTGGTAATTTCTTTATCTGAGGTCATTTGGAAAACTTGAATTTCAAATGTACCATAATTTTCCATGCATAGCACGGAATTCAAAAGAAAAAGTTGTCAACTACAAATTTGCAAGACTTTTCTAGATCTTCAACTTTTGTTTTGGCCATTTCTCCATCCGAGGTCATTTGAGAAATTCAAATTTCCAATGTAAGAACTTCAAACATAATTTTCCATGCATAGATGAATTCCATTAAAAAGTCAACTAAAAATTTGCATTTTGATAATTTTAAACTTATATAAGAGTTATAATATTGCACCTCAAGCCACGTTATAGACTCTAATTCCAAAATGTGTTAGAACACATGATGTAATCGTCTAAGCCATAAATCATCTAGATTACCACATAATAAGGAACTGTAACATACAAATATATCTCATTTTGCTTGGATATGACTTTGCCAAGGCCTACTTCTTTAACTTCTATATCTAACTTTGCTAATGGCTATCTATTATTAAAACATTTTTTGGGCCTTTGTTGAACAAGCATTTAAATGTATAGATAGTTGGCCAAATGAGCGATTTGACCTAGGTGTGCTCAGTATGTCCCAGTTACGATGGGCCTAGCATGACATGGCAAAAGATTCGGGCAATGTTGTGCCAACCCATGAGCACAACTAGCTCCTAGTCCAAGGGAGGCATAAGGTAGGATTTAATCGTGATCAACAAGTCTAGATAGGCTGTCATTAGCCTAACTAACGGAAGTGCATGGCGACCAAAAGGGAGGAACTCAACAGCCGGATGGCGCAATGGCCAAGGCCCGAGGGCTCAGAGCACACGGTAATGGATTTCATCATCCATTTGGGTTTGAGTCCCAAGGGAACTCATCTTGCTCTTGTATTAGCATAGTATTAGTTAGGAAAATGGTTATTTAATTAATTTCCTTAACTATTGGTATTTGTCTACTTCATCCCTACACCTAGAAAACCATGTATTTTTACCCCTTACAATATTAGAAATTATGTAGCGAAAACCCTTGGGGTGGTTTTGAAGGTTATCTTGCTGATGCAACATATTACGTGGATGGTAACATACTTGTAAGTCATCGAACAATAATAGGAGAAAAAGTCTACAACCCTCTAAGATATTGAGGATTTTTTTGACAAGGTAAGATATCGAGGGTTGACTATACAATCCATTGAACTGTAAAAAGCTAGTAATATAGAACTTAGAGTATCTAGTAGCTTTCAAATGACCATAATAGATAGTTTGAACGCTATTTCATCATATCCCACCATATCGGTCTTGTTACCTAAGCTTCATGCACGTAGGCCCATTTGTAACTGGGTATACATTCATTTACTCAAAAAAAAAACTAGGTATACATTCAATTTTTTGTTTCCTTTTACCCGTTGCATCCTCACTCTTTAGTCTCCCTCATCCACTCTACCCCACCTCCCGTAAGTGACATGTGATCTCTTGTCTCCTACTCAACCTCTTGACATTCATCGATGACATTGAGCACATCCACATTATCTGTCGCAACACCATCCCCTCTGACATTCTCCCTCTCGTTTTCTCCTCCTATAGCTACCTCACTAACGAGTTTATGGTTTCCTCATGGCCCACACCTACATTAGTAGGCCGCTGAACCCACCCATGTTATAGATGGTCTATCACATTCCAATATGGATAATTAGGCTAGCATGCCAGGTTACCATGGCAAAGCAACACTATAAAACTATCTCAGGTAACATTATTGGATACTTGTAGTACAAGGTATTATAGTTAAGGGGCGTTAGAGGGTTATGTAGACTTTTCCTATTTTACAGCCATGTCATGAACCATGTAATATGCCATGCTAGTAAAACCGCTTTCAAAATCACCACAAGACATTATTTATTATTCAGACAATTTTTAATACTTCAAGGATAAAATATTTGGTTTTCTAGATGAGAGGGTGAAGTAGGTGAACGCCAGTATATAGTAGGGCAGGGGTGGGGGATCTCTCACTACGACATTATTACGAGAAGAATTGAGAACTTCTCTAGTGATATCACTAGAATAGTATCCATTATACAACATCTTACAGTAAGATGTTGTATAATGGATACTATTCTAGGGTGGTTGCGTTTATCAACCATTTATCCCTCTGTAACCTATTTGGGATTATACGTCATTTATTTTGAAGGTTCTGAACAGGAGGAAATCCCATTTGCGGTCGTAGGAGCATCGCCAATACATTAGCTAAATTGTTTCCTAAAGGTAAATTTGGCCATTATTAAAGGAAAACGTCTCTAACATATGACTCTCTAAATTTAGTAGCTTTCAATCGCACCTCATTGGTTCTCGACTTTTGGATAGCCTACCTTGCTAGTCTTCTAGCCTCTCGGTTCAACATGCAAATTTTCATTATTAGTGGATCTGAACTTGGTTAGTCTTGCCTGTTTGCCAACGTAGGAGTGTTGGAGCCTGCTTGGGACTTTTCGAGCTAAAAAGTATTTGGGCATGCATGGACACTATACTATGTACTCTAGTATTTTTCAGTAGCTAGCCTAGAAACGTGAGTCCCATGTTTTTCCACGCTGTACTTGTGAGAGACGCTTAGATACATGTCTACTCCGTGGTCCTCCTGATAGAACATGTACACACCTATGTGTTGTACTCTCGAACTAAAAACGGTGGAACAAAACGAAATGAATATACATCGAAATACACCATTTTATTCCAATGCAAGTACATGGGCCATTCTTTGTTACAAGCTATTAAACTAATGAACAAGCCGGGGGGTAAATATAAACCCAAACTCGGCACAATGAATGAATCACAAAAAAACATGACCAAAAAAGTAGAATAGTGAACAAGCTATATAAAAAATATGAGCACTAGTGCGGCCACTCAACTAATTAACATTACCCTCTCCTCCATGAAAGCTCCAAGATTGCTTTCATAGGCTCTCCCACCATTTTTATGTACGCTACCAGAATCTTTGATAGATCGATATCATGGGTGCCGTGGGCACCCACCATTTGAGCTGTTGGTGCCGCACGAGGGCCCCGCACCAAGCTTCTGCAGGTAGATTTGCCGGAGGAACTGGACCACCACACCATCGCCACCGGAGACAGCAGCAGAGTCCCCGGCTTGGGTCCAGACGTCGTCGCCGCCCAGCCGCCTGCTTGTTGCCGCCCCTGAGACGGCCAAGAACGCCATTATCACCAGGATTATCACCGGGGCAGCACCAGTAATCTTTCTTGGAATCGCCATATGGGGGCAAAACCTTGACTATCTAACTCTCGGCACGTACGTGTACTGCTGCTGTTGTTTCGCTCTGTTGATGGATGTAGGCTATGCTCTGTGCGTTGGTGTTTCGATCGTTGGGCTCGATGAGGATCTGCATGGGCTACCCACGCGTATATAAACGAGCTAGGGGGCTGGGCTTGTTTGCGTTATTGCATATACGAATACATATTAAGTGTGTCATGGATGACAATAGCGGAATAGGAACTGTCTGGTACGAGGGCACCTGCCAGGATGTTACAAGGCTGCTTCACGGGAATGTTCATGTTCTAGGAGGCACTAACTTCACATGCTGATGCACGGCTTATTAATGCTATGCTAACTAAACCAAAGAGCAGCAGCAGTGAACAATTCATTGTGGTGTACGTGTGCATCACCTTTCCGAGTGGCCCAACCTTTTTTTTATTAATAAACAAGAATGCGGCGAAATGGCGGCAGAACATGGTTGAAGGCCCGGCGGGCTTACAACCCGTTAGTCTGACTCCAGCAGATAGATTTATTCGTCAATCATGTATCAGGATGATTTCAGGAGACAAATGAGCCTTTTGGACGGGATTGGTGCACCAAGCTTCTGCGACGCAGTCGGGACGATGGTTGGTAGTCGCCATTGTTGGTGCAGTGTGCCGTCGTGTGCGTGCAGAAACTGTCTACTTAGGCATGACTCGTTGTTGACGGACGCATGCAGATGTGACTGGTGCATCTTATTTGCTATTTGTTCTGTTGAAATGCATGAAAATGCATACACACGTGTGAGATTCAAGTAATACTAATTAATGCATTAACTCATGCTCTACAGAGGTTAGAGTACAGGAGACATACTCTGCTATGCTCAATCAAGCTGGGAGGCTACAAATCACCAATGCAATCTTCTCACCCTTGCCAACCCTTTACATATGCACTCTAGAACTTCCTAAAGAAAATGTAAAACAAATAGATAAATGAACTCCCCTTCACTAGAATACACTTGTTATATATACGAGCAAAATGAATCCATCTATCCAAGGATGGATGAACTCTTGCCACTTTACTGCCTTTGAAGATCAGATCAACTCCAATCTTCATCGTGGCAATCATCCTCATCTGTTGGACAATTTTGGCAGGACAGAAATGAACTCATCTTCAATAGAAATCAAGTGTGCATATAAGTGAAAACAAGCTTTTCAACTCTGTTTGAACAATGGATCCAGTCGCTAGATATGTGGCCCCGGCTTTTGCCTTATTTTCTTTGTTTCCTTCTTGTATCTTGAAATCGGCCAAAGGGTGCCTAGCTGAATTGGTTAGGTGGCCTCGGTGGCATTCCTCAGGTCCTGAGTTCGACTCCCCGTGGGAGTGAATTCCAGACTGAGGTTAAAAAAATCCCTCGTCTGTCCCACAACCAAAGCACAAGTCAAAAAGGCTCCCACTCGTTTCTCACAGTTGCCGAGCGTTGCTCTCGGCAATGGCACCTCGGCAGTGCCCGAGAGCCGTATGTTGGGCTCTCTGCAAAGGCTTTGCCGAGCATCAGCCGGCCCTCGGCAAAGGAGTTCACTGTGACGTCCGGAAATCACGGTAGCGTCGATCTTTACCGAGAGCCTGCTACCCAGCTATCAGCAAAGAATGTTCAAAAACTTTTTATAAAAAATCATTGCCGAGAGCTATGGTCCAGCTCTTGGCAAAGCCTCCCTCTTTGGCGAGTGCTATGGCCATGCTCTCGGCAAAGCTGGGAATCTGTGTGTTCCGGAATTCCTAGCTTTGCCGAGGGCATGACAATAGTGCTCGGCAAAGCCACAAGGATTTTTTTTTGCATTTTTATTCACAAGATAAACACATATATCACAATTTCATAACATATACATCACATCCACATCACATTAAGCACATCCACATCAGACTAAGCACATCCACATCACATAATTCACTTCCACATCACAAAGAAGTCTCCAAATTCAAACCCACAAACAAATCTCCAAGCATAAGGTACCACAAGTGTAAAGTACGACAACCACCATAAACAAGAGACATAGGAGGCGTCAAACTGCTCACAGCGATGGTCCGGGCTGAGAAGGCCCCGCATGCGATCCCGGGGAGTTGCCGAGGAGAAGGTGAGGGTCGTTCGACCCCGTCGACTGACACTGCACAAACAAGATGATGTGGAACGTGTTAGACAACATAAATAGATAACCAACAAGTAGTATCACTACATGTGCTTAGTACCACCACGCCACCACCACAACCACACCACTACTACCACCACCAAAAACCACACCACCGCACCACCATGATCACACCACCACCACCACCACCAACCACGCCACCGCCACCGCCACCGCCACCACCACCACCACCCCCCACCACCATCACCGTCACCACTAGGTTTCACTAGGAAGGTTGCCCTTATAATATGTTGTTGTGAAGTTTGTCACCTCCTTGTTAATGAGCGCCACTGCCATAAAAGCCTCAATTATGGCCTTATTTTCACATTTCTTGCAAAGAGTCTTTAGACATCTCTCGATTGGATAGCACCAGTGGGCTTGCACGGGCCTCCCCATTCGTTCTCGTACGGGAGGTGAAAAATCAAATGCTGCATCAACAAAAGAAGCCAGGTAGAAATATCTTCTCCAACTTACAGATCAACACATGTGTCTTTTTTTCTAAGCCAGCAACCACTTCTCGAGATAACTCCTTGGCACAAAGCTGACGAAAAAATAGCTCAACTCTGCCAGCACGACCCAGACATGCTTAGGAACGAAGCCTTGAACCATCTTCGGAAGAAGCCGCTCAATCCATATGTGTAAGTCGTGACTCTTCATCCCTAAGAATCGGCCAGTAGATGGGTCCCCCCCCCCCCTCTTCAGATTCGCTGCATACCCATTAGGAAACATTAAGTCTTTGATCCAATGAACTACAACCATCTTGTGCTTCTTTTCCAATATGTAATCGGCCCTAGGCCTTCTTCATGTCTTGCTGGTTCATGGAGGTCGCATCTCTAGGTGTGGTATATCGCATAGCGCTGCTAGGTCTGCTCTAGCCTTAAACTTGTGCTTTGTCTTGTCAATGTCCGCGAGTGTGTTGCCCAAAGAGCTTCGGCGACATTCATCTCAGTGTGCATTACATCAATGTTATGTGGCAAGCCCATGTGCTTAAAATAGGGGAGCCTCTCCAAGCCCAACTTATGAGTCCACATATGTTGAACACCATTTCCACAAACCCAACTCCATCTTCATTGGCGACGACACCATCTATCTAAGCAAGAACCTTGGCACCAGTCATCTTCTGCGGTTCAGGGTCTGTCACTACGACACCTTTCACAAGTGATCACATGCGGAGAAGTCTGGGTTTTAGGTATCGGACGTCACAACTTGCCCGAAATCTACTCAATTTTTTTATCACAGCCTTACATGCGATAACATGACGCCTCGACAAGTTTTATGATCTTGGGATTTCATTTGCATTTTATATAATTTAAAAACTCTTTTCCCGCAAGTTCTTCGACATGTTCCGTGAAAAAAATGCTCGAAATTTCGCATGTCCCTGGAAATGGCCTCACACCACATTCTATACCATCAATATGAATTTTTGAATCACTCAATTCCAATATTCGATGCACCTGTAGTTCAAGTTTCAATTATTGAAAAAAAATCATGTAAATGAAATAAATTTATTAAATATAGCTAAAGGTCAAAAGAATGTACCAAATTTCAATATGTACTTTAAGGTACAATGATAAACGTAGAGAAAATATTAGGAATAGAAAAACCAAAAACAATTATTTTGCCAAGGGTCTGAACAAGACACTTGACAAAGACTCTCTTTGTCGAGGGCTGTCTGGTGGGCTCTCGGCATAGAAGACGACAAGCGACGGCAGTTGGCCTGTCATCCTATATTTTGCCGATGGCCAACTTTTGCCGAGAGCCCGGCCCTCGGCAAAGAGCCTATGTGCATAGAGTTCGTCTTTGCCGACGGCCAGGCCCTCGGCAAAGGGTATTTTGCCGACAGTAGCACTTTGCCGACGGTCGGCTCTCGGCAAAGTATGAGAGCCCGACATTAGGCCGTCGGCAAAGTTTGAGACTCTCGACAGAGAACCTGTTTCCGGTAGTGGCCGGCCTAGGAATGCATTTGTAGAGGTGGCTTTATCTCTAGTCGCCTCAAGAAATCATTCGGCCTCCTCTAAAATTAGAGTTGCGTTGTAAAATTATTTTTTAAACAATTTAGGATTGATAAATGTCCACAACAAAATTTATAGATCTCAAAGAAGTTCTTTTCTCTCTACTTTGTTTTGAGCTTTAGGGGGGGGGGGGGGATTCCCCACCTGATTCTCTTTTTTGTATTACTTCCTTTGTCCTTTATTAGAGTCGTTTTTGCATCTTACCAGTGCATTTGAATCTAAGTGAACGTGGGTACTAGATCCATCCAGATGCTTGACAAGGCTATGAATGTGGACATTAAATTTTACTTTATAACGACAGTCAAATAGGGACAGAGAGAGTATATGACTTTGTGGACATCACCTACTACTACTATTAAGACTGGCCAAAACTCTTTTGCTCATGGAGTAGTGGAGGTGTATATATATATATATATATATATATATATATATATATATATATATATATATATATATATATATATATATATATATATATATATATATATGGACTTTATATATATATATATATATATATATATATATATATATATATATATATATATATATATATATATATATATATATATATATATATATATATATATATATATATATATATATATATATATATATATATATATATATATGGACTTTGAAGGACAAATTAAAAATTTAGAGTAAGAAATTTTCTTCTTTTAATTTAATATTAAGTATAAAGAGTATACATATATTAGGTTGTAGCCACAGCACACATCATGCACTCCGTCGGCAATTAGCTAATCCAGGCTCCTTCCTCTAGAAAAAGCTAGTTGTCCAAAAGAAAACAAAAGGAAGGGAAAAGGGAAATTTTGGAGGGAGAGAAAGCTAGTGGTCATGGTCAGCCTGGCTATAACGGCGCCTCCATGGGCTAGTTAACCGATTTTGAGTCAACTTTTATACGTCGTGCAGTCCAAAAGAAAGGCCGAACGCATATAACGTCACATATGGCATATGCATGTTTGAAGTTATTGATGGCCAATTTAAACTTGTCAGTTTACGAAACGGAGACCAAATGCAAAGAAAAAACAAGTCCAGACAATTCCAAACCACCTAAAGAGCTGTACGTGACCATGCGTACGTCCGGGTTGAAGTTGGAGTCAGAGGAAACCTAAAATCAACATGCAGGAGCCGCCATATGCGGTCCTGCATTGCCGAATTAATGGCCGACCATATGTACTATATTTATAATTCTTGCCCCCCCAATACCGTACCTATGATTAGGCTTTTAACCAGCAATTACATGATGCTATAATTTTTTATATAAATATATGCTCTTTAGTTTGGACCTCCACTATACCTATGACCAAATCGTTGATGTGGAAGTACCACAATTTAGGCCTGTTTCGATGTGAAAGGTATTTTTGAAGTAATTGAACAAATACTATATGGACTTGATCTTTTTTTTTTCTAAATCATAGTTTTACACATATCTTTGGCTTCTAAAACAGTAGTTTTTAATACTACAGTTTTGTAAACTGCAACATCTAAACAAGACTTGAGAGAATTGTTCCATAAATTTCAAACCAGGCTTTTTCTTTGATCGAATCGTATTATTCCATATTTCCTGTCTTACTGCCTAGCCACTGTCATGATCTGAATGAGAGAATAAATCATATATCTACATATTTAAATCACTTCTACAAAACAAACATATTTTGACTAATGTGTGGTCACAATTTGGAAACTTTGACCTTTTCAAACCAAAATACAGAGATAAAATTGGTGAGGCTTGAGTACTCAATTAGTCAATTCACAAGAAAAGCGAATGATTCTGGATTAATTAACGAGTCACATCAGTTAGCAAGCATGTGAAGTTAGTGCTCCATTATAAAACTTGCAGTAGGACCCCTGCCCTTTATATACGCATGGACGGTCCATGCAACACCCTCATCATCTAGCTCATTGTGTACAACAACAAACACACCAGAAGCATATCAGATAGATCAAAGCAAGCTCGAAGTATATATACTGCTTCAATTGTGTTGATCTAGATTAACACTACATACCTACATACATATATTCGGCATGGCGAGAGGGATTTCTGCTGTGCCAGTGATACTCATGCTGGTCATCGCGTTCTTGGCTACCTCTGGAGGAGCGGCGCGGCCATTGGCGGTCATCGGCGGCGATGCATTGTCATCGTCGCCGGGCACCAAAGCTGTCCCCGGAGATGGTGTTTTGCAATTGCCCCATCAAATGTTCCTGAAGCAGCTCCGGGCGGGGCCCTCGTGCGGCACTAACAGCTCGAACGGTGGCTGCCCACACTCCCCATGATGAGCTAGCTGCGAAAGATTTGGCTGATCGATTTACCAAAAAAAAAAAGGAGGAGAGACTACAATACAATAGTATTTGAGCTTGACACCGTGCATGACCTTTGCTTCCATGGAGGGGATGATGTCATCAACTAGATGAGAGACCACAGTGGTGTGCGGATATATTCCACATAGCTTCTTCCTATTCGCTTTGGGACTTTGCATTGAGTTTTGCGTTGGTTTGATTCACTATGTTCAATTTTTGGGTTATTATATATCAAGAATTCTTGTTAGTACTGTAACAAAGATACAAATGTGCTTTATTTGATAAAAGGATTTATTTTCATTTATTTTTGTATTGCTTTTTCCCACCAGTTATTGACACCAGAAGTGACAAACGGATATACCGCAAGCGTACGTTAGTCAATGTGGCCTTTACCGGGAGTATTCCAGGTATTGTATTCTTTACACACGGAACATGAAGTGAACTAACTAGATCAAGGTCGTCCAGTGATGAAACGAAGGGTCTAGGATAGTAGGGTAGAGACTAGAGAGGTCTATCTAGTAGAAATAGTCTGGCTATGATATTCTAAGTATACTGAAGTTTTTCCTTACTGGGGCCGATAGGTGAAAAAGTAGGAGACAAAACCCCTACTTAGTCGACTACCAGTTCAGACCAACTATTATTTATCAACTTGCCTAGAACACATAGCGAGGAACTCCAGAGTCCCGGAACAGTCTGTCACTCTATGCCGGGCGTCTCGATAGTGCGACAAGAAGTCAGCACCGGTAAGACTTAGTCTAGACACCATGCGCGTCTACACTAATCCTACTACTCTAACCATTTACGAAAGGCTAGAGCACTCTAACTAGTAAAGCGATGCACCATGTAAAGAAAACATAAGCCAGAATATATATACTAGAAAAGACTCAGATGTAAGACTTACAAGAAGCTCGCATCCGCTGAGGCGCTCCCCGAAGAAGACTCCCGATAGGCCGCGACTCCTCCTTGGCGACTCCTCACTCTCTCTCTACTAACATAGCTGAATGTACTGAAGAATGGCTCTCACCTAAGTTTCATGCTATAAAGTAGAGGCCTATGGGGGGTATTTATAGTAGAGAGGTGGAGTAGGGGCTACTCCAAGTAGGTGGAGTAGGGGCTACTCCACCGCCACATCATCGATCCGTGTGCCTCTCATCCTCCACCATTGGATGAACCGACCTTGGGAACTGCCTTTGAGTGGATGGTGAGGATGAAACATCATGTGGATCACCTCTGGAGTCGGTTGGGAGGCAACCGACCTCAATTGGGTGCACCGAGGGTGTCGGCCGACCCCCTCAATGACAGGTGGGCCCTGTCTGGGACCTGTCCTGGCTTATAGAAGGTGCCCTGATGTCAGTGGGACCAAGTAGCAGGGTGAAACCCACCAAGGGAGGATCGGCCGATCCCCCTATGAGGGGTTGGCGCACCTGCTGCCTTCAGTTGGTGTCCCCACTTGTCATAGAATGTGCCACCCTTGTTGGTCACTCGTTGTCACGTCGGTTGCTCACTTGTGGGCCCATGGATCCATGTGACTTCATGTTACACCGTTGAGAGGAAACACACTTGTGATCTAAGGGTTGAACTTGACATGAGAGTGCCTCTCCTGGATTGTGCCAGCATGGCACCCCCTGGACCCACGGGAAGGGGATCGGCCGATCCCCTCTATGTGGCCCCAGTATGTCAGATTTGGCACACTGACTCTTGAAACCATGGAATTGAGAGTGGTGCTGTCAACTTGTTGATTGATCATTTCTTGCTTGTTGATACTTCTTCTCTTTTATGCTTCTAGACCTTGAAAAGTGTTTGTTTGCACCTACACCCAAATAATAACATGTACATGGGGAACCAAGTCAATTGTACCTATGTCACTACTTAGTTTGATGGTTTCCTTCTAGAAAAGAATGCTTTGTTGACGGTTTTGGTGGGGGTAAAAACAGGGTATAATTACCGTCAACAACAATCTAATAAGAATACATGGATGCACCAATAATTTGAAAGTGGACACATCTACACTTCTAGTAAAAGACGTACATAGCAATGATTTTTCCGAGCTCTAAGGCCTAATTTGAAAGAAGGGGATGCATAGGCATCGATATTGAGCTAGCTCGGCTTGGCTCCACTCTGCTCGGTAGGGTAACGAGCTAGCTCATTATAACTAACGAGCTAATTTAGGGATAAAAGTTCCTCCCATAAAGAACTAAATGGCCTGTTAAAATGACAAGCTCTCATAGATTGCTCACCCTAGGAAAAGTCTAGTATCCCAAATGGATTTGAGTTTCCAAATTAGTCCTCAATATGTGTAGGAATGAGGTTGGGGAAGTTGGGAGAGGGAGTGCATTATTGTTTGCATCAACCTTAAGGGGGGCGCACCACATGTGCACACACCAAAACGTATGAAGATTAGAGTGCATTATTAAGCTATTAATGTTTGTATTATTGTATAAAAATGTTCACAACAATGTTAATTAGCAAAACACTAGTAGCACATAGTTGGTTCCAAAATTAGAAACTATATCAATGATTGTGGCTTAAATGATAGATCAAATTTGTTATACTACATGGGAACCATTGGTATAATCTGATGATAGTGAAAGAACCGATGGTTGAAAATCTCTTCTACTCTGATTTTTCACAAGGATCCGATAGTGTATACACATTTTACTTTTATAGTTGAGTTGAATTAGAAAAGCAAAGAAGCTTCCTTTAATTTGATTAGATTTTGTTGTTGTTTTGTAGTTTTGAGGGGGGGATTTTTTTGTATGGGGGGGGGGGGGGGGGGTAAATTGATGATGGACCATGGTTCATGGATGGATGGTCTACAAAGATAAGCCTAACATTTTCCAATGCTCTCAACACCTTTATATAAACTTGAAGGCAATATACGAGGAGGGAGAAGTGACAAGGCATGTTTTCCATCAGATGGTGTAAATTAGGAAGTGAACCAACTCGGTGGCTCTTAGTGGTCACTTGATTATTTTAGGGACTTTAAGGACGATTATACCAAATGGATGGAGGATTATTGGCGAGGAAATGAAGATGGCATATACTTTGGTAATGGCAAAGTAGATGACATAACAATTGACAAAATTTGTTAGCCTAGTATGACAACAGAAGCATATATAAATGAAATGGTGTTTAATATAAAACAAATCTATACTATAGAGATAAGACATGCTAACTTTATGGCCATTCTTGGGTCCAAATTCACCACTGGCACGGTTGGTGCCGTGCCTCACATCACATGAAGACACCGTAGTCAGATCCATTATTGCGCTCGTGCCCTACGCTACGAGTGTCACCTACACCTATGCCTTGCCCTATGTTGGAGCCACCCCTACGCCCACCACGATGTAATGGAGGAGCGAGAGCCGAGAGGGGAGAGAGAGAGAGAGAGAGAGAGAGAGACATTCAAACAGAGAGAGAAGTGATTATATGAGAGGGTGAGAGAGAGCCAAAGTGAAGGACATGGGATGGGAGAGAGCCAAAGTGAAGGACATGGGAGATGGAGAATTTGTGGGCCCAAAAGTAGAATTAAGCTTATTCAATAAAAATATCGAGTAGGGAGAACTGTGAATTCTTGTTGGGTTATATTACTAATCGAAGGTAATAATCATTTTTTATTATTAGATGATTTTATTCTCCAATACTTTTTTTTGTTTATGAACTCATATTGATACTTTTGTTACTGTTGTTTTTAAAGTTGTGACAGTGATCGATGGGCTGATAAACATTAATTGTGTTGTTTTTGTAGCAGTGATACTTTTTTTTTTTTTGAAACGGTAGCAGTGATACCTCTACAACCGATATATGTATTCGCCTCGTGGTATCTGACCGTAAGCTCTAAACTGCGTACGTGCGCCTTGTTGAACTATAAGTCAGACAAAACCTAAAATTTAGGTGTGACGTGCACGTGCCATTGTGTCATGCTGCGGCTGAACCGCCGACCATGTTGTACTACTGTGACGTTGTCGTCACCAGCTCTTCAAAAGTATATATTACATTCTTTGATTTCGACATCCACTACTACTGATTACTAGTTTCTTAATGAGCAACCTAGTTCTTTGGCTCATCGCCATGCAGTGATGCACCAACAAAACAGTCCAAGTTGAATAATGGAAACCGTTGAGCCATAAGTACTGTTACCAAAGTCTTATTCCTAGTAGCCATCTAATGTAATTTTCATCGTCATGCAGTCATCACTACTTGGAAACAACTTGCATGACCCACTCGGCAACATAACGGCGGGAGCCACGGTGACGGAGGCTTTGCCGAATGCTTGACGGCGGCACTTGGAAAAGCCTTTCTCTTTGCCGAATGTTGACACTCGGCGAAGGCAACAACTTTGCCAAGTGTTAGCCGCTGGACTCTCGGCAAAGTTGTTGCCTTTGTCGAGTGTCAACACTCAGCAAAGGGGCCGACGTCTTTGTCATTGTCATGACACTCGGCAAAGATTTGGTACTCGGCAAAGCCTATTCCCAGGCGCCTAGAAATGCCCAACTTAGTCTCATGCCCAGAAATGAGAGTGCCTACTTTGCCGAGTGCCCGATATTTGGCCCTCAGCAAAGAGTGCATTTCCGGTAGTGCATGCACCAACATGCACCATGCAAACAGAGTGAAAAACAAGAACCTTATATCCAGCTCTAAACCTTTAAAATGTTAGGAATGACATGTAGTTACATCAAAGAGTCTCCTTTAAAGGAATGCAATTTTTGATAAGTTGTTGGAGCTTTACTTGTGCTTGCTCCTTGTACTATGGTTCTATCCCAAAGTAGGAAGAAGGGGGTTGCTACATATATTGTAGATATTTTTTTAGAGAGGCAGCTTTATTTAAAGCCACTTCTAGACATAGGACTTAAGTGGCGGCTTTGAAGCCACCTCTATCCTAAAGTAGGAAGAAGGGGGTTGTGATTCTCGGCAAGCCTCTGAAAATAGTTTTCAATGGCGGTTTTTTTTTTGACCGAAATTGGAGGGGTTTACACCCCTGCAGTGATTTTATTAAAAGAGAAGGAGGTTCAAAGTACAACTGAAACGAAAAAGGGAGCAGTGGGGGGGAGGGATTACAAGTGGTACTTCAGGAAACAAAGAAGGTAACAAAAAAAAAAACATGGCAATGACTGCCAGGCACCTCGCTAATGAAGATTTGCTATCCATTGACCAAGAGCTGATGCGAAACTCCTTCTTGTTCTAGTCAAGAGCAAGTTTATCTCTTCCTTGAAATGCTGTGTTGTCCGGTTTAAGCTCGGGTTTAATTGCCTGAAGATGAGATCGTTCCTTGATCTCCAGATTGCCCAAGTCATCAGAATGATGACTTCCATGAAGAAAGGAACTGCTATATAGAGGCAGCTATCAATTGTGCCGTCTCTCTACCCAAAAGACCAAGCGCCTCTACAATTTGACTCTACAAATTGTTTCTCACTATTACCTAAAGGATTTATAGATGTGCTTCTCCGTTTTTAGAGGCGACTTGAAAAGTGTCATCTACAATCGTTTTCTTAAAATAATAAATTTATTTTGAAGATAATTGCATCTAAAGCTGCCTTTGAAGATAGGTTTACTTTTAGAGATAGATGAAAATACCAGCCGCCTCTAAAAATAAAATTTTAGAGGTGGCTCATTTCAGTAACCATTTTTAGTGGTGGATTTTGACGATTGGGCATAAAAGAGACTCCATTGCTAAAAGTTGTTTTTTTAATAGTGCTGTAGTATTATTTGGAGCCAGGGATAGAGCCAGGGACAGAGCCACATAGGGGACCATGCATGTTGTTAACAAAAAAAAAAATGTAACTTATATATGTATGTATATATATGTGCCCACATAGACTAAAATTTATCAAAAAAAAATCTATTACATATCGATATGGAGGTAAAATAAAGAAACTGGAAGCAAGGATAAGCATCATGACTTGAGACACATGCGGACTTACGATCATGAATGCAGCGGTGATCCTGAGTATATACAGTAAACTTACGATCTAGTCGATCAATTTGGTGAGCCAGAATGTAATGCAAAGTATCTGCTTGACTGGGCAGCTCAAACTTCCAGGAAATCAAGCAGCTGGGAGCAAGCAACATCCACGTAGGTGCTGCGCGGAGAATTCTACACATCGGCAGTCAAGTTTTCCATACTGCAGTGTCGCACACGTAACGAGAGCATGCATGCCGCTGCCCGCATTCAAGAAACCGCGCGCTGCCGATCCGCCCCGTCCGCGCCCTATAGCCTATATATACAAGCCAGCTGAGGAAGCTCATGGATCGTCATCAGTTCCTTGCTAACGCACAAGGAGGAGCAAGCTAGCTAGAGCGAGATCGAGCCGGCTAGACACTCATCGATCATAAGTGGTTTGATCTTGATCGACGACGAAGATGAGGTCCAAGTTTATTGCTGCGGTGATCTTGACGGTGGTCGTCGTCACGGCCTTGGTGGCCACGTCCTGCTCGGCGCGGCCGCTGGCGACGGGCGCCAACGCCGGCTTGGGAGCGGGAGAGGCTACCGTCCTCTCCGGCGAGCAAATCCTCCAGCTTCTCAGGCGGCTTTATCTGCAGCAACTGGGAGCGGCGCCGTCGTGCAAGACCAACAGCCCCAACGGTGGATGCCCACCACCGTCATCAGGCTAGATCGAGTAAACACGAAATAGCATTTATATATGCACTTGACGTCACGTAGGTGTCCTAATATCAGATACATGCATGCATATATTTTTAGTTAAATTTGCTTAAATACATATAGTACGGGTGGTGATTCTTTCATGAAGTCATAGCCCGGTTGTAAACCCCTTTTGTACCTTTAATATTTCTCTTATTAATTATTTCATTATATTTGTTTGTGTATATATTAATATGTAAGAGCATCTCCAACAACTTTGTAAATTCACTTGGTATTCTTATTATTTTGACAAAAACACAAAAACACATCTCCAACAACTTGGTAAACTCACTTTGTAAATTTCCAAACTTGCTAAAACTAGCCCCCGCACGCGTATTCTTCTGCGCGCGCATCCGACTCCCGATCGCTCGTCCGCGGCCGCAGCTGTTGTCGAGAACACCTCACCATGGATCAATCTGATCGGATGGCCTACAGCTGACGAGGCTGCCCGGCGGTGTACGGTGGGTGGGCCAGCACGTGTGGATTGCTGCCAGTCGTGGCGCTTCCTCCCACAACAGATGCTCCGTCCAACACCTCACCGTGGTCGAGTACCCTACGGTGCTCAATATTTTGATGGGAAATGTTCAAAAGTTTCGCTTTTTCGTTACGATCGCGTAGGATCGAACCTCACCCGATTTGGTGTAGCCGTTGTCGAGAAATCGTGAGTCAAAATTTTCATCCCGCTGGTCAACATCGTGTTCTGTTCGCGTGGAGGGCGCGGTGGGGGAAGAAGTAGGCAATGATATGCGGGTCCCATTTGTTAACCTCTAGTTTTACCAAGTTGGAATACCAAGTTGTTGAAGATGACTCATTTTTTCACTTGCTAAATAATTTACCAAGTTGCTAAAACGCGAAATATACCAAGTAAAATTTACAAAGTTGTTGGAGATGCTCGCGTGCAGTGGCATTTCGATATATAAAAACGAACATTCACTTGTGGAAGGGGAGGGACAACGCAAAGGTCATTAGTCATGCTCTCTAAGTAGGAGTAGCAGTGCAACACAACTTTTTAGGTTGACTCTTGCTACACATAGTATTCTTTGAGCAGTCAAGACGAACGACTAACAAGTTGAGTAGGCTCACGAGCTAGCTCCAAGCCCATTTGACGATATAGCCGGGTAAGCATAGATATCAAGGACTTTAACGCTAATATTGTACTAAGACTAGTTGCACTGGGTACGCTATCCTAGTCCTGGAAGACCGGATTGCGGACCAAACCCACTGCAGCAGGGTCCTGTAAGCCATCCTCGAAGCCCACCCGTCCGCTATTCGTAGCGGATTCCCTCTACTTGCGGACGTGGAGTGGGCACGAGGCGGCAGAGGAGGGAGCAGGGGAGCGAGAAGCCCGCGCGACGAGGAGTTCCGTCCACTACAGGAATCTGGCTGTTCGCCGACAGCCCAGGGGTTTGCCGACAGCCAGGATCTGGGCTGTCGGCGAACCAGCTGTTTGCCGACAGCCGAAGACATTGGTCGGCAAACTCAAATTTTCGCCGATACCCAGACTGACGGCTGTATTGTCGGCGAACACAATCGGCGAAGATGGTTTTTCCCGATGCGAGCCATTTCGGCAAACCAAGGCATTTGTCGGCGAAGCCCTCCCGACCAACCAAACGCCGTTTGCTTCGCCAGCCAAGAGCAGCCACGCCGTTAGGGCTGTCGGCAAAGTCCTGGGTTTGCCGACAGCCTTTGTCTGCTGTTGGCAAAGTCCACGGTTTGCCGACAGCCACTGTTGGCTGTCGGCAAACTATGCTCTTTGCCGACAGCCACTCGATGCTGTCGGCAAACTTTTTTTTTTTTGAATTTTGACTTCAAAATTTTTTTGTTGCCTAGATACATTGTTTACAATCACATGTTTGAATTTGGGCCTTTTTGGAAACATTTAGCTATATTTCGTTAATTTTTTTCATTCACTTGAATTTTCCCGCATTTTTCAAATTTGAATTGCAGGTACATGAAATAACGAAACTTTGGCCTTCGAAATATGATATTCATGGTGGGGAATATGTTTTAAGGCCGTGTACCAAAACTCACCCAAAAGTTTCAAGTCCTTGTCCACGTAACACGACCATCCAGGATTGGCAAATGTGTTTTTTAATTATATAAAATCCAAACGAAGTTGAAAAATCACGAAACTTAACGAGGTGTCGTGTTATCGCATGTGAAGGCTATGAAAAAAATTTAAAAAAGTTTGGAGCAAGTTGCGGCGTAACATGCTCAAAACTCAGACATCTCCACACATCTCACTTGTGATCACATGTGGAGTTGTGTGACTTTTGAGCATGTGACGCTGCAACTTGCTCCAAACTTTTTCAAATTTTTTCCATATCCTCCACATGCGATAACACGACACCCCGTCAATTTTCGTCATTTTTCGACTTCGTTTGGATTTTATATAATTAAAAAACACTTTTACCAATCCTGGAGCCTCTTGTTACGTGGACAGGGACTTGGAACTTTTGGGTGAGAGTTGGTACACGGCCTTAAAACACACTCCCCACCATGAATATCATTTTTCGAAGGCCAAAGTTTCATTATTTCATGCACCTCGCTTCAAACTTGAATAATGCGGGAAAATTGAAATGAGGAAAAAAATTAATGAAATATAGCTAAATAACTCAAAACATCCCCAAGTTTTGAATTTGAGATGTAATTGTGTTACTCGGGGCCCGGAAAAAAAACGGATTAAAAAACAAAAATTTGAAACTTTCTTTGCCGACCGCACTTGGATGCAAATAAAACTGTTTCGCCGACAACCTTGTCGAGGGTCTGTCGGCGAAAAGATTTTTTTTTTTTAAAAAAAGAAAACTTGTTTGCTTGACAAATTGCCCGGGCCGGGTCATTGGCTAATTTTTTTTTTTAAAAAAAAAAAGAAAATTGTTTGCCGACAAACCGGGCCGGCCTGGCCTGTCGGCGAAAAAAATTAAAAAAAGAAAAACTCGTTTGCCGACAAATAGCCGGGGGGTCAAATCGGCGAAAAATTTTTCTTAAAAAAAAAAAAAAATTGTTTGCCGACAAAATTTGGGGCGGTTTGTCGGCGAAAAGGTTTAAAAAAAAATTGTTAGCGGCCCAAACTTAAAAAAAAGCCCGGGTTGTTTGCCGACAGCCGGCTGTGCCGGGCTGTCGGCAAAGCGGCCCAAACTTAAAAAAAAACGCGGGCCGGCCCGTGCAGGGGAGGTGCTGCCGAATTTTTGAGTGGGTAGTAATCTTTTTATCTCTTTTTGTAGGAGGAGGACCTATTGGGAGGAGCTAGGTACCTTTGCCTCCATCTTCTCGACTAGGATGCATGTTAGACCCTTTTGCCCTCATGTTGGACTTGTAGGACTTGTTGGACATGTATGTTGGACATGTATGCACTTGTTACGCGACGTTATGTGTATTTTGGACATGTATCGATGGATTTGATGATGTTCATGTGTGGATTCATGTTGAGATCGAATCCGATGATGAAATGCGGTTTATATGCTATATTGTTGTTATAAATGTGATCTCGTGGTATATATATATATGCTATAAATGTGGTTCGAATGCAATGAAACAAAAAAATAAAAATAAAATAAAATAAAATAAAATCCCACTTTTGCCGACAAACTTTGACCATAGGCGTCGGCAAAGCCGTGGATTTTTTGCCGACAACCGGAGTTTGCCGACGCCTTGGCGAGGGCTTTGCCGACAGACCTTGTTGTCCCGGGGTCGTCGGCAAAAGAGGAGTTTGCCGACAAAGGGGGTCTACCTGGGTCGTCGGCAAATTGACCTTTTTGCCGACAAGAATGCGACGTGGTCGTCGGCAAACCCGAGTTTGCCGACGGCCGGGTCGGCAAACCCGGCTTTGCCGACCGTGGGCCGGCAAAACTCGACTTTGCCGACACCACCGGCGTCGGGCGAACCGAACGGGTACCGAGTTGACGGCGCTGTTCCTTCGCCGACAGACCACGTGGGCCGTCGGGCGAAAGTACGCCGACGAGCCCTTATTCCCGTCGGCAAAGTCCCGTTTGCCGACGATTTTTGCCGACGGTTTGCCGACAGAATAGGGAAATCCCGTCGACAAGAACCGTTCACCGACAAAAAAGGGGCTTCGCCGACGGCTTTCACCGTCGGCAAACCCGCGAATTCTGTAGTGGTCGCTGCCTGCCGAGCCGCCCGTCCGCCTCCCTCCGGTGCCCACTACCCTTGAGCCCTCCGCCATCGAAGTCGAGGAGCCAAGGATGGGCGCGTCGGAGGAGTGGAGGCCGCCTAGCCCTGAGCTCCGAGCTCCACCGCGCTGGGCCATCCTCCACCCTGCTGGAGGAGGCGACTTCCTCCCTGCACCCAACGACAACAGCGAAGTCCCGCTAGAGGAGGCCGGCGGTGAGGAGGTCATGCTCTGCTGCTCATCAGTGGTGGCGACGATGGCGTGGTCAAGGGCCCCCACGGCGGCGGTGGCTTGTGTCGTCTCCTCCCTTCAACGCCGCCATCACCGGAGGGGGCAAATCCGCCATCGACGCGCCGGGAGAGTTGGGAGCGCCGCCGCTGTGGACGCCACTGCGGAGGGTGAGATCATGGCCGAAGGGCGTGTTGACGGTAGTTAACGTCAATTTTTTTTACCATCAACATAACTTCTTTAACTGCAAAAAGATGATCATCAGCATAGGTCTAGAGGTTTGAGCTAACAAATTCCACGAGTTTTGGTGCACCTATGTTTTGCAGGGCTTACACAGGAATAGAGCTAAAATGGATAAAGTCATCGAATAAAAGTATCTCAAATGATGAATTGGACTACACCATTGCGAAGGGCTCGTCGAGACGATCGAAATGGATATATTATTTGCTATATTTGGACACCGGGATGAAAAGATATGAAGCGAGAAAGAAATCACATGAAATAATAAAAGTCCACCGACACCGGCTGACAGGCGGGACCCACGTGCAGCACCCGTCCCCGCCCGACCGCGACAGCCGGGCCGACACGCCGGGTGCCAGCCGGTCGGCCAGCGAGGAGCAGCGCCCACGCGCGCCAATCGGAGGACGACACGTGGCGGCGGTGTTTCCCCACGCGCAGGCGAGCGCGCGCGGGCGCTGGAGCGCGGGCGGGCGCGGCTCGGCCGGTTCCCAGGGCCACGTGGCGGCACCAGAGTGGAGCGGCAGAGGCGGTGCGCGGTCCAGCCGGTCCAGGCGCGAGTGGACCGGGTAAACCGGCCGGTTCAGCTGGCCGGAAGCCTGCAGAATGTTCCAGAAAGCTGCCAGCAGGCAGTTTCCACCGGTTCGGGTCCGGTTCAGGGCCTATATGGCCGGTTCTTCTCCGGTTTTCTGCGCAGATCGACCAGGGAATATGCCAGGATTATTCTTATGATCTCCACCGCCCATCTAGGTCGGTTTGATCCAACGGTGAACATAAAACGTGACGCGGATCGATGACGTGGCGATTCCTTAGGGGCTACTCCACCCAGGGCTATATAAGGAGGGCGCCCCCCCTAGGATTTTCATCATTATTCTTCTACAGATCATAATCTAGGGTTTCATCCTCCATCCAAGTAGAAGAGGGTCCCTCTAGTTCATCTAGATCTAGCTCTAGTTCATCTAGTTCTAGTTCTAGTTCGTCTAGTTGTATCTAGAAAATAGGCAGAGAGAGGAGGAGAGAGCTGAGGAGGAGCCGGATCTGTCGGATCTTCCTCAACATTGTACTTTTGCAGATCTAGTTCGTCTTCCAGCTACTCTCCAGGTTCTACAATTATTATTTCTAAGTTCGGTTCTTTATTTAATTCTTACTTTATTTTATTTACTTGAACTCGCTTGTATTTGAGTGCTCTAGTTATTCTCGAGGTAATTAGAGTAGTAAACGCTAGTGTAGACGTGGTGTCTAGGCTATAGTTTACCCGAGTTTGCGCCCAATCCCACGGATAGTTGTGGTAGCCCCGAGGTGACACTCTGTCGGGCCTTTGTATTCCACCATGTTCGGGTTGGTGTTTCGTAGAGCTTTTTGGCAGCCTTCCCCCGACTACTTATTCCCAATCTCTTTCGAGAGTCGGAAAGGTACTGTTGCTCCATAGTAAGTAGAATGTAGTAAGCCTGATTTTGATCACCCAATCAACTTAGAAGACATTATAAGGTTCCTCTCCACCCACCAAAAATATTTATATCTTTCTTTTCTTACCTTTATCCTAGGACGGCCTTGATTCTCTAGTACACTTCACGTTCCCCGTGGAAATCGATACTCTGGAATACTCCCGGGTGAAAGCTACATCGTACTCCGTGCGCTTGCGGATTTATCTGCTTACGCTAAGAAGTGTCAACAGGGCGCCGCCGCGCCGAGGCCGTCAACCATGCGAGGCCCGCCACCTGTGGACGGAGTGGCCGGGAGCGCTGCCACGCGATGAGGGGCGCGACTCAGAGAGGAGCTCGGCGGCAGTGAGCTCGAGGTCACTGCTCGCTGCTAGACGAGGAGGGAGGGGGCTTGAGGTGCTTGGTGCTGTCCTCGAGCCAGGCGAGAGCGTCCAAGTCATCTTTGCCGTCGGAGAGCACAAGTGTCGGCTGAGGGGGCGCCGACAGCACGGGCAACACTGAAGAGTAGATCGGGTCAACAACGACGATGTGGCGATGGTGGGACACAGGGTCCGGTGGTGTGTACGCGGGGGTCATGGAGTGGCGCTTGCGACTGCTACCGGATTGGAGTGGTGGTGCTGGTGGTGGTGCGGATTAGAGTGGTGGTGCTGGTGGTGGGACGACGAGGAGGACGCAATGGAGGAGATGGGAACAGGGGACGAGGCGGTGGAGTTGGACGACAGCGCGAACGGCTATGAGCCCGAGGCGCCGGCGGGTCCCACCGGGGATGGGGTGGGAAGAGAGAGAGAGAGAGAGTTGGAGGGAGGTAAAAAAGGAGGTGGGTCCCACTGAAAATATAGACGATGAATAGGTGCGGAAGAAAGTGGTATAAAGGAATGATGAGGACGGAATATTGAGATAAGTGCCGATAGTCTAACAATGTATATATAGTAAACAACTTTTTTTCTCAAGAGTAAGAATTAAAGCGATGGTACCATGAAAACAACAACGGTAATTTCTTATTGCTAGGAAGTATTTTGAAATTTTACAGGTTAATAGAGTCAGAATGAAACCAAAATAGTTACTGATGAAATGGAAACATACTATAAAACTATAAAACAAAAATGGAAACATACTTTTAAAGCTTGTTTGGATGTACATGTGTCCACACCTTGATTCACATAGTGAATTCGAGTGGGACTTTCTTCCACTCTAATCCACTTCAACACATATATGAGTTTAGAGGGATACGAGGGCATCTAAACAACAGGCTCATTTCAGATTGTTCACCATGCATGATTACCGTTTTGGGCCGGTATACCATGGTACTAAAACTAGAAACTATTTACCATCCGTCTTTTCTTGTCAGTGAGAGAGGAAGAGAGTTGAGTGGGGAAGGCTGTGGATGGCATATGGGTCCGCTCAACTGTTTTTTTTTTTCAAAAGTCACCGCTCTTCAAACGAAAGGCTTTCAGCTTGCTCACAGCTAACAAACCCACAACAGTTTTTGTATATGGCCCATAGATCACAATAGTTTTTTAAGAATACCATAACTCAACTAAACAGTGCGTAACTAAACGACTCCGTGACACCAATAGCACGTCGACAGGTTTACGTGGAATTACAGGCCGGACAACTTTTTCACAAATTGAAACTAACATGAACGGATCCCTGAAACGACGCTATCTAGAATAACCAAAGAGGGCTGGGCTCCAATCGACTCATGCCCAAAGACACGCGAACTGGGCCTCTGCGGCTTCGGAGTAGGACGCAGCAGGCCACTGACGTTTGTTCCCTTTGCCGGTATTGCGTCATGGCATAAGTTTGGAACGCCGCACTACGTCCATACGCGTGTGGATTGAAAAGGCCGAATGGTTTGCAACTTCTTTGATTCCTGTTATATGCCTTTTCCCCACATTCCTGACGCGCATTGTGCAAGATATTTGATCATGAAGGCAGGATGGACCACTTAGAAAGGTGAACCCACTACAGGTCTACAGCAATGGCATGGGCTAGCTAACTACTAGTAAGTAATCCTTGCAGAAACTGGGCACAGCAACATGCATGTGAAGTCCTCTTTGAACATTCCAATTGTTGTGACATCCTCGCACCCGCAGGTGCAATACTGCAGAGCATTTCTGTCGTCTCGTCATGACACACGTAACATGCAACATACGTTCCAGAAACTTATCGCATGAACCATGCCATATATATACCCATGGACGGCCCATGCAACTCCCATATCATCGTGTTTCACATATCACTAGGAGAAGATCAGATCGAAGCAAGAAACTCTGCTTTTGAACTGTCCTGATCGATCGAGAGATTTGTTGTTGGTGACTAGTGTCATTAGCAGCACCAAAAAAACACACATGGCAATGGCGAGAGTGATTACCGCGGTGCCGGTGATACTGCTCATCATGGCGCTCTTGGCCACCTTAGGTGCGTCAAGGCCATTGCCGTTGGGCAGCGATGCCAGGGTTCCAGCCAGGGGAGCCGTCTCCAGCGACGGTGTCATGCAGTTCCTCCGGCAAATGTACCTCCAGCAGCTGGGAGCCGGACCCTCGTGCGGCACCAACAGCTCAAATGGTGGATGCCCACGGCGCCCATGATCGGTGAAAGATTCTGGATTTCAGAAAACTGAAGAAAGAGCAGACTAGACAATCTTGGAGCTTGACGTTGCGTGACCATCGCTATCATTTTTTAGAGAGAGGCGGGTAATGTTAGTCAGATATGAGTAGCCACACTGGTGCTGATGTTCTTTATTAATTTATTATACCGTGTTTTTGTTTTGCTTCATTTTGTGTCATGTTTTATTTGGTTTGGATTGATTCATTGTGTTCAGTCTGGGAGTATATATTCATTCTTCTTCAGTTCTTTGTAAAACGATTGAGACTTTTCTTAGTATAGCTAACTGCTCCGGTACTCTACTGACAAAAGAATCCTCCACACTAGTTCTTAAAGCCTAATTAAATTACCATGTGGAGGACCCAGCAGGCGACCAGACGGGGTGAATGGAAGTCAATAAATTTTTCTCGAAGAGATCTTGGCTTTCTTCCCCACTCCATCCCTGAAGTGCTTGCAAACACCAAACTGTTGACCAAATATACTCAAGAGACTTCAGAGAACACATCAGAAAAAGACTGAAAAATAAAACAAATGATAACATAGCACAAGGGTTGAAATCGCAGTAACGGAACAAACACAACCTAGTAAAACTGGTTCTACTGCACTGGAAGCTGGCGGCCAACCGGCATGGCTGCCTATGGGACCAGGCTGGCCGGTTCTAGACCAGCCTGTCCTCCTGTGGGATCGGCCTGGTTGGTTCTACAACACTTACAACCTATGAACTTCCCGAAAAAAACAAATTCAATCTAAAAAAACTTCGAGTGATTCCAAATTTTGCATGGATGTTCTAGGGGTGTTGTGCATGTATTCCTAGCAGATCAATACTCAGATAAGTCTTGAATCAAAACTGATCATGAAATCCATCTCAAAAAGAGGGGTTTCTTATTTTTCCTCCAAAGAGAGGGTCGAAGTGCTAGCAAGGAATCTTCCAAAGCTGACTAGTGGGGCCGTTCTTCTTCTTCAGGGATCCTAGCACATCTCGATCTAGCCAAAACAACCTCAAAAGTTTAGATTCAAGAAAACCAACAAAACACCAGAGGAGGGGCACCGTGAGGGAAAACCAAAAGTCATCAATTTGAGATTCAGATTCAGAGAACAACTTCTGCATGCTTATTTTTGAACATCATCGCGGGGGGATTACTCCCCACTTGAATATATATTCAAAAGAGCCCCAAAGCGGGGTGTTCAAGATTTTCAAAAGTTGAGGAGAAAAAAAAAACAACATCACAACATGCCCTAGCTTCAGGGCGAATAAGTGGCAGGACCACAATGAAACACTAGCAAGGCCTGAAGACTACTACACCAGACACGAACTTTTCAACAATGCTTTCACGGAGGTATATGACGACGTAGCATAATCATCGTCAGCCAAGCAAAAGCAGGGTGGGGCTTTCTCCTGAGCCAAGTGCCAAGGGGAAGTAGCTGCAAAGGTCCTTTAGTGACGCCTTTAAGAAGCGAAATCTCGCCACTGGCTCAGACATACCTGAGCTGAGCTTTCACCCAGAACCTTTGCCAATGCTCCCGAAAACCCACCCGCGATGAAGCAGAACTGAGGTGGGAGGCGGTCGCTGCCACACCACGTGGAGCCATTGCAGACTCACCCGCGGTAATGGGAGGCGTGCACTGGATATTGTCTACACCAAGACGAAGAAAGAAAGGGGCATGTCTGCCGCCTCCACACCGCGCAGAGCTGTTCCCGGACTCGCTCGTGATGAAGGGAGGCGTGCACAGACAAGCATCCTCGCTTGGACATTGGGGGTTGTCAGTCACTGCCACACCGTGCGGAGCTGCGGCTTGGACCCGCCTGTAACTATGGGAGGCGCGCACCGACAAGCTTCCCTCATGTGTCGATCGCCGCCACACCGTGTGGAGCCACACTCGAACTAGCCCGCTACGGAGGGAGGCACACATCGGCAAGAATCCTTGCCCAGACGAGGATGGATTTGGTCGCCGCCACACTACACGGAGTTGCAACTCACCCACGAGTTGGGAGGCACGCACCCACAACGCCAACACGTTGTCACCCCGGATCTTGTCGAGGCCAACATCGCCACTTGACCAAATAGTGCTCTGCCCTCCCAAAATTGGCAAAGAAGGCCCTCAATAGATAGAGAGCTGCACAGATGGGAGGACACCCACAGACGCGCAGCCCCGCCACCGGCAAGCCCAAGGCCAGCGGTGTGAACCTAGTTGGTATTAGCCCCTACACATGTACGCGAAGACCGGACACAATGCCCCAACGCCGGCACGCCCATGGCCAAACTGCATGCCCTGGAACGTTGTAGGACCACCCATATCATTCCTGAGATGGAGTTGAACACGCCGCAAGCCATTAAATCCTACCAATGGGGCTAGGATTCGGCCGCCGGCAGCCGAAGCCGGCCAAAACCCGTCGCTGCCACTCGAGGACGGCAAAATTGGTCCCATGGAGCACTTGTCGACGAGGATGGCCGTCAGGTAGCCGAACAGCCAACACACCCAATGGTCGGCCAGCCCGCCCGCCTGCTGCTTGCCATGGCCTGGCCATGCGCCACAGCCTCACGCCCAACCACCTGGGTGATGGCCAACATCACGTGAGGTTGGTGACGGTGCTCACTGCCACGCCGGGTTCGTGGACGCCTCTATGTTCGTCGATCTGAAGACGCAGGAACTAGAAGTGGAAGTGGTGGATCCAGGCCCAAGGGAGGGGGTTTGCATCCGCGCCGAGCCAACCACTAGAGATGGCAGGAGATGCGGAAGATTAGATCTAGGGAGGCAAGCTTGTTCTTGCACGGAGAGCTCGTGACCTGCTCCTAATGTTGAAAACGAAAACGAAAATTCCCAATCGAACCGCATCGTTTTCTACATTTGATCCGTTCGTTTTCTGTTTTCTCGAAAAAATTCAAATCCAGTACGAAATTCAGACGAAAAATTCGAAAACGGAGCGGAATTCGGTATGAGCTTATTTCGACCAATTTCTAGATTTCTATATTATATTCGAAATCCTCCGTATTCGAAATTAGGTAGTAACCGAATTTGGCCCAATAACTCCCAGACCCCTTCGTTCCCAACCCAACCCAATAACAGAACCCTAACTCTCTAAGCCTCTAGTCCACCACAGCCACATCGTCCAGCCTCCAGTCTCCCACACACGAGTGGCGGCACCTCCCCCACACGACGCCAGAAATGCGAGTTGGTGAAGAGGCACGCCGCGCCATCCTAGGGAGCCGCACAGGCATCCCGGCAGCTCCCATTGGCAGCGGCAAGGGGAGGGAGGGGAGGAGATCGGGTTGGGGCGGTGACGGCTAGGGTTCCGCCAGAGTCACCGTGCGGGTGGGCGACGTGGGCATGTGTCTTCCGATAGTATCTTCTGGAGTTCTTTAACCAACTACTTCAGTTTATTCCCAGCAAGATCTGGTTCTTACAAGATCTAGTATTTCCTAATATAAAGTACATCGATAGAGGCACTCACTCTCTTGATTGTGGATCTCATTTCAACATTACAACTCTGGTTTGACTAAGGAAACTAAAAACTAGAGACTACAAGATACATCGGGAAGAAATAGCTAGCTTGGGATCCATGCGTTAGATAGCCATAGGCCCTTCACAAGAAAGCTTCACTTCGCCGCAAGCTAGCTCTCTCATGATGCCACATGCTGCCCTGAACTCCTCCCTAGGTTTTGTGGCCTAAACCCGGCAAGCCGGCCGCATGAGGTTTTGAGGATAAAACCACCAAACCTAGCTCGAGTCGCTTTGCGATGCTTTCTCCACGATTTCGATGTTTATCATCACTTGTCCTCAACTTTGTTATCATCAAGTCATCCTTGCGCCTTTGCTTTCCTTGGTCAACATGGTCTATGCCAACTCCACATTTACACTTAGGGCGCGTTTGATATAGGGCGCAAGGGTGGCTCAAATCGAAGCATGAAGATTGAACAAACAACAAATAACACAAGACCACAAGGAGGCCTCAGACTAAGTACTTATCTGAAGCACTAATGTATCCTAGCTCCCTTGAAATAAATAACAAACAGATATAGAAAGATACGACAAATGGAGATAGTTATCATAGCCTTAGACATGTCATCATTGGCTGACACATTGCAATTAGAGGGAGGGCAACAATAACCAGAGGAAGTTCATACCCTTAGCCATAGAGCTAGGACCATTTTTTGCCGCCAAAAACCGAAACCTAGAAGCGTCTCGGATGCAGGAGAGAGAAGATTTTTTGCATCGCGCGAGACTGGCCGGGAGATGGGCCCAATGTATCGAACACGACGGACTGCAGCTGGAGGGTGCAGGGCTAGGCTGAGGCCCTATTTCAAACGCACCCTTACCGTGTGTTTGGTTGAGGGTTGGGTGGGTTGGATTGGATCCAACCCAGTTTTGGGGGACGGAGCCAACCCGTCTAGTGTTTGGTTGCACCTCTGATTTTTGGGTTGGAGTCAACCCGTCTAGTGTTTGGTTGAAGGATTGGAAACAGTGGTTGGATGGCGAGATAACACCATTAGTGAGGATCCCACTTGCCACCAGTGGACCCCACCTGTCAAACTCTCAGCTATTTTTTTATTTTTTTTTCTCCACCTTATCTTCTTCCACCCACGACCTTATCTTCTTCAACCTTCTCCTGGCGAGGGCGCAGGCGGTGCTGGGCAAGCAGCTCCGGCGAGGGCGCGTGGTGGCGCGGTGAGGGCGCGCGGAGGCGGCCTCGCCTCCCTCCCTCGCACGCGGCCGGGCGGAGGCGGCCGCGCGGCCCTCTCGCGCTCGGCCCTCTGGCCATGTCGCGCCATGCCGCCGCCGCTGGGCGCGAGCTCCGGCGCTGGCGAGGAGCTGGGCGCGGGGCCGGCGCTGGGCGGAGGTGACGGAGAGGGCCCTGATCCGCCCTGGGCGAGCTCCGTCGAGGGCGCGGGCGGTGCTGAGGTGACGGCGCAGGCAGTGCTGAGGTGACGGCCGTCGGTGCTGAGGTGACGGCGCGGGCGGTGCTGAGGTGACGGCCTCGCCTCCCTCCCTCGCGCGCGGCCGGGTGGAGGTGACGGAGAGGGCGCCGAGCCGCCCTGGGCGAGCTCGGTCGTGGGCGCGGCGGAGGTGACGGAGAGGTGACGGACTGACGACGGACGACCGCGGGACCCACCCAACCCCGAGCGGAGCGGCTCCGTCCGCCAGATTTGGGCGGACGAGTCCAACCCGCATCTGAGTGGAATATTCCACCCTGGAGCCAACCCAACCCTCTCATCCTCCAACCAAACAGCCACGGGGACGGGTTCGCTCCGACCCGGCTCGCCCCGCTCTCCAACCAAACACACGGTTAATTGTCGATGTCACGAAGTATCAGCTCATTCAAAAACCAATTTTTGTGGTGGATTTTGATTGAGTTGCCTATATATTGAAAAGGAACGGCATTGCTAAAAATAGTTTTTTGAGTAGTGTTATATTGTTTGGAGCTAGGAATAGAACCAAGAATTAGACATAGCCGCACGGGGGACCATGCATGTCGTTAACAACAACAACAACAAAAATCAAAACTTGTTCACAAAAGCAAAAATCAAAACTTATATATATGCCCCCACGCCACGCAGACTCCAATTTATCAACAACAACAAAATTTCTGTTACATATCGATATATGGAGGTAGAATAAAGAAACTGGAAGCAAGATAAACATCAAGACTTGAGACACATGCCGATCATGCTGCGGTTGTCTTGAGTAGGTATATATATACAGTAATCGATCTACTAGTTGTGAGGGCGTGAGCCAGAATGTAATGTGAAGTATCTGCTTGACTGGGCAGCTCTCAAACTTCCAGGAAATCAAGCAGCTGGGGCCTGGGAGCAACATCCACGTAGGTGCTGCGCGGAGAATTCTACACATCGGAAGTCAAATTCTCCGTATCACAACTGCAGTGTCGCACACGTAACGAGCATGCATGCCGGCCGGATTCAAGAAACCGGGCGCTGCCGATCTGCCGTCCGCGGCCTATATATACGAGCCAGCTGATGAAGCTCATGGATCATCAGTTTGTTGCTAACGCAAACGGAGGAGCTAGCTAATTAAAGATCGAACCGGCGTAGAGAGATATTAGACTCATCGATAATATCAGTGGTGTGATCGACGGCGGCGACTATGTCCAAGTTTGTTGCTGCGGTGATCTTGACGGCTGTCGTCGTCATGGCCTTAGTGGCCACGTCCTGCTCCGCGCGGCAGCTGGCGACGACTGGTGGCGCCGACGCCGCCGGCTTGGGAGAGGGAGATGCCGCCGTCGTCTCCGGCAAGCAAATCCTCCAGCTTCTCAGGCGTCTTTACCTGCAGCAGCTGGGAGCGGCGCCGTCGTGTCAGACGAACAGCTCCAACGGTGGATGCCCACCACCGTCATCAGGTTAATTAGAGTATACACTAAACAGCATATGCAGTTGAGTAGTTGACGTATTTATCAAATTATACATGTTTTAAATTAAATTAGCTGATACATATATAACATGTACGTATGGGTGGCAATTCTTTCATGGAGCCATAGCCAGGTTGTAAATCCCTTTTGTAGCTTTATTACTTATTTGTATTTTTTCATTATATTCATTTTTTTACGAAGATTATATTTTGTGTATACATAATATATCCATATGTAACGTGTACGTACGGTGGCATTTCCATATATGTAAACGAACATTCATTTGTGAAAGGGACAGGCAAAGGACTTTTCTCATGCTCTAAGTAGTATAGCATTCGTGCAAATACAACTTTTTAGCTAGGTCGTTGACTCTTGGTACAGTACATATAGTATTCTTCGACGATCAGTCAAGACGACCGACTGTAGATTTTTAGGTAGGTTGAGCTGGCTCACGAGCCTCCAAGCCCATGTGACAATATGGCCGGGTAAGCATAGAGATCATGAACTTTGACACTAAATATTCTATTAACAATGTATATATAGTACACGTAGCAGCTTATTTCCCTCACGAGTAAAAATTAAAGCGATGGTAGCATGAAAAATTACAGTAATTGCATATTGCTGGAACTATTCTGAGATTTTATAGGTTTAGGGTCAAAATGAAAACTAAAGTAATTTATGATGAAATGGAAACATATAAAACTAATAAAATGGAAATGAAAGCGAAAAAGTTCTTCTAGGGCTTGTTTGGATGTACTCAATATCCACCTCAATTCACATGTTTCACATGGATTTAGCAGGAGGGCTAGATATTTTAGACATCGTTCACCATACATGGTTACTGTTTTGCGTCGGTATACCATTATAGAACTAGAAACTATTTACCTCCTCTTTTAGTTAGTGTTCGTGAACAGACACACACCTACAACACACACACGCACACCACACTCACACCTAGTACACAAACAGACCCTACAACTACACGCTGATTCGAAGATCGTGTCCTTAAAGAGATCACCGAAACCATCCGGTTCCGTAGGCAACGGGCACGTTGCTATCCCTTTGTGGCTCCACGCGAGAGAGGCTGCACCTAAAAATATAGGGGAAAACCCCGGTGGAAATCATGGGTCGAGCATGGCTCGAACCCATGACCGGCCGCTCCACCACCAGAGCAACTGCCGCACGAGCTATGGCTCGGTTCCTTCTCTTTTAGTTAGTGAGAGTGGAAGAGAGTTGAGTGGGGAGGGCTGTGGATGACATATGGGGTCTGCTCAACAGTTTTTTCTGAAGTCACAGCACTTCAACCAAAAGGCTTTGATCTTGCTCACAGCTAACAAACCCATAGCAACTTTTTTGTGACTCGATTCAAGGATCCGACACTCGAGGTTGATGCCAGCCTCCTCCCCGAAGCGCTTGTTGATGGTGGACTAGATCTTGAGGAAGTGGGTGTTGAGATTTGCATCGGCATCAGTGTGGCGGCGCTTGACTTGCAGATATGCCTTAGAGAAGCGGCTGTCGAAGCGTGTGGGTTGCACGGAGAAGAGCGCTTCATCTCGTCCAATAACATCTAGGCGCCGGGATTCATGGCACCTGTGATGTGCGAATATGGGACGGTTGGCAGCGGCGACGCGGGTTGGTATAGAGATATCTAGAGTGAAGCAATCGGGTGAATCGAGAGTGGATCGAACCTATATGATACTAGACGTAAGCAGTATGTGGATGGAAGAACAAGCAGAAAAACAGGGATGATCGGATGAACTTCAGAGGATAATCTGATTATAACAGAAGTTTTACAGAGTTCATCATCTCATAGTTATTCCCATTTCCCCTCTTGCTACTACTAATACTGGGCTCCAGTCCACCAGTAGCACATTGACAGCTTTACTGGGCTCCAATACACTCTGGTCTAAAGACACGCGAGCTGGGCTGCATGCGGCTTCCAGTAGGACGCAGGCCACTGACGTTTGTTCCCTTCGTCCTCCACCTCGGTGCTGACGACCTCCTACCCCATCGCCGGCATTGAACACCACCACGTCGACCATATGCGTTTGAAATGAAAAGGTCGAAGGGTTTGCAAGTCCTTCCAGTCCTGTTTTGCCTTTTCGCTACATTCCAGACGCGCATTCTGCAAGATATTTGATCATGGCAGGATGGACCACTTAAAAAGGTGAATGCCCACTACAGCAATAACATGAGCTAGATAATAAATAGTAATCGTTTTCAGAAACTGATGGGTGCAGTTAGCACTGAGCACTACAGCAACATGCATGTGAAGTTAGTGCTCTTTGAACATTCTTTCCTTTGTTATGACATCCTCGCAGATGCTACCATATATACTGCAGGTCGAGAAGTTACTGTCTCGTCATGACACACGTAACAAGCAACTAGCTAGGTTCGAGAAACTTACCGCATATGGCCCCTGGCATATATATATGGCCCATGCAACTCTCATATCATCGTGTTCCACAGATCACTACACGAGAAGATCAGATGGAAGCAAGAAGCTCCTGCTTTGAACAGTCCTGAAGGAGATCGAGAGGATTTGTTGTTTTGGTGACTAGTGTAATTAGCAGAGCCAAAACAAAACATGGGGATGGCGAGAGTGATTTCCGTGGTGCCGGTGATACTGCTGCTCATCATGGCGCTCTTGGCCACCTCAGGTGCGTCAAGGCCTTTGAGCAGCGATGCGTGGGTTCCAGCCAGGGGGCCGTCTCCGACGACAATGTCATCACGCAGTTCCTCCGGCAAATGTACTTCCAGCAGCTGGGAGCCGGGCCCTCCTGCGGCACCAACAGCTCAAATGGTGGTTGCCCAAGGCGCCCATGATTGATGAAAGATTTCAGAAAATATGAAGAAGAGCAGATTAGACAATCTTGGAGCTTGACGTTGCGTGACCATCGCTATCATTTTCTAGAGGAGGGTTAGTCAGATATTAGTAGCCGCACTGGTGCATGTTCTTTATTAATTTATTGTTATAGTGTTGTACAGTGTGCTCTTTTTTCTTCACTTCGGGTCGTGTTTTATATGGTTTGGATTGGTTCATTGTGTTCAGTCTGGGTGTATATTCATTCTTCTTTTTTTTTTTTTGACAACATATATTCATTCTTCTTTAGTTTTATGTTAAAAAGATTGAGACATGCATGCAATCTATTATCTTAGTATATTAGGAACTGCTCTGGTACTCTATTAACAAAAGAAGCATCCGCACTGATTCTTCATGCCTAATTAAATTAGCAACTGAAGGAAGAGGGAGTTGAAGAGAATCAATATTTTTTTCTCAGAGAGATCTTGGCTTTCTTACCAACTCAATCCCAAAAGTGCTCGCAAACACCAAAAACTCTGCAGCGAGTATAACAGGCCAACTGATGACCAGATACACTGAGACAATGGAAAAGACTGGAAGCAGAAATTGCCGCAACGGAAACGAAAAGAACCCAGCAAAATTGGCTGGAACTGGACAACCGTCCTGGCAAGTTCTATAGGACCAACAGCCCATCAATTTTCCCCAAGAGACAAATTCAGTCCCTCAAGTGCATGTCCAACAGGCCGTGAATTACCATTTGTAGCTTCATATGACTTTTTGGCCTGCTTGATCAAAGGCACCAATTGTGGAATAAACTTAAGCCCCTGTATACGGAGCCATAATATTTCATCATGGATTACCGAGCAAGGCATCCTTAATAACTTATTCTCATATTGCGGTGCATCTTGTTTCATCCTCTGCAGCTCTTGACTTGACAACAGCTGAATAAAACAGATTGGCATTAGTTGAATGACAAAATTCTATCAAATGCAGACATTTACAAAATATTTCAGTTTACCCCTCTCGGAAATAAAACTTTTTCTTCAGGGAAACATATCATCTTCAGTGCTGTCGCAATTTTTAATAAATCCCCGCTCGAAGTGTCAAAATCAGATATTTCCTTAAGGTACTCAGCAGCATCGCGCAAGGAGTCCCCATGTCTGTTCACACAACGCTCACACTCATAAATGAAGCCTGCTGTCTCAATAATACGTCTCGAAACCTGGACACAAGGATCATTGTTACATCAATAATACCGAACAATAACGAGAAAACACTGATGAAAAAATTATGTAAACAATATTGCATCAGAAAACTTTGGGCGACGAAGATTAAAGGCTTAATGTACCTGGGGAGCAATAAAGCATTACTCATTTGAATTATAGACATATGGGAAAGGAACTGATGGGCTCACCTTCATATCTGGCTCGATTTCAAATCCAAGCCCATTCAGGAATGAAATCATTCCAAAACACATTGGCAGTTGATCCTCATCAAAAAATACTGAAGTTTCTGCGGTCACTAAGGACCGCATCTGTATTTTTAAGCCCCACATCAACTCCTCCACAAAAGGAGGACACAGGCAGGATATCCGCTGAAACAATCCATAGGAGAGTCGGTGCCTAAATAAAAATTGTTTATAGACGTAAGCAAGCAAGGAGCTTAACACTAACCATGTTGTTTTCAATGATTGTTTTATAATCCTCATTTGCAACGGCAAGTTTAATCCCAGCCCCATGCTTCGAGATCATCTCATCAAGCACTTCACTGACGATACCACCATGTTGATTGATAGCACTGACCTTGTCCTCAAAAATTCTGAAGTCTTGGAGCACAACGGCCTGTCTAAGACATAAATAACGACAATTATGTTAAGGAAAAATGATATAGTTAAAAATTATGTCGCTCGGGTGGGGTTATTCCGTACATTCATAAATTGTGATGGCACATACTTGTGCCTCAATTATTGCAGTGTAAATCAAATGGATTCATGTGTTAAGCTAACAAAGTCTATTTTGAAAACAGGCCATACTAGGTAGCAGTAATACCATCACCAAGTCAGGCCTCAAATCATCCCAAGCTAGAAGTCAAAAGACCGAAATTGCCAATACACCCTAGGGTATCACCAATTTGTGCACGTACATCTATTCTCACTACGGGAGAAGCAATCTTTGCCTAATGCCCAGGACTTTGCCTAGTGCCAAAACATGGGCACTCGGCGAAGAGCCTCTTTGCCTAGTGCTGCAGCTGGGGGCACTCGGCAAAGCCCAGCACTCGGCAAAGAAGGCCTTTGCCGAGTGCCACATACTGTGCTGCACTCGGCAAAGCGCAGCACTAGGCAAAGAGGCCGTCAGTTGACGCCTCCCGCAACCGACGACGTCAGTTTAAAAAAATAAAAATATTCTTTGCCTAGTGCCAGGCTCTGGCACTCCGCAAAGAGGGTCTTTGCCTAGTGCCAAGGACAGACACTCGGCAAAGATAGCTTCTTTGCCGAGTGCTAGATCCTGGAATTCGGCAAAGAACCTCTTTGCCTAGTGCAATGCAAGGCACTAGGCAAAGAATTTTTTAATTTTTTGAATTTTGATTTCAAATTTTTTGTGCAAGACTTACATAGTGTATAAAATAACATATTTGAATTTGGTGGCCTTTTCAAATTTCAAAGACTTTGCCTAGTGCCCGATGCCCGGCACCCGGCAAAGAAGCCTTTGCCGGGGGCTGCTTTGCCGTCACATCTTTGCCGAGTGTTGCACTCGGCAAAGCCTTTGCCGAGTGCAAAAGCCCCTTTGCCGAGTGCAACAGGCACTAGGCAAAGAAGGCGCCTGCTGTAGTGTCTTTGAATATTCTTCACACTGATAATGACCTCTCTAGGAAAAATAGCTTTTGAGGATGCAATCAGAAGCAAAACAATAGAAACATGCTACATCCTTTCCCAACAGCTTTATGGAGAAAAAAAGGGTCGTGGAGTCTGTTAAATAAACAGCTATTGCTCAACAGATCTTCCTTCATTGCAAAGAATAAATAAAAGATGCAAAGAATAAATAAATTCTACAGACATGAAGATCGCTGCTCGGTTCAAATTGAACACAAGCGTCATAGTAAAAGTTAAATCCGGAAGGAGAAAGGGATACTTACGTTGTGTGCTGCAGAACCATTGACGAAGTCTGCCCAGATGCTCTGCACGTTATAGAGAATACAGAAATATAAGGTTGATACAAAAACCAGAAGAGCAAACAGGCACATGCATGAATCAATCAAACCGGAACAATCAAAGAAGTACCTCACGCGCATCTGGTTGAAAGAGCTTAACCCCATCATAAGAAAAGATTGCAAAGCCAGAGGGTGTCTCAAATGGGAGCGTATCGTGTGCAACCGTCCTTCGTATGCAACATTTGCAACATCCAATCATAGGCGCTAGATTTGTATCTGATGGCTAAATCAAGAGGTGGGTATTTTTAACACTTAAACCCCCCCACCATCCCTACTTTTACTAACCAAAATTTTCCCCGTCACTCTACCGTAACGTTCCGTTCGATCGATCGGTCCGGTTCCGTTCGCTACGATGCCTCCAGCTCGATACAAACCTACCTGCGCTGTCGCTCTGTACGTCGGGCCGCCGTACGCAAACCTGCGCTCACGCCGCTGTCGCCGCGTCGGTACGTCGGGCCGCCGCCGCCCGGTTGGCTTCGACGCTCGGACACCGACGCCCAGGCACCAGGTAGAGTCGTCCCTCTTCATTTACGGCGATGACGGACGGACTTGCGATCCAGTATGACGGCGATGTAGCGGAGAGCCTGGTTCCTGGCGGCGTCGATACGGGAGGAACGGGTGCTGGCGTGAAGACAGAGCGACGGCGGCGGCGTACCGAACCGAACTGGGCGGCGGCGTCCCGGCGTACGGAGCGGCGCGGGCGTAGCGTAACTAACGGAGCGGTGACGGGAACAATTTTTTTAGTAAAGGTAGGGTTGGTGGGGGGTTTAAGTGTTAATATTACCCATCTTTTGATTTGGCCATCGGATGCAAATCTAGCGTCTGTGATTGGATGTTGCAAAAGTTGCATACGAAGGCCGGTTGCACACGATACGCTCCCGTCTCAAATAGCACCAAGATCACCCCACCATTCCCCAATTCGGCAACTGGTAAAACAGACGACAAAGATGACAACAACAACAAAGCATTTTAGTCTTGGGCACGTCCAAACTGGTAAAATAGAATTTTAGCATATTGTAAGCCAACTAATCGACTATATATCAAGGTGAAGGGTTCAGAGGCCAAAGCTAGGATCCATCCGATCCGCAGACGCAGACTAACCGGCGGTGCTGCCCACGCGCTAAGCAGCCCTTACGTACCCTAATCCAGGGCTCCACCCAACCCCAGAACACTAAGAGCATCTCCAAGAGTTTTGCATTTTTGCTTTGGCATTTGTAGTCATTTGTCAACTCTCAAAACAAAATGCAAAGGAATAAAAGGGGACATCTCCAACCGTTTTGCAATTTTGGCTTGGCAATTACCCAAAATAGGCAGCGTGGGTGGAGGGATGTGGTGCGAGAGTCGCGCGCGGGGACGTCGGAGGCAGCGCATGCGACAAATGCCAAGCGCGAGGGGCTTGGCATATATGCCAAGTCTCCCCCTCTAAATGCCAAGTTAATGAAAATGCAAAGGTTAAATGCATAACCATTGGAGAGGGTTTTTTAGAAGTTTTATGCAAATTAGTAAATGCCAAGTCTAAATGCATAACCCTTGGAGATGCTCTAAGTACTACATGCTAGGGTTTCCTTCCGGCGTGAGTGGGACTAAGGATGGCGGCCTGGGGTATTGTAGCTCACCAGGACCAAAGTCGTTCGCCCACCGGGCCAATACATTCTCCTCGAGTTCCTCGTCCTCCTCTTCGTCCTCGTCCTCGTCTTCGTCCTCGTCCTCCGTTACCAAGTCCCCCGCATCCGAATCCGACGACCACCATTCATCTTCAGCCTAGACAGGCTTCTTCTCCTCCACCTCCTTATCCGAGGCCATCTCCCCATCCCCTGTGGAGACCGTCTCCTCCCCTTTACTCACACTGCCCACCGCCGCCATTGACGGCAAGATCTAGATCCAGAATTCGAGAGAAGGGGAGATAAGAATATTTGCAGCTGGCCTCGGTCGGGATTTAAGGGAGTCTGTGGCCCTGTTTGGCATTTTTGTAATTATTCACTGGTAATCAGCTTCTGAATGTAGTCCGTCTGATCCGGTTTGATCGCGCTGGTGAGTTACTCCGCGTGGGCAGCCCCCAGAATCAGCGGAAGTGTTCCAGAGAATTTGCATGCACGAATGCAAGCAGGTTTCCCTTCCCCGCACATAGGTGCAAATATAATCGTTTGTTCTTTTCTCGATTCTCTAGTTGTGGTTCAATATAATTGTGAATGAATCTGATTATCAGTCATTCTATTCATTTAAGAATAATGCAGGCAAGTAACATTTCTTATGGCTTTCACATGTCTCATGAAACAAAATTATATATGTTCGTCGTTGAAAATCATCAGGCGGCATGTAAACAAGGTTTTGTCACCATCTAGATTAATATATGATCGTGGAATTTTTGTCACCGAGTCGAAATTAATCTTACCATATATTCCATAGTATACCTATTGTTCATGAAATTTCATACTATCCTCACATTATGATCCCTTTTTATGATACAATCTAATAGAGAGCATAAGATTTTTTTAAAAAAAAAAATTGGAAGTACTTGCTCTGTTTTTTACATTGTCATATTAGGCCGAACTCAAACAATACATGGGCCCTGTTTGGATCTAAGGGCTAGAGCTAGTTTGAGCTAGTTTTTGCCAAACTAGCCCAAAAGTATTCAAACAGAAGGTTAGAGCTAGTTTTTTGGAACTAGCCCATCAAAAAAAAACTAGCCCACCAAAGAGGTGATTATTTGGGCTAGTTTGGGCTAGTTGTGGTGGAACCCACCAATAAAGAATTGCCGTGCACATGGGCAAGAGGAGTAGTGCGCATGCACACGGGGCAGGAGGACTAGTGCGCATGCAGATTTTGCGCGACGTGGGACCCATCTCATATGCAACTAAAAAAATATTATAACTAACAAAGCAAACATCCAAATAAAATTCTGATTACACCATTAAATTCGTTACAATAAATACTTTAAAACAAGATCCCACATGGATATATTTGATGATTTATAAAAAATAATTTATTTATGTCATTTGTGTGCGGGAGGAGGCCACACAAGAGGCTGCCACACTAAATCCGGATAAGAGGTGGTTTAAATGTGCCAAATAATTAGAAAAATATATTTATTATTAAACTAGCATAAACTAGCTCTTGAATCCAAACATCTTCTTGGCTAGAGCTAGTTTGAGCTAGTTTACAAACTAACTCATGGTTTGTAACCTCTTGCTAGCTACTCTCAATTTGTTATTGTGAAGTATACTTAGATACATCGTCTCACACAGATCATCACTAGAGTTATTTATAGTTTAAATTGAGTCAATTGTAGGGGACAATGGCTAGGTTAAGATTTTGATATCCAAGATTTTCATAGTGTTGTTCTTTTAGTAGTAAATAACGAGCCCATCGACACCAAGCTGAGGTGCATGTGACAGCTTCGTCAATCTGTAAATTTGTCAGCTTAATCTTAGTCTTTTAAAGGTGCTCATTAAGTAGTGTGTATGTGCAGACATAGAGGTGAGGGTACATATATGTCTAGGTGCCTACATCTTATAAAGAGTGATTAAAAAATCTAGATGAGTCCTCGCCAATGAATGATCCGGTGCCAAATATTTTTTTAGAACTACACAGTACAATGCAGACGTCCACAACACGCACGTACACTCACTCCTATGAACACACGTATACAAAATCTACCGCGAAGTCACCACTGACGCTTCGTTGTCAACGAGAATGTCGCTTACCACTTACGCATAATGACGATAAATCCTTGGAAAATCAGAGAAAAAGGTGCGAGCACCAGGATTTAAACCCTCATGGGCAGTGTCCCATTTGAACGTCCTATCATTGGATCGTTGTTGCCAAATATTTTAGATCAATGCATATTAGTGATATCAAGAAATTAGTGTTTTGAATTATAAAAAAAAGAAATGAGTGTTTTGCCTTTCTCGTGTCGTATATGCTTTCTTTTGTACCCTTCACGAATATGTTTAATCAAGTTTTTTCGCATCCCTTTTGACCATTATTGTTTTGGATAAATTATTTCTCTATTGCTTGTCTATTGAGTATCTAGTTGTGTTTTTGGCTTCTAAACAACAGGTTATTTTAAAAACGTAAAATAAATGGAAAAATATTCGGCAGTGACGGCTGTGCGGCGGCATCTACAAAGCAAAGCTAAAACAGTGGGTAGCATGGAACGCAGGTGCACACACGCACCACAGACACACACATACACAAACCCACGCGCACACACATACACACAGCCATGCAGACACGCACGCATGCGCACACACGACACACGTACGCTGCAAGCACCTATACCCATACCCACACGCGCACACACAAAGAGACAAACACACTTACAAACATCCATACGTGCGCACATACAAGCACCTACAGACGCAGTAAATAAGACATACACGCATGCACAAGGCGTCGAGGCCTTCGCTGAAGCCGCCGGTCGGCTCAGGGACGAAAGGAAAGTGCAGATCCAGGAGGAGCTTCCACACGGAGCACCAGCGCTGAGAGAGGATGCATGTTCACATGGCCTCGGGGGAGCTGACGGAGAGGAGGATCTTCACGAGGATCTCGTCGTGCAGCTCGCCGAGGCAATCCACGCCAGTGGCTCAGCTCCATGGCGATTTAGCACGCTTCGCGGTGGTGGTCTCACCGACACTGTTGTAGTCCATGGTGCAGAGCAAGAGAGGTGGGGACGATTTGGCAAATTAGGTCTCCTAGGCCTGGGCATGCACAGATAAGCATCCACACGCATGCACAAACAAGCACCCACAGACACATAGACATGCACGCACGTACGCACACGCCCAAGCCGTCGAGGACTTCGTTGAAGCCACCGGCCGGCTCAGGGACGAAGGGGAATTGTAGATCCAGCAGGAGCTTCCACACGGAGCGCCAGTGATGGGAGAGGATGCATGTTCGCACAGCCTTGGGGAAGCTGACGGAGAGGAGGATCTTCGCGAGGAACTCGTCATGCAGCTTGTTGAGGCGATCGACGTCGGTGGCGGAGTTCCTTGGAGGTTTCACGCGCTTCGTGACGGTGGTCTCACCGGCACCGTTGAGGTCCGTGGCACATAGCAGGGGAGCTGGGTCGATTAGGAAAATTAGGTCTCTTAGGGCTAGGCATGCACACATAAGCATCCACACACAAGCACACATAAGCACCCACAGACACATAGACATGCACACACGTACACACACGCATGCACAAGCCATTGAGGACTTCGCGGAAGTCGCCGGCCGTCTCAAGGATGAAGGTCAAGTGCAGATCCAGGAAGAGCTTCCACGCGGAGCGCCAGTGCTGGGATAGGATGCATGTTCACACGGACTCAGGGGGAGCTAACAGAAACAAGGATCTTCGCGAGGATCTTGTCGTGCAGTGTAACAGAACCGTCCAACTAATTTAATTACGAAGCATTAATCAAGCTGACGTGGCAACTTAATTAGAACTTAGTAACCAAACCAGCCCGGTAGTCCAGAAAATCTCGAAGGATTTTCGCACAACATCAAGTAACATCCCAGACCGGTAAAGGCCCAACGAACAACCATTCATAATTATTATATAAAGTTCTCAAATAGTCATTACATAACATAAATCCAGTTATTACAAACCATGTTCTCAAACAAGTGCGGAAGCAAATATTCTTAACAAGTTCTCAACACACCCCAAATAGTTTTTCAGAAACATAGTGCCATGTCCTTCATCATATTCCACAAAAGCAAGGGATGCGACAACAGGAAGGATCGTGCCCACGATCTACTCATCTCCGATGGCAGGATGGAGACAGGTCGGGCAATAGCCATAAAACATCTCCCCATTGTTGACGGTAGATAACTCCTATTTTTAGCGATCAACTAGACATGAAAAAGGACCTAAATATAATTACCATCTAGATATAGGGGTTACACTGACAGAATTCCATGAGTTTTGGTGAATCTATGTTTTGCAGGGACTAAACTGAAAAAGTACCAGAATCTTCAAATAGAAGTATGTCAAATGATGGAATAAAGTGAACCATTGCGTTAAGCTCATCGAGACACATGAAATAGAGTTTTGGTTCACCCAAATCGGAGTCCAGACGACAAAGTTACGCCTTCCAGAAGATTGCAATTGGGCTCCAAGAGCTGTCCGGAGTATAACGGCCATATCTCCCTCATACGAACTCCGATTTAGGTGATCCACGCGGCGAATCGAAGCTAACGAAGAGATCCATCAGCCCACAAAATATGAGCCCATTTGGGCCCAGCCAAGGGTCGGCCGCCTCCACCCTAGAGGCGGCCGCCTCCTGAGGACGACCAATCAGGCTCCTCCTCGCGGATCCTGCCTCCACCGCCTTTGACGATGAATAAAAACCGTCCATTTAGGTCGGTTTGATCCGAGGGCTGTGGTGCATCCTAGGGGGCTATATAAACAGGGCCCCTGACCCTGGAGGAGGCATCCCTTGAAACCCTAATTCATTATTTCCAGAGAGGATCAGGTGAGGGGGTCCCTTGAATGGATCTCCTCCCTAGAGCCTAGCATTCAGGATAGATAGAGAGAGTATAGGGTGGAGGTAGAGTTGGAGGAAGCCCGGCATGTCGGTGTCTCCTCTCCGGTTGTACCGCAGGATCAAGTCTCCTAACCCGAGGCTTGGTTCTAGGATCATTCTCAATTCAACTTCTAATACTAGTAAGTTCTTGTTATCATTGCTCTTTGGTTTACGAGTTTACTTTATTCGCTTCCGGTTGGGAATAGAGTAATCGTTCGTAGCGTAAGCGTGGTGCTTGGCCTAGATTCACTCGTAGATGCTCCCTATCTGGCCGGAAACGTGGTAGTATCGAGGGAAGTGACAATCCCTTTGTTACCTTTGTAGCCCACTTCCCGTCAGTAGGTAAGGTAGGTCCAAAAGTGCTAGGTTAAGCATCCTCTGAGGTGTCTTTTCTTAGGTGCTCCCATAGAGTAGTAGTTGCAAAGCTTGCCATAGGTTGGAAGAAGACTGTGGTAGTAATCCTCTCTATATCGCTCATTACCTTGTTTGTAGCTCAGCGGTTAGGTATATAGACTTGGGTTAGTCAGATGCACGTTTTCTCCTAGCGGATAAATAAATAATGATACTCTGGAATATCTCCCGGGTGAAGTGCTCACCGATATCCGTGCGCTTGCGGATTATTTCTCTTTGATTCTTTCATGTGCGTATCTAGTATCAACAAGCATTTCTGGCGCCGTTGCCGGGGAGAAAGACGGTCTGCTGAGATAACCTTAAGTCATGCTTAATCTTGTATTATACTTTTATCTTTTTGTATTTTTCTTTTGCCTTTTATTTTATATCCTTATGGATAACCCAAATTCCATGCCTATCCACCAATATCTTGCACCCATGAGCACATGCTTAGAGCCTCTAGAACCCATGATTTTCACATCTAGCTATGAGCTACACTAATCTGTGGTTGCAATAGGTCAAAGCCAACCCTTTTCTACAGCTAGAGTCCTATCTTCTAATCAAGAGGGTAATGTACCCAAGGTCCTATCCTCATCTGAAGAGGGTAATGAACCCCAAGTCCTATCCTTTGATCAAGTAGGTAATGAACTTTTAGCTACACTAAGGGAATCTTCCAATTTTCCTATAAACTTAGGTTTAGACCTAGCCTTACAAGACCATGTTCTTCTTCAACATTTTTATATGGGTCTTGATAATATCGCCTTTGGAGGAGTTTTCCTTTCTTTACCCTTTAGTGAAGTGAGGTTTGTCCTTATTATTAATAGACATACTCCTTGCACTAGCCTTCATGATAACATCCTAGAGGTAGAGAAGGAATCATCCCCCAAACTAGAAGAGAAAGTTTTCATAGCCATATTGCAAACATTTCAATCCATGGTTTGGCTATCCATCCCAAACCAGTAGTATTCCAAAGTCCCCTAAGGGAAGAAGTAATTCTACCCTTAGGAATTCTTTTTGATGGCGATTTTGGGAGGAGCATAAACTTCCCGCTTCATAAGAGATCTTTTAGTGCATGCATTATAAATCTTCTCAGGAAGAGATCTCTTAGAAAGCGTCTCACATCCAATCCCTTTGAAAGACGTTTAGAAAGACTCATGGATGGCATGTCAAGTGATGCCATAGAAGGAGGGCGAAACCATCTAGAAGCCACTCTTATCTTCTCCCCTTCTATGCCCACATTAGATATAGAATACAAACCCATCTTTAAACCCATCCTTGACCCCTATGACTCATTCTATGCTCCTTCTCCTAAACCTCCCGATGATCCTAGAAATTCATCCACATATCCCACACATAGGAATCATCAAGACCATATAGAGGATCGTGAAGAGCAACATCCATGGCTAGAGAGCATTGAATACCTATGTGCTATTGCCATTGAATGGGTAGATAAGTCCTTTGATGAGATCAATCCGAGAGATAATCCAAGGGAATTTTTGGACATTTATGATGAATCACCCTTGGAAGTAGAAAATAATGGAGATTTCAATGAGCAAAGTAGTCACTTCTTAAACACCCCATCAAGACCTTGCTCATATGAAAAATCTCCTAATTCACTTAGTCTCTCCAACATTACCACACACGAGATCTTCAGCCTCCTCATGCTCCTTGTTTCTAAAGACATTGAAAGGGTGGTTGTAGACGCATATGTTTTACATAAACATTGCAGATCTCGTTGTGTTGAATCTTGAGATTAGTGCACATAGATTGGTGTTGGAGGGGAAACCACTCCACCAATTCACATCTTGAAGGTTTCCCAGGGACAAGCTTAGTGTCCTAAAATAAGCACTGTTTGGACCATGACATGAGTTTACACCCTTCCACTGCGCTGCCCTTGTTAATTGAGCATAAAGTTATAATTGTGAAAATATTCCTTCGGGTATTCTTGTCACTAACCTTTCCAGGTCTAGAGCAAAGAGATTGAAGGGATGACAAATGCAATGTATGTCCAACCAATCATTATGCAATATTGAATTATATTCATTCAATCTTGATTTTTGCCAAATTCAAGATTGGGGGATATACTTCCATAAATAGATTTCTTGCCATGTTGCTACATTATTTTGGTTGTCCCTACCTTTGGCATGCTCAATTTGCTAAACATCAATCATGCTCTGCCATCACTGTTTGAGTAAATCTCTGTAGTGCTCTCATGCTGCCTTTGTTTGCTATAATATGCTTTGGTTTGGAGGTGCTTCATATGAGTACTTCTAAAGGCTTTTAAATTAAGCGTGGTGCTTAGGTTAAATTGCCTTCCTTAATTAGATTAGACATGGAGTCTAGTTTGGTTATTGAACTAAAATTGTGTTGTAGTAGATATTGGTATATTTTGTTGGACTAACCCCTGCAGAAAAACATCCAAATCCAAATCAGGTAAGTCAAGAGAAGAACTCACATCGAAGATGAAGCAAGGCATATGATAAACTCCAACAACTTCACATAGAAGACAGCTCATTCATCATCCAAGAAAGAATTGAAAGAATTTATGGCGTGCCTATTTATGGTGAACCTGCCAAATCACCACTTCAGTGATGGAACAAATAAAGAGACAAGAGTGCCATAGGAAGGATCTACATCAATAGCACTCACCCAAAGGAAGTGGATGAACAAGGCGACAAGCTATGAGCAATCTTGAAGACAACATAGCATTGAGCCCAAAACTCGAGCTAGGATGCCAATGAGGATCAGAGTGAAACTCACCTCATTTTGGCCGATCAAAGACCTGCTCTCGTGTTCTTGAAGACACCATCTTGCACGTTGGTGGCAAGGACAAGCATGGCATGATAAGCATGCATCCTTGTGTCAACCAATCACCATCAAGGGTTGACTACCGACCAAGCCCAAGAAGACCATGAACAACTACATTTGCAAGATGATGTTCCTAGGCCATTGGAGATGAAGCCTGCATACAAACATCAATGAAGTCCCTTCCTTGATCATCAAGACGGATGGCGTATCATTAACTGCAACTCTTCGCCATGCCGCTAGAAGACAAAGACCATCAAGGAAGAACTCAAGTCTACATCTCTAATAAACATCAATTCGTCAACCAAGGCTCAACAAGATTCAAGAATGATTGACGAAGGAAGATCATGCAATTGTCTGTCCTAGATTGGATAGTCCAAAGAAAAGAAGAATGCAAAGGAGAGATCTTTGCTCAACTGATCTAGAATCAAGAGCCCTCTCCGACAGACTTAAGAACAAAGGACAGACAATGTCGAAGAACATAGAGTCATTACAACACACCTTGAGGGATAATTGAACATGCACATTTGGCTTCCAGTGACGAGCAACAACAAGCTTGGGGGAGGAAGGCCACCGACTCATCTAATGATGACCAGCAATGCTTTTCCTCTTCTCAAGCCCCCATCGCTCTGGCAAGCTGGTTTGCAATCCCTCCACTCGCAATTACTTCCTCTCTATAAGTTTGATTGTTTTCTATAGATGTCAAACACGCAAAATCAAACTTAAGACAAAGTAAAATCAATCTTTAAGAGAAGAAGTGATGTTGAGTAAATGTTCTATGCTAATTAAAATTTTCAACCCTATTTTTCTGTAGCATAGAATATGACCTTTACCTTTAAGACAACTCTACCCTTGTTATTTGTATATTCCTTCGGGTATGTGTTGTCTACTAATCCTCTGCAGAGAAGAAACAATAAGTGGAGCACAAGGATAAGGGAGAGGCCCACTAGAAGCATCTACTCTTCATCCCAGGGTGCTCCAGTGATCAAGTTCTGAACCTGCAACATGCACACTAAAACAGATGCTCCCAGCATCACAATTAAAGGATTCACTTCAGACCGTTGGACGAGGAAAGAACATGGATGACCCCTTCCTCAAGAGTTACCAACTCAAGAAGTGCAGTTCTCAAGGTCTCTACCTTTTGGATCAAATGATGCACCGAAGGATTGAACACGACAAGAAGTCCTATCCAGAGGACTTAAAACACTGAACCCTCGCCAAGGAGGTAACTTGGTAGTTATCCATATTTCTCATTTTAGCATTACATAAGTTTTTCCTTTAGTATATTCACTTTCTGCATAATCAATCCTTGTTGCATATTTACTTTACTGCATCTGCATTAGAAAAGAAAATAATTTTGCCTCGCATTGCATCTAGAAAATGCTAAGCCCCATGCGAATAATTTTGTGGTGCGACAAAATTTCACAAAGATATCCACCGTGGTGGTATAAAAATAAGTTTTCATCTTAGTTGCATTTTTCTCGCCTCGCATATCATAAATATAAAATTGTAAAAATATTAAGATCCCGCTAAAAAGATTTATGTGTTAAGAAGGTTCTAGACATTCAAGGCTTAGAGGGTTATCACTAACACTTAATCGGTTCCACAAGCTTTGCTATCTATTTGAGCTTCACATAATTTAAAGGATCAAGAAGAACTAAACAGGCAAAAGGATGTCTTGTCCCCGTTGGAGTGCAGTCTTCAACGCAGTAGTCTTTGTCTCTACCGCCATCATCCCTAACACTCCGGAGGAGCAAGACGCCTTCACTACCGGTCGGCAACACCAACAGACTACGTGAACATCCAGCTTGGGGGAGAGCACCCCTTTGTATCCAGCTAAGTATCACTAGCTTATCTATCTACCTATTTGTTAAGTTTGCTAAATAAAATATAGGAGAGTATATGAAAATTCTGTCTGCTAAAATGAACCCTATAGAATAAGCTCTTATATGGAAATGATGAATAGTTGCTCTGTCGTAATTCCTCTCAAGTACCTAGTTTTCAACCTTGCACTCTCCCGAGTTTTGGACACAACTGTTTAGATTTGAGATTTACTCGAACCCGAAACTTGTGGGTAGCGAATGCTTGATCTAAGTCTAGGTAGTTGACGGATATGATATGGGAAAGCTTTGAGTCAGTTGTCCATCTTGTTCCTAGAGATGCTAGAGTTCGGAGAATTTATATTTGAAAATCTTAAAATTTCGCTTGATGAGTTCCCGTATGACGAGAGTTCAAAATTCCTACCACAAACCATATATACATGCTTACTAGATTAGGAAAGACATCTTTGTTTACATATATCATTCTGTAGGCATTGAGTGTAGTTTGCTGTGTTGACCGTTAGGGATTAGTCATGCAATTAAAGTCAATAGTATGTGCTCTCCATCCATTGATCTATGTTGCTTCTGTCCTCAGAAGTACGCCCCCACTTACATTCACTATGCTACATTCATTCTGTGCTACTTCTATCCCTAGAAGTACCACCCACATATACCCACACTCCACGCATCTTGTGCTATTTCTACCCTGGAAACATGCACTCATGCTGCTCCTACCCCAGGAGTACGCACTCTACCACACTATGTGCTATCTGTATTCTGGAGATACGCACTTATGCTACTCCTACCCTGGGAGTACGCATCCATCCACCCACATACACATTCTCCATTCATTCAGATCCATTCATAAATTGTTCTACTCCTACACTGGGAGTGAACACCAAAAATATACGCCGCCATCCTATCCCGTTCCATTGTGCAATAAAACTCCAGTTATTTCGCTTGATATTCCCTATTGCTATAGTTCCATTAAGAGGCTTGGTCGTTGTAAAAAAAAAAAGAGAGAGAAAAAAAGAAAAAAAAAAAAAAAAAAAGAAGAAAAAAGAGAGAAAAAAAGAAAGAAAAAAAAGAAAGAAAGAAAAAAATATAAAGAAAAAAGTCCTCCTCTTCAAAAGGAAGAAAAAAATATAAAGCAGCCAAGTCCTCCTCTTCAAAAGGTCTTCGCTTTCCAAATAAAGGGAGGTATGTTATCTCCGAGGAGCAAGTGTAGAACTAGATCTTCACCATCGTGTTTCACCCCTCATAATTACTTCCTTATTATTTATCACCATCATCCATATCATTCATTTCATTCCCCTCATTCACATGCACATATGACTTGATTGTATGCTTAGTTCCTTTTGGTCCACGGTTTAACTATGCAACCTATCCAAGAGAGTTTAAGTTGTCTCCCCACCTATGAGCTCCACATAATCCTATTAGAAGTAGGGTGAGAGAGAGAAGGCAACCTTACTGTGCCTTAATTCCACCACATGTCTTGGAGAGGATCCAGAAATACCACAAATGAGAGACTCGAAAGGGTCATACATGGAATCTCTGAGTTTTATTTGAAAATCTTGCAAAAACTCTGGAATAATAGTTGATCAAAGAGCGAGAAACATAGCGCTTGACTTGACCGTTCTGTCTTTCAAATTGCTCAAGACCCAAGTGACGGCTACAAGCCCCATGGTGAAAGGCAATATGAGTAAGTTTTGAGTCAGAATAGTTCACTCTAATCCGGAGGAGAGTTCTTGTTTGAACGCATGTGTACTTTTGAGGCGTGAAAGCATTGTAGCAACTCCTGATCCAGCACTGAGTTTATCTTTGCTCAGAGACGAGCAAAGGGTAAGCTTGGGGGAGTTATTGACGGTAGATAACTCCTATTTTTAGCGATCAACTAGACATGAAAAAGGACCTAAATATAATTACCATCTAGATATTGGGGTTACACTGATAGAATTCCATGAGTTTTGGTGAATCTATGTTTTGCAGGGACTAAACTAGAAAAGTACCAGAATCTTCAAATAGAAGTATGTCAAATGATGGAATAAAGTGAACCATTGCGTTGAGCTCATCGAGACACATGAAATAGAGTTTTGGTTCACCCAAATCGGAGTCCAGACGACAAAGTTACGCCTTCCGAAGATTGCAATTGGGCTCCAAGAGCTGTCCGGAGTATAACGGCCATATCTCCCTCATACGAACTCCGATTTAGGTGATCCACGCGGCGAATCGAAGCTAACGAAGAGATCCATCAGCCCACAAAATATGAGCCCATTTGGTCCCAGCCAAGGGTCGGCCGCCTCCACCCTAGAGGCGGCCGCCTCAGGCTCCGCCTCACGGATCCGGCCTCCACCGCCTTTGAGGATGAATAAAAACCATCCATTTAGGTCGGTTTGATCCGAGGGCTGCGGTGCATCCTAGGGGGCTATATAAACAGGCCCCTGACCCTGGAGGAGGCATCCCTTGAAACCCTAATTCATTATTTCCAGAGAGGATCAGGTGAGGGGGTCCCTTGAATGGATCTGCTCCCTAGAGCCTAGCATTCAAGATAGATAGAGAGAGTATAGGGTGGAGGTAGAGTTGGAGGAAGCCCGGCATGTCGGTGTCTCCTCTCCGGTTGTACTGCGGGATCAAGTCTCCTAACCCGAGGCTTGGTTCTAGGATCATTCTCCGCAATTCAACTTCTAATACTAGTAAGTTCTTGTTATTATTGCTCTTTGGTTTACGAGTTTACTTTATTCGCTTCCGGTTGGGAATAGAGTAATCGTTCGTAGCGTAAGCGTGGTGCTTGGGCTAGGTTCACTCGTAGATGCTCCCTATCTGGCTAGAAACGTGGTAGTATCGAGGGAAGTGACAATCCCTTTGTTACCTTTGTAGCCCACTGTCCAAAAGTGCTAGGTTAAGCATCCTCTGTGGTGTCTTTTCTTAGGTGCTCCCATAGAGTAGTAGTTGCAAAGCTTGCCATAGGTTGAAAGAAGACTGTGGTAGTAATCCTCTCTATATCGCTCATTACCTTGTTTGTAGCTCAGCGGTTAGGTATATAGACTTGGGTTAGTCAGATGCACGTTTTCTCCTAGCGGATAAATAAATAACGATACTCTGGAATATCTCCCGGGTGAAGTGCTCACCGATATCCGTGCGCTTGCAGATTATTTCTCTTTGATTCTTTCGTATGCGTATCTAGTATCAACACCCATCTGCAACAACAATTGGGAATTGCACCCTGAGTACATTGTACTCAGCAAGACTTAACCGTCTAAAATAAAATAAAGACTCTTTGGTGGATGCCAGGCTGTATGTGGGGTAGCTGACTCCTTTCTTTGCCAAAAGATGAGCTTATTAAGTAATCAATTAGTGACAAAAGACTCTCTAGCTTATCCCATTAAGTAGTTACCTATCCATGCTAGATTTTGCACCTGCTCCACTCATCATTTTAGTAGAAGCAATCATACTATTAATCATAACCGCATTGATTGAATAACTTAAACCATCATGTGAGGAACATAACCAACTCGCAATTCAAATCTTATTTGCGGCACCGTAACTGCTCGGTCAAGTTATTCGCTATCCAGGAACGATGGCGATTATAGTCGATTACTAACCAGCTGGCGGGGTATTCCTCACACAAACCACACTCGCTGGCCAGAGTGAGTGACGGTCACCTTGATCTACTCGGGTAAGGACGCGGGATCAACAACTCACCACCATGACCAAGGAAACTCTCGGCTACCACAGGTAAGCGTGCGCCCATCAAATGACACCGCCCCATCTTAGGTCTCACCACCGGGCCCTTGTTACTCCCCAACCATCGCTAGCATGGATACCTGGAAGTTGAAACCCGGCGCAAGTAGATTCTAGGCTTCGCGGTTGGGCGCCCCGGCCCTTCCAGCTATCTGTGAGGCGTTGTTCAAAATGACCGAGGACGCTCATGTACCATGATTTATTAGAGGTGATTTATCATGGACACATGGTTATGTTCTACAACCTTCTAATCTCATCATCAATCCAGGGGTGGTAACACCTACCATTCGTGAGTGATAGTCGATCACCCGACTTCTACCGACTAGTTACCAAAGCTAAGCAGGATTGAAACCTCAAACCTAATAATAGGATTCTTATAGTAGCAGGGTAGTCCTAGTGCATTCTATGGTTCCATTCAACGCCTAGAACTTAATGCAGCATAAAGAAGTAAATGACTCAAATTTAAAACATTGCGAAAACATAGGAGAATGCACCGGGGCTTGCCTTTGACAAACGAGCTGGGCACATGGTTAGGGCAGTCAGGTAGGTCAGCTTCTGGCACCTCCTCCTCGGCTACCTCCTGCAGCTCGTGCTCCTGAGGTTCCTCCGTGTCCTGCTCCTCGTGTACGGCTCGTAGGTTGTTTGCCAGCGATCCTGTATGGTGCAATGCATATATGTATAAGTGACAAGTGTCGTTATAGTAATGATGAAAGGATGCCATGGTCAGCATATGATGACAAAGTATGACCCCTAGCTGAACATATGACTTTCTATGCAAAGTAAGCATAATAACATGTTAAAAAGAGCTTAGCCTACAACAGCAAGTCATATCTGGCCCTAACAGAAAATTCTATAAAACTTACAGTAGCTAACACATGTCCAAAGTAAGCTACCATATAAAATTCACCTCAAAACAGTATGTACTTTGTTCTATACAAAATTCATAAGTCTGCACTAACAAGTGGACCAGAAAATACTTTGTACTACCAAAGTAGCCCAAAGCCAAAACCAGTAGCATGTGGGCCTAAAGCATGAACTAAAAACAGGGTATACCAAATTTCATAAGCATTGGGCAAACCATGATTTATTTATGAATTTTCTAAGCAAAGTGCCAAGAATGGCACTTGAACTACAACTCTCAAAAATTCCACAGAACAGAGCAATGTAATAGCTCATAAAGATTAAGCATGTCATAACTAGGCCAACAAAACAGTAACCACATTTTTCTGATCATCACAGAATTACCTATGCATTTCTAAAGATAAAGACCATATCAAGAAATTAAATAAAACTCTACAGTAAGCAATGCCAAAAGTCTCATCTCATAATTTCTACGCATTCTACTGCTCATAAGAAAAATATCCCAACTTGAATCACCCCAATTGGATTAACAATTACTGAGATATGAATTTTGGAAGCTTAAAACAAAAACTGGAATTCCTATTTTCTTTTCTGAAAATCGAACTGAAATTGCTAGGTGCACCCAGAGTGTACCCACGCTCGGGGAAAACTGCTACGTGTACCACGCTTCGTGCACACACAGCCATACCTGCAGGTGGGACCTGGGGTCCCACTGGGCCCACCTGTCGGCCTCACCGGCGTCGAGGACGCGGCGGCCGGCGGCGATGCTCGGGCGTAACCGAGGGCGGCTAACGCGTCTACGCGTTGCTGCGCACCCGATGAACCAAGAATCACGGCCCCTAGCGACCGGAAACAACGGCGGCGACACCCGCCGACAGACGACGGCGGCGCTCGACGGCGAGCGGCGCTCCGGGACCGCGTCGAGCTCCATCTTCAAGCCTACGCGCTCCGTCTCGACTTGCTAAACATGACGAGACCAAGAACCTAAGGAAACGGCGGCCCGTGCCGCTGCTTGCCTTCGCCGGAGTGGCGGCGGCGAGCTCGCCGGCGCACCGTGCACGCGGCGCTAGGCGAGTCCGAGCCCCACTTCGTCCTAGCCTAACGCTACACCATTTGCATGCGGACCTATAGCGCTCGAGAGAACGCGACGAGGTGCGGAGAGGAGGCGGCAATGGCTCGCCGGAGCCCCATGGCGGCGGCGGCCATGCTCGCGGAGGGAATGGCCAATGCAGCCCCGTACCTCCGTCGAATCGAGCGGCGCGAGGGTGGAAGGTGACGAAGCTGAGGACGGCGCACTCAATGCTGCCCTCAGTTTCGCTTTTCACTGGTGGAAAGTGAAGCTAGGCGGCGGGAGGACGGCCGGCGGCCATGGCGCGTCGGGGAGGAGGAAGGAAGTAGGAGAAAGAAGAGAGAGTGAGTGGGTGGAGTAAATGGATGGGACGGGGCGCTGTCCCCTTTCCCGTTTCGGGCCGAGCCCTCGCCCGCGCGAGCGGATGACCGGGCGGCGTCGGCCGCGTGGCGACGGCGGCCTGACGAGCGGGGTCGGCGGGGTGAGGTGTCACGGGACGAGCGGCTGGCGGTGGTGTGATCCGTGGTGTGGCGCCGGCGCACGGATCCGGGTGGCAGCACAGCGGGCAGCCTCGCCCGCCGGCGTACCGATGCCACATGGCGGCCACCGGGCCGGACACCGTCGTCGCGAGGAGGAAGAAAGTGGGAAGGGGACGCTGACAGGTGGGTCCCACCCCTTAATCCACCCTAATTGAATCTTTAAACCGCCATATCTCCTAAACCATGAAGAATTAGGAAAAACTTTCAACATGAAAGTTTCTCCAAATTTCAAGACGAATAACTTCTTCAACTACAACTTTTGCTGATTCGGCTTGGTTTAAAAGATTCAAAAATCAGTTTGAAAAGGACTTTTAAAAGTATTATTTTTAAACCCCTTTGCACTGTTTTTGCCCAAAATGAAGCCCAAAAACTCATTTTCATAATTTGGTCAAAACAGCAAAGTTTTTTAAAATATTTTCCCCTATAAATCATCCCAAAGGTCTAAAATCAAGCAAGCAACCTATCTAGCACTTTTGGATAGAATTTGCTTGCACACTTAAAACTAATAACAACCCTATGCATAACTTTAAGTGGAAACTAATTGCAACTCTTAGTAAAACTAATTGCAAATCATACAAGAAGATTCTCAATCATATTTACTTACTGACCCTAGCATACGCAAACATCATTTGCAGGCAATTTACATATTATTCTATCCTGTCAATCAAATCAAATATACTCTAAGCTAACAAGATGATAATGAAGTGCTTACGCAAATGATGACATGATTAGAGAAGTTTAATTAGTGCTTAACACTAGCGGTGTTACATCCCTACCCCCCTTAAAAGAAATCTCGTCCCGAGATTTGCGTGAACTAACCATTTTTGGTGGAATTTAGGGTAGGCATCCTTGAGGTAGTCTTCGGTTTCCCACGTTGCATCTCCGTCGTCATGATGACTCCAACACACCTTATATGTCGTGACAGCGCGGTTCTGCGTCACCCTTTCCTTAATGTGTAGGAGCTTGATTGGTTCTTCTTCATAGGTAAGGTCTGATTGTAGCTTTATGTCGGTGATCTTGACTTGCTCTACCGGAACTTGGATACACCTTTTAAGTTGGGACACATGGAAGACAGGGAAAACTGCTCCCAGCTGTTCGGGTAACTCTAACTGGTATGCTACTTCACCCTTTCTCTCAAGAATCTTAAACGGTCCTACATACCGAGGTGCTAACTTCTGCTTAACCCCGAAACGTTTCACTTTCTTCATTGGGGACACCTTTAGATACACGTAATCCCCTACAGCATATGTTTCAGATCTCCTCTTCTGATCTGCATAGCTCTTCTGTCTTGACTGTGCCACTGCCATATGCATTCTAATGACTTGTACTGTTTCGACGGCCTCTTGAATAAAATCTACCCCATAGTACCTTCTGTCGCCAGTTTCAACCCAACTAAGTGGTGTTCTGCAACTCTTGCCATATAATGCTTCAAAAGGCGACATTTTTATGCTTTCTTGGTACCCATTGTTGTATGCCAATTCTGTTAATGGTAACCACTTCTCCCATGAACCCTTGAAAGATAACACACAAGCTCGCAACAAGTCTTCTAATATTTGATTCACCCGTTCAGTTTGTCCAGAGGTCTGCGGATGATAAGCAGAACTATGGACCAACTCTGTGCCTAACTCTTTCTGCATTTGACCCCAAAAGTGTGACATAAACTGTGTCCCTCTATCTGATACTATCTTCTTTGGTATGCCATGCAGTCTAACAATTTCTTTGATGTACACATCAGCATAATGCGGAGCTCTCATGGTTGTGTTGACCGGAATAAAGTGTGCTGATTTGGTAAGACGGTCAACTATCACCCATATAGAATCATTGCCCTTCGATGATGTGGGCAATCCGGTGATGAAATCCATGTTGATTTCTTCCCATTTCCACTCAGGTACGGTTAGAGGATGTAATAGACCACTAGGCTTCAAATGCACGGCCTTGATTCTACAACACGTATCACATTTTGCAACGTATTCAGCTATCTCTTTCTTCATGTAAGGCCACCAAAATTGAGCCTTCAAACTGTGGAACATCTTGCTACTGCCGGGATGTATTGTCAGCTTGGACATGTGTGCTTCATCCATGATGAGCTTTCTGATCTCAGGATCTCGTGGTATGACCAAACGGTTATCGAACCACAAAATCCCATGGTTATCTATGGTAAGTCTTTGAGATGGTTGAGTTTCTAGCTTCTTCTTGAATATGTCAATCATGCTATCAGTTTTCTAACCCTCTTTGATCTTGCTTTCAATTTCACAACTTAACTGGATGTTCCTTGCAATAACTGGATGCACAAGGTCAAAATTGTCATGGAGCAAAGGTTGCATCGCCTTACAATGTGACTTCCGACTTAACGCATCAGCCACCACATTTGCTTTACCCGGATGGTATTGCAAACGTAGATTGTAATCCTTTATCAGTTCCAACCATCTGCGTTGCCTCATGTTTAACTCATTCTGAGTAAAGATGTATTTTAAACTCTTGTGGTCTGTATATATGTTGCAGAGGTTACCGAGAAGGTAATGCCTCCAAATCTTCAATGCATGTACCACGGCTACTAATTCTAGGTCATGAGTAGGATAATTCTGCTCATGCTTCTTCAACTGTCTCGAGGCATAAGCTATGACTCAACCTTCTTGCATTAACACACAACCCAAACCGGTTCCCGAGGCATCACAATACACATCAAACGGTTTCTCTATATCAGGTTGAGCAAGAACTGGTGCAATGGCCAACAGTTCCCGCATGGTGCGGAAAGCTGCTTCGCACTTATCAGTCCACACGAACCTTTCACCCTTCTGAAGCAAATTAGTCATAGGCTTGGCTATTTTGGAGAATCCTGGGATAAATCGACGGTAATACCCAGCTAACCCGAGGAAACTCCGAACCTCATGAACTGATTTTGGAAACTCCCATTTCAGCACTTTATCAATGTTGGTGGGATCTACAGTTATTCCCTCATCTGACAGAATGTGACCAAGAAACTGCACTTTCTTCATCCAGAATTCACATTTCTTGAACTTCGCATACAACTGGTGCTCTCTCAGTCTCTCTAACACAATCCTCAAGTGCTTAGCATGATCCTCCTCGTTTTCAGAGTACACGAGGATATCATCGATAAACACTACAACAAATCTATTAAGTTCAGGCATGAAGACCGTATTCATGAGAAGCATGAAGTATGCAGGAGCATTGGTAAAGGGATCTGGATGGTCCCCACAGTTGTAACAAGGTCCAGGGCTTGAATATTTGGCTCCCGCTGCGCTGCTCTAACCCTGCTTGTTCTGGGTGACAGGAGTCCCGAAAGCTTTCTGGAACTTCTGAGTTCCCTGAGCAGGCCAGTTCTTCCGGGGTGGAGGTTTGAACCTAGGGCCTTGGTTTGGAGCACGGTACGGAAAATGATGTGCAGGTGGAGCCCTCTGCTGAGAGGAACCACCTTCATTGGACCGCTTGCGATTCTTGGAAGTTGTGTGCAGATTGTTTTGGTTCTCTTGGTTCAAGCAATCATTGTAGAAGTCATTAAATGTCACGCGGGTCGAAGTACCCACAGTCTTCATCAGTTTGGTACTCAGACCTCTCTTGAAAGCAGCTATCTTAGCCTCATCAGTGTTCACTAATTCAGGAGCATAGCGGGACAAGCTGTTGAACTGGTGGTGATACTCTTTCACAGACCGAGTACCCATTGTCAGATTGTGGAACTCTGCCTTCTTCATAGCTATCACTAACGCTGCAACATGAGCAGCACGAAAAGCATGAACAAACATATCCTAAGTGATTGGCTGCCCCTCTGGATAGGTAGTGCGGTGTTGCCTCCACCAAAGCTGAGCTTCATCTTCTAACACGTGGGCTGCATATGTGGTCTTGAGATCTTCAGTTAGCCTCAGCAAAGCAAACCTCTCTTCCATAGTGGCAATCCAAGCATCAGCCTTCATGGGATCCGCAGTCGCCGGGAATGTAGGTGGCTTTGTATCCATGAAGTCCTTGAAGTCACTGAACTGATTGGGCTGGGGTCCCTGATTCTGGTGATGGATGTTGCGGTTGTTGAAGTTCGCGCGCAGAAGTTCCTCAATATTGCGCTGGCTTCCCAGAAACTACTGGAAGAACTGCTCCGCGGTTGGAGTAGGAGGAGGTGGTGCACCATGAGCCTCATCTCCAGCATGGCCCCTACCACGTCCACCACCGCCAATGGGAGCACCATAGTCACCAGCGCCAATAGGAGCACCGCGACCACCACCAATCGGAGCACCACGGCCTCCACTGCCACTGCCACTGGCTCCATGGGCAGCAGCCGAGCTGCGAGTGTGCACCATCTGCATATGCCACCAATAATATTTCTCACCATTAGGAGTTGGATACAATGGTAACAAATGTAAAAATCATGCCGCACAGAATAATATGGAGAGAATTAAAAATTCAATTGATCATCTGCATATGCCACCAATAATATTTCTCACCATTAGGAGTTGGATACAATGGTAACAAATGTAAAAATCATGCCGCACAGAATAATATGGAGAGAATTAAAAATTCAATTGATCATTTGTACGGACATAATGATTCATTTCCACATCACAACTGCGCTAACAATAATATTATGTCGAAACATAGCATAATGTCATACATCCACAATCTTGCCAGCATACATACACTGGACTTTCTACACGTGTTCGATTACATCACATGACCATAAAAGCGTACCATTATTACAACCCCCATGACAAGTCTCTAGGTCGCACAAAAGAAAACTACTAGGATCTAGCGGACTACACTAGCCTGGCCATCTCACTATGGACACTCTAGTCCACCTGCATGTTCATGTCAACCTCGTGACTGTCAGCACCACTGTGGCGAGACGACTCCTCCGGAGCGTAGTGCCTGCGGTGAAGCTCCTCACGTATGTCGTCCACGTACACCTCCTTGTGCTGAAGCTCACAGCTGAGGTTGCGTCTCTCATGCCTCAAATCCTGCATCTCGGACCAGGCTACATTCCGCTGCCTCACAATCTCAGCTAGTGTCTCCTCAGTGCTCTGTAGTGCAGCGCTGCGGTTGTCCAACCGCTCTTTCATCACCTTCAGCCTGTCCCCATCCTCACTCTCCATGGCAGTCAGCTTCTCCTCATACTCCTTAATCTTGGCTTCATGCTCCTCCTTGACATTCTCCAGCTCATTGAACCTAGCAAGAGCAAGGTCCTCCATGTCAGAGTAGGCCTTCATGAGTGAGAAGACCACACTCTGAGCAGGGGTACTATTGCTCTCCGCCTCCTGGCACCCTGCCACCAGTGCCATACCCTTCTTCTGCCTCCACTTGGTGGAGCGGGGGTCAGTCAAAGGGAAGACACCTGGCACAAGCCGCTGCATCTCCTCGGGCATCTCAGCCACGATCCTCACCAGCACCTGGAAAGCTGCATCATCTGCTGCACGGAAGAGGTCAATGCCCTCACCCAACTGTGACCAGCCACGCCAACGACTGTTGAGACCCAAGGATGGGACCTCAATCATCATGGTGACAAAGCCACGCTCCCGCACAGCCTCCGTGTCCTAGTAGTAGCACGGGTAGCTACCATCAGGATAGCCGACAGCGTAGAGAATCCTCCAAAGGAGAGTGAGCAAGCCACCCTGCTTGAGGAACATGCCGGACATCCTACAGTAGTTATCCGACCTCCTGCGAATGACGAGAGCGTCACCTGCGGGAAGGGACACACAAGGAGTGTCAGGTGCACGGGTACTCTTGCGTGCCGTCTGCTTAGTCCGTGCCATCTGAAAATAAATTTTTATCCCCCAGTGAGCACAATTTTAAGGTAAATTACAGAAACAAATTTCTACATAAGGAAAGGAGCATATGTAATGAATGACATGGGCAAATTTTATAATTCATGATGTATGCACGTTCTAAACGTTCTCACTCATTTCTAGTACTAATACGTTTAGTCGGTGGCATAAATCGCATACTCTCAACATACGAGACAACAAGCGTACTACACGTTCACGTGGTTAGTGTACCTGCAGAAAATTCATTTCAGCCCATTTCCCCATGTATGCATTCAACGTCCAGAAATTCAGCACCTTAGGAATAAGGTCAAATCACCGATTACAATCAACTCCTATTCCACACCCCTCTCCACACAGGAATATCCCCGATATCCCTGCATGTAGGCGGACGCTAACCAAATCATCGTCAGAAGATGACATCCCACACATGGGACACTTTCATATATACATGTGTAGAACATGTAAATAATCCGGTGTCATATAAGCACTCCCCTAGATCGGCAGTGTATCCGATCATGCTCTCAAAACTCCCCTTACCTTGGCGTTGAACCGACTTACCAGAGCATAGAGGTGTATGAAACCAAACATAACCATTCAAGTGAACGGCCCCCATACATATCCGTCGTGTATGAGCGCGACAAAGAGAAAATATGATGCATTACCCTGAGTTAGCCTGCTAGAGAGCCACCTAATAGTCCTTATTTGGGCATATGGGAACTGATTGGACCTTGGCACATACAGTTTTGAAAACCCCACACCTTTCGAAAACCTATCATATGGTTGTTTAGGTGTCTACAGCTTTCAATTAGTTTTTGTAAAGCAAAAACCTTTTATAAGTAGTTAATCATGAACAGTGTTTCGTTGAACCGGGAGCTGATGCCACTGTAACAGAACCGTCCAACTAATTTAATTACAAAGCACTAATCAAGCTGACGTGGCAACTTAATTAGAACTTAGTAACCAAACCAGCCCGGTAGTCCGGAAAATCTCGAAGGATTTTCGCACAACATCAAGTAACATCCCAGACCGGTAAAGGCCCAATGAACAACCATCCATAATTATTACATAAAGTTCTCAAATAGTCATTACATAACATAAATCCAGTTATTACAAACCATGTTCTTAAACAAGTGCGGAAGCAAATATTCTTAACAAGTTCTCAACACACCCCAAATAGTTTTTCAGAAACATAGTGCCATGTCCTTCATCATATTCCACAAAAGCAAGGGATGCGACAACAGGAAGGATCGTGCCCACGATCTACTCATCTCCGATGGCAGGATGGAGACAGGTCGGGCAATAGCTATAAAACATCTCCCCATCTGCAACAACAATTGGGAATTGCACCCTGAGTACATTGTACTCAGCAAGACTTAACCGTCTAAAAGAAAATAAAGACTCTTTGGTGGATGCCAGGTTGTATGTGGGGTAGCTGACTCCTTTCTTTGTCAAAAGATGAGCTTATTAAGTAATCAATTAGTGACAAAAGACTCTCTAGCTTATCCCATTAAGTAGTTACCTATCAATGCTAGATTTTGCACCTGCTCTCTACTCATCATTTTAGTAGAAGCAATCAAACTATTAATCATAACCGCATTGATTGAATAACTTAAACCATCATGTGAGGAACATACCCAACTCGCAATTCAAATCTTATTTGCGGCACCATAACTGCTCGGTCAAGTTATTCGCTATCCAGGAATGATGGCGATTATAATCGATTACTAACCAGCTGGCGGGGTATTCCTCACACAAACCACACTCACTGGCCAGAGTGAGTGACGGTCACCTTGATCTACTCGGGTAACGCGGGATCAACAACTCACCACCATGACCAAGAAAACTCCCGGCTGCCACAGATAAGCGTGCGCCCATCAAATGACACCGCCCCATCTTAGGTCTCACCACCGGGCCCTTGTTACTCCCCAACCATCGCCAGCATGGATACCTAGAATTTGAAACCCGGCCCAAGTAGATTCTAGGCTTCGCGATTGGGTGCCCCGGCCCTTCCAGCTATCTGTGAGGCGTTGTTCCAAATGACCGAGGACGCTCGTGTACCATGATTTATTAGAGGTGATTTATCATGGCCACATGGTTATGTTCTACCACCTTCTAATCTCATCATCAATCCAGGGGTGGTAACACCTACCATTTGCGAGTGATAGTCGATCACCCGGCTTCGACCGACTAGTTAGCAAAGCTAAGCAGGATCGAAACTTCAAACCAAATAATAGGATTCTTATAGTAGCAGGGTAGTCCTAGTGCATTCTATGGTTCCATTCAACGCCTACAACTTAATGCAGCATAAAGAAGTAAATGACTCAAATTTAAAACATTGCGAAAACATAGGAGAATGCACCGGGGCTTGCCTTTGACAAACGAGCTGGGCACGTAGTTAGGGCAGTCAGGTAGGTCAGCTTCTAGCACCTCCTCCTCGGCTACCTCCTGCAGCTCGTGCTCCTGAGGTTCCTCCGTGTCCTGCTCCTCGTGTACGGCTCGTGGGTTGTTTGCCAGCGATCCTGTATGGTGCAATGCATATGTATAAGTGACAAGTGTTGTTATAGTAATGATGAAAGGATGCCATGGTCAGCATATGATGACAAAGTATGACCCCTAGCTGAACATATGACTTTCTATGCAAAGTAAGCATAATAACATGTTAAAAAGAACTTAGCCTACAATAGCAAGTCATATCTGGCCCTAACAGAAAATTCTATAAAAATTACAGTAGCTAACACATGTCCAAAGTAAGCTACAATATAAAATTCACTTCAAAATATTAAGTATTTTGTTCTATACAAAAATCACAAGTCTGCACTAACAAGTGGACCAAAAAATACTTTGTACTACCAAAGTAGCCCAAAGCCAAAACCAGTAGCATGTAGGCCTAAAGCATGAACTAAAAGCAGGGTATACCAAATTTTATAAGCATTGGGCAAACCATGATTTATTTATGAATTTTCTAAGCAAAGTGCCAAGAATGGCACTTGAACTACAACTCTCAAAAATTCCACAGAACAGAGCAATGTACTAGCTCATAAAGATTAAGCATGTCATAACTAGGCCAACAAAACAGTAACCACATTTTTCTGATCATCACGGAATTACCTATGCATTTCTAAAGATAAATGCCATATCAAGAAATTAAATAAAACTCTACATTAAGCAATGCCAAAAGTCTCATCTCATAATTTCTATGAAAAATATCCCAACTTGAATCACCCCAATTGGATTAAAAATTACTGAGATATGAATTTTGGAAGCTTAAAACAAAAACTGGAATTCCTATTTTCTTTTCTGAAAATCGAACTGAAATTGCTAGGTGCACCCAGAGTGTACCCAGGCTCGGGGAGAACTGCTACGCGTACCCCGCTTCATGCACACACGGCCAGACCTGCAGGCCACTGGGCCCACCTATCGGCCTCACCGGCGTCGAGGACGCGGCGGCCGGCGGCGAAACTTCGCCGGTGGCGACGCTCGGGCGCAACCGAGGGCGGCTAACGCGTCTACGCGTTGTTGAGCACCCGATGAACCAAGAATCACGGCCCCTAGCGGCTGGAAACAATGGCGGCGACACCCGCCTACGGACGACGGCGGCGCTCCGGGACTGCGTCGAGCTCCATCTTCAAGCCTACGCGCTGCGTCTCGACTCGCTAAATGTGACGAGACCAAGAACCTAAGGAAAAAGCGGCCCGTGCCGCTGCTTACCTTCGCCGGAGTGGCGGTGGCGAGCTCGCTGGCGCACCGCGCACGCGGCGCTAGGCGGCTCCGAGCCCCACTTCGTCCTAGCCTAACGCTATACCATTTGCATGCGGACCTATAGCGCTCGAGAGAACGCGACGAGGTGCGAAGAGGAGGCGGCAATGGCTCGCCGGAGCCCCATGGCGGCGGCGGCCATGCTCGCGGAGGGAATGGCCAATGCAGCCCCGTACCTCCGTTGAATCGAGCGGTGCGAGGGTGGAAGGTGACGAAGCTGAGGACGGCGCACTCGATGCTGCCCTCAGTTTCGCTTTTCACCGGTGGAAAGTGAAGCTAGGCGGCGGGAGGACGGCCGGCGGCCATGGCGCGTCGGGAAGGAGGAAGGAAGTGGGAGAAAGAAGAGAGAGTGAATGGGTGGAGTAAATGGACGGGACGGGGCGCTGTCCCCTTTCCCGTTTCGGGCAAAGCCCTCGCCCGCGCGAGCGGATGACCGGGCGGCGGCGGCCGCGTGGCGACGATGGCCTGACAAGCGGGGTCGGCGGGGTGAGGTGGCGCGGGATGAGCGGCTGGCGGCGGTGTGGTCCGTGGTGTGGCGCCGGCGCATGGGATCCGGGCGGCAGCACAGCGGGCAGCCTCACCCGCCGGCGTACGGACGCCGCGTGGCGGCCACCGGGCCGGACACCGTCGTCGCGAGGAGGAAGAAGTGGGAGGGGGACGCTGACAGGTGGGTCCCATCCCTTAATCCACCCCTAATTGAATCTTTAAACCGCCATATCTCCTAAACCATGAAGAATTAGGAAAAACTTTCAACATGAAAGTTTCTCTAAATTTCAAGATGAATAACTTCTTCAACTACAACTTTTGCTGATTCAGCTTGGTTTAAAAGATTCAAAAATCAGTTTGAAAAGGACTTTTAAAAGTATTATTTTTAAACCCCCTTGCACCGTTTTTGCCCAAAATGAAGCCCAAAAACTCATTTTCATAATTTGGTCAAAACAGCAAAGTTTCTTGAAATATTTTCCCCTATAAATCATCCTAAAGGTCCAAAATCAAGCAAGCAACCTATCTAGCACTTTTGGTTAGAATTTGCTTGCACACTTAAAACTAATAACCACCATATGCATAACTTTAAGTGGAAACTAATTGCAACTCTTAGTAAAACTAATTGCAAATCATACAGGAAGATTCTCAATCATATTTACTTACTGACCCTAGCATACTCAAACATCATTTGCAGGCAATTTACATATTATTCTATCCTGTCAATCAAATCAAACATACTCTATGCTAACAAGATGATAATGAAGTGCTTATGCAAATGATGACATGATTAGAGAAGTTTAATTAGTGCTTAACACTGGAGGTGTTACATGCAGCTTGCTGAGGCTATCCACGCCGGAGGCGGAGTTCCATGGCAGTTTTGTACGCTTTGTGACAGTGGTTTCACCGGCACTGCTGAGGTCCATGGCGCAGGGCAGGAGAGCCGGGGGTGATTTGGAAAATTAGGTCTCCGAGGGCTAGACATGCACACATAAGAATCCACATGCACACACACAAGCACCCGCAGACACATAGGCACGCACGCATGCACACACATACACTTAAAAGCCGTCGAGGATTTCGCTCAAGCCACCGACCAGCTTAGGGACGAAGGGAAAATGTAGATCCAGGAGGTGCTTCCACACGGAGCACCAGCACTGGGAGAGGATGCATGTTCGCATGGCCTCAAGGGAGCTAACAGAGAGGAGGATCTTCACGAGGATCTCATCGCGCAGCTCGCTAAGGTGATCCATGTTGGTGGCGGAGTTCCATGGCGGTTTCACGTGCTTTGTGACCGTGGTTTCACCGGCACCGCAAAGGTCCATGGCGCAGAGCAGGAGAGGTGGGGACGATTTGGAAAATTAGGACTGCTAGTGTTGGGCATGCACACATAAGCATCCACACACACAAGCACCCACAGACACATAGACATGCATGCACGGACACACACACACACGCACAAGCCTTCAAGGACTTCGCTGAAGCCGTTTGCCGGCTCAATGACGAAGGGGAAGTGCAGATCCTAGAGGAGCTTCCACACGGAGCGCTAGCGGTGGGAGAGGATGTATGTTCGCACAGCCTCGAGGGAGTTGACGGAGAGGAGGATCTTCGCGAGGATCCTGTCGTGCAGCTTGCTGAGACGATCCACACCAGTGGTGGAGTTACATGGTGGTTTCATTGTTGTACTGTGCTTCTAGAGCGGTGAGGTAAGTATCAGTATGTTGGGTTAATTAGACGCATCGCCTCACCGGTCGGTACCTATCGGGCGTGATGTTCTTCGGTTTATTACAAAGTACGGTGGCGTGTCATGTGGATCCCATTCTCTTTGGTTTTCGTAGGACGTAGCCACCTTGCCTAGATGCCTGGTTGACCTGTCTTCGTTCGTCGACCTCCTGTAGCACCAAACCATGCATAACCTTGCCGAGGTAGAGAAGACAAAGCCGAGACCTTCAGCAATGGCTTATAATCTTACGGTGGGAATCAGAGAGAGAGAGGCCGACAGCTCTTGGCTTATGCTGGTTGGCGGAGATATACCATGTTCACTTGGTCGTTTGTGACCGGTTGATTCTAATAACTAAATGGCTGATTGTAAGCGCTGATACAATCTAGCGAGTAGCTCAGTTGCTTCGGCGGCATCAACCGTCAAGTCGCCTGTTGGGTCGTCGATGAGATGTTCACAAAACTAATATTTACTCCAGCTGGAGTTCCCACTGAAGCAGCCAAACCCAATAGACTAAGACTCTTGGTTCAATTCGCTTACGAGTCAGCAATGCCAATGGCCAGTAGGGTGGTCAGCTCCATCGTGTTAGCGCACGTACTGAAGGGGGCCACAGGACACAAACACGCACAGCATCCGATTCCGATCCAAAATGGGTTCGAGTTTGCATCCTTGCAGTGGTTTGGTGGTTTCGGTACGGTTCCTTATTATGGCTGCTGTTAGTTTGCTAACACATTACTTTAATCGGTTGCTATGGTGCATGTGTTCGCCAAGATAATTTAATTTGATCAGGCCTTTCCAAAAAAAATTGATCAGACAACAGTATATACTGTCCGCACATATGTGTTTAGATTCTAGCTACTCCCTCCGTCCCATTGAGTTTGTCACCCTGGGTTCCGTGTCATCTTGTTTAATCATTCGTCTTATTTAAATTTTTTATATAAATATAATTTTTTTATTACAACTTATTTTATCAATGAAGATATTTAAATATTAATTGACTTATTTTATTATTTACTTAAAATTTTTGAATAAGACAAATGGTCAAAAATGAGGTTCAAAAGTTAAAAACGTCAAACTCCATGGAACGGAGGGAGTAGTTTATCACTGAAGTTACCGCGAATAACCTTCAATGTCCTTGCGCTCTTGTTAATCTATAATATGTCCAGGTGCTACTTTATATATCTTATTAAGTATAGTGTATTCGAATCATGAATTATATTGATCAAATTGACAATGAGACGCAAACAAGATCACCAAATTATGACAAAATATAGACACAAGATTTCCAGCCTAAGTTGAGAATAAAAATTGTAGAAACTAATAATATCAAAATATGAAAAATAAAAATCTAGATTCATGGTTTCATGAGACATGGAATGCAACAAATAGCCACCATTACTTAAGTTTATGTTTATAACTTAATTCATATTGAAGCAATAAGGAAGTGTAAAGCAAGGAAACTATGTATGTCGATGAAAAAGCATACAAATCAATACTTGATAAGTTTATCACAACTAAATGAAAGATTACGAAGTATCTTCTTGAGTATTATCTTAGAACATAAGCAAAGTGAAAACAATGTGAATTAATATAAATAAATAGAGGGAGTGTCTAGTTATCGGTCGACAGATTTATATGGGCAAATCTGCCAGATTTTTCTATATATGTATAGAGATCTGATAGATTTAGTAGATTTCACTTAATAAATATTGAAGCAGCTATATAGAATCGATGCATGGGGAACTATATGTATGTGGACGAAAAAGCATACAAATCAATGATTGATAAGCAAAGAAAAAACATGTGAATTAATATAAAAATAAATATTATTAGTTGTATGTATTAAATATGATCATTTGATACTTATATCTCACATATGATTTTCACTTGGTATATCTTATGTTATAGCAACTTGCTATTTTGTTTTGCAAGTGGAAAAAAAGATGTGTCTCCAACAAGTTGGTATCCTCACTTGGTAAAAATTGAAAAAATAGGCCCACTTTCTTGAAACGTCTCTGTCAGGATCGATTGCTGCCCTCGCTGAATGAAACATTGATCATAATACCAACTGAATTTAACATAGATAATTCTCATAGATAAATCTGGATACTAGCATGCATCCATCCATACAACAGTAGCATAGATAATTCTCATAGATAAATCGGGACACTAGCATGCATCCATCCATACAACAGTAGAATAGATAATTCTCATAGATAAATCTAGACACTAGCATCCATCCATCTATACAACAGTAGCATAGATAATTCTCATACATGACTTAAACTAGGATAAACTAGTGCAGTCGGGCAAGCAAGCTAAATTTAGATAGGTCAGGCGCGAGAAGAGGAGAGGCGGCTTCTTCTTTTATCGCGCGGGGGGCATGCAGATGGATCGTCCGAGGACTTGGCACGCGCGGGATCGAGCAGGAAACTAGCGCGCGGGAGAGTTTCGCGGGCGCGGGAGGGGACCGAAATCGGCGATGCGTGTCCTCTACGCGCGCGGAAAGATACGCGCGTGGAGGCAAGTTTTTCCAAGTTGGAAAAAATATCAAGTGACTTTACCAAGTTGTTGGAGATGTGATTTTGTGTTTTTGCCAAAAAAAATAGAATACAAAGTGGATATTAAGAGTTGTTGGAGATGCTCTTACTTTCTAACCAACACACGTTGTATTTGACACATAAGCTTTTTACTACAGTCTCGATCATTTCCATTGTTCAGCTTCTGCAGGACAAAATGAACAACAATATGTTGAAGTAGAACCGTAGAGGTTGCCGGAGAGATGAATACAGAGGAGTCTGTTAAGTTGTCTTTTTAATTCTTATGTTCAAAAAGTTCTATTTAATTTGGGTTTATATTTCTTCTGGTTTTAATATGACTCCGATCCTATAATGGCGAGGCAATGAACAAACTAAAGGAAAGTTAAGCTTACAGCATATATATAACGGACAAATAAGTGCTTCATAAACAAGAGATGGCGATGGTTGAACAAGTCAGCAGTAAGCACTCGCGAAAGGTCCTCCAAAAGCTGCCTCTGGCTGGTTTAGACGTCCATAACCTACCAACAACAGTACGAAGCAATATAAACGGCCAAGGTTTTTTTTTTAGGAACAGGAGGGGTTTTATCCCCTACTGGATTTTATTAAAAAAAGTAGAACAAGTACAAGCTTCCAAAGAAGTTCAAGAAACAAAAAAAAAATTACAAAGAAAATAAATAAAATTACACAAATCCTTCTAGCCATAATAAACGGCAAAGGTGCTAGTCAAGTCTTTAACAGTGGCGCGAAAGGACTTGGAGCCTAATAATTCTAAGACTCTTAATTAGTAGACTCTTAAATTCTAGAGTTTAGGTTCGTGTATCGAAATATAAGTGAATTGTCCATCTTTCTCCATCAATTTAAGTTTGTGGGCTATTGATTGATGCGTGCAACTTAATATTCTAGAAAAAATAATTGATCCAAAAGATAGCCTTAAGCATTTCATTTTGAACGTGCCATATTTTAAAAAGTTATAAAGCTCCATGCGATCGAGACTCTAAAATTCTCCCCACACTATGCACACCGCCCGGAAAACCTTTGCCACAATTGGTGATCCACGCATCACCGACGGCAACCCGTAAACACAAATTCAGGCAAAGGATTCGATGGCGAGAGGTCAGCGTTGCCGGTCCATTTGGTTTTCGGAGAGAGAAGTATGCGCTCTACCACCGGTCTGCCAATACCGTCGTCATGCTGTCAGCGTCGTAATCGTAACTGACCGGGTCGCCGGTCTCAATCCCGTATTAATTTGCTTCCGTCCGTGGCTGTCATTGTTTACTGAAAGTTGAGACTTTGAGAGCCCCAACGTACGTTATTGCCATTGAACCCAAACTTGGACGGAACAACCGAGTTCGGCGGGCGACGAGATAAACTTGGAATTCGGATGAGCAGAGGTTGAACGTTTCTGCCGTGGACGACGGACGGCGACGAGACGACTCGACCGGCGGATCCATCCGACGACGGACTCGTCGGTCATCACTGATCACGGACGGAGACGACTCGTCGACTCCAACCGCAGATCGTCCACACCACCCCATGATCGGTGCCGTCACGCACACCTCGTTGGCGACTACAACTTCTCCATGTTATCTTTTCTGGTGTAAACCACTGAGGGCGAGCTGCCTTCAGTTTCCTGGCTGCCCCGGTTTCTTTGCTGCGTGCGTGCGTGATCAATTCAGATTTGTTCATGATGATCCTTGTGTTCGTGTCCTCTACTTCTTCTCAGCCGTCTGTTTTTTCAAAATGTAGCAGCAATCGTTGAATGAACTGGGAGAAATATAACAAAAAGATTGAGCTTTACAGCAAGCCATAAAGTTGAATGCCGGAAAGGAGGGTGGTTTTGATCTGTGTTCTGTGGGAACATGCTTGCTGGACCAATGGAATAAGAGCAAATGCCCGGATGATGAAGGGCATTTGCCGCCAGGATCGAGAACAAGGTGGTTGAGTCGTTTCTTTCATTTGTTTATGAAGAAAACGAGCAGGTATATCAAACCCAAAGCGTGTTTGGTGTCTTCTTTAATTTGCACGAAACTGATCGAGCATGGCTGTCGTCATCTGAACGGATTGTAGTATGAACTGTCTGAACGCTGGACGGCAGCGGGCAGCCACAGACGTGGGGGTGGGGCGACAGGTTTTAGCTGATTATACGGTGGCTTCGAGTTCTGAGTCAAATTCTTCTGCTCGCTTTTGTATCTTTGCTTAATTTCCCTCATCTCAGATCAGACTAGAATCCCCAAGCAATGAAATTATTTCGTAAAAGCAGCAAAACTGATCATATGTCAAGAAAAAACTATGTTAAGTTCTGTGCGTTGTTCTCTTTGTATGTGACTGTGCAATTACAGTGTCAAAAATCCTCCTAAATCTAATCCTCCTGTATGTATCTTTTATCCACACATCTGATCTAAGTGTCGAATCAAATCTTCACAAAAACAAAAAACTGTTTCTCTCGGCCGATCAAAATGGCCTCTTGAGTCCCTTGAAGTCGACGGTCTCGATGCACTCGACGCTGCCTCTGGAGCCGTTGAGCATCTTGAGCAGCTCGCTGGCGCGCTCCTTGGTGACGCCGCCGCAGCCGACCTGGAGCAGCAGCAGCAGCTTCTGGAACGCCCCCACGCGGAGCGCCTCGGCACGGCATGCGGTGGCGCCGGCGTCGCCCGCGCGGCAGAGGCGCCAGAGCGCGGAGACGGCGAAGTCCGTGGCCATGTCGGACACGCGGAACATCTTCTTGACGAGCACGGGCACGGCCAGCGCGTGCGCGCGCGCGGCGGCGAGCCCGGCGTCCGCGCACAGCACGCCGTCGAGCGCGGCCAGCGCCTTCTCGCTCGTGCCCTTGTCGGCGTCCACGAGGGCCTCCACGAGCACCGCCACCGCGCCGAGCTCCGCGAAGCGCGCCGCCGCGCGGTCGGAGGCGGCCACGAGGTAGTAGGCCGTGACGAGCGCGGCCTTGGTGGCCGGGGTGGAGATTGGGTGCCGGACGAGGTCCACGAGCGCGTCGCACATGCCGGGTGTCCTCAGGACGGCCTCGAGGGTGTGGGCGTTAGCGGAGGACGCGAGCTCGCGGAGCACGACGGCGGCGCTGGCCCGCGCCTGGAGCTCGCCGTTGGACATGACCGAGACGAGCGACTTGAGCGAGGCCGGGGAGGCGATGCAGCGGCGGGCCTCGTCGTCGAGCGGGAAGAACACGACGAGCGCGGCCAGGACGTCGCCTAGCGCGCAACCGACCGCGCCGTCGACGCGCTCGCCGGCGAGGCGCGCGAACGCGGCGGCCAGAGCGCGCGCGGCGCCCGCCGCCGCGAGGCATCGCCGGTTGCGGTCGCTCTCCTTGCCGAGCACCCTGGCCGCGGCCGCCGCTGCCCCGCAGGCCGCCACGTCCCCGCGCCTGGCGGCGGCGGACACCGCGGCCACGACCTCCGCGGCGTCGGCGTCGCCGAGCGGGACCTTGGGCGTGGGCACGCGCTCGACGCCGCTGGCGCGGTTGGCGACGCACCAGTCCTGGATCATCCGGCGCGTGGCGTGGTTGGGGACGAGGTCGGCGAGCCGCAGGGCGCGGCCGGTGACGGGGCACCGCGCGTTGCCGCGCGCCAGCCAGCGCTCCACGCTCTCCCGGTCGTACGTGATCCCCGTGGGCGCCGTCACCGGGTCCCGCATCAGGTCCAGCGAGATCGGGCACACGAAGTGCGCCGGCACGGCCACCTCCTCCTCCGCCGCGGTGGAGGAGGCCTGCTGATGCTTGCTGCTCCGCCGAAGCATCGGGATCTCCGGCACCAGCCTGGACGCCGCCCTCGCTGCGCGGGACATGGGCAGAACCATTGTTGTAGCTTAGGAGTCTGTGTGCTCGCTCTGGTCGATGATGCTATGTATGTCGGCCGCCGCCGGAGCTTGCCGAAAACGTTGAGCCGACGAAAGCCGAGGTCTTTGAGCTGAGCTGACCGTCGAGAGCAGAAGGAGAACGAAGAGAGAGAGAAGTGCGATGGCGAGGGAAAATGGGGAAGAGAGAGCATATATAGGTTGTGGGGAGAGAGAGAGGGGAAGCGAAGACCTGTGCGGCGTGTGGCGGATGCGGAATGGCATTGTTTTCTGCTTTGCGAGGCTGGCTGGGTCGCGGGGTTTGAACATTGACCGTTGAACGGCGGTGGTGGAGAGTTGAAAAGGCGCGGCGTGGACGATGACGGCGACCCGCGTTGGCGCGTACGGGACGCGGACGGACGGAGCGCGCGGGGCAGAGGAGGAGGAGACGTTGGGATTCCTCGTGTTTTCCCTTTTTCTTGCTGGTTTATTAATCGGGCTTCTTCGCGGCGTTTTTGCCTTTTTGGTGTTCCGTTTGGCGGCGGCCGGGCGCCAGAAAGATTTTCGGATACTGTTCAGATGGACGACACTACGTAAGGCGTCGCTAGAATAATTAGTGACGTGGGTTAGTAGTTCAACAACTTTTTGCTCATCATAAGCAAGGACTAGTTTTAAAACAAACCTAGCTACTTCCCTTGTTCAAGATTGTAAGATATCATAACTTTCTTTACGTATTATTGCCTCCGTCCATAAGAAAATGTACCGTGTCAGTCAGACTGACTCAAGTATAACCAAATTTATAGTAACTAGCATTAACATTTATGTCTCTAGATAAATTTATTATAAAAATATTTTATAACTAATCTAATAGTATTTATTTTGTATCAGTATATTTTATATAAATTTAGTCAAAGTTCAAACTGTTTGAATATTTGAAAAGCGAGAATTGTATTCTTTTATGGACGATGGGAGTATTATATGTCTATACATGATACATATCTAAGTATATGACAAAAACTATGTACCTGAAGAAGCAGAAATCTCTTATAGTTAAAAACAAAGGAGTACTAGTTTTTTTTTAATTGCTTACCTTCCATAATCAGCTGACCAAGATCTCGATCAAACATTAACATGATCAAATCATACAGGCAGGGACAAAGCCACGTTCAAGGTGCCTGGTGCACAGGCACCAGGGTAAGGAAAAAATACCACTAGTTAAATTTTTACCATGTAATTGCTATCAAATTATGTATATCTCCTTACTAGTGCACCACCATGAATTTAGAGTTGACTTCACCACTGCATACACGCATGCTAGAGTAATATGCCACATCTCGAAACAATGCGAACTAGAGACCTGCCAAGCTAATAAGTGTGCAAACTAGTTAGGATTAGTAAAACATACTCCTTTCATCCTGTAATATATTGCATTTTAGTTTGAGTAAAACATACTCCTTTCATCCTGTAATATATCAAAGTAATGCACAAGTCTTACTCTTTCCGTTGAGTAGGTGGGTGTGTATGTGCAGAGTGTTTATTTAGGTGCATAACAAAACCATATTGTAAGTCGATTTGACTTTTTTGATACATCCAGTATACTATTTATCTATATACATAGTAAAATGAATGAACCAAAAAAGTCAAAAATAACTTATAATGTTGAATGGAGGGAGTATATAGAAAAGGCTAAATGACCTTTTCCACATTTCAAAAACTAAACTACTGCTTGTCTTAGAAAAAAAAGCATAAAACTAATATTCTAAACAAAAACTTGGTACATTTTAGAGTTATTTGAATCTACTTTTAGAGAGAACTTTATCATCTTGAAATGTAATCCATCTATCCATAAAAGAATGTAAATATAGAATTTGTGTCCGTCAAATTAGTTTAACTTTAACCAAGCTTATATTGAATAGTACTACCATTTATGTCTCTTAACTAGCAGGTTAACTACAAAAATATATTTTATAATGAATTTAGTGGTACTTAATTATACAATGAATGTTAATATAACTTTGGTTAAACTTTAAACTAGTTTTTGAAGATAAACTTTAAATTATTGGACTTCTCGGAAATGAAAACTATATTCTTTTGAAGATAGATAAATTACAGTTGAAATATTCCAAAATAGACTATGGCATTCGCAGTTTGAATGTGTTGACTAGGAGCAGTACGTGTATCATGTGTAACCCACTGTAGTCTCAGCGAGCAGATGCATTTTGGCGAACTAGTATCAGCATCGGGTACGGTGGGCGTCGAGCCGACTAAACGTCGACTACTCGACTTTTGCAGCTGTAATGACTAAATTAATTAATCATTTGCCACGATTAATCCCATGAACCAGCTGAATTGGTGGGCCGACCCCACGCTAACTGGAATATTCCTTGGTTAACAAGGTTGCTCGTGTTGCGACTCTTGGTCCTCACTCCTGAGCTGGATCCACCGTACCATGGACAGCTTTTCTTTTGGAGAAAAGTAAGAGTATATGGATAACTTTCGGGATCGTTTCTTGCGAGCAAATTTTAACTGATATTAATTTATTGTGAGAGAAAAACATTATTAAATGTCTAATAAATTCGGCTGATAAGCTCAAGTGAATAGGACGTTAGTAATTTGGAGAATTGTTTTCCATCCTTTTTTTCTTTTTTCAAAACTTAGATAGACATTAGGCCACACCCAATGCTACATCATGATTGTTAGCCTAGCTTCCCATGTTCGCACCAAGCAGTTGATTCGGCTCAAACAGTGCTTCTATAGGATGTCATGTGATCCTGTTGGAGAAGTGTATGCTTGGTTTGACATAAAGCCATCTCCGTGTTAGAGAATAGACATGAACTTAAGGTTCTCGAAATTGTGGGATTGTGAATAAAAGTTAGAGTTTTGGCCATTGTGGGGATGCCTAATCCCTTCGGCCTACGTAAATTGTGACTTTTACTAAGGCCAATGCCTTTAGCGGCCTCCGTTAGCCTTGCCCTTAGACAAGCCTTCATGAGTCAACACTCACTCGTATTAATATATGTATATGTTATTTTATCTTTTTTTTTTTGCAACTTAGTATAATAGGCACTCATGAGTGTGCGCTCATCCATATAAATGGACATACGTACATCATACCCTTACGAATACCTTTAAAGGACTAAACCAAATAAATCTTGACATTAACGATGATTTGTGTTTAGTGGAGAGATGAGGTTAAGAAAGCTAGTGGATAGATGATGTGTGTTTAGTGGTGGATGATATAGATTACACGCAAGTTAATTAAGATAGAAACCTAATGGAATTTGTTTTTCTGGTTTTGCTATTTGCTCATATTGATGTCATGTTGTGTCCCACGCAAAAAAAATAAAAATAAAAATAAAAAAAGGTTGTAAAATTTTACCATATTTATTTGAAGCCTAGCCTCGCGATGAAAGTTTACGTACTCACAAGATAAACGCACTCTTTTTTAACGTGTACGATGCATCCGTCCACATTGATCCGTATGTAGAGAACCCACGCTGCACTACTGCCAGGCGATAGGAGACGAGCATGCCGCCGAATCCGCCGGCCAGTTGAGACAGACCACTAGACTAAAAATCAACGCCAGTTGAGACAGACCACTAGACTAAAAATCAACGGCCGGGCACTATCATGTTGCATGGACACACCAGGTGCATCAATCAACGTCTACGACCACAGCCACATATGACGGTGACAACGCACCGAGCCGGCGCTGCCGCACTGCACATTTCAGAAGACACCGCAGCAATTGTCCAAAACGGAATCAACGCTGCAGATTTCGTCGGAGATACATACGTATGCTGCAGCCTGCAAATGGACAGGCAACTAGCAGCATGTGTGTCGTCTACGGCGGCGTGTACCCGGTGTCGGATCGACCGGGATAACTTCTCAGTGGGAATGTGTGTACTGGCTAGCTAGCTTCTGCAATTGCGTTGGAGACCAAGTGGAGACTTTACAACTTGCAAGAATACTATGGTCAAAAATAATAGGCGTCCATAACCTTTGTCTAGCTTGTGCATACAACTTAAGCATGACCGAGCAACTTCAACAATGGTTGAGAAACCACTTGACAAATTAAATTTTTGGCAAAACAACAAAAAACCTCCTCCAACAACTTAAAAAAGATTGGCAAATTGACAAGCTTGGCAAAAATAAGTCTTTCCGGCGCAAATATGCGCGCATGGGAGCACTTGGCAAATGGTGCATGCGCCATCTCCTTCACGCGAGAGAAAGAGGAATTGCCCCAGCTACATGCGTCCCACAAAAAAAATTAATACATGTGGACCACTAATTTTCAATTTGCCAAGCCCAAAATAGCAAACTGTTGGAGAATGACTATTTTTTCACTAGGCAAATGGGTTTTAGATTTGGCAAAACTAGAGATTTGCCCAGTGATTTGCCAAACTGTTTTTTTTTTTTGAAGGCAATGTTTGCCAAACTGTTGGAGTCGCATAGTTCTCTTTCTCCCCAAGTGCAACAGGCTAGGAAATTGAAAGATAAGCTTTTCTAATATCAAAACTAAATAAATAGTACTTGGACGAGAGAGAGCGCATATATACCTTATTAATCATCAATCTTCGAATTGTACACGCAGTAGACTTGATTTTTGGTCGTCTCCCCGGCGAATGGACAGCCACATTGGAAGGATGTGCGAGCTTGATGCCGCGCCGTAGTCGAGCACTCAACTCAATGCGTCCTTTCGAAATAACTTCAGCTTATTATTATAGAAAACTTTCTACCATTGCCTTATGAATAATGTTACTCGATCTCTTCCGTGGATTGAACCCATGTGGGGTTTGGAATCGAATCCGGTACTCCTCATCCGGCTTAGATAAAATCTTCTTGCTTAAGGGTGTTCTCTGAAAGCACTCATTGGCAACAAAGTCTACTTAAGATAATAAGATGCATAATAGAACAATAGCAATCACTAAAGTATATTATGAATTTGCGATGGAATTCCAGCACATACTTCCACAGAAAATATTGGGACATGAATAGTACGAAGCTGTCATTTCAGTGCTATACACTCTTATTAATAATGTTTCTGAGTTTCATGATCCGTGTGAAGTAGCTGGCTAACTGCAAATGAGGCCATATGGTGCAACCACATTATTAAACAACCTGGCTGAGGCTCCAGATTTGAACATTCAGCAAGTTGGAGAGTGGTGTACAAGTATGGAAATCCCACTGGAAACCATCACTAGAACCAGCAAGGCATATATATCATATACGGGAGCAATGTTCATTTTAAGGTGAGGTGAGATCTGTCTAGCTGGTAAGAGAAACTTAGCTGGTTTCTTCCACGGGTTAGCAGGAGTTAAAATAACCTGACACTGACAGCGCAACAAAAACCAATCTGCTGCTATGGTGAGTTGGTGACAGTGTGAAACCAGCATCAACAGCTTGAATGGGTACTTTCTTGTTTGCTCCGCACTGGGCAGATGAGTAATTCTTGGCATCATGTTGTCTGCCAAAGAATCAGTAAAAGAGGTTTTATACTTCAAAGTGCTGACAAGATAAAATGCATCCAACTAATGTAAAAAGATCAGGCAGTATACTCAGGGTAGAATCTTTTTGCCCTTCAGTTGTTGAAATTGTAGTATTCCTGCAGAGTCAATGCTTCTTGTTCTTGCCCCCATCTTTAATCCTTGAGACTCATGAAACTTTAGCGTTCTTACCTGACTTGGGAGTAGCAAGGCCTTTTGGAGTACTCCAGTTGGCAATAGAGGCGTGATCTTATAGGAATTGTATTGTTTGCACAAGAAAAATGAATTTAAAACTTTAGCTTTTCTTTTTTTGGGGGGAAGTCTGAAGCACCTACTTGGACTTGATGAGTCATCTTACATTCTTACTTGTACTTGGTACAAAGAGCTAGGGTGCTACAGTTCTTGCACAAGATTACCAGAGCATGCTTTGCTGACTGAAATTGAGGTAATACACCTGATGTTGCAACATCACTGCCTTCAGCATCTGGATATGATGAATTTTTCAGGTCCTATACCAGTTGTAGGGGCTTGAAGACTTTCATTACTGTACTTGGTGCTCTAGAATGTAGAGATTTCAATATCATACCGACAGATTCAGAGTTCCCAGCTGTGTTGATCTTGATATAACCAATTTGTGGGAAAAGCTCGCTCAGGCACATGAGCATGAAGCCTTAGCTGTGGTCTGTGGATACCATTGTTTCCTGTTGGCACAGAAGGATCACCATTATCATGGCAATGTGCTGAAGAGTTTTGAAGAGGCATACTTGGGAGTGGAGTGCAAACGGGCAGACACCAAGTAGGGTCGTGATGGGAGGGAGGAACAGAGGAAGTATAGTTGGGCCAACAGATGTTACGGTATGGGTGAAGTCATGGCCCATAAAGTTATCCAGTTTGATCGCTTAGGCCGGCCTTTTGTATCCATGACTAGACGACGAGCAAAACATTCTTCCGTGGTCCGGGCAACTTGCGGCCTAGAGATTTTATTAACCAATAACAATATCATGCGTCTCGATTTATACGTGCATGCTGCTTTATACGGCTCCACCACCATGCTACACCTATCCCTAATTAGCCTGAGGCACGCCATCGCTGCGGCTGCTACGACGGGTTGAGAAGGAGCTTGTGGCCATGGCCCGTGGATAAGCCATGCGAGCACTCTGCAGTTGGGTGGAGCCGGCGAGCACCTTCAGGCAGAACCGCAGATCCTGCGGCGTTTAGTCTGTGCGTACGGGGAAAAGAAAGGGGATGTCTAAAATGACCAAGGTGCCCTTAATTACCTTTACTAATTACCTTTACTAATGTTTACACGGCTGAAAAAAATCTACGGGGAGGAACCGGTAGTTCCTTTCAAGCACTGTAACAAACCTCTATAGTTATATACTAGGGCCTCGTTTGGATGTGTTCAAAAAGTTATAATTTTTTCACTCTCTCTCCATCACATCAATCTTTCGACCTATGCATGGAGCGATAATTGTAGGTAAAAAAATAACAAATTACACAGTTTAGTTGTTCATCACGAGACGAATCTTTTAAGACTAATTAGTCTATAATTGGATAATATTTATCAAATACAAACAAAAGTGCTACGGTTAGAAAATTTTTAACTTTTCAACATCCAAACAAGGCCTAGACCTTGTTTAGTTGGTGTGAAAAGTTGAAATTTTTTCACTCTCTCTCCATCACATCGAATCTTAATACGCATGCATAGAGTACTAAATATAGATAAAAGAAATAGTATAGTTCACATCGAATCTTTTGAGCCTAGTTAGACCATAATTGGACAATATTTGTCAAATACAAACAAAATTGCTACAGTGCTTTGCTGTCAAATTTTTAGCCATCTAAACAAGGCCCTGGTAGTAGGCTTCACTTTACAGGTACCGGTAGATGACGTCTGTATCCATCACCAAGGCTGCCACCGTCATGTGCCATGTGGCAGGATCCACGTGTCTGGGCCCATGTGCCCCGCTGCATGCCTCCACAGCTGTACTCTCGTGCATCATGTCTGTGCAGTTGCTTTATAGACTAATTTTGTGCACGCGAGGATATAATTTTGCTAAACACATTTTGGCCAGCACGTCATCATCTCAATGTGGTGGATATGTCATGTGCCACGATAAGTTTGCTTCATTTGCAAGCGGGCTCTTACCTGGTTGGCTAGCTCGTGTTAGAGTTGACCTAGCAACCAGGTTCGAATCTCCGTGTGCACAGCATTAAGCCATCTTACCGTGTGTTTGGTTGGAGAGCGGGACGAGCTGGGTCAGAGCGAACCCGTTCCCGTGGCTGTTTGGTTGGAGGATGAGAGGGTTGGGTTGGCTCCAGAGAGGAATATTCCTCTCAGATGCGGGTTGGACTCGTCCACCGAAATCTGGCGGACGAAGCCGCTCCGCTCGGGTTGGGTGGGTCCCGCGGCCGTCCGTTCGTCAGTCCGTCAGCGCCCGCGATGGAGCTCGCCCAGGGTGGCTCGCAGCTCCCAGCGCCCTCTCCGTCACCTCCGCCGCGCCCAGCACTGGCCCCGCGCCTCGTAGTTCGCCAGCGCCGGACCCCTCCGCCGCCACAGCCGCGCCGCCCCCTGCACGCACCAGATCCGGCGCCGGCGACGCGCGCCGCCCAACTGCTTCGAGCGGAGGTGTCATGCGCCGGCGGCAGCTTCCGATGGTGCTCCTCCAGCTGCGGGAATCGGAGCGAGAAGGGAGCGGCCGGTGAGATCCACTCGTGTGGTGGCTCGTGGTGACGCCGCGCAGGCGCAGTGGTCCGCACCCGGGCCCCAGCCCGGTGGCGCCAGCGCCTGCATTGCCGCGGCATCCCTGCCGTCGCCGACGCCGCCGGGGCCAGCAGCTCAACCGGCGCCGTCCGCCGCCGCCCCCCGCGCCGAGAGGAGAAGGGCGGCCAAGAAGAGGAGGAGGATGCGGCGGGAGCAGGGAGAGGAGGGAGGCATCTGGGGGCTGGGGGTGGGGATTCTTGGCGAGGCAGCGGTGGTGATGGTGGCGCGCGAGGAGAAGACGAGGACACGGAGGAAGAAGATAAGAGGAAAAAAAAGAACGGAATTTTATTACACTTTTAGGATTTTTTTGCAAAAGTCGCATGACTCATTGGTTCTGCGGATATGTCCTTAGCTGATTTCCTAAAAGATCAGGGGCCTTGGTGTAAAGTGTTCGTCGTTTTCTGGTTTAACGCTGTTATCTCGCCATCCAACCTCTGTTTCCAATTCCTTCAACCAAACACTGGACGGGTTCACTCCATCCCCAAAATCAGAAGTGCAACCAAACACCGAACGGGTTGGCTCCAACCTCCAAAACTGGGTTGGATCCAATCCAATCCACCCAACCCCCAACCAAACACACCCTTATGGCCAGGGTTTTGAGTCTTGACCCTTTTATATATATAAGTTTGCTTCATTTACGACAAGCGGGTGCAACATTGAACATATTCAGCGCATTCAGTGAAACTTGGAAAGTCTAAAAAGATTTTACAGGACCATATGCATTAAAGTCGATTTAGAGGTTGAGAGATTTTGCACAAACGGAGCCGTTTTAGGGGTTGAGAGATTTTGCACAAATGGAGTTGTTTTAGCACCGGTGACTAACTTTTCCTTTGCTCACGCCACCAAGCAAATTTCAAACCTTGATCTATTGCCTTAGATAACGACTCAAAGCACTAACCACTCCAGCTATAAACGTTTTTGCATATAAGGTACCCAGAGACGGAGCCAGAAATTATACATAAGGGGGTCCGTCCGAAGAGTTTCAACCACCTAAGAACTGAGTGAAGCTTATTTGCTGGGATTTTTGCATCGGAGCTAGGCTCTTATTTTTCTGAATTTATTCAATATTTGATGACTTTATCCATGCATGCTATTATTCTCGTGGTAGACGATTGTGTCTGTTGGCAACAAAGCTAGAAATTATTCATAATTCATAAAAGACTTGTCCAAATATAAAATGCAAATTTGTGTAACTTTATTGTCTGGAAGTCACAAAATATATGACAAAAGATTTTATTATAGCTTTATAATATATAATATACAATATTAAATTACATATATTATATTAAACAATTATTGTGATGTTATGGGGGCATGGCCCCTGCCAGCCCCCCTGGCTCCACCAGTGGAGGTACAGGTAGGGCGAGCCATTAGACACATACGCCAAATTCAATATGTGTTTCCTGAAACTAGAAATTTATACCATATTTTTATCGGTTAACAATTATATCTAAACAGTAATTTGGTAAATAAATAGTATATAAAAAAATAAAAGATAGTTACTCTTGTTGGGCACATAAGAAATAAAATTCCCAATCCGTAGCCAATATAATTTACCGTACGTCAAATGATCCAAACACACAATGATAGACAACCTGCAATCATCATCATGTTCGATATAGTAATCACACATTTTCTGTATTTTTTGTACACGTTTTCTACACCGACCCAGCAACAAATGAGCTATTGAAGTACTACTGGTATCGGACAAATCAAATTTGCAGTTGTGTTCTTTTTTTTAATAAAGGATAATCAAATATTCGACCTCTACATCCGAGGGTGTACATAACCAATTATTACAACGTCGAGAAACAAATCGCGGATCGCGAAAAGAGAGAAAGCAAGAGTCTTATACATAGACCCGGAAACTAAAGCAAATGAAATAAGTGTTTCCGCCCTCTATTGTAGATAACGAGAGGGCGTCCATGGCTTCCTCGTCACGCTGCAGCCGAAGACATTGTCGATGGAGCTTCCATGGAATGGATCACTGCCGCCGTGCACAATCAGGCACCCTATGAGGTGGCCATGATGAGGATCATGATCTCCTTGCCCTCGCGCTCCCCCAACCGCCTTCATCAAACCATCGTCGATGAAGATGAAGGTTCCGTGCCAACAGGGTGATGAAAGAGGAACGAAGAGGACGCCTCCAAGGGGGGAGCGGCGTCCGCAGACGTCGCTGTCCGGGCTTTCGCCCTAGCCTTAACCAACACACCTGCTCAGGGACACGACCTCGTCGATCGCGGCGTGCCCCAATGGCCGTGGCGGCCCGGCGGCCGGCACGGCCCGTCCGCGATCGCCGCCGTCATAGGATGGACGCACGCCGCGGGCCAAGCCGCGCGCGGCGAGGCCCCCTTTGCTCCTAATCGGGCGAGGCAACCGCTGGACCACCGTGCGGCGGCACGACCCCCATCGCCGGATCCAAGGATCACCGGATCCATGACCAGGGAGCCCAGATCCGTCTCCCCATGCCGCCGCCGGCGACCGGAGTTGTCAAAGATGCAACTTCGGAGGAGAGAGGAGGGGTGGGGGAGGCTGCCATCAGAGATACCCGGGGAGGCTGCAGACATCGGATCTGGCCGTGGAGATGTCGGATCGCCACCGGTGCCGGATGCGCCACCGGTGAGGTTCCCACGACACCACCTGCTCCGACGCGTTCTCGCCATGGGAAGGCCCAGCCGTCGCCCTCGAGGCCGTCAGCCGGGTTGTGCCGACGTTGGGCTCCGGCGACGGCTGGGGAGGTGAGGGATGGGGGCGGCTGCGAGTGGCGGCGCTCGGTGGGTGCCCCCGAGTCGCCCTAGGGTTGGGCGACGCGGGGGCCTTCCGGTATAAAGCAAAAATCTTGTACCGCTTCTTTGCAACTGACGAATTATTTTTTTTAAAAAAAAGTAGACGAGTCTACTCCGTGTGGAATTTGACATCGACCCAAACATGGGCCATGGCCCCTAGGCTATAAACTATTGGGCCACGCACAATGCATTCAAGTCCATTTTAGACTACCCAGCAACAAGCACCCCTTCGCCCGCCTTTCGTCTTTCTCGCTCTACGCACAAACAGAACGGCGCCGCTGGCTCTGGACAGAAAAGTTGTCCTAGGACGAGGGGTCCCGCCAAAAGGGAGGTAGGGCGGCTGCCCGACCTATCCCTAAGGTAAACAGGCAAAAATTCTAGCCACTCATTGATATGCTCAATCAAGGAATAAAAATACATTCTTATTAACCACTCATTGATATGCTAAATCATGTCTAAAACGAGCTTAGTTACCAGTATGGAGGGAGTACTCCTTCCAAACAAACAATTCCTTCCCCATGTAACAGAAATCCAAAAAATACACGTGTGGGTGAGGCCTCGGGGGGCTTTTGCCCCCCGGGTATAAAACGTTTTTTTGCATCCATTTCTTCTTGTTATTACTAGTAGCGGGGCGCGCGCTTTCGTGTGCCGTGCGGCTGCAAATCCTGAGAAACTTAATGTGGGGTGCTTTTGTACACTATTAATATGTGGTGGCGTTGTGCACATGAGCACGACTAATACATGGGTAGCTTCAAACATGCACAGATGTTGGTTCCGGTATCCAGTGAATTCTTCATCTTCATTTTGAATTAGAAGTCGCTTGTTCATCAATCTAGATATACGTGTTATGTTAGTATTGAACTTATACTGTAAATGCATTGAGTGCTGAGGGATGATTGGTGTACCTGAATCCTGTAGGTGACAACAACAATACAAAACTCTGTAGCCATCTTTTCGAAGAACGAGTGTGCAAATAAATCATCAGCATTTTGGATCAAGTCTCGTATAAAATAGAGCATGCAACACTTTCTACAGAACAAATTCAAAATAGATCGTTGGACCATCCATCTTAGAGGAAGAAAAAACTATCAATTCTAAATAAAGTTGAGGGCAGTACAATAAGTACCGTTCTATAAAATTGACAGGAATTTGTGGTTTCACATATAAATATAATCGAACCAAACTCGAAGGGAAGCATAACATATTTAAAGAGTTGTTCGAGTTGTTATACACTTGTAGTTTTGAAGGTTCGCATGAAGAACATGCATTAAACATGGTTATACTTATGCATGTGCATACAAATTTTTATGGAATAACAGATTGAATTATGGCTTTATTATAAATGGAGAATATGCACAAACAAAATATGTTAAAGTGAAGTGCATACCTGAATAACAGATTGAATTATGGCTTTATTATAAACGGAGAATCTGCACAAACAAAATATGTTATAGGGAAGTGTATAACTTCGGATACTTGGACCCAAATTTAGACTACTTGGATCGATTTGCATTTATCTTTTGCTCCACATTTTCTGCCTTTTTTTTAGCCCTGCTCGTGATGAGGAAGAGAGAGAGGGACGGGAGACTCGGTGGTTTTTGTCTTTTTTACTTTTGCCGTGAAGAAACGAGAGGAAAGGAGCAACCGGTCAGCTTTCTTTTTTTATTATTTCTTTGGTACAAAGGTTGGCAACACATTTATTACTATAAGATAAAAAGTAACCGTGCAGTCAATAAAATTTTACCGTCTACTGCTGATCCAAAGGACGGAAAGAATTTTGCTATCGTGGATGGCTGAATGATGGAGGAACCATGCGTCCTTGTTTCTCTTAACTAGTAAAAGGCGCGCGCTTCCACGCGCCCGTGCCACACCAAGTCTGGGCACATTGAGGCTGCAGATTGTAGCAACATACAGGATATAGCTATAACATGCATATGGCTCCATAGTTGGTAGCAACATGATAGAATGACAAAGGGAATCGAAGCAAGTAGCACACTAATTTTTAGTCATCACAAAACACAAAATATGCATGGTATAAATAAGTTTGGTTTGGAGTGGATTGATACATAAGGATACAATCTCATGTACTCATAAGGATACAATCTCATGTACTGATAGGTCAACAGATGTGCACAAAGATACAAAGTATCACACAAGCATTTTTTGAAAGGGAATCAAATTGAGCAAAGGTACGCAGTTAAATCTGAACTTTGTGGGATTACATGAGTTGCATTGGATGGAACACACCATAATGATCTGACCTGAAATTAAATGCATCCAAAATTAGGAAAGGAAAATTAACCACAATGTAAAGGAAATGCAAGCAAAAGAACACATTTTTGCATATTCAAATGAGTAAGACCACTCATTTTTCAGTGTTACTAAACTGATATGTTTTTCAGATCAGTACTATGACCATTAAGAGGTAGATACCATGGAAGGTGTGGCTTGTAAGTCTAGGAGTGGAAATTGAATCCATGTCCTGAAGGACAGGTTGATGTCAAAGGCGAATGCCATCAAGGCAAGAAAATTTAGGCAATATAAAAGAATTAACTTTGATCTCACAAATTTTCTATCTTGAAATAGAGTAATGATGGGAATCACATAGAAGCCGAAGGCTTCTTCAATGTCTGAATGGAATGTAGTACTAATGCACAAACTCCATTTTCAAAAAAAGATGAAGCCGATTTCTTTAAGAAAGAAGATGTCTGACAAACCTTTCACAGTGCCAACACCTTATCCAAACTGTACTGGTTTGACCAATTCTAGACACCTGAGAGACCACTTTCTTTAGTTGCCAAAGCCTGCAGATTCTAGGACTGTGTCATTCATCATTTCTGAGAAAGAAAATTGTGTCAGGGAGCACCTTATGAATTGGTAAAACCTAAGCATATTCTTATGGAAAATGTACATGGAACTTGCTTATGTGTCAGTAAAAGAACAAGGAACAGAAAATCAAAAGATGCTAGGGCTACATCATGCACCATTTTTGGAAATCAGGGTCATCAATGATTTTAGTAGCAAAAGAGAGGATCACATAAAATTCTAAAGTTGGAGGTACATACTGTAAGGGAGAAGCAAGAATGATGAATGTGGTGGTAAAACAAATAGGTATTGAACTATCCGAATTGGTTTCTTTACTGCAAGAGAAAAAAATTCTACAATTAATTCTAGCTTGTTGTAGATGTCTACAAAAATACCTGAACCCTCTGACCTTTTCGAAAGCAAAGACAACTAACATAAAAAATAAAAGCAGCTAAACAAACCTGTACAGTGATTCAGTAGGTTACCACTCTACCTAAACCTCCTTGCATCACTTTAGAAATAGAAGCAGTGAAACAAACCTCTAAAAAGTGATTGATTTTGATTCAGCAAGTTTTCACTCAGTTCGTTACCAAAACCTCTTTGCACCTGTGTAATAAGAATGGTAAAGAGAAGAGGTTAGAATCAATGACTCTAAGCTCAGAGTAAATCAGCATGAGCAATGATTGATGTCCTTACGAAACAACATGTATAAATGGAAATCCAAAAGCATCATAATTAAAAGGGATATTAGAGCAAGAAACCTAAATATGTAGGCACATAAAAAGTTCTCTTGGACAATTGCTCGCAGATAAATATTATCAAACCTCTATTTTCCCCAAATTTCAATTCCAGATTAGTCAAATTCGAAATTACAGAACTGAATTTTATTGGAAAGAACCAGGGCAACATACAGCCTGCATAAATGTTCAGTTTCTAACCTTCTCTCTGTGTCTCAATACATTGCAATATCCCTGTGAAATATTTTTCAATCAAAAGGAAACCTAAACTCAAAAAAAATTCCATGTTATGAGACCTAATGGTACAATCACTCCATAGAATCGATTTGTCCGATCTTGTAGCCTTGTATGCTTCTAGTATATTCAACCAAAAGCAATTCAGGCATGGAGCTGAGTAGTATATAGGAGGTAAAGAAAATCATGCATACCTTGTACACTTGTATAGCCTGAAGTTTTGATCTTTTGAATTTTATTACTCATCAGGAACATGACATGCTCGCTTCTGTATCAAACAGCAGTGATAAGATCTTAAAAGTTAGGCCATGTAGTACAGTCAATTTCTACAGTTTGGAGTGATCGATATATAGTAAGTTTCAGGCAAAAAAATAAGGAAATGGCATGAACCTATCAGTTCAGCTATTTACAAAAAAATACATGAGAGTTTTTGTGTTATAAAATATTGTAAGGGCTATCATGTTGATCACAAATAAGAGTAAAAAAGATAGGTGCTTATAGGAAAACACATGGCAATGGCATAGCACATGGAAAAATTCTTGAGTTGGAGCACATAATGTGTTATAATCATAAATCATATTTACTTGCCAAACCCAAAAAAGGGGGGAAGTGTCACCGATAGTCTATGGTAATTGCAGTATCAAAATACTATGCAAGGCAAATAAGACGCCAAACCAACCCAGACCAACTTAAGATATTTTGGCAGATAAGGTTTTTTCAGGCACAGTCGCATATCAGCAGCTGCGGCACCAAGCGGGAGCATCAGCAGCAGCAGTAGTGTGGTGGGGCATGCCACACGCTAGATAGGAAGGTGAACAATATGACGGTTAGACAAAGAAATGTAGATCATTTCATTCCAACAATGAGTTTTTTGACTTTTGAAATGATCATTTCATCATATTTTACTTTGCTAAATATATACCCAAAAAAGACATGCAGCTTTGGCATGTAAATAATAGAGAACTGAAAAGGCATACCAATTCCCATCTTTCTGGGTGGAAACAAAAGAGGCGATCTACTGATCTCCATCTTCATCTTGGGCAATGGGCATAGTTCCTGTAATATTTTGCATCCTAGTTCACTAAGCAGAAAATGAAGAGCATAAGCACTCATGTACACATGATTGGTGGCAATGGCAACCTACACCTACAAAGGGAAAGCATCAAGAAATGCAAATTCTATGAGGGATTAAAATACGGTAGAGAGAATCAGTCCAGTCCTATCAAACCTCAATATATGGTAATACACTCTCTACCAAACCTCAATATTTCACCATACATGTTGCATCACCTGCATTTTCCATACGGGAAAAAGAAGATGCATCATGTCCTTACAGGGCAAAGAAAGCGCTGATAATTTTGTCATCCTTGAGCAAGCAAGAATTAGTGGGCTAGACAATAATGTTAAATATGCTCAGTAAATGTCTGCACAAAATATAATGAAGCATGTTTTTCACCTGAAACGATTCAAAAGGAGTTGCTAAAGGTGAGTCTTTCCACCTGAAGCATGGTTACTGCAAATATGATGGGGTGTCTCTTCGGATCACAGGCCACGGGATCTTCGGAAGCAGGCCACTCTGAAGGGCAGGCACCGCGGCTGCGACCGACGGAGACGGCGCGCGTGCCGCTGTGCTCATCGACGACAAACGGTGGTGACCAGGCATGTCGCCGCGGTGCAGGCCGTCCACCACGCCGCTGCGCCCCAGGACATGGGCGTCGTGGCCCCTTCAGCGTCTCACGCGGATCCGGCTAGGGTTGCGTGCAGCCGCTCCGGTGGCCACCGGCACAGCCCGGCGAGGGGCTGCGGTGCCCGCCGTACATAACCCTAACCCTAGAGCACAGGGAGAGGAAGAAGAGAGGGCCCACCTGCTCCAGCACGGGCGCCGCCGCGCCGCCCACGCCGAGCCGGCCGCCGCCGCTCCGCCGCGCGCCCGCCGCCGCCCGAGCCGGCCAGGGCGCCGCCCCGAGCGCCCCGGCCGCGCCGGGCCGGCCGCCGCCGCCACGCCGCGCCGAGCCGGCCGCGCAGGGCAGGCCGCGCCGCCGCTGGCCGCGCCAGCCGCGTGCGCACCGCCCGTCGCCAGCCGCCCGCTCGCTCGATCTGCTCTTTTTTTTTTACCGGTGGAGAGAGAGGAGGAGTGGAAGTGAAGAAAAGGGGTGCCCTAGAAGCTGATGAGAAGGTTGTAATTTGGGTTGGTAGATTCTAGGAGAAGCTGGAGCCGGAAGATAGAAGCCGGGTGAAAATAGGTAGAAGCAGCTTCGAATTTTTACCTCTGAAATAGCTTCTTAATCCAGACCACACGATTGAAGATCCAACGACTCACGTTTTCTTGATGACGTGCCTATCCTCCCCCTCCGAGAACCCTTACGCAAACATATTGTTTTAATTTCAATTTCCATGGAGACGTGAGTCACTCTATTTTTGGCCCTCTAGTTGAGGCGAAGAATCCAGATGGTAATGATCGAGATTGGATAAAAGAGTCGTTTTACACTATGGGTATAGCTTCTTTTGTGTTGCTGACACTAAGGTCACGATCTTAACAACTAGCCCCAACTAATAAGCTCCATGAATGGGAAAAGCACGACCGCACGGGTGTGTAGCCGCACGGGCTATCCACACCATTTAACTCCTGGGCCGCACCAATCTTGAAGCACTTTTTTTTCTTCTTCTCTCTTGAGGGGATACGGAGGCTCCGCCGCCGCCCATCCGTTTCACGCCGGCGCTCCCCGCGTCCTCGGCTCCGGCTCCCCCTGCTCCGGCGCCGCCGAACCTGGACTTCGTCGCCGTCCGGGACGTGCGGGGCGGTGGCCGGCGGCAGACCTCCGGGGACGGTGGCCATGGTAGCCCCGAGAGCTCCGCCGAAGAGCACGACGTCGGTGAGGATGAGGCGCTGCTACCACGCTGTGCGAGCGTGCGAGGGAGACCGACGTCGACGATCTCATCAGCTGCATCTCCGGTTGTCGCCGCAGCCCACCTCGACACCAGCAGCTCCGGCATGCGACGACAGCCTCCCTGCGCGCCCAGGACGGCAGCGTATCTGCTGCGGCGGCGGAACACAGCCCGGAACCCCGGGTGTGTACGAACGGCCCAGATAAGCCGTGCACCCACACAAGGGTGCGGGAAATCCACTCTCGGCTGGAATTAACCTCGCTGCTTTTTCTTACGTCGACGCCCTTCTCCGTTCCTTTCCTCAACAGGGATCTTTCAAATAAATCCCCGCCATCACGTAGTTTTCAGCCAACTGCGCCTAAAGAAAAAAGAGCAAGACTTTTGCAATGGCCATGCATTCGAGAAAGGACGAGAGAAAATTTAAAGGCTGGTGGGCATGGCCTCGTGCATGGCGTGTGTGTCAATATATGCACGGTGTGCTCGCATGACATGCAGTTGACGTAACACGATGGCGGCCAACCGATCTTGGGCTTCTGTCTTTTTATGCTCGCATTGGCCCGGCCTGTACAGGCCCATACAGCTAGCGGTCGCTCCGCCTGTCCTGGGCCAGTACGCTGGTACGCTACGGCCCTGAAAGCCGGGTATTCTAGTCTACTAGACGGAAAAAATTAGATTAGAATTGGATTCGAATTGACTGCCGAGTAACAACAGTCTTCGCGTCAGGTGGGAACTGAAAAGGCTTAGCATACTGGTCGTGCACGGTGTGATGAATCAGGCTTCGCGGACACGTCGGTCATAGAGACTTGTTTCTGCAAAATAAAATTCCAGTTTTCAGGACTCAAATTAAATGTCCACCAGTGTCAAGTCATTTTCAGAAGAACATGATGATGAAACTGCGATGCTCCGTCCCTGTTCTTATTCTTCTTAAATGAAAGCTATGCGGGTACTAACTAATAAGCTTACAAATATCTAGTGGAACAGCAGACTACCGCGCTAAGCCACTTTTGTGGCAATTGTAGCATGAGCCGAATTAGAAATGAGCCCTCACAAACGAGGCATGATATTCATGGATTAGTGCTTCAACAGACAAATATAATTTATTGATCTGTGTTTTCCATAAATAAAGTATATTAAAAGCAAAAAAAAAAAAAGTATATTAAAAGCTAGGCTATAATATGAGAAGGTGCTCATTCCATTGAGTAGTGTTATAGTACTAGTTGTTAAGAGGGTTCATCGTGTGTCATCACTTCCATTGCAAAAGGTGAGTCGTCGCTCGTCAATATAATCGGCACGTGATGACCACACCAAAGTTCTCCACGACTCGGACTTATGGCATTCAGAATGCGGGATTCCACACGGGTGAAACAGCTGAAGTCTACACGGGTGAAACAGCTGAATTCTGGTCGTTGGAGCCTTCTTTGGAATTCCAGGTGGGGTTCCGATTAGAAGCTTCATTCCCGGCACTGGAGACAAGTGAGATAGGAGGCGACGACAACATCCTCCATCAAGTTCTCCAGCACGGCAGCACCCACAACTAATACTTTCAAAATTAAGCTGCCTGATTATTGGCCTTGCTAATTTGATCCCCCGCGTTCAGGCAGGCACAGACCCCATGATCGAGATGATTAGACTCGGACAGAACTGAATCAGCAAACGGCATCAATCAAATCGAAGCAGCGCGAATATATGGCACAGCAGGGACACGGAGCGCATGCAGCTGCTTAAAATGGAACCAAATCCATATCGTCAGCCAAACTCGAGATTAGATTCTACGACTGATAGAATTAATACAGCTACTACAATACGATCACTAATTGAATCCACAGGGCATGCAGCAGGTGCTTCATTCTTCCCTGACCCTCCACGTAGTACGAAGATGGTTGGTGATGACTCGGTGTGATGGCGCCAACTCAACCGACGGATTGCATACATACCTTACTGCTCACGCGAAATCAATATATTATTATTATTATTATTATTATTATTATTATTATTATTATTATTATTATTATTATTATTATTATTATTATTATTATTATTATTATTATTATTATTATTATTATTACAATTCTTCTTTTCCTCTAAGGATTAGTATATATGCAGCCAAGGATATACTTGTTGGAATGTTGGAAGTGTGGTACTCGCCTAGTTAATTCGCTATCCTCTGGTCTCCATCTTGATTCATCATTGACAGAGAGGAATGGGATGTCATTCACCTTGCTTGGACTAGCCTCACAAGTCAAACAAAAAAGGTTGATGAAGATCCTTTTTTTTTTTTTTTTTTGAAACGGTGATTGATGAAGATCCTAACATAACAAATCGGTCGCCATATGGCTGTTGCTTCATTATTCTACAAACTTGACTTGAGATCATTTATTTAGACAAGGATTTAAAAATCCAATTCTATAATTTAGTGAGGAAAACAAGAGCATTATTTTAGCGTTTAATTTGTGCACTTCGTCCCTCTGCCTTCAATTTTAGTTAACTATATTTGCTCAGCACTACGACTATATATTATGTTAGTACTATACGCCGTGGAAATGATATTTTTGTTAACACTACTATCAACATCTGTAGCGACACATGCCAGCAGGGGAATGTGATGCTGATGCAAATATCTCCATTAATTTCAGTGATCATTACCTGATTGGCAAATAATAAATCTTTTTCTTAATCTATATATCAGCGTCGACGCGTTCATCAAGTATTATAAAATCCCTCTTCCCCGTTAGCTTAATGAACAAGATTTAGCGGTAGCCTGTGATGCTCCCTGTCCCTTCACAACATCCAATCATGCCGTTATGACGTTATACGATCCATCGCTTTTGAAAGCGTGCGTCCTGTTTTTTCGTTAGATGACACGTAGCTTTCCTGCCTTTTCTTACTTTCTTTTGTATCTACCTCCTCCTGAGGAGTAGGCAGACAGTCACTCTCCGGTGTTGTTTGGAAGCAGCTTTTCAAGGGACGAGGGACGTCGCCTCAATGAGCCAAGCAATTGGGTGCATTTTCCTACCGAAACATATCAGGGTGAAAGACACCCTAACTTTTGAATAAACCTGAAAAGTCAAAGCAAATAATTCATCTAGCCTTTACAGTATTAAAGTACTACTGCCTAAACACAAAAGGGAAAAAAAAAAAAAGGAACCAATTGTTCTGAACTGCGCTAGAAGTTTCACCTCAATCTGTTTTTTTTTCTTCGTAAAAACTTTTAGGTTTTCAATTCATATATGTGTAATATATACACCTATATATCATAAATGTTCTTTATTTCAGGATGAACCAGAGTTGCACAACCTTTAACACTAGTACACAATTCAAACAATATCTACTGCCTACTGGTAGTAAAAAATGATTTGCTTACGGTAGTTTTTGACCATCGAATGTCAAAGACCTATATGATGGGCATTTTCATACTAGTGTAAAAAAATGGATTTTATCGGTAAGCCTGTTTAGAAACTGTCAGTAAAAAGCAATTCTAAAAAAAATAGCCTAAAAAGTAGGAATATTATTTTTAGAAATAGTACATTGGTTGTACCAAAGTAATGTCAACAACTGCAGCCTTGATTTTCATAATGGTCACTAGTGATTACTTAAGTAACACAAAGCATGCACAGATTCTCGATCATATATATCCTAGTCCAACATATGCATTCAATACTTGATTGCTGGATAGATAAAGCTTGCACAATTAATGGACACCCCAAGACGAAACATGCAGTAGTGATTTAATAAATCAACCCCCCCCAAAACCAAAAAAAGGCCTTTTTTGCAAGGGTAAACCTCTAGTACTTCACCATGTACTATAGTATTAGTGGACAAAACCAAATCAATGGAAGAATATATCAGTTTACTGTTAGAAGATTTGGTCCACAGTAGGAAAAGCAGCAGCATTTTCCTCTTGTCCAGATGGAGGACCTATCAAACGCATCTAAACAACCAGTAAAGCATGATATGCCCCCAATAGCTGATTCTTTCCTGGTTGAGGCCAGTACGAGTCTGCAAGGCATTGCAGCACTTTATATCGACATTTTTTCAAGCCTAAAGCTAGCTCTAGATACCTCATTGTCAAAAGAGGAGAGCGAGAAAGTTGTCTAATGTTGTGTGATTGTGTCTTGTTTATATGTAGAGCCCTTTAAAGATTCATGATGCTTTTTGTAGTGGGAGATGAATAGGGAAAAAGCCTTGTTCATACTAGGATTTTAGAATCCTTTTCCAAACCAGTTCTCACTGGGTCACTACACTCACTATCGACTACACTAAGCTTCAAATTGAATGAAATTTGTCAGAATGAGATTTAGTGTACTAAGAAGCTACATTGTGCCAATTGAGTTAGTCATATTTGGTTTTAAACGTATATTTAAAGTTTTTTTTAAAGGAAAAAACATATATTTAAAGTTTCAAATTGTATGTTGTTAAAAGATCGAGTTGACATGGGTTGGATTCTCAAGTGGATACACTTTAATTAAATTGATGGGAATAAATTCATATTCATATTGTAGTTGGTTAACTTAATGTGAGATGTACATATTCACTGAGTGGTTAATTGGCACAATGTAGCTTCTTAGTACACCAAATCTCATTCTAACAAATTTCATTCAATTTTTCTGAAACATGAGCGAGGTTTTTAATTCCTGGGTTTGAATTTTCATGTGAGTCCCACATGCAGATTTTGCCACACTAACTGGCACAAAGTAACTTCATGTCATACTGAATTATCTCTAAAAATTTCATAGAAATTTTAAGGTGCGACACGATTTTAGTTTCAACATCCACCTTTGATGTGGGGCCCACGTGTTGAATAGTCAGTGCTAGTTGGGTACGACGTGTAAAATTAGGTTAACGAGGATGCCTCCTCCAGGCCCTCGGTTCCATGTTATATAGGGAGGAACAGCCCCTCCTGGCATGTACAAGATATGGTAGTTACATGAGCTACAACCAAGATATGGTAGTTACAAAGATATCAGACTATACATAGGATCTACTCTATCCTATGGTTACAAGTGTACATATATATCACGCCTAGGATATATCTAACCATATATATCTTTAACATCCCCCTTCAATCTCAGCCACTAATAAGGTTGAGATTGTTTCTAAAGTCTCTCAACTTGACTCGAGGTAAAGCTTTAGTGAAACCATCGGCCACTTGATCATTGGTGCTGATTAGCCGAATATCTAACAGCTTCTGTGCTACCCGTTCTCTCACAAAGTGAAAGTCAATCTCAATATGTTTTGTCCTGGCATGAAACACTGGGTTTGCTGAGAGATATGTTGCACCAATATTATCACACCATAAGCGAGCCCTATGGGGATGAGGTATACCAAGTTCTCGAAGTAACTTTTGTACCCAAATGATCTCTGCAGTTGCATTAGCGAGAGACTTATATTCAGCTTCTGTGCTCGAGCGTGACACTGTAGGCTGCTTTCTAGAACTCCAAGAGATTAAATTGTTGCCAAGATAAACTGCAAAACCACCAGTGGATCTGCGGTCATCAACACATCCGGCCCAATCCGCATCAGAAAAGGCACTAACTGTCATAGTCTTTGAGTTCCCAATGTGAAGCCCAAACTTTAATGTCCCTTGAACATAGCGAAGGATTCTTTTGACCGCACTCCAATGTGTCGTGGTCGGAGCATGTAGGTATTGGCATACTTTATTGACTGCAAAACACAAATTGGGTCTAGTAAGAGTTAAGTACTGAAGGGCACCGACCATGCTCCTGTATTTGGTAGAATCATCCGGACCAAGTGCATTGCCTTCAAATGCGCTAAGCTTTTCCGTCGTTGACAATGGTGTGTCAATGGCTTTGCATCAACTCATTCCAGACCTGGTAAGAATATCCATGGCATACCTTTGCTGAGATAGGAGCAAACCATCTCGGACTTTCTTCACCTCAATGCCCAGGAAATAATGGAGGTCACCGAGATCTTTCAGGGCAAACTCTTTCTGTAAATCATTTAGCAGGGCTCGGGTAGCTTCAACCGAAGAACTAGCCACCACTATGTCATCAACATAGACAAGGACAAACAGCATGTACCGACCATTGTTGTAATAAAATAGCGAGGTATCTGCCTTGGACGGTGTAAATCCCAACGATTGTAGCTTATGACATAACCGTGCATACCAAGCTCGAGGAGCTTGTTTGAGACCATAAAGTGCTTTATCAAGCTTGCAAACAAACTTGGGCCGATCTTTGTCAATGTATCCAGGAGGTTGTTGCATATATACCTCTTCATCCAAGAATCCATGCAAGAAAGCATTGTGCACATCAAGTTGCCGTAGAGACCACCCCTTAGTCATGGCAACAGAAAGCACCAGGCGAATGGTAGCTGCCTTGACTACCGGACTGAAAGTTTCTTCATAGTCTATACCATATTGTTGCTTGAACCCTTTGGCGACTAACCGGGCCTTATACCGATCAACGAGACCCATCTCGATTTCCTTTTAACTTTGTAAACCCATTTGCGGCCAATGATATTCTTGCCTTTGGGAAGCGGCACAAGATGCCATGTCTTGTTTCTAACAAGAGCTTGATGTTCGAATTCATAGCTTGAACCCACTCCTGGTGCTTGAAAGCTTCTTGAAAAGTTGCGAGTTCATCGGGAGCAACCGTAGACACCATCGCCCATCGTACAGTACCATCGTTACTGCGCTTAGGCTTAACCACTCCACGCTGAGCTCGAGTGACAGGCCGAGCCGGTTGAAGAGGAACAATATCTTGCACTTGAGGATCAGCAGCCGTAGGTGGGACCATAGGTTCGGGTGGCGCACTGGATCCGGACGGAGCCGCAGCGGATCCAGGGGAAGGATCAACCTCGGGAGCAGGCGCCACAGGTTGTGCCCCACCGACCGGATCTGTTTGTGCGGCCACACGGGAGGCGGGCGACGCTGCGGGAGGAGGCTCAGCCGCAGAGGATCCCGGAGCCGGCGTCGATTGCGTCGCAGGTGGCGGGGTGGCAGCCGGCCCAGATCCCGACGATGATCCGGATCGGATCTCGTTGGCGGCGGATCGCTCGGGCCGTGTGCTGCTCCCCGGCCCGACACATGAAATGACGAGCGCATTCATGAGGAGAAGCACCATCCGAGCGGTTGAAGCACCGTTCTCATCCAAATTTGATGCTGTATCCTGCACAATGTCACAAGTACTCGAACCAGGGTTAGTTTGGTTAGGGGAACTCAAATGTTGATCACGAATATTGGCATCCCCAAACGACATAGATGGATTGAGAAGCGCATCAGGAAGAACCGAAAGTTCAGCACGTAGACGTGCACCGGCATTGGGATGAAGACTAGCAAAGGGAAACACAGTTTCATCAAATACTACATCACGAGAGATGTAAACTCGGCCTTCATTAGGATCTAGGCACTTGAAGCCTTTGTGAGCATTACTATAGCCAATAAAGACACATCTTTTGGAGCGGAACTGCAGTTTGCGTGTGTTGTATGCGCGAAGATTGGGCCAAACTGCGCACCCAAAGGTGCGTAAGAAGGAGTAATCTGGATCATTGCCATAAAGGCGGAATAAATGAGTTTCATTGGCAATGACTTTGGACGGCAACCTATTTATCAGAAACACTGCAGTTTGGAAGGCCTCGTCCCAAAATTTGAGAGGCATGGATGCGTGAGCAAGGAGGGTAATACCCATCTCAACGATGTGTCTGTGTTTTCGTTCAGCCGCACCGTTTTGCTGATGCGTGTGTGGGCAAGACACATAGTGATGAATGCCGACGCGCTGGAAGAAGGAGTTCAAGGTTTGATACTCTCCTCCCAGTCGGTTTGCATGGAGCGGATTTTTGTGTCAAACTGTCGTTCCACTAGGCTTTGGAAATCGCGGAAGCACTGAAACACATCGGACTTATGGCGAAGCAAATAGATCCAAGTGTATTTGGAGTAGTCATCAATGAAGCTAACATAATAAGTAAAACGACCGACAGACGTGGGTGCAGGGCCCCAAACATCCAAAAAAACAAGATCAAGAACATTTGTGGACACACTTGTTGACTTAGGAAAAGGTAACTGATGACTCTTGCCTTGTTGACAAGCGTCGCACACATGTTTAGGACTCTGATCTTTAACAAATGAAAGTTTATGACGACTAATAACTTGTTGAACGACAGCAGACGAAGCATGTCCTAGCCGACTGTGCCACATGGACGAGGAGGGCTTGGATGCTTGAAGAGCTTGTTTATTGGGTGATGATGAGCTACTCGATGAGGACTTGATAGGGTAGAGGCCTCCTTCAGCCTTGCCGGTGAGGAGGGTTTTCTTCGTCGCCAAATCCTTAACAAAGAATTGAGTAGGATGAAATTCAACAAGGGCATTATTATCACAAGATAAACAATTAACTGAAACTAAGCTTTTGTTAGCAGCAGGAACACGTAAAATATTGCGCAAGTGGAGCTTATGCGAAGGGGATTGCACAAAACCATGACCAACATGTGAGATCTCCATACCTGACCCATTTGCAGCATGAACCGTTTCCCCACCGCGATACTTGTCACGGAAGGACAGCTTGTCAAGATCGCTGGTAACATGATCAGTGGCGCCGGAATCCATATACCAATTGGTGTCTACCCCATAGGATGAGGTGACGTTGGACGCAGACTTCTGCTGAGGAGCACCACCTTGAAAACGCTCATCATAGCGCTTATAACAGCGAAAGGCAGGATGCCCTTCCTTGCCACACACCTGGCAGATCAACCCGGCCTGGAAGTTGCTGCCACGGTTGGAGGAGTTGTTGCTGGAGGCGCTGTTGGAGTTGTTGGGGCGACTGCCTTTTTGCTTGAGGCCACCGCGGGCAAAGCCACCACGGTTGCCACGACCACCCGAGTTGTTGCCACTCTTGGCACCGCGGGAGGTAAGGTTGACGGAGTGCTGAGAGCCTCCATTGCGCACTTCAAGACGTTGTTCATGCGCGACAAGCTGAGCATATAGCTCGCCTGGTGAGATCGGGGTGACCCGATTTGCGACCGAGGTCACAACGGAGTCGAAGGTGTCGTCGAGGCCGGTCAGGAGATAGGAAACCATCTCATCATCATGAAGGCGTCGACCGGCCGATGCCATCTCATCGGCTAGGCCCTTCATCTTCGTGTAGTACTCGGCAACGGTGGAGTTGCCCTTGGATGCCGTAGTTAAGGCCATCCGAGTGCTGATCAAACGAGCCTGAGATTGAGAGGAGAAGAACTCTTCAATCTTGGCCCAAGCCGTGGAAGCCGTCGTCGCAGACGAGACTTGGAGTTGCACCTCCCGTGAGAGGGAGACGAGCAAGGTAGCTAAGGACTTGTTGATCCTTGGCCACCCAGGCGGTGTACGCCTTGTCGACGATGAGCTCCTCAGCATCATCGGTGGGATTCTTCTTGGGAAGGTATTTGGTGGGAGGTTGGGCTGTTGGTTCAAGGAACTCGGCAACCTCAGCGCCGCGAAGAACCGATAGGACCTGAGCTTTCCATAGAACAAAGTTGCTACGGGTGAGTTTCTCGCTGACCGGCAGAAAACCTAGGGTCAGGAGCGCGGCGGTGGCGGCGGTGGAGGAGGAGGCGGCCATGAGAAAAAAATTCCGTGAGGAGATAGGCTCTTGATACCATGTAAAATTAGGTTAACGAGGATGCCTCCTCCAGGCCCTCGGTTCCATGTTATATAGGGAGGAACAGCCCCTCCTGGCATGTACAAGATATGGTAGTTACATGAGCTACAACCAAGATATGGTAGTTACAAAGATATCAGACTATACATAGGATCTACTCTATCCTATGGTTACAAGTGTACATATATATCACGCCTAGGATATATCTAACCATATATATCTTTAACACGACGAAGTAGCGCTCTCTCTACTGTATCAAATCGTCTCCATAAAATTTCAGTGAATTTTGATAAAAATCTAAGGTTTGAATGTAAGATTTTAAATCCAGGAGTCGCTTTTGATGTGGATCCACATTTTTGGGTGTTGTCTCTTTCACATAGCAGGTACCCCCTCAGTCCCAAATTATGTTATTTCAACTTTCTTGGAGAGCAAAGTGTATCTCAAGTTTAACCAAATATATAAAAATAAAAATAAAACAACGTAATTTATGATATCAAATAAGTATTATTAGATTTGTTATCAATTATATTTTCGCAATACACCTATTTAATGTCGTAAGTCTTTATAAATGTCTCTATAAATTTTGTCAAACTTATATGCTAAGACTCTCCAAGAAAGCTCTATTACATCCATATGATTTGTTTCCTTATCTTTTGCAAAGCATGATTAGTACCTCTGGAAGACTTATGTGTGGAAAGAGGACCTTGTAGCATGGCTTTTTATCAAGGACTTGTTTGATGGGCAAAGCGTGTACACACCTCTTTGCTAGTATTGCTCAAACAGCGATGCAGCACATATCGGGTGCCTTTTTCTCTGTTGGTCTCGATGCAGAATCCTAAGTGGTTGACAATTATTTGAAGGTCCAGAAGGTCTCAGAGAAGTAATTTCGGTCATTGCACAGTTGGACAAGAAGAAGTCTGAAAGGGAAGCAAAGACAAACCTTACTTCACGGTCGACCTGCAGGCTGCAGCTGCTGATCCAAGGCCAAACTCCAAAGTACACTAGTGCGCACAGCGCCTATTTCTTGTTCAGAGTTCAGACTTTAGGGCCCCTCTTACGGTTACAAGTTTACAACACAGGATCATCTGTTAATTGAAAGGCTGGGCTCCGCCCTTGAATTCTAAAAAAAAAACACAGGATCATCTTGTTTGGTAGGATGGAATGATGATCGACTCTAGAAGATTCCGCGTCTCGGAAAGATTATGATGCAACTTTTGTTGTGTAGTAATTTTTGAGTCATCTCGTCAAAGTTGGCCAAGCTTGATTTGGCATATACTCCGTATGTTAAGTACTAGTATGTTTCAAACTGCAGTCCGTTTGACTTTTCTGACATCAACTTTAACCACTCGCCTTATTTAAAAAACTATGTTAAATATCATTTATTTTGTTATGGCTTGCTTTATTACTAACAAAAGATTTTAAAAGTGACTTGAATTTAAACATATTTATATTTATTTTAATAAGGCGAGTGGTTAAAGTTAAGGTCAAAAAAATTAAATAAACTATAATTTGAAATGGAGAGAGTATGAGTTAGTGACGAGTAGGTATTAGGTACATAGCAAAATACATGCATCAAAAATATCAAAGTGAACTATAAGAGAAAAAATACAGTATTTTGATTCGGTACAACAACTTGTCAATATAACGTGTCTTCTTTGGCCAGGCCGTACGTGTTTGCTTGCCAGCGTATGCTAATTTAGTATGGCGCGACTTTGTAACGGAGGAAATGATGGGCATATGCATGCAGACGTGCTCGTAGTGCAACAAAAACAGGGGTGCGTGGTACTTAGTCCGTTCCGGTCAGCGCTGTCACGGGATCGTCGTCGTCGTCGAGCTTGCAGCGCGTATGCATGCATGCATGCGGTGCCACCATACCGTGGCACGTCGCGGCGCGCACATACTAGTACGTCTTTGAGCTCCAAATCCTGTACACAATCGTCTCCTCTTGAAGCGGGGCCCGCTAGCTGACGCTCACGCAACGCTGACGTCGGAGGGCCGGTGCTACTACTCGTAGCCGCTAGCGCCCAAAATCCCAGATGCCGAGGCGGGTCCGGCCGAGAAACCGCGTCATCGGCCGGTACTGTTGACGAATGAGCACCGCACCAGGCACGCATACGTGGCCGCGAACGCGGCGCTCGTGCGGTGTCGGAGGCCGGAGACGCTGACCGGCGGGCCACCGGCGCTGGCAGGCACCGTCGCTGGTTGACAAGGGTGGGGACGCGAAGAATTATGATGGTGCTCTTCTGCCGGGATCTCGCTGGGAAAAACAAACACACACAAAAAGACGTCTCTCTCTAATCCGCCGCCGCTATCTCCTTTGGCCACACCGGCAAGAAGTACAGTCGCACTCAGCACAGCTCACTACTCACTGTTGGAGCGTCAAATTAGAGCTCACTGTGTAATTTGGCGTAGTTACTAGTAGTAGGTATATTTAGCGCTATTATTCTTTACAAGCTTTGTACACAAAGCTAAGCAAAATGCCCGTAAGCTAAATTACCGTTTCACCGTCCAAAAACGCAGAGTCACATAGTACATGGACCAGATCGAAGCGTCCTTGCATCGACGTGTGCTCCCACCGCTGTACAAATTCATCCGATCCTTCTGCTGATGTAGGCTGTGGTGGTCCAGAGTTATCGTCTCTTCTCGCGGCCACACTACGCGAGGAAAGCATGGCAGACTAGCTTGCTGCCGTTACCCTCGCGCTGGTGTGAATTGACCATGGAATGGGAGGCATGCAACGAGACTTTCCCGGCCGTGCATCGATCTCAACATGCAGGCAGCATCCGATACGAGCAGTGTCAAGTGTCAACCGTCAACGAGCGAGGCCGGCCGGCCGGTCCGGTCCGGTCCTGGCGAGCTGCCTAACCTGATGTCTTTTGACTCTCTCATCAAGTCTCCATCCAGTCCACTGTCCACACACACACACACATGGACATGGCAACACTTCAGCGCACAAAAAAGACAAGTCCACATGCAGCACACTACCACACACACACACATAACAACTGATAACAACAATAATTCAAATTGCCATACGAACGATCTAAAGGCAAAAGAATGCAGGATCATGCATGCATGCTTTCAGATATCATAACACAGTACTACTATATTTGCATCTGCAGGGGTTAATGATAGGACAGACAGAAGAGGGTGAGCTAAAGTACAATATCTACTATAGCACGCAGCATTCCTCTTTTGAGAGCTAGCGAGCTGAGAGGACCAGGGAACAACATTAAACAACACGTACGTACACAACTTCGGCGAGCAAACCACTCTTTTAGCCGCTTGTGCAGCTTTCTAGCTCCAAGACGCGGTTTGGTGACTTTGGTCCTCTGTTCGCATCTCTCGGTTCGCGTCTGCCGTGGCATCGGCCAACGAAGCGCTGAGTTGGCCACCACCACCACCCCATGCCATGCCCATGGAGACTTTATGCTAGCGACGCTACATTACAGAAGAAAGAACACACACTGGTACGGTGCTAAGCAAGAAGGAACACACCCATGCTTGTCCTCAACTCTGGATCATGGCATGCACCCCATTTCCATCCCTCTCCTCGCCGCAAGCAAGCAAACAAATTGATGCGAATTATTGAACTCCATTCGCAGCGTGGGCGGCTGGGGTTAAATATAACCGTACTACGTACGTTGGGATACGCTTTTATCTAGGGCGCATGCAAAACAAAGCCGCGTGATCACGTGGCAACTTGGGGAATGTTTTATGGTCCGCGAGGGAGGTGAACCGTTTCTTGCAAAACTTGCGCTGTAGCACAAACATGAGGTGGGATGATCAGATCGCTGTTATTAGAGTTTACGTCCTGTTTGCTTGAACTTATCTGCCCGGCTTATCAGTTATCATATTGTGTTTTTTCTCTCACAACAAAACATAATAAAGTGGCTTACCAACCGCAGAAAACATCAACCAAAGATTCGTCGACAACAAAATAAGCTATAAGTATTGCTTTCAAGTCTTAAACTCAGGTGTTTATCTTTAGAAAGGGACTTTTATTCCATCCCTGTATGAGTATTGCACTCAACAACCATCCATCCATTTACTTCAGTGGTAGCTTCTGTTTTCAGGAAAATGCTCTAAGACTATTATAAGGTATCCATTTCTTGCTTGGCAAATATCTCCATAGACCGTTGTCTCTACCGTTTGGCATGCTCGTTGCATTCAAGGCATGTCGCTCTCCTATTGCAAGATGAACCAAAATCTGGTCTAGTGTATGTACCTTTTCTTGTCAACAAAACCAAATCATTTCTACGTGACCATAGGGACCAACAAATTCTATTTATCCCAATTGAAACATGGTGTCTTATATTTTGGTCCAAATGTTGTAGCCAAATCCAAAAGTGGTCATTCATGCATATGTCTTGGCTTGGTGGCCTTAGGACAAACGCAACATGAAACACCCTCCAAGTAATTCTTGCGATATACGGAGTATGTGGTAATGAATGAGCAGCTGTCGGATGGGTTTCTTGTGGTTATAGAAATTAAATAGCAAGAATCGTCATCTTTCTAGTTCTCTTTCAAGATATCGTCTTTCATTAAAATCACCCCGTTTGTTAAGAACCAAACAAATATCCCCTCCAAGTGTCCAAGTAATTCTTGCAACGTGATAATAATGAGTAAATGTTGGATGGGTTACTTGTAGTTATAGAAATAGCAAGAATCGTCATCTTTCTAGTTCCATTTCAAGAGATTGTTTGTCATTAAATTCACCCTGTTTGTTAAGAACCGAACAAATATATTAATTTTAACAAGTAATTCCAACTTCCATATAGACTTGTTCATATGTAAAGCTAGTTAATTTATCAGGTATAGGTATAGTAAAAATTCCTAGTCTTGTGAGCATCTCCAACAGTTGTTTAAAATCCACTCCTCAAATCTTGAGTTTTAGGAAGTTGATAAAAGTTTTAGGAAGTGTAAAATCATGTTATCTCCAACAGTTCCTTAAAAAGGCTTTCCTAAACTCTAAAACTTGGGCCCACTTGTACCTAATCTTAACTGTACCCCTTCATTTTCCCGTGATCGGACTCCCCAGGGCGCCGCCACCCCCGTCGCGCGATCGTCTTCATCCTAAAAATAGCCGTGCGAACTTTCACCGGGCGCGCGAAACAACGATGGCCGTGCGCACGAGGAGATACGCAGCGAGAATAGCCGCGGAAATTTACGCCCTCTAGGACTCTTTTTGCGCTTCTCCTAAAAATAGGAAAGGGTTTTAGAAAACTGTTGGAGATGTATTTTTGATGTTTTATCACAATTTTAAGAATACCAACAAGTTTTAGGGAACTCTTGGGGATGCTCACACATTTGATAGTGTCTTTCTAGGTCATGCCTATTAATTAGTTTTTTCCCATTTAAAGACCTTCACTATGGATTAAACGAAGGAAAGAAAATAAGAAATGATCATTCGCCTTCATAAATTTGACCCAAAAAATTAGCTATTTTTTTATAAAACTAACAATAGTAATACTCCCTCCGGCTTTTAATGTGTAGGTCATTTAGAATTGAGTTAGTTAAGTGAATGGGCCTGTGGTCCAATGGTAGGATTGTCCAGTAGGACGCTACCCACCAGGATTCAAATTCGGGTGCTCGCACCTTTTCCTGGGTTTTTCAGGATTTACCGGCGCCTTGCATTAAGTGGCAGGCGACGTGCCCGGCCGTCGACAGCGAGGCGCCTGTGGTGACTTCGTGAACTTTAAAGCTCTGCCGGTTCAGTCCTTCAGAGGTGCTTATAGGGGGAGGGTTTGCGTACGTGTATTCATAGGGGTGAGTGTGCGTGTGTGTTGTGAGTGTCTTCGTTGTACTGTGTAATCTCAAAAAAAATTGAGTTAGTTAAATTTATTTAATTTAACCCATCGATAAATGAAATTTTACTATATTTGTCATAATCTGGATCAATTCAGCTTGTTACTACGCTAAAACTTCTCTTCTTCCTTAATTAACAAAGTGTGATGTGTTCTACGCTAAAGCCTCTTTTCTTCCTTAATTAACACAATGATGCATAAATCTTTTGAGTGTTGAGAAAAGTAATTAAACCCATCAGTAAAGAAAAATATATTGTATATATTATCATGGAAAATATTTTCATAATATAGAAGAGTTTCTTATTGAAAATAGTGCCAACGACTTAATTTCCTTTCAGTTGTGTCACTACCAACATACTGTAACAATTTTTACCACTGCACTTTCCTAAAAAATGGTTTATATATACCTGAAAGTGGATATATAACACTAATAAAATACTATGTTTGACCTATGACACAAGGAACCTGAAATGGAACGCATGTTAGTATATACTCCACGTTTATCTTTGAGGAAAAAAATGCCGAGTCAAAGGTTTGACCGTGACAATGTCCTAATAAGTGCGTCACATTATATTATTATTTCGAGAGGTAGTAGTAAAAATAAAGTTGACATAAGAAACTGATTTTCCTGTACATGTTTGGACTTTGAAATGAACCATGCGCGACCCCTGACTAGCTAACAACACAACAAAATATCATGCCTAATAAACCCTGACTTGTGGTACCAAGACAATCAGCTCGATCGTCGGGTAGCACACTGTACATCTCACTTTCATCTCACCAAACCGTCTACCAGATGAGATGAAATGAGACGCTGCGTGGTCGTGTGTCGTGTGCCCCTAACGAACTCGAAAGCGAACCCCGACGACGACGCACTTTGCTAGTAATTGATTGATGGCTGGAAAATGAAGCGCGAAAACAACCGCGCCCTGCACTGTAGGGCGAACGGAAAGGGAACGATCGAATTCACCTGCTAGCTGCTGCCTCGGCATCGCGCACCGAGGCCACGCGCCGGCGCGTCGGCCGGGCAACCGGGTGGTGGTGGTTGCGGTGGCGCCGTCGGGGCTCCGACACTTCCGATCCGAAGGACGTGTGTGCAATTGAAACGAAGATCCTGTGATCTTTTGTTTCCTGCCGAGAAATGACACGTCAATCTCACCGCGAGCAGCAGTGGCCACTGTGAGTGTGAGGACGCTGATCGATGGGGTTTTGGTAGGTCGTTTGTTCCTTCACAGAGGTCACGTCACTCGCCGCCACCTGCCGCGCGCCCCCATTGACTTTATTTATGTTTTTCTCCGCTCAAATGCATGTCGTGATTTGCAAGATCAGTTCAGTAGTTCCAGCATGCGCGAACAGCGAACTATATCAGTGTAGTAGTTTAGATGGATGTCTGCTCTCCTTTGTTTTTGGCCTCTTGTTGCGTTTGCGATTTCTGGATTATGCTTCAGTGTCGAAGCTAGACTGCAGGAGACACGGCACTGGCTACTTACGGACGTGTACAAATCTTGTAAGTCTAGATTAAGTAACCAAAATAGTGATAGACGGGAACTAATCACCCAGGCCCAGACAAAAAAGTACCATCATGTACATGTATCGAGAAAACAATCCGAGCGAACACGTTTATACTTTGAAATTCTGCTCGTCAGCGATATCGCTCGTAGGTCGTAACCATTGCTTGCTTGACGCAGCTGGCCGTCGTCAATCGTCAGAATAAATAAACCACAGGAAACGAGCGTGTATGCAACAGCGCGCACGAGCAAAATGAACCCAAGAGGCCACCAACGACCCGGGCACCAGGAAAAAAATACACTGCTATGTTTGGTAGCATAAAAACACCATCCCTCAAAAGCTTTGAACAAAGGTTAGAGATGTCAACGGCTTTGTCCGCGAATTTATATTTAGACTTCGGCCCCATTTTCATCTCTTGGTACGAACTTTAGCCACTAAGGGGTTGTTTGGAACGCATGAATCCGAAACAGAGGAAAGGAAAAAAAAAATGTAGTGAGAAAATAGAGGAAGGAGAGGATGTCTCTCGCCCCGGAACCCCCCGCCGTCTCCCACCCCGCACGCCGCCGGCGAGCTCGTCCAGCCCAGCCTGCCCCCGGCCAGCGCGGCCCCGGCAGCCACCCCTGTCCCCTCCTCCTCCCTCTGCAATAAGCCTCTTTCCCCAGATGTCATCCCCTTCCTCCCGCTCTCTGTCGGCCGGACGAAGATGGAGCGGTGGACCGACGGCACCTTGACGGACTGCTCCGATGAGGAGGACGCCGCGCCACCGCCAATCTTCACCGCCCGCCGCGTCCTGCAGCCGCTGCGGATGCGGCGCCCCTCCTCCAGCGCCGGGGGCAGCACGGCCAACAAGTGCGCCCGCCAGGTGTTCTACGGAATGCCGCAAACACCTGACGCGGACGCGGCTGCGCGTTCCGGGCCTGAGGGCACGCCCGGAGCGACCGAGGGCCCCCACGCCGGCAGCTACCCCAGCCGGGACGCCGAGAAAGCGCCACCGCCGCCGGCGGCGGCCGGCGTCGAGCTCAAGCGGGGCGCCGCCGCCGGCTGCACCTCCAACGCCAATCTTGAGATCGGGGAGATCTCGATTCGGGTCGAGGAGGACTGGCCGGCGGTCCGCACCTACGGGTCCGTCGGGGCGCCAACGCGCCACTGCCCCACCTTGGTCGCCGGCGTTTCTCCCAGTCCGGCTAGTGCCTTGGGCGCCGCTGCCGGGCACGCAGCCTCTGAGCGCCCGCTTTCCCCCGACCTCGAGGCACGTGTCGCCTCGGCTAGGGGAGGGGGGCCGACGCACGATGGCCCCAACATACCCGACACTCCACCCGCGTCTGGGGCCGTCGTGACCCCGCCAGACTCTGTCGCCGCCGGCGCCAGGAGACGCCGGCGTCGGCAACGCCGCCGTGGCGCCGGGTAGCTGCGGCCGCCAACCCTTCGGCAAGACTACCTAGGGTGAGGGCACGCCAGCGCCTCGGGCCAAAGGCGGCTTCTAGGGTGCCGACCCACCGTCGTATCGGTCCCGACGCTAAGCTGCGGCAGCCGGCCTCGAAGCGGCTCGGTCCGAGCCGCCGGGCTTCTCCCCCAGACCGGGAAGGCTGGCGCGCGATGCTACCCCGCAAGATGCCCTCGAGGGCGAGCGTGCGTGTGACAGCGGGAAGGACCAACCGAAGCACTCAGCGTCCAACGGTCGCCGGTGGATGTCGCCGTGCCGTTGAGGGGTGCCTCAACTGCTTGGCCACGGGCCACCAGATTGCCACGTGCAAGCGTGAGCCGCGATGCTCGAATTGCCGCGGGCTCGACCACCGCGCCAGAAGCTGCACGAGGCCGCCTGTCACGAGCTCGTCTTTCGGGCGCGCAGGCACCGAAGCCGGCCGCGCTCCCGAGCGCAGGCGGGGCGCGTGCCCAGGGACCTTAGGGAGCACCGGGAGCCGTTTGTTGACAACGCCACCACCACCTCCTGGGGCGTTGCTGGGTATGCAGAGGCCGACCCCATCGCCGGCTTGGCCGGGCAACCCTGGGAACCTCGAGTCCTGCTGCTTCTTCAAGCGGGACGCCCAGATTGATGCCTCAGAGCGCGGCTCTGAGGTGGCCTTCCCCGAGGTTCGGGCGGTTGTTGCGGCGGCCATCGGGATCCAGCCGGGGGAGCTATCGATCCGATGCTACCCCGAGGGCTTCATCATTATCTGTCCCAACCTGGACCGCAGAGGCAGCGTCGTGCTAATCATGGCGGAGGTCGTGGAAGCCGACTACCGAGGACCACCGATCCAGCCCCACCAGTATGGGGTCATGACGGCATCGGTGGAGCGCGCGCAGGTGCGGCAACCGCTTGGCGCGCCGACCGCTGATCCACGCACAGCCCCCGGCTACACGGTGCCGGGAGCAAACCAACCGCGCCGACCACGACTCAGGGGGCGCCGCCGGCTGTCATAGGGCCGACCGCAAGAAGACGCCGCGACAGGAGTGGCGTCCGTGCGCGCCACAGCCGGCCCCCCTGTCTCAGTGGGCACCTCTGTAAGGTCCTAGATGGCTAGAGGGGGGGTGAATAGCCTATAAAAATTTCTACAAACTCACTAAGCAAACTTCGTTAGATACACAAACGGCGGAAAGCAAGTTATGCTTAGCCTACTAGATGTTGCAAGCCTCCTATCCAAGCAATTCTAGTAGGTGATCACTAGTACACACAAAAGCTACCACTAGTGATCAAGAGTTCTACCCACGGGATTTAGTCTACACAAGAAGTGGTTCCCGACCGACCACACAAGCAATTCTACCCACGGATTTAGTCTACACAAGATGTGGTTCCCGACCGACCACGCAAGCAATTCTACTTTGCAAGAATGTAATCAAATTAATACAAGAGAGGATGAGACTTGTTATACCGACGCGTCGAGTCGAGGTTGCCAATCACCAAGAGAATGAGCAATCGATCACAATCGGCAACACACAATCGATGACAACCGATCACCGGGAGACAAGGATGAACACAATTGTTTTTGTTCACCCGGTGTTCACTTGGGCACCGCCAAGCTACGTCACCGGTTGTGTCGACCAACACCTAGATGGTTCCTCGGTGACCCTCAAGTCACTAGCCCCTCAAGGCTCGCCCGCAAGGCACCGCAAGACACCACTCTCAAGCGAGGTACTCAACGACACGCGCAATCCACTAGGATGCTCTTCGTGATCCCCACGAGGTGAGCTCAAACCTCTCACAAATCAACCGGAGGTGGCCAAGAACAATCACCTTCTCTTGCCAACGCCTCCAACAATCTCCAAGCCGGCTAGGAGCGGTACTCTCCAAGAGTAACAAGAAATCCACCGGCGAAACCACCCACAAGTGCCACTAGATGCCCTCAAGCAATGCAATGCACTAGGTGATTCACTCAATCTCTCTTAGGATGAACAACCAAGCGGCTTCTGAGAGATTGCCACACTATTTTGTTTCTTTGAGGACCATGACACAAGTGATCTTCCAAGAAGTTGACATGTACCACTTGTGCTCTTTCTATTGATCTTGCAACCACCATAGTCGGAGTCCGAATATCCAATCAATTCAAATTTTGACCCCTTAGGATACCACAATCCAACATCTCTTTGTTTGCTTCAAGTACCTCAATATTCTCTTTGCGGCCGTGAGATGACTCTCTCTAGGCGAGGCTTGATATCTAGCACACATGCAAACAGTAAACATGACATCCGGCCTTGATGCGGTGACATAGAGTAGGCTTCCAATCAATGACCGATAATCCTTTTGATTCACCATATTGCCATCATGATCACTATCAAGATTCCCATTGGTGCCCACCTTTGCATCTTGCATTCCAAACTTCTTCAACATGTCCCTTATGTATTTCCCTTGACTCACAAATGTCCCATTCTTCAATTGCTTGACTTGAAGACCAAGAAAATAGCTAAGTTCACCAATCATGGACATCTCAAACTCATTTGCCATCATTTCACCAAATTCTTCACAATATGCTTGATTGGTTGATCCAAAGATGATATCATCAACATAGATTTGCACAATGAAGAGATCATTACCAATCTTCTTGGTGAATAGAGTAGTGTCGTCGTGCTAATCATGGCGGAGGTCGTCCACCTCCTTCTTGAGGGTCTCATTCTCTACCATTAGTGTAGCATCACAAGTGAAGCCATCACTAGTAGTGGAGATAGAGTCGGAAGCCGATATAATTGATCCTTAGTCGGTTCATCATCATCATCAACATTATCAACATCGTGAGCTTTCCTTGGCCATGAGGCATGATGGTGATGTAGAGAATAATGAAGACTTCTTGTTGATGGCGATGGAAGCCATAGCCTTGTTGCTTGAATCTTCATCTTCATCATCATTGTCACTTTCCCAAGTGACCACAAATGCACCATTCTTGCCCTTCTTGAGTGTCATCTTGGCGGCACCTCGGCTCCGGAGGAGGCGCCTCTAGACTCGGTGGACTCGGCCCCGGTGGTCGCGCCCACCCACCACACGGCGGCCACGGAGCCGACCTGTCCGCAAAGGGCGGACCCAGGGCTCGATGACGCCTGGGCGGCAGTTCTGGAGGGCCCGCTGTCGCAGATGTACGCCCCAGCTGGGGACACCGAGGCGCTGTCCGAGGCCTCCGAGGCACCGGTCACGGAGCCGCCCTTGGCCGCCCCCACGGGGGACACCAAGACGATGAAGGCCGCTACCGCGGGTGACCCGACGAGGAGCCTGGAGTCACCCGTGACAGACTGGGAGGAGGGGGAGTTCCGGCCACACACCTCGCCACCCGGCCCACCCGACGAGGAGGACATGAGGACACGGAACACAGCCGCCATGGGTGGCTCAGTGGGGAACCTTGAGCCACCCATGGAGGCTGAGGAGGACCTGGATGCTCAGGGCAAGCTGGCGTTGCTCGCCCACTGGGGAGAGGAGCTCGCGACTGGACCGTCAGGCTCCGGGTCGTCGCATGACCTCGGCCGCGCCGACCGCGCGGATGCTGAGGAAACGTTGGGGGACACTGAGCTGCCAGAGGATGACCCGTCTATGCTAGTGCACGGTGGGCACGACAGCATGACGGAGGGCATGCTCGCCCTCATCGCCCACTAGGGAGCGGACCTCGACGAGGGTCCACCGGGCTTCCCCGTCCCGGGTGCCTTCCCGCGGCAGGAAAAGCGGCAGACCACCCCACCTCGGTGGGAGACCTTGTGCGACACAGACGACGGATGGACTGCGGCGTTTGTGGGATTTCCCCCACAACGTCGCGTCCACGACGCCCAGGGGGGACGCTCTGGCAGAGGCCGTCGAGTCCGACTCGAACGACGAGCCACCAGGGGAGCAGCAGACGACAAGAGGCCCGACGACCGGCGGGGTAGACCCAGCGGGGAGCTTGGAGTCATCCGCAGGGCGCCTGGGGGCCCTGGGCCGTGCTGCTAACACCCCGCCGGCCCTGGGAAGGGCCTACCTGTGCGGGGCTTCTGGAAGCCCGCCCAAGACCGCGATAGCCGCCGACGAGGAGCCCCCGGGGTTCTGCACCCCCGTCTCCCGGAGGTCCGCCGCCGACTCGCCGACCGGAGAGGCGGGAACCCCGGCCAAAGACGGCTCCCTCACGGGGTGGCTCAAGAACTTCGCCAAGAGAGTCTTCCACAAGGCGACCACCCCGCTTCTTCCAGCCAAGGTGGACGACTCCAGCTCCATCAAGCTGCCAATGCGGAGCAGGCGCGTCGCAGCCAACCCCCTCTCCAAGTACCCGGTGACAAAGAGAGGCGAGATCCTCGCCATGCAGAAGATGGGGTATATCGAGTCACAGCCGACGGTGGAGGGACAACAGAAGCTGGACGCGATGTTCGAGGGAAGACCAGGGGATGCCCGAGCCTTGCAGGAGTTGCTCGCAGGCGAGGAGCGACAACAGTGACCGCGGAGGCGCCGTGGGGCTGGGGGTCGCGCCTGAGCGCCGGTCCCATCAAGCACACCGCCGACTTGTGGATCGAAGCCGGTTCGCAGAAACTAGAATGTTTAGTGTGTGAGTAATCCGTTATGTACGCGTTCTGGGGTGGCGGGCTGTGTTTCAAATTTGTTAACACCCCAGAAAAACTTGTAAAACTCTCTTCTACTTCAATGATGCGCAAATCTTTTGCGTATTCGAGAAAAAGAAAATAGAGGAACGAAAAAGCACAGAAATAATATGATAGATGCGTTTGGAATGCAGGAATTTATAACACAGGATTCCCAAAACATGAGGTGTGATTAAAAGATATTTATTTCTGGAGCCATTACAACATTAAATTTTTGTTAGCAAATAAACATATGTAATTACTGGAGTATGAGATTGGACAAATAGTATCATTTGGCAGATTATTATGCAAATAGAAAATTCTAAAAATATGCAGATTAATTTTGTCTAACATACGGAGGACGAGATGATTGAGCATATCATTCTGGGCTGCGCCTTCAGCAGGGAGGTGTGGTCACTGTGCTTGGCGGCCTATCACCTGCATGGCCTTGTCAGCGTGCGGCAGCAACGTGTCTTTGACGGGTGGTTGGAGTCCAGAAGGACATTGCCGAAGGTTGTTAGGCGGGCTTTCGACGAGCTTTTCATGCTTGTGGGTTGGACGCTCTGGAAGAAGCGGAATGCGCATACGTTCAGTGGAGGTAGGTCTCTGGATCTCGACCGACTTCAGGCGCTTAGGTGCCTTGGAGGCAAGGAGACATGTCGGTTAGGGGTTGCCCTGCTCATGCTCAGTAGCAAAATGGTTTCATTAAGCCACAACCACGTGCGAGTTGCGCGGGGGGGGAGGGGGTGTTCTCGGGTCGGTAAGCTACGGCTTGCTGTGTACATGCTCTTCTTCTGTTTGATGAAATATATACCGTTGTATGTTTTCAAAAAAAAATTCTAACATACATGACCTATCCTTGGTCAATCTTATCCTCTCGTTTATTGTTCCCATCTCTTGTCTTGTGTCCACGGCAACTTAAACTATGGATGGATGCTCTCTCTCTCTCCACGAGCAAGCCACAGAATGTCCTCGGGCTTCCACGCGCGGACGAAAACCAGAGCTCCAACCGGATGTTTTATTTTCTCCGCTTTGTATGAGATTCATTCCTTTCCTCTTGAATCACTGGCGTCTCTTCCTGCGTTCCAAATGGCATGTGACATCATCAAACTACAGGAATCGAATTCCTCCAAAATTCCTGCAAAAAACCTCTGTTCCAAACGGGGTCTAAATTTTAGACCATTTTAGCTTTTGATGCTCGAAACAAGAGGTCTAAAATGCTCTCTAAAGTTTAGACCACCTCACAAAATCTTAGACAACAAATATGAACTGAAGTAGTCTAAAGTCTCTAGTCTTTAATTTTACTCACTAATAAAACTTTAAAGAATCCAAACACACCCTTAATTTGAACATATCAGGTGTATTCATCATGTGTTTACCGACAAAGCTGCTTGACAATAATCATGTCCGCCGGACGAAAATAGAATACATAGCGCGGCTGCTGAAAGCGCGTACCGGCGCAGGGCGTACGCGTGTGTTGGGTGCCCGAAACCGCATACTGTATGTTCGTGTGATTTGAAACTAGTATGTAGCATGCTACGTAGTACGTACGACGGTACGAGGGCTACCATTAACATAAGATTAGTTAGCGAAGGCAGTCGTTGAACCTACAAAGAGCAGGGGTCAGAGGAGGCAAAGCGAAGCTTCGGAAAGGCCTCTCTGCGGCACGATGGTTAGTGGGTTCGTTCGCTCTGTTTTGTTGCCCGAGCGCGATCGAACAACCATCGGAAGGAGAACCCTGGACCGGAACCGGCCGGATGGACGACGCGGTCCTTGGCCTACCCAACTGTGTGCACGGGACCCCCGCCCCAGCTGCTTGTGATTAGTTAGTTAAACAAAATATCCCGCGTGTCGCCTGTATGCGGGGCAGGGCTTTGCCACGGATGCATGTCGGATCCCTGTAGCTATATATTCGTGAGCACAGAGCAAATGGTTCTCGGATTTGTAGCATCTATTGCTTTCATTTTCTTTTTCGAAATGGACGGCGAAAATGTCAGCGTTTTGGGTTTAGGGTCATAATCGTTGATCCTTGATCATGCACCCTCCAACTCGAACACCAGTCGATGGATGCACTTGAAGTTTTGAACGTGGCAGATGTAAGGAGGAATTGGGCTTTGCCGATGAGTTTTGGCCGTCAGAGAGTGGGGCGAGAAAAAAGAGCGGCTTCGGACTCTGGCGTTAGGAAGGAGAGAGTTACCTTTCTCAGGTTCTTAGAGGGTTTTGCGGTTTTGTCTAAGGAGGTTGTAAAAATCATACCATGGGCTATACTATCTGTTATGATCATGCTGTAGTATACCGGGGCGTTCATTTGAGACTTTTAGTGACAAAATCGTTGTCTCAAACGTTGCACCGTCTGACCACCGCAACGCTAATCATGACGCGGATGACAACAACTAAGACCACTTTGCCTCGCATTCCTTCAGCGGGCGCTAGAAGCGTTTCACGCAACGGGTGTTCAAAAAAAGTCGTCTCACCACTGCTGCCGCCGCCGACCTAGAAGTCTTTCTCTTTTTTTTTTTTGACAAGAAGTCTTTCTCGTTTAAGATGCCGTTGCGGAGCAAGCGCATTGCGGCGCAATCATTGTCCAAGGTCCCAGTGAGTCGAGTTTCTCGTTATGCAGAGGATGGGGCTGCTCCAATTAAGGAAGGACAACAGAGGAGATCACGTATGAGTATGAGGCCATGTTTGGCGACGGCCCTCTGACGTCGAGGCGATGCGAGAGCTCTTCCCCGACGTTGCACGGCCACGACGACCTTGCGGGCGACTCGACAGCCACGCATGAGCGCCACCACCGATCAATAGATTGAAGCCCACACAATCTAGGTTGTCTTTTTCGAGTAATCCGCTTAGGTTGTAATGTGTGGGAGCAGCGTTTCATATAATTTCTTCATTCCTAAAAGCGCGGTTGTAAAAGACTCTTTTACTTAATTACAAGATGCATAATTACAAGATGCGTAAGTTTTTCTGCCTATTTAAGAAAAAAATATATTACTCCACTCCACATGATTAATTGGTACTATACGAACAGGACAAACACTGAAAAACGGCGATGGCTAATAAATGTTAGCACTATCACCTTCTATCTGCTGTCACAATTCTCTATGCTGGCGGAGCAGGGTCGTCGGATTTCGATCTGTAGCCATTCGCGTGGATTTATTATTTAGGTCAACAAGTTACGCATGTCACCAAATGTATCGTACTAGCAGCTAGCTCCTCTCCATGCTCACGAATGGCGTATCATCCGCAACGGGGCGCCCGTGTCTTCCCTTGTTGCGAACTACAGCGTTCTCAGACATTCCGTACGTGTACGTGGACCTGCCGGGCTGTCCCCAACTCGCCGAACTCCAGCCGGCGGCGACGATCCTTAATTTTCCCGGGAATAGCATAGCAGCAGCCTTTCAGACCTTCAGTTTATTCGGTCAATCAATAGGGCCCCATTCCTCCCTTCTCCTGCCGGCCATTCCTTCCCAACCTTCACTTGACTTCCTCCCGGCTTCCTCCACGGCTTCACCACCCCACGAATTCCTCGCATCCCATGCCCCCGCCATTTTCTATCCCGGCCCCGCGTGGAGGAGTCGCTCGCTCGCTCGCGGTCGCCGCCATGGTGGGACCCTATCCGCCAAGTCACCTAACCTCCATGGTCCATCGCTGCTCGCTTGCATATAAGGGCTGCGCGACGTCCTCCCGCAGACTGTACAGGACAGCCCACCACACTCTCCCACTCTCCATCCTCCTGCTCCCGCCTGCCTCCGATTCCCACCGCCGAACAACCGACGGGTGCTCTCGTTCCTCCTGCGTGCTGCCGCCACCTGCTACGTACGCCAACGTGCCACCAACCTCGCCACCGAGCTAGCGCAAGCGGCCGATCGATCCGTCGGTCGATCGCCCACGACGCGCGCGCTCCGACGGTCGGGCCAGCGAGCTCGACGTCGTCGTGCTGGTGCGGCACCACCTCGCTCCATCCGTACGTCGTCCGGCTGACGTCCTAGCCGCCGGAGGATAACCAGCCGGTACAGTACAGTACACACCTTCAGCAGAGAACAGCGGCAGCGGTGTCGTCGTCCTTTCCGTTCATCAAGGCAGCGACGATGAGGAGGATCACGACGAGCGGCAGCGGCGCCACGGCTGCCGTCCGCCTGTGGCTCCGGCCGGGGCGGCTCGGGGAGGTTCTAGCCATCGCGGCTCTCCTCGCCTCGGCGGCGTTGCTGCCGCTCGCGGAGGCTGGCGCAGAGGAGCCCACGCCGTCGTCGTCGGCGCGGCACGACTACGAGGACGCGCTGCGCAAGAGCCTTCTCTACTTCGAGGCGCAGCGGTCGGGGCGGCTGCCGCACGGTCAGCGCGTCGCCTGGCGGGACCACTCCGGCCTCACCGACGGCCTCGAGCAAGGGGTACGTTGCCACTGCTGCTGCTCCGTGCGTGCGTGCGTCGGCAGGCGACCGACATGACTGACTGACGGTGCTTTGTTGGGTTGGATCCCGATCGATCGGCTGCAGGTGGACTTGGTGGGCGGGTACTACGACGCCGGCGACCACGTCAAGTTCGGGCTGCCCATGGCCTTCACCGTCACCATGCTGTCCTGGAGCCTGCTGGAGTACGGCGCCGACGTGGCCGACTCCGGCGAGCTCGCCCACGCGCTCGAGTCCATCAAGTGGGGCACCGACTACTTCATCAAGGCGCACACCAGCCCCGACGAGCTCTGGGCAGAGGTACCAACAGTTACTAACCGAATCGAGTAATTATTACTCCTTGCTGCATGCCATTTACAGTAACATAGTAATTAACAATCACGTAATCACATCAACGTGGACTAGCAAACTGTGTTAGCAGTGGTAATAAACAAGCAAGGTAAACTAACCCAGGTCGTCGTAGTGAGAGCGACCAACCAACATGCCTCCACACACCAGTCGTGGTTGCATGAGGAAAAAGTATTCGAATTCGAAAGATTAAAAAAAAGGGGAACATTTGTTAGGTGGCGCTACTGCTACCGGACAAGCTGCGGTTCGGAACGCGCAAATCACACACGCTCCATCATTGTGCTTTCACATGGGGATTAGCTAGCAGCTGCGAGCTGTTTGATATACTAGTATATTATATTATTTGGCTCCTTTAATCTTTTTAATTTCTCGATGGATTTCGGTGGCGGCTCTGACTCTGACAGTGTATAGTAGTATGTGCTGTAGAGCTACTAGCTTGCTCATCTGCTCATGCATGATCGACGACATAATTTTTGAAAAATTGATCGATGACATAACAATGATTGACCGTGGTGTGTTCGTGATGCCAGGTCGGCGACGGCGATACGGACCACTACTGCTGGCAGCGGCCGGAGGACATGACGACGTCGCGGCAGGCGTACAAGGTGGACCGCGAGCGGCCGGGCTCCGACGTCGCCGGCGAGACCGCGGCCGCCATGGCTGCCGCGTCCATGGTGTTCCGGGAGCACAACCCGCACTACGCCAGCCTCCTCCTCCACCACGCCCTTCAGGTACTTTTTACTGATGATAATGACAGTAATATTTTAATTAATCACCGCTGCTGCTAATCATGAGATTAGTTACCGCACCGCACGGTCAGCGCCCCCGATTGGCTCAGAACTGACCACCAGAGCTTTTTGTCGTGCTGCCGAATCTGGCCGGTCGGAGCCGCACGATTTTCTCCTTTCTTCGCCTGATTGTTCACACTCGTGCCGTGTAGCAGCAGCCGGGCCGGCGCACGTGTCACCGTGCGTGACGTCCGGTGTGGTCAAGGGGGGTTTGAACTTTGAACCGTGTCCGGGTGTGAAAACTTGCTGTCCGTCCTGTCGGTCCAGAGAGGCCGACATGTAGGACCCCACGGATCGAGTTTGATCTCGTGGGCGATCGACGGGAATAATCACAACGTATAGCAGCATGTTACTGTCAGGTTAGGTGAGCGGAAACTACTCATTAATCGGCTCAAAACGTAACCACCACATTCCGGTCACGTTGTGATGGGACTGCAAAGCTAGGCAGAGCCAGCCATGTCATCACGTTACTACAACGATGCAGTGATCATGATGGATCGTCGATGATCCATCCATCGATCATGGTATGGCAGGACAATCTTCCAGGCACAGCTAGCAGCTAGCCAGGCCCAGGCCACTCTGCTGGAATATTAGTTGGTTGATTAGTGTGAACAGTCACTAACACTGATTACCCAGCTAAGCGAAGCTAGCTCGAATAATTGAATGATGGAACCATGCATCGACAAAAAAGACTGACCTGCTGCTGTACTTTCTGCAGCTGTTCGAGTTCGCCGACAAGTACCGGGGCAAGTACGACGCCAGCATCGCGGAGGTGAAGAGCTACTACGCCTCCGTCAGCGGCTACCACGACGAGCTCCTCTGGGCCGCGCTCTGGCTCCACCGCGCCACCGGACGCCCCGAATACCTCGACTACGTCGTCAACAACGCCGACGAGTTCGGCGGCACTGGCTGGGCCATCACCGAGTTCAGCTGGGACGTCAAGTACGCCGGCGTCCAGATCCTCGCCGCCAGGGTACGTATATACGTCGTATTTGTTTGTTTTTATTATACCATATAAATCAAGAAATACAAATGCTTACGTGTCGTCGTGGTGGTTGGTTATTTCAGCTGCTACTCAACGGGGAGCACTCGCCGCGGCACAGGGAGACGCTGGAGCAGTACAGGGCGAAGGCGGAGCACTACGTGTGCGCGTGCCTGGGCAAGCACGACGACCCGAACGCCAACGTGGAGCGCAGCCCGGGCGGGATGCTCTACATCCGGCAGTGGAACAACATGCAGTACGTGACCAGCGCCGCGTTCCTGCTGTCCGTCTACTCGGGCTACCTCTCCTCGTCGCCGTCCGACCAATCCGCCGTGACGTGCGCGGCGGCGGCGGCGAGCGCCGGCGAGGTGTTCGCGATGGCGCGGGCGCAGGTGGACTACGTGCTGGGGAGCAACCCGCGCGGGATGAGCTACCTGGTGGGCTACGGCGCGCGGTTCCCCGCCCGGGTGCACCACCGCGCCGCGTCCATCGTGCCGTACAAGCACAGCAAGGAGTTCATCGGCTGCGCGCAGGGGTTCGACGACTGGTTCGTCCGCAAGGGCGCCAACCCCAACGTCGTCGTCGGCGCCATCGTTGGCGGGCCCGACCGCCGGGATCGGTTCAGGGACCAGAGGGAGAACTACATGCAGACGGAGGCGTGCACATACAACACGGCGCCCATGGTCGGCATGTTCGCCATGCTCAACCGGCTGGCCCGGGACGAGACAAGCAGTGTAAATAGATAGTCATACAGGGGGGCGCTTGTACAATTTTGCCCCTATTCTTTTGTTCATTCTTTTCTTCTTCTATTCTACGGAAGTAGATGTGAAGTGAAGGCGCTCTCTTCACAGGAAATTATTATTTGTATACGATGAAAAAAAAATAGGAGGGATTTGGCAAAGCAAATGCAAAAATCCGCTCCCCGTAAATATCAGAGAAAAAGTTACAAACAGAGAATGTCTTATATAGTTAATTCGAATCACCTTTGGCTCCCAAATCATTTGCACCTCATGCACGCAATGATCACAGAATCTTGTAAAGGGCATCAACCAATTTCAGCATAGCGAGGCACCTACAATCAAATGTTATTCTGAAGAAGCGAAGAGTACCGGATATATAAACAAAGTGACATTATTCTGCAGAGTACTGAACGAATATATGTATCGTCGAGAAAGATCTCAAGTGCGGTTGGCTTTTTCACGCTGACGATGCAAAGGAGAGTTCTTCCAGCTGCAAAGTTTGCAGGGAAATAGCGTGTTTGTGTACTGAAAGTGGCCGTTCTTGGACCCTAGCTTATGAATTATGATGAGCATTTCAATTTTTTTATACCAACGAACCCTCCCTTTGTTTCTACTCAAATGCAGATTTGCATGTCCCTCCATATCTAAAAAATAATGGCACACGGTTCATGAAAAAGTAGCACCGACAACCAAGTCGCCGGCTCTTTTTTCCTGGGAAAACAACTACGGCAAGAGAGGATCCACCTGGGTGACATGACATCTCCCACCGGCTCATTCGAGCAGAGTTTGGCCATGTGCACATCCAAATATATTCAAACAAATTAGTTCCTCCAGTTAAGTGTGAACGATATCAACTTCCATATCAACCTAGATGTTCAGTTCTCCATACACAATTTGCATGATGTCTATAGTTGTAAAACTTGCAATGCACATATACGTACATGTTACGAACTAGCAGAGCGCTCCATACTGCAAAGCATGTAGAAATGTCTGAATAAAACGTTTAAGAGCCACCACCACAGTATCAACCAGTGTGTCATGCTTTGGCTGCCGGAGTTACCAAAAAGGAATTGAACTACAAAACGTTACAAACCAAAAGTCCTAAAGGGATGACAAGAAGAAGCCTAAGGACCCAGATCTTCAGGTTTGCCAACCGAGGAAGTACATGACTAGCAAGAACTTTTTCTCAACTAGTCAGCCCGAACTATACTTTAACATCGCCTAATACTGAAATAAGAACAAACAAACAAGATAATGCCTTACATTCGTCCATGGTCATGCTATGCTAAACCATGCTGAAAGTGTTAAATACGAGCAGGCAACTGTCGAAAAGAGCACATTTTACTTTACCAGCAACTATCTCTTCCAATCAAAATCCGAAAGAATTGCAAACACGGCGTTAAGCTTAAGTCACATATATACAAGGTCTAAAAAAGAATCATCAGTGGCAATGAACAATACGCGGGGCAGGACAACATAAATCTTAGTCTGACGACAGCCGTCGTCCAAGAACGACCAACTGCAAAGGCAAGATCGATCGTTCCAACAAAATCTCAAAGGTCGGGACGGCACCAGGGCATAAATATGCAGAGATAATAAACAGACCATGGTTACCTATATATTTCTATAAACAACTCATCTGAGTCGCAGCGACCTGCGAACACAATGTTCACGCAATCACCCGAGACTCCACTACACGACAATCTCTAGCAGCCGATCTGGAATACGCTCCTCCAATAACCCATATGACAAACAAGGGGCGTGTGCCAGGCAAGAATACATAATGTTCATGAATACCAATCAGCACGATTAGTATTTCGGCGGCGCTGGTGGCAACCGGTTTGGTGTGCGCCGGCTGCCAGAGTTGGAACCTGAGCTCACATCACCATTCTCATAGCGCCGACTGCGACCATCAGCACTTCTTGACCTTGATCCACTGTTTGTGCTTGCAGCAACAGGCCCATTTGATGCGGAATCAAAGGCAGACCTCCAGTCCTCACCTGAGCGGCTCGGTGTTCGAGGGCTCTCTGCAGATAATGATTTTTGCATTGTTATGAAATCTTCTACATGATGTGAAACAAAATGTGTAAATTGCTATTTAATCCTACCTTCCATGTGCAGTGCATCCAACCAGTGTGCAAAATGTACAAAACTCTAAATGGAACAACCATATAGGAACATCTAAAGGATCTATTTAGTATAGCAAACATAAGCTAGACCGGCCTTGACCATAAGGTTCATTAGCTAAATAAGGATAACCATAGCAAACATAAACCTCCTTGGCTCGTTGCATAACCATTGCTTATATAAGCTGACTTCTTAATGGTGGCTAATATAACGGAAGACTTGTTAATTACAAGCCTAGCAAACATCAGAACTATGTTAGCACAGGACAATTAGCACTGCTTTACCAAGCAATAATCACTGGCTAATTTGCTTTGTTTAGCCAGGAATCTTAAGAAAATACCTTCAATTAGCATCAAAGGTACCACCCACAGACAATTTATTTACATTAGGCACTGAACTATATGGGCCAATCGTCTTTACAGGACATCGTAAGGGGGGAAGTTAGGCTGTTGCACTTGATGTTGTTAAACAAATAATGAAAATGGCAGCTTACCAGCTTCAGTGGTGTCATCAGAATAAGAGGAAACAGATGCCCTGTTGTCATGGATACTGAGTTGACGAGTAAGTTTTGACAGGAGAGATGATTGTTTTTGGTACTTCTCCCTTCTGCGTTTAGCATTATGGTCCTCTTGAAGAAGCTCTTCAATCTTAGCGTTGCTTTGCCCGCTGGTAAAGAAATGAATGAAAATACAAGTTATTCAAAATGTACTAAAAATAAGCATAAGCCATGCTGAATATATGGCAATCAAAATTGATTAGAAATATTACAAAAGGATAGAATATACATTTTTGATAGTGGGTTTTCCTTAATTTCAAAAAGTTGTCCAGATAAAGTGAGGAATTCAGAACAGACGTACAGGCTTCCAGATTATTAGATCAAGGAGTTAGTGTGATGGTATGTTCAAGTATATGCCATCTTTATTTCCTTGAATAGCTTATTGCAATACTATTTCTTATTCTAACAGAAATGTGAGATTATGAAGCTATTTTTTAGCATAAACAATCCGCTAAGTGCTAATGTCTGGATGAAGAAAAAGAAAACACATACACCCTCATATTTTCATTTGGTTTTCAACTTTGACTACTAACACAGCATATTTATTTATAAAGCTAATATTTATGAGATTATGAAATTACTTCTCAATAAAAGTCTACACATGGCTCTTATGTTTGCAAACTAAACAATATCTTATAAACTGACAGTTGAAGTTTCAAAAGTTTGACTGCATCTTGTCGAGAATGTCTTTAAGAACAGAGGGAGTATTAATGTACAGAAAATCAACCTTATCGAGCTGTATAGCTGATTAAGCATGTCTTCCTTTGCTTTCTCCACTTGGCAAAGCACAATAGCCTAATATAAGCACAGACAATGAGACAAATAATGAAAAATTGACACAAATCTAAAGGCCATATAAACTGATTGACAAAACAATATGAACCTTCGGAACATTTGCCGCCAGACTATTCAAAACAGCCTCAACATAACCACGAACTTCTTGAGACATCCATCTAAGTTCTTCTTCAGGATCAGCAGGTCTCCGTGCCATAGTATCCTTTCAAAAAGTGTATGATCAGATGTTAGTTAGTGTATTTTTAATTTTAATGGAATATTCTAAAACATTTAAGGGAATCTAAAATTACATGATGACCCCTAATAAATAAAGATTTAATTCGGTAAATCAAAACTACAAATGAAAGCTAGAGATGCAATTCAATTATATATTAATCAAGAACTCACTAAAGCGCCATCTGAATTGCTTTGCCTCATAGAGCCACCCTCAGTACTTGGACCCTTGAAAGAACCCCCTTTGCTCTGAATAACAGCTTTGATCTTATTTACCCACTCAACCTTGTCAGCCATGCTCTCAGCCTTTAACACAACAGCACTATGAGCTGCAAAATTTAAAGAAAAGAATTATTGAAAACAGAACCATGAAGGAAATATAGGCTGTGCGATTCAAGGGTATATCAACCTTTTAGGACTGTTTTGTATGCGACCCTGTTAGTAATCTTAAATACAAGACTTGGTGTTTTTTCTGGTCCATTTGCCTTTTTTGAGTCTTTTGAACTTTTATTAGAAGGTTCTTCCTCCTCTACCTCCTCAAGGTTGCACTCCTGCAAATGAATACAGCTTACGACATAAGCAACTTGCTAAAGCAGCCCACCTCACAGTTCTTTACATCAAGCAATGTTTTGCCAAATCAGTATAACTCTCTACTAGGGTCCATAGAACAGGGAAACTGTTGAAGTGGTAATGCAAAAGTTACATGATCATTATATCATCTCAGTGTCACATGGAATAAATAACACATTATGAAAGCAAAGGTTATGCACACCTCAAGAGTGATGACACCACGAAAATGTCTCTCCTCTTGTTTCGTTGTGTACCCAAGCTGGCATAGAAACAACACACAGTGAATAAAACCACACCCACAGATCAAACAAGAACCATGAAATACAATAATCAATAAGCAGTAAGTAAACATTTGAAAATCAAAGGGCTTTCACATACATATCAAACAAATCAAGAGTTCAAAAGAAATGTTCTGAAGAACTGATTAACCTTTCCACTCTTCTCATTAAGAACAAACCACCTTTTGCTCCACCCATTAGTTTTTGCGCTTTTCTTTAAGAGGTAACCTGCAGAGGAACAGAAGAATATGCTTATAGGTTTTCTTCTCAAATCAATCAAACTGTATCCATTACCATGAACACATACGAAGTGATTGAAGCAGTTCATCAAGAGAATTCTTGTTATGTTACCCATGCTAATCTAACAAACTAAATGGGGGAACGTCTCAAAAAGATTGAACTTAGTTAGTAAATAGTGCAAGTATGCAGCTAATGTGACAAGGAACATTTAAGAAAAATGTGATATCTATTTTAGGTTTAGCAGAATGTTGGTTTTGCACAAGGGTGTATAAAGATTGAGAATGTATTTCCATGACCTAACTTAGGCACAGTATGATATTAGGAGTATTGTACCTGCAGTAATTTCACCAGCAGGACCAGCAACCTGCAAATTTGACCCCTCTTTTGCGTCTTTATCTTGCTGGCCAGATTTGTCTTTCATTGATTTTAAGCTGCCACCACCTTGCTCAGCATCTGTTTGGGGACTGGAGGCCTATAATAACAGTTTAATCAACCACCAGAGCCAATATATACTGTAACTGTAAGCCAAAAAATCAGTATGTACTATACGCCTCAAACCAAATGATCCTATAGTTCAATACTTATAATAAAATACCACTGCATAGATGCAGAATCATACCCTCTTAGATGTTGGCTGTTCAGCTTCCTGTGTTTTCTTAGAAGATCGATTTCTTAACTCGTCCTCCCGCCGCTGCCTTTCCATTCTGTCAATAGAAGACAAATAGAATGCCATGGGTCAGTGTTTAATAATTTCATCATGAAATCAGATGTTGCTGGAGCTGAATAATGGACAATTTAGTTTACAACAGGACTGCAATTCACTACATTCAACATAGATAACATATATGCTACATAAATCATAAAAAAAAAACCGAAGAGAGAAGAGTCGCAAACACAACCTTAAGTCGCCTATTTCCGTCTGTGTTTATGTATGATGTGGTTAACTAATAGAGTAGCTATTTGGAAGTGCAGATTCGTTTTGTACTACCTCAGCCTAAAGCCAATTGAATTTAATGGTCCAGCAATGCCAGGCTTGCAGTGGAAAACGAGGTGACAAATGGAACCGTATAATACTTCTTTCAAGTTAAAAGCACAGAGCAATGCGGATGAAATATAACTAGAAACAAACAACAGCAACCTGATGACTGACCTTCTTTGCACTAAGCGGATGAAATGTTGGGGAGGTACAAAGGCACGTTCCATATCAACAAGTGCAACAACCATCTTTTTTGCATCATTTTTGAAGGTCTCCAATGCATTTGATGCTATTGCAACAACCTTTACCAGACAAAAGAAAGTTTATAAACCCCAAAAAGGCCAAAACACAGTATCAACAAGCAGAAAGAGGAAAAATATGTGTTAAACAGAAAATAGTTATACCTCACGCTTGAATGGAGGATACCTTCCAAGTCCTGGTGTGGCATTTGCGGAAGCATTAACTATGTCTAACAATACACGATGAACCTAATGCAATGAAAAAAATTAGTTTTCCATGGAAGGAGGCAAGATGAACACTAAAACTATGCATTACTTCACTATATGTGTACACTCAAAGAACTTTTGCGATAATATACACAAGACATGACTGACAAAGATAATGCCAAAGAGGGAATAACTTGACAGACCAAAACCTAACTGGACATAAAGAATTTCCTCTAGATAGAAATCATGTGCATTAGCACTTACTACTAGCTAAAACCAGAGGGATATTAGTCATGGTACATGAAATTCAACCTCAATTTTAAAAACTAAAATCAGCTAGGCAAGAGCAAGAACAGGTAAACAAAAAACAAATACACATCATTCAAATGCATCCGATGAGAACTAAACTTTAATAAATGCAATTCTAGGTCCGAACCTGGACAAGCATTTGTACAGATTCAAACCTAGAATTGCATTCCTTTTGGGATGGAGGGAGTAGTTTTTATCATTGGGCCTGGAAGATTGGTCTTAGCAGTGCTGTAGAGCATAATAAAATATTAAAGTATAGAATGCAACAGTTGTCAAAGCGCAGCTACTAATTTTCTTCATTGCTTCTCTTCTGAGGGTAGGGAAGAACAAAAGTAAATGTGTAGAAGCTAACACAGAGTTGTGATGTCTTATTTTCTTATTGATTGATTGGGACGTACCTCTTCAACACATAGTCGTGATGGTTCCTTTGCCATTTCCAGTACTATTTTTATTAAGGATCTCAACCCTTTCTCTGGAGATATCAAATATGGTTGATAACCATCGGCTTCCAGGACAATCTATTGTGTGGAGAGAAACCTGTTTAATTATGTGCTAACTGCCAACCAGAACTCAATGTAAAAAATGAACGTGATCGTACCCTTTTGACATTGTTGAGATCGAAATGTCGGTCCAACGGTAGCTGTTTAATTCTGTCTGGAAACTTGCCTTCAAAACTTGCAACAATTTTCCAACCAGATCCCTTTTATATTAAAAACAGTAGACTTTGTTACTGACATCATTATCAAGTTATCAACTATTCACTTTAGGAGGTATAACTGCATGACCAAATTTGAAGTGTAAGTTCATTACTAACCTCACCAGATGTTATGTGAGCAAGAAACTTATCCTCAAATTCTCGGCACAGCTCCAAAGCAACTGCACGGGTTCCTTCAGCACTTTGTACCATAGATTCTCCCAGCCTTGCCAGTTCATCTTGCACCATTTGAGACTTACCCTGAAGGCTGAAATTGCAGCACAACAAGCAAGCGGGTTTAATTTTAGCAACATACCATGCATAAAAGTGAACTAACACCATCATAGTAATAAAAGAATTCGCGTGCCACTATACATTTATATATAAGTATTAGATAGCAGATACAATGTTACTGAAGAACAAGACATAATTCTTACCCACTCAATAGGTTAGGAACCCGCACTTTCATTCTTTTACGGATTTGCTTAGCAATTGTGTCAACCAAAGCATTTCTACCAAGCTTATTCTGAGGAGCTCCAGTTAAGATGTTTTTCAGGCTTTCAGCTTCAGCTCGCCACGCTGTTTCTAGCGAGTTTTCAGACCCAGCTGATTGTGCTGACGCAAGCGCAACAGATTGTCCAATTAGAGCAACCCACTCGATGTCAGGAAGGTTTTTTGGACCCTTGTTCGACAGTAGGGCCTGAACGCAAGCTATAGTTTTTGCATCTCCATTTGCTTGATCAACTTTGCTTATAACACCAACAGTTCTTGTCCCTGCAGTTACAGTAAATGAAAGTACATCAGTTACTATAATACAATGACAATGGAATTAAAGAGGATATTTTCAGACAAGACACAGACCATCTGAATCGATATCCTTGGCCAACCTCAGAGCTCGAGACGATGCGACTTCAGCAGCTTGCATTGCAGGTATGACAACGAGCAGTATTGCATCATTGTGCCCAGCATACTCATTGATCTAAAGTAAGAAACAATCAGCACTCTGCTAAAGATTATGGAAGTTGATGGCCTTAAAAGAACTAGAAGTGATCTCCATAAGTAAATGTGCAAGGATAATTCAAAAGCTATCAAATAAAATGACAAGCTACAGAGAAACAAAAGCTATGTTCTAGTGGTCCCAAGATAAAATGTATAGCTTGTCTTTCAATGGCGTGATGAAAGTTCATTGTGGATGTTACCCTGCAAGCAGTTAACCAGAATTCTACCTAATCTCTAAGCATCTATGTACAGAAAAAATAGTATAGAAATAATTCAAATACCTACCATTGAATCATCAACAGCTCGCTGGTCTATCCCAGGTAAATCAATCAGCTTTAATGAGGGAGCTGAAGAAAACAAAGGAAAGTACTGTGAGCGTTTCACAAAGCATCACAACAAAATAAAAAGGCAAACTAAGAAAGCAGATTTAGTACAGTAACTATGTGTGGGGTTCACCATCAAAACATAGAAAGATGTACTGGCAAATAATTATACTGCTCCACAGTGCAATATGCAAACACACATCATACAGTGCCACAAGCATATACATATCCCAGCCCAACTGATATTTCATCATTGCTCCATGACTACAAGTTCAACACCTTACACCATCACCACAAGTGTGAGCATACATACTCAACACCTGTGTTCTGTACAATGCTAGTGAAATGAAACGGGAAGAAAAACAGCTACATAGTCGCTTAAATGGTTAAACTACTCGAAGCGCAAACAAACCTGTACTCGTCCGCAGCTTGAGGGGAATCTCATTTTTTCCACCAGACGCCCCCTTGCTGAGTCTGTCCTGCAGGGAATGCCGGAGGGCACCTGCAGCAGCACGGCAGAACGAAACAGGAAACATCAAGGTCAGGATCAGGCTCAGTCCCCAACCAAGCTTCCATCCAAAAGTAGTCAACAGATGCAGGAGGAAGCACGGCCACGAGATCCAACTCACTTGCGGAGACCTGCTGCGACTTGTTGTCGATCTGCAGCACGATGGCCTTGCTGCTGAGCCCCGGCTCCCTCTGCAGGTCCACCACAATCGGCGCCCGCGTCGCCCCGTTCTCCCCCGTCGGCTGCACCGCACGCACGGCAACACCGTCCAAATCCAGTCAAAAAAAAAAGCACACAGCACGAGAAGGAGAGATGGAGTAAACGGAACTAGGAGGGTCGGAGCTCACCAGGAGCGGGTGGCCGATGAGGCTGTTGAGCACGGCGGACTTGCCGGCGCCCTGCACGGATCGGAGCATATCAGATCGGGTCGGTCACACGAGCAGCAGCAGCAGCAGCGCGGCACGGTAGCAGCAGGAGCAGATCGCGAGGGGTGGGGGGCGGCAGGGAGGGGGCGGGTACTCACGACGTTGCCGAGGGCGACGGCGTTGAGGAAGGTGGTGGGGCGGCGCGGCGCGGCGGCGTCGGAGGGGTCGTCGTCGGCGAGGAGCGACGCCGCCTGGCGCATCGACTCGGCGAGCTCCGACAGCTCCTCCATGGCCTCCATGGTCAGCGGTCTCCCCGGCGGCGGATCTCGAGGCCGCGGCGACTGGCGGCGGAGGGGGGAGACCGAGACCTGGGAGCTCTGTCCTGGCCGGCCTGGCTTGACGCGGATTTGAAATCTACACGGGGATGGGATGGGGGAGGCGTGGGGGTGCTGGATTTGGGCGACACGCGAGAGAGACAGATTCACAGGCACGGAACAGAGATGGGAACGCTGCACATCAGCGGACTCCAAAGGATAGGCAATTGGAATTTGGCATTTAGGAACGCTGCACATCAGCGGACTCCAAAGGATAGGCAATTGGAATTTGGCATTTAAGGTAATTTGTAACTCTCTAAATGAAAATGGCAAGGCTAAAAAGTTGTGATCTCCAAGGGTTATACATTTGCACTTGGCATTTGATGGAATTTTAGGCATGCAAGAGGGACATGCGGCGAGAAAAAGTCGCGGGAGGGGGGCGAGAGAAACGTGGACCGAGATATCTTAAATGGGACTGCCTTGGCATATATGCCAACTCTTGAACTCTATTTGCCAAGTTAAGGAAAATGCAAAGGCTAAATGCAAAACCATTAGAGATGAGTTTTTAAGAGTTTTTTGCAAATTGGTAAATCAAAGGCTAATGCATAACCCTGGAGATGCTCTTATGAGTGAACAGTTTCTTGAAGAGCGGTTGGGTTTCGCATGTTGGACCGGGCCCTACTCCCATGGGGCTGGACATGGCCCATGAAGCGAGGGCCAGTTGAATTCGAGGAATTTTTGTATTTTTTATTATTAATAACTATAATTCAGTTCTTCAAAAAATGTTAATTATATAATTCATTTTATTAGTTTTATTTAGAAAAGCTAGTCATAGGTCTCGAAAATAATTTGAAAAATATTTGGAAATAAAAGGTTTCTCACACCAGCCTACAAATGTCCAGATCTGAAATTTTGTATATTTGAATTAGTGTAGATCCAAATTTTCTCATAATATTTCAAAAACAAAAGGTTGTAGGTCAATGAAGTGTAATGATAATTTAACTTTACATAAGTTACCTTCACTGAGTACCCATAGAAATTTATGATTCTATGAAATATGTTATGCTTTGAGCGTTTTCTTATAAGAAATTTTTTATTACATTACTAGTATCTCACAGATAGAATGTCGTATCATTCAAAGAAAAAAAGATAGAATGTAGTATCTTTTCTAAATTACATTGCCCAAAGATTCCCTAACTGGACATCAGCCAAAATGATGAACACTACTACAGAATAAAGTAGGGCCTTGTTTAGATGGCCAAAAAAATTACTGAAAAATACTGTAGCGCTTTCGTTCGTATTTAGCAATTATTGTCCAACCATAAGCTAACTAAGGTCAAAAGATTCGTCACGCAAATTACAGCAATTAGTTATTTTTTTACATACATTTAGTGCTTCGTGCATGCGTTCAAAGATTCAATGTGATAGTAACTTTTCAAGGTAATTAAAGAGTGAGCAGTTACAATCGAAGGTTGTGGAATCTTGTGTACTCATATGGTTGATGTCTATTAAGTAAACTATAATCAGGGACAAAGCTAGCGGTGGGACAGCCCCCCCCCCCCCCCCCCAACCCCACCCCACCCCACCCCACCCAACCGCCCACCCCACTGTTGCTTAACCAATGGAGCCCCGCTTAAGCCTCTCCATGAATTTTTTGCCACAGATTAATGTTTAGAAACGGAGGAGCACCTGCGCATCAACGGAGTCGTTTGCTTGCTTTGCTGCGAAGGTGCACGGTTTTTTTGAAGAGCAGTTGGGTTTTTTGCATGTTGAACCTAGCCCCTACTCCCATCGGGTTTGCACCAGGTCGATTTTTTGCGTGGGCATGACATGGCCCATGAAATGAGGGCCCGTTGAATTGAGGAAATTTTGTGTTTTGTCTTTTTATTTTTATACAATTCATTTATTTAGTTTTACAAAAACTAGTCGCGGCCTCAAAAGAATATGAAAAAGATTTTTACATGTATATGTGTAAAAAAATATTATCACTCCGGCCTGCAAATGTACAAATGTTTTGATCTAAAAATTTTTATACTGAATTAGTAAGATCCAAATGTTCTCATAATATATTTCAACAATTTATGTGTCTTCATTCAAATAGGAAAATGAAAGCCTATAAAGTTTTTCTTTAAGACAGCCTACAAAGTTGTGGTAAATCAACTGTAATAGTTTTTATATATATTCCCCTCATTGAGTACTATAGAAATTTATGATCCTATGAAAATATGTTATGCTTTGAGTGTCTTTTATAAGGAATTTTAATTACATTAACAATATCTCACGGATAGAATGTCATATCTTTCCCATATTACATTGCCCAAAGATTCCCTAAGGCCAAATTTCGGTCTCGGGGGGTTTCACCATGTAGTGTCACGCACATTAAATACATGACACATCAAGAATTTGATTGAAACGAGGAGGAGAGAGAGCAACATGGTTTCACCATGGTGAACCTGGGCCGCGTCGTTTCCCAGGTAGTGAAACCCGAATGAAACCCGCACCAGCCGTTTCATCGCGTTGTATACACGTGATTAAGGATGTTTGTGATCCCATACACGCATACACATGCGGCAATTAAGTGCTTTTCTAAGCGCAGGGAAACAAGTGCATTGAAACCGCATTGTGGAGGGTGTTTCAATGTTTGTTTCCTGTAGAGGCTTTATTAGTAATTTTGTTTGGGAAACGATTCTTCGACACCACGCACTGAGACTGGCCTAACCGGACATGAGCCAGGATGATAAAGACTACTACAGAAAGTTTCAAAAAAGGACTACTACAGAATGAAGTAGGTGTGTTGTAGAAGTGTAACGTTCTTTTAGCCACACTAGCTAACGAGTGAGCAGTTACAAATCTCGTGAACTCCATACCTGATGTCTTAGTTGAACTATACTGAAACAAAGAAGCATACTCTTCTAAGTCTCTAGTGAGGTAAGGTGTTGGTACAGGGCGCATTGCGATACTTGACCATATATAGTTAATGTCCTAAAGCTAAAATAAAAATGTCAACTTGATATAGAAAGAGATAAAGTTGCAAATTCAACGCACATAACAGAGTTGGACTCAGTCCTAGCCTTCATAAAGACTAAGATAGTTGGTTCTGCTGGAGCACAAGCAGAAAAATGCTTAGACCTAGAAGATCGACTCTTTCTTTGTTCCGTACCGAGCCTGCATTGGCACTGTATAGATTTTATTTATAACTAATTCAAGATACCATGCATTTCTCAAAGCCTATGTTTGTAATTATCGAGGAGGAGGGAACTTGTCTTGGATTAGCCGTTGTCTCAGAATGTATATAGACTAGTGTCAGGGCGCGCGCTTTCGCGCGCCCGTGGTGCCCGTGTGGGGTAAGTTGTTTAACTAATTAGGCAGGGAGAGTAATGGACTATAAACATGGATATTAGTGTATTATCATGACATGTGCTCATTGCTCAGGCAATTTTGCAAACATTGATATAGTGGCATTAGTATCATTGTCCGCTAAAACAACTCTAAGAGTAGGGTTCCATACATACTATTAGAATTAATGTCCGCTAAAATAGTGCTAGGAGCACTGTTCCACACATGTGGCAACATTGAGTTTGTAAAAAAGTTGCTTCTGACAAAAGCCTAGCCATCAATCTATTACATGAAGACATTCAGTGACAATCAGTCACTATAGAAGCCGCAGTAAAGATGAGGCTGATGAAGATGTTTCTTTTTTCGTTGCTGTGGAGGTCAAGAGTCATGATGGTTAAGAGGAGCAGTAGTCCAAGTCCAGCGTCTGCCTCCCAGTTCAGGAGTTTCCTCGTCAAGTGTTGTCAACATGTATTCCATCTGTATTATGTATATGTGTGAAAAGATGAATTTGTAGAGACAATTCATTGTGGTATTTTAGATGAAAATTTGCATAGTTGTGTACCTTGTGCCGTTGGAATCTTGCATGCAAAATGAAGATAGAAGTGCAGTATCTTGCAGTTGTGATGAACAGGTTGTGGATTTGATCAATTAGTTCAGGTATTTCTTGTTTGCGTAAGTCAGAGAGGATAGCTGAAAATTCCTCTTCAATGTCAACTGCGTCATCGCGGGCTGTTAGGAATGCAACTAATAAAGTATATACTGAAGAAAGCATGCTACTTGAACAAAAATGCAGAGGGATGCAAATATAGCAATGCAATATTAATTTGTAAAGATCTGACCTATTAGCTTAATGCCCCTGATCCAATATAAGCACAAGTTTATAGCCAAAGTCATCTCATCTTTTGGTATCCTATATGCATAATTTTGCAATAATGACAGTTGCGGTGGACTAAAATGCTGACGAAACAATGACAGGTTTCTGGTAATGCCCAACAGGATAGTTATTGAAATAATTGGAGGAAGTAATATCACAGAAGATGTTTATAAAAAAAGATAAAAACCCATGGTGCATAGTTCAAAAGGCTTGACATGATTACAATAATAATTTATTTCACCAATATATAGCTCCATTGACAGAAACTGATTGCAGTTGTTGGTCACTGTATGGAGTACAATATGCAGACTTCTAGCATGAACTGAGCCTATGAAAGCATGTTATGAACCTCTGGTTTGGATGATCTATTGTGCTGCCTCAGATGAGACGCAAAACATATATTTTGTGATAACTGGATTCAGAAGCATCGATAAAAAATATCTTGTAACCATGGCAAGGCACATTTATAGAAATGCCTCATATTTCCGATCTCAAAGACTTCATCCAATCCAATTCATAGAATCCTCTACATCTGCTACTCAAATTCAGTCCAGGACCGGAACACCTATTACTCAAACTAAGCTAAGATATTTAATTGTTTTACTGAACTATAGCTATATTCACATCACATTTTTTAAAAACTGCAACTTAAGTCAACACGCAAAACAATTGAATGTGTCAGACTAATCCCTTTTGTTAATCAAGTTAAAGCGGTGACAATGCGAATATAATAATAGAGGGCATTGGGACAAGGAGACCATACCGACAGCAGCCATTGATTTCAAACCAGTTGCTTGTCTCGTATTGACAGCTAAGATCCTTGATTCAATAGACTCTAAGCCATGGACCTATCAATTTAGAGATTAAAAAAACATAAGCATAAGGAGAGGCTCCCCCTTTGGCATTGTCAAGAGAGAGATCATGTCCTTTAGGGAGGTGCTCACTGTACACCCTTGAGTGTAGACCAAACAAAAAATAACTGGCATACATCATATCTGAGGATAAGATGAACTGAATCACTGTATCCAGCATATGGAAAATGAAAAAGGTATACGATAAGGGCAACAAAGCAGTAGCACAACACTAACCAAGTCTTTTTTTTTTGTGAGCATGCACTACGTATAATGGGTGGAGCCGTCCTGTGAGAATTTGAGTAGTCAATAATAATGGATACATTAGAAAGGCACAAATTTGTACATCTGAATAATTGTACCTTGTCAATGAGAGTGGCATCTCCAAATAGGTGACTGCAACTGTTTAGTCCTTCTATTGATGGCCTGCAACATATGAAAATAATAATGGTAAGGCTTTTCAATAGACATTATTATAAAGATCAAAGGTGGTGCACTCAAATGACTATGCATTCTAGCCGGTTAATATGTATTGTTGCTTGCTCGATTACCATATCTGAGCAATGAAGTTTCACATTAGCTCTAGTAACAGCCTAAAGGACACTGAAGTTGTTGGTTTTAAAATTGTTTGGGCATGAAGTTCCCGCCATGAGACCGACCACCTAAAAGGAGCATCGCTATATATCTGGAATGAGAAATCAAGCTGAATCTGTCCACTGTCCAAAAAAAATTACAATGACCATGCTGAGTGTTACCTGAATATAATTATTGTTGTTCCTTGTCGGATTTCGGCGAGCTATGAACCCCACATTAGTTCTTCCATTTTGCAACAGTATAAATCTTGCATCATAGTTGGTCCTACTGGAACTCCATTTTGCAAAGCGCACAACACCTTGTAGAATCACATAAATTAGCTTAATTTTCAACAACACATTCAGGTGTAAATGTTTGTAAATATACAGAAAAATGAGAAGGGTGCTACTGGAACTTCGTTTTGCAAATAAGATGAAGACGACTTCTTCAAGAAAGAAGATGCGGTCCTGATGTTAAAGTGGCAAGTCAGGTTACTTCACTTCAGCAAACAATTTGATAGATAAGATTGAAAGCCAAAAGTTTACATGATGATGTTGTTGACTTTTTCCCATCGGCACAGAGAGGAACAATACTGAAAAGGATGTAGACACTTGAAGTTGTAATCTGATAACTTTGCTGAACCTAAGACAACTACACCTGTAGGCAGCACATAAAACAATGAGAGGTACTTATAAGGATCTAGATACACTAAGAGCGTGGACCTCTCTATATGTCTATTTTTGGTGGGTACAATTAGCCATCGAAAATCAAATCTGATAGTATTGGGCTAAGCAAGGAAACACTGCATCTGACAAAACCCTTTTTAGTTTGTACAGTGACAATGGCAACACCTAATCCAAGGTAAGGCGGTGATTGTTTGACTAATTTTAAACACCTGAGAGACCACCTTGTACTTGCCAAAGGCTGAATTTGGTGGAGCTGCATCATGCATCATTTCTGTGGAAAAAATTGCATAAACAGTTTTGAGAGCAATAGGGAATGACCTATGAAATGGTTAAACCCAGAGCAAATCATTATGGACGATGTACACAGAACTTTTCTTATCTTTCAGCAAATGTACAACAAACACAAAGTCAATAGGAGTAAAGAAAGTTGTTACGTTAGCAACACACAAACCAAACAATCGACACATGTTGTTTATCTAAACAAAGGAATTGACCTCACTAAAAATGCTTGCCACATCCATGAAAATAGAGGCATGAGTAAGAATCAAATATAGGAAAATGAACCTAGCACTGACCTTTTTTTTTTTCATGTGGCATTAGAGCAGCAGCTACTTCCTTGCAATATGTTCATAGAAATACAAATTAGGAATAGAATTAGGAACATCCCTGCAACGTATTTATAGAAATACAAATTAGGAATAGAATTAGAAACATCCCTGCAATAAATTAGAAATAGGATTAGAAATACCACTGGAAGTGCCAAGCCGCGTCCGATATGTCACCCCACTGGTGCTCCTGTGGTGCGCCACGCCGGCGGCCCACCAGCGACGCACGTCCGCGCAGCAGCGGTGCCGGCGACAGCGATGGCGGTAGCCGAGGGTCCAGGAGCGCCGTCGTGCAGCACCTTGCGGGGTGAACCGGCGCCACTGAACCGACCGCACGCCGTGCTGCGAGGACTGGGAGAGGAGTGTGAGGGCGGGAGCCGCAGCCGCCGCCGCCGCCGCCGCCGCCGTACCCTAACTCTAACCCTAACCCTAGGGCACATGGTGACCTGCGACGATCTGCGTGGTGAGAAGACATAGAGAAGGAGAGAGAGGGAGAAGGGAGAAGGGAGGGATCCACCTGCACCGGCGCCGAAGCGCCGCGCGCCGCGCCGCCTCGTCACGCCGCGGGAGCGCAACCGCGCCCGCCCGCCGCCGCGGCGGCTCGCCGGCCCGGCTGCGCCGCGCCCCGCCGGCCGGCCGCGCCGCTGACCGCCCGCCCGCCTTGGGCCGGCCGCACCGCTGGCCGCCACCGCCGCGCCCCGGCCACGGTCACTCGCGGCCTTTCTCTCTTTTTCTTACGGGAGCACGGGGAGGGGATGGAGACGGGAGGCAGTTTTTTTTTTTTTTGCTTTTGGAAGGAACGAGAAGGGGAATTAGAAGCTGGTATATATATTTGTTAGGTCAGCTTCAGCTTCTAAGGAGAAGCCGGATTACGACGAGGAGAACAGAGAGGAAGCTAGGCACGAAAGAGCAGCAAAAGCTGCTTCTAGTAGAATTCGCTTCAAACGATCACGAACACACGTTTGAAGATCCGACGGCCGCGAATTTCGGGTGACGTGGCCGCGGCTCCTCTTCGAGGAGCCGACGCGCCATGTATTGTCTTAATTCTCAAAAGTCCATGAGAATAAATGCCTTGATTTATTAAAGGTTGTTGATGTGTTGGTCCATTTTAGATAAATGAACAAAGGTTCCCGCCTCTACATCTCCTAGAAAATGTATAGAGCCGACCAGTTAGCTAGATTAATCGGATTAAAATTGAATAAAAATAAAGAATTACATGAAGAAGCAAAGAAACCTTTTCTAGCTTACAGTATACTTGCATTTCTAAATTGGAATTGATCACTTCGTTCATATATGTTATCCATGATGATTAATTGGTCCCTATTAATTGGACTATATGCAAATCAATCATTGTTTTGTTGTATGACCAAACATTTAATTTCTTTATAAGTTGACCTATTCACTCATGGAGCCATGGTTTACATTGATTTTAGTTGTTTTTCAAACCTAGTCCACCAACGACCGAGCGGGTTAGGCTCGATTGGTTCTTCATTTTGCAGATGCACATAACACTACTTCTCATATTTCCTCTAGGAAGTCATGTGGCACTTCGCTCAAGCTGAAGCACCACAATGCGAGACTCTACATGTATCTAAATTTATTTATTACCTCAAAGATATCATAGACTTGGAGTCCAAATAAGATTTGGAGTCTTGGTTTTCACCCAGTCTCTCTTCAATAAATATACTATCATATCAACAAAATACCATAAATAGCAGAAGCGGACCCATAGGGTATGCTAGGTGGTCCACCGCATACCCTGTGGGCCATACTTAGTACTTAATACTATGCTATAAGGGCGTCCCCAACAGTCTTGAAATCGCTAGCTAGGAAGCGCATGCAACCAATCAGCAGGAGAGAAGTCACCGCGCTAGCGAGTGCCCAAGCGCTTAGCTCGCACACTGTCCAAGATTTCCTTAGTCACTGACAGTTCCCAGTCTTGCGGCACCATGCGTTTTAAATTAATTTTGCTGCCCACATCAGCTAGCGATTTGGAGCTGCTGTTGTGGACGCCCTAAGAGGATAAAATAATTGATGAACTGATTGTATGCAACAAATCATGTTGCTCTAGTGGTAAGACTGTTGATTCTTGAGCAAAGGGTCTTTGGTTCAATCCCTTGTTGCCTCATTTTTTGTTTCTATTTTTCATTTTTATATCCCTTGCATACACTACGTTGGAATTCTAGGTCCGCATTTGATAAATAGGTGGATAATAAATAGATTGTGAATGCCCTTATAACCATTAATGAAAACCAGGAAAAGAACAGTGGGAATTACTATAGCTATTAGCCAAGTGGCTGGCCATTAGTTATAGGACCAAAATAGTACACCTACCAACATATTCCCTTTTGTTCCGAATTGAGGACTTAAAATTACTTATAGAGTCGAGACAATGAGAAATCTAAATAAATTTTTTTGGATCTTACGCATTAAGAGCATTAATAGGATGAGACAAAAAAAAGTATTGTTCCAAAGACGTCGATGGAATCTAGCCCCAAATATATATGGCTTATTTGCTTTCGCACCCTTTACGAGGGAGGCGTTAGTGCCTAGCCTAGGTGGGATGAGAAGCAAACACGCCCTTAGACATTATCGTTACCGAAATAACCTTTTCTTTAGACAAGTGCCACACTAACTTGATGTAGGGTCGAGAAGGGTGACGAGAGAGTGCCTCATTTATCATGCCGACGCAGCGAGACAAGGCGAGCGAGGCTATCCCTGCAGAAGCCGAACTGGCCCATAATCACTTTGCCAAAAGCTAGCTCGTTGGATTTTTAAAATAGCACTAGAAATCAAGAGAAGCAACCCAACTTTCAGTGTGTTTCTCTAAACTAGTAAAAAAAATGAGAAACGCTTTCAAGTAATTTTGCTTAAGATGTTTCTCTCTTAATTTGTAGTATGACAACGATTCTAATCATCATCATTCTACCGAGAATCAAGACACTTGTAGCTGCCAAATATCCTCAGCCCCTGTCAATCAAATGTTTGTGATGGCTACGTTCCGCCAGGCTAAAAGGTGTTTGCTCTATCGCGAGATCGGCAGCACACGAGATGGCACGTCGGTCCACCTGAAAACAACGAGCGAGCAGGCGAACGGCAGCGACGTCGACCTGCCGCCGTAAAATACCACGGCCAACCGAGGTTTGCAAGAGACAGGCCAGACACCGAAACACGCCACGGTGCCCCACTGCAAAACCACCAAAACTTGCGGTCTCCACGCCGCGCGCCGCTGGAGTCCCTGGTCCTGGACCAAAGTCACCACCAAACCGCGGACACGCCACGAACCCAGGGGCTCGCCAACCCCCACGCACCCGACCGGGCAAAATATGCGATGGAAACCACAACCTTCATGTAAACTTGTATAAATTACGGTAAAAAATCCGTTAAATTACCAAAAAATCACACATATAGATGATATGATGATACATAACTTTGTAAAATATTTTTGGCTGAAACTTCGTTTGTGAGATATAAAAATAACAAAAAAACTCGTTTGTGAGATATAAAAATAACAAAAATGTTATTTTTATATCTCACAAACGTGTTCAGCTGAAAGATATTTTATGAGTTGTTTTTATCATCATTTCATCTATGTGTGTGATTTTTTTATGAATTTAAATAACTTTTTTATTATAATTTATACGAGTTTACATGAAGACTGTGGTTTGCACGGGATATTTTGCCCCGACCGGATCGCCATCGCCATCCCGGCCTACCCCCATAAAAACCCGCACGACGGCGACGGACCCTTCGCTTCGCCCACGGCATATTCTCCCCCGAACCAAACCAACCCCAGATCAGCCAAACACACTCCCCGCTCTCGCGAAACCGGACACATGGCGGCGGCGGCGGTGACGTCCAACGGCGGCGCGGTGCCGGCGGCGAACGGGGGCCCGGCGCCGGGCCGCCTGGCGTCCGTGTACAGCGAGGTGCAGACGAGCCGGCTCCTGCACGCGCTGCCGCTCCCCTCCGTGCTCCGCTCCAGCTTCGCCGTCGTCGACGGGCCCGCCAGCTCCGCCGCGGGCAACCCCGGTGAGTAATAACCTCCCACGCCGCCGTGACCTCGGATCTCGGGTCCTGCGTGTGGTTCGCCACGGATTTCGTCGCGCTGATAATCAGATTCGTGGCTGGTTTGTATCGATCTGTTGCAGATGAGATCGCCAAGCTGTTCCCCAACCTGTTCGGCCAGCCCTCGGCGCTGCTGGTGCCGGCGGCCGAGCCCGCGCCCGCCAGGCCGCTCAAGGTCGGCGTCGTGCTCTCCGGTGGGCAGGCGCCCGGCGGCCACAATGTCATCTGCGGCATCTTTGGTCAGTATATACATGCGTTGGCTTCCTGAGCCTTTTATTTTAACCAATCACCAAAATTGTCGCCAAGGCCTGGCTGTTTTGGTGCTATGTAATGGAGGCGATTTGAGCTTGATGGTAGATTCGTGGAACGGTAGTGCCAGTCAGGTGGAGATCTAAATAGTACTCCGGGTTTTGGCAGTAATGTAGTCTTCATTCATTAAATGAGGTCCCAGTGATCTCGCGCAGCTGTAGATCTCAATGGATTTTGGTAGCATGATGAGGCTAAATTGACTGATTTCATTTGCTTTTTGGAGCGAGCAAATCTTCTTTTGGATTTGCATACAATTGAGTAGACAATGGAAGAGTTTGACCGTGTTTTGAATTTCCTGGAGCAATTCTTGTGTTTGACTTTTGTGGTGTGGGTTGGATCAGATTACCTGCAGGAGCGCGCAAAAGGCAGCACCATGTATGGGTTCAAGGGAGGCCCAGCTGGGGTCATGAAGTGCAAGTATGTGGAGCTCACTGCAGACTTTGTGTATCCCTACAGAAACCAGGTACAGCAACATATACTTTATTAAGTATATGAACATTTTAATAATTGCTTTGTTTAAATCATGTGTGTTTGCCATATTTGGTAAGATTTTGGAGAAGTCTTTCGTGTTGCAGTTGCGCTTCTTATAACTCAACCACTGTTAATGTTTTTGCAAGATTATTACTAACAAAGTGAGAAGAAAATTAACCTTTGTAGTAATGAACTATTGGTCATTGAATTTCCTACTCTTACATGCATGACAGACCGTAATGAGTTGATTAGTAAGAAACTCCTTTATACATATTTACTATTTTCTTTTGATGATGCATTTATTTTTTTTTTCTTTTTGATAGGGCGGATTCGATATGATCTGCAGTGGAAGGGACAAGATTGAAACACCGGAGCAGGTATGTCTCTGGGCTGTGGGCTCTGACCATGTTCATGTGCATATGCTTATGGAAAAACTTTGCTACTGGATTGCCTAATCTTGATCATTTTTTCTCAACTACCTATGTTGGTTGTATAGTTCAAGCAAGCTGAAGACACAGCCAACAAGCTTGATTTGGATGGACTTGTTGTCATTGGTGGTGATGACTCAAACACCAATGCCTGCCTCCTTGGTGAATACTTTAGGTTAGCTGCAAACACTATATTTTGGCGTTTTAAATTTCAATATAAGGCGGACTTGTTAATATAACACTACATCAATTGTTCCTTTTTCTGCTTATTCACAAGCAAATCAAGATTATGATTTCAAATTATAAACTTTGCTCCATAGGTCAAGGAACATGAAGACCCGTGTTATTGGTTGCCCAAAGACTATCGATGGAGATCTGAAATGTAAGGAGGTCCCAACAAGCTTTGGATTTGATACTGCTTGCAAGGTACCTAATTCTTGATCCTTGTGCTCGTCTCACAGTATCATGCATGCAAATCTTAGTGTAGATCTTTAATTAGCTACAACAATGGTGATGGCACAACTGCTCAAGCATTCTTTCGATTTGAGAAGCTAAGACATCTTACACAGATGCATTTGAAAATCCATCATGAATATATCATGACAAAGAATCGTCTTTTTTCAGATATACTCCGAAATGATTGGCAATGTTATGACTGATGCAAGATCAACAGGAAAATACTATCACTGTAAGTTTTTCTTTGATGACAGTATCATATAAGTTTATCAGCAGCAACAAACTAGGTTGTCATTTAATAATTATGGACTAGTAAGTTTATCTTGCATCCTGTTGGAATATTTGGGAAAACATCCACAGTTCCACACCATGTGAATATGTGATACCATGCAGCATTTTTTTTGACATTATAAAGCAGTGCTAACTAGTAATCCATGAATGTTGGAAGTATAGAATGGGACTTCAGATGGCACAATTTAACATGACCACCCTTAAGATTTTTGGCATTTTTACAATAAAATTTCTAACAAGCACTTTGCTGTCGCAGTTGTGAGGCTTATGGGTCGTGCTGCTTCTCACATTACATTGGAATGCGCTTTGCAAACACACCCCAATGCTGCACTCATTGGGGAAGAGGTTGGTATTTCTTACATGCAAAGTTCTTTCTACATGAAATAAGCCTGATTGGTGTTCCTCCCATATTAGATGCAATGGCACAAAAGGATAGTGTAATTGTCTATGCACAAGTATCCATATTTTGTTTAGAGTAAATTTACAGAACTACAGCTAATTTGACCTAATACCCAGAAAGCCACAACTATCTTGACATGTATCGTTAAACTAAAGCATTTGGTACCCTACCAACTTCTCATAATTACTCTGATATATGTTGTTAGTTAGTTCTGTGGGTCTTAGCATTTGGTTCCTAGTGTCAAAATTATTGCCCTTCTGTGATACATGTTAAAGTAGTTAGTTCTGTTGGTCTTAGTTCAAAGAGGGAGTATTGAGCTCACAAGAACATGTTGGTGCACATGTGCACAAACCCAATCTCATCCACCATATCCAATCTGAATGCCCCAGGTGAGTATCCTCCCATCCCTCTCGCTGATTCAGGCCCAATTAGATTTAGTCATTTGATAGCAAAGGTGATTGAGAAGATGAGGGGATTATCACCTCTTAACTGAGCCATTCAGATTTGGATCACGTGGATGTGATTGAGTTTGTGCACATCTACAGCATCTGATCACGCCCCCCCCCCCCGTCGTCTCCCCGTCGTCTCCCGTTCAAATGTACTCTTTGTTACTGCAGTTTTCTTTGTGGAATCTAAAGAAGCTAGCAGACTAGATTTTTGTCTATCTGATAGGTTACATTTTCTTTCATTATGGCTTTAAACCTTTAATTGCTTGTTCATGATTCTGTGTGTTATCATTTCACAAATAACGCCTTCTTTTGCCATTGTAGGTTGCTGAAAAGAAGCAAACCCTTAAGAACGTCACAAACTACATTACTGATATCATCTGCAAGCGTGCTGAACTTGGTTACAATTATGGTGTTATCCTTATACCAGAAGGCCTGATTGATTTCATCCCAGAGGTTTGACTCTCTTAGTCTCTTTATGTTCTGTAACTTTGTGTTGCCATAGAATATATTACTGACATCACTCCTCTTTTGCAGGTTCAAAAACTTATTGCAGAATTGAATGAAATTTTGGCACATGATGTTGTTGATGAGGCAGGGGCCTGGAAAAGCAAGCTTCAGCCTGAATCAAAGGAGCTGTTTGAGTTTTTACCCCAAACTATTCAGGAGCAACTTATGCTTGAAAGGGATCCCCATGGCAATGTTCAGGTAAAGACTGGGAATATTGTTTAACCAGCTTGACTTTCTTGGTCTCTTCTGACAGGATTCTCTGAAAGGATACAAGTAAGCTAGACATGCTCACTAGTCTCGTTATTTCAGGTTGCAAAAATTGAAACTGAGAAAATGCTTATTAGCATGGTGGAAACTGAACTGGAGAAGAGAAAAGCTGAGGGAAAATACTCTGCACATTTCAGAGGGCAAGCTCATTTCTTTGGGTAAGCGTTATTTTTTGCATTTTGTGAACTGAGCAATAACTTGGTTGATAGTCTCCCACTGAGGAGGCCACCCCTGAAAATTGGTTTTAAGGAGTTTCCTGACCAGCTAAGGTTTTGGGTACTCCACTTTTTTATTACAAAGCCAAACCCTGTGATGGATATCTTTTTATGAATAATGCATTTTCATATCTCTTCTGTCCTCTCATGCAGCTTCTTTGTTATTTGCAGGTACGAAGGAAGATGTGGCCTTCCTACTAATTTTGATTCTAACTATTGCTATGCATTAGGCTATGGTGCTGGTGCCCTTCTCCAAAGTGGGAAGACAGGACTTATTTCATCGGTATTACCACTGATCTTATCATCTTATGTGACATACTTGCACTGTACCTTGTAAAATCTTTGAGGAGCTATCTGGCACAGAAAAGATGGGTACCACTGCTCCAATTATGTAAACATCACCATCCCAATATTCAAAGTTGCCTAGCAAATTTTTACATTTGGTTCCACCTTGAGCTGTGAAGTGGTAACAACTATGGAGTGAGAAATTCACACACAGACACCTACAGTATTAGTAGTACCTGGGAGATTCTTTTATAATGTGATTGTGGCTGTACTTGCATTATTTAATTGATATCTTTTTTTTTTCTTGGCTCAGGTTGGCAACCTTGTGGCTCCAGTACAAGAATGGACTGTTGGTGGAACAGCATTGACATCACTGATGGATGTTGAGAGGAGGCATGGTAATTTTCTTGCTTCATCTTGTTTCCAACTGATGGCTATTCTACTATGTTTTACTGTTCTAGTAACAGTCTTCTTGATGTTTATTCAAGTAGCAACCAATGTGTGACATGCGAGTCTTGTTCCCTTTTGGATTGATTAGCATACTTGGTTATAAATTGTGCTGCATCATTTGTCACTTCGAGTGTAACTTTTGACATTGTTCTCTGCAATCAGGCAAGTTCAAGCCAGTGATCAAGAAGGCTATGGTGGAACTTGATGGTATGAAGAACTCTGGAATGTTTGCTTGATTTACTGATGATTATGAAGTTTTTTATGGTTTAGTTATGTTCTTTTCCCAAATCTGATATCCTGTGACGCAATTTCCAGCTGCACCTTTCAAGAAATATGCATCAATGAGGGATGAGTGGGCCATCAAGAACAGATACATCAGCCCTGGTACGTGGAAATGAAATTGGTAGCAATGATCATCCAGTTTAGTCTTTAGTGGCCCCCCGTACATACAGTTTAACTCGCATTTCCTTGTCATGACAGGCCCCATCCAGTTCAGTGGTCCTGGAAGTGATGACTCGAACCACACTTTGATGCTGGAACTCGGTGCTGAGTTATAGAAATGCGTCCTTTACTTATTTTTTGTTCTTACAGTTTTGGGAGTGGAGACTGGACACTGGGTCTCCTGGAGCAGGCGAGCAGCCTGCAGTCTCCATATTGTGATTGATTAATAAGAGGTTCGATTGGAGTTTTCTGCGTAGTGTACTGGATGTGGTAGCAAATAAGAACTGGTTTTAGCTTTTTGTATGATTTACACAACAACTGACTTCTTTTGTAACCCTGTTCCCCTGGTTTGCCATCTCGTGAGAATGAACTAATGAAGTTGAGCCACGAGACTGATTTCAGTCTTTTTGCTTCGGACTAACGGTAGCAGATTATTATACAATTGTTGTTTCTGAAGTCCAGTGATAATGTGTCAACGCTTCAAGATGCTTTGCTCTGCTTTTAGAATTACACGGTACAATATGTGCACACATGTATCCTCTATAAACAGTTCATATGTTTATTTTGAAGTTCACGAAGTCACACTTCTGGAGCAAAGGATAGACATATCTCGAGACTCGAAGTCATCTAAGTTTCACTATTTGTGGCCAACCAAGGACTCGAATCTGGCTACCTCGATTCACTGACATAAAACTTAATAATCTGACCATGTAAATAGAAGTCTAATCTTTCATATCATCTACTAATAATTGTCTATTTGGATGCACAGGACTAATTATTAGCTAGCTAGGTAAATTTTAGTCGTATTCCATAGGTGGACTAATTTTTAGCCAAACTAACCAACCTTAACTTAGGCTAATTTTGGTTCAACTAACAACTAGCCTTACCTCCCCTAAAAACAAAAAAAAACTAGCCTTACCTGATCAAACACGTCCTAAGAAAAGAACACAAATGGTTATAAATACCAGTTTTATTTCTATATGCAAACTATTCCCTCTGTTTTAAATCATAAACCGCTTTGATCTTTTTTTGTTCAATGACTTATAATTTGGAATAGAGGGAGTATAAAAGTATAACTTATTCTAACTATTTTTGAAGGAATTGGTTCTACACGTAAAGTATAATTTTGCAGTAGATCAAATTGCGCAAATCAACTTGACTTGATTGCTTATACGTGATCAAATGAAATAAGTCAACTAGCTATAATTGACTTATATAAATGAGATGTGTGTCCTGAACTTGAAATTAATAGTTCATAGACTTCTACAATATTCATCAATTGAAATTCACTAGACGTTGAAATTCATACTAGGAATTTTGTCCTCTAGTGCATATGCACATAAAATTTGTTATTTTCATATAATTATTTCTATATTGACTTTGAATTTCAAATTTTTGCGATAATATACATCTGTAGATGGACTATAGATGTGCATATTTTCAAATTTTTTAAACATTCCAAGAATATGTTTTTCTAAAGGATTTTTACACGATTCTATCGAATAGAGAGTTTGCACTGAATATTTAGGGAATAGATTGTTATATGAACATAACGCCATAGTCAATGGTGCCAACAGCGTAGAATCTTATGCAAGTACACCTTCGGTGTACCAAAGTATAAATCTTTTTCGTATTTTAATACATAGCTTTTGCTATATACATAATATATTTTATATTTATGTGCCATGTTAAACTTAGCAATCCATGTTGGGTTGTTCGGCCGATGGTTTTTGCGGTTGATAAGTCGACTGGTATTGTTTTGTTGTGAGAGAAATATATTATATCATGACTGATAAATTAAGCGAACAAGGCAATGCGTAAATATAAAATAAATCTATATTATTTATATATTTAGAAAGGGTAGAATGATATATAGTATAAAACAGAGGGAGTAGCTTTTTCTAAATACAGACATAGAGCTTGATTGTTTGCTTAGATTAACTTTAGCCCGAATCAGATCTTATGCAACGTAACTCGCCAACATAAAGATATGTAGTGTCTTGTTGTTGCGTGGCTGTTCTATGCAGGCAAGCGGCGTATTTGATAAATTATGTTTGGTCATTTACATTTTGTTAAATGCAGTCACCTTGTTTCTAGAAAGAACTATTATCGATAAGAATATTTTATTCTTGTGTGCGAATCGGCTAATACAAACCTGCATTGTCAAATACAACCAAAACTGTCGTATCAGCTACTACAAAATTGAGTCTGTTTTTAGCACTATTTAAACCTGCATAAAATGCCTACCCACTAACATGAGCAAACTGCATTGTATGAGTCTAGATACAGACCAATAATACATGCAATCAACAAGGTCTACAATGCATATCTTGGTGGATTGCAAAAGCCAAATAGTCAAAAAGTCAAAGTGATTTATTTGCAGCAGAGCGACTAGATTTTAGATTGATAGAAAATATTACAAAAATTGTACAACGTACGAACAGTCGTTAATATTGGAATTGGAAAAGGTCACTATTAGTTTGGCTATAGAAGAAAACATTATAAAAATTGTACAACTTATGTACGGTCATTAATAATTAGATTTGGAAAAAAGCATCTATTCCTTTAGCTAGGGGTCAGTTCAATTCAGCATATATAACGTCTAATCGAGGACCAAAATGAAGATTCTCAAAACTATATAAACAACCCCTCATCTTTTGCACACACTGCGTGCAGACCCAAAGTCCTCATGACTGTTTTCTGGCTGCTACTGCTGCTCGTCGCCAGCACAGTGCTGGTTTTTCGTCCATGGAGAGCTCGAAGCATCGCCACCAAGACAGGGCCAACGTACCCTCCGGGCCTGGAGCCATACCCGCTGATCGGGCACCTGCCACAGTACTTGGCTAACCGGCACCGCGTGTTCGACTGGATGACCGAGCTGCTCGAGCGCCAGACCACGTGCACATTCGTGCTGCGCCGGCTGGGCGGCGTGCAAGTGATCACCGCGAGCCCTGCGAACGTGGAGCACGTCCTGCGCACCGGCTTCGACAACTACCCCAAGGGACCCCGGTTCACGTCGTTGCTGCACGACTTCCTCGGCAGGGGCATCTTCAACGCCGACGGGGAGGCCTGGCGCGTGCAGCGGAAGGTTGCCAGCCACGAGTTCGCCACGCGCTCGTTCCGCGCCTTCGTGGCGCGCTGCGTGCACGCCGAGCTCCACGGCCGCCTCCTCCCGCTGCTGCGCCGGCACGCCGAGGCGTGCGGCAAAGGTGCCCCCCTCGATCTCCAGGACGTGTTCGAGCGGTTCGCGTTCGACAATATCTGTCGCGTCGCCTTCGACCATGACCCGTGCCAGCTCGCGGACGATGGCGACTACGGCACGGCAGCGGACTGCACCTTCGCCGATGCGTTCCGTGACGCCGCGAATCTCAGCGTGTCCCGGTTCCGGTACGCGGTCCCGGGGCTTTGGAAGATCAAGAAAGCGTTGAACGTGGGTTCCGAGAAGCGGCTGCGTGAATCCGTCGCGATGGTGATTTTTTTTTATTTTTAATCCTTTTTTAAACAAATAATCAAAAATATCCCCCTAGGAAAAGTATTTTCATGAAATAACCCCTTCAAGTCGTGCCACAACTGTAGGCGCGACGTAACACGGCGTCGCGCCACATGCACGGCGCGGCCGTGAGCCGCGTGGCGGTGGGCGTTGACCCGGGGGCCCACGCGTCGCGCCACGTGAATTGGCGCGACGGGGGTAGGCACCGGCGGTTATGGGCCGGCCCATGTCTGTTTGGTGGCAGGCCCCGCCCGTCGCGCCTATAGACTTGGCGCGGCCCCGGGGGCTAGGGTTGACGTGGCGGCGCTGGGCCCCACCTCGTCGCGCCAGTGGCCTTGGCGCGACTAGTCGATGGATAAGGCCCGGCCCATTTTCTTTCCTTTCTCTCTCTCTCTCTCCCTTTCCTTCTCTTCCACCCGCGCGTTCCCGCACCCGAGCCGCCGCCGCGCAATCGCCGCCGCCGCCACTGCTCCACCGGCGCCGCCGCGAGACGGGTTGGCCGGCACGGGATGCGCCGCCGCCGCCGCCCCACCCTCCTTCTCTCCTCCCCGGTTTCGCCGCCATTTCTTGAGGAGGGCGGGCCGTTCCCGCCGCCTCGCCGCGGCACGCGGGCGCGCGCCGTCGCCGCCCGGGGGTCGGGCTCCCCCACCGGCTCATCCCTCCACCGGCTCCCTCCACCGCTCCTCTCCTCCAAAGGCGGGGCGGGCGAGGCGGCGAGGAGCGCCGTCCTGCCTCGTTCCGGCGCGGCCGTGTGGGTGAGGCCCGCCGGCCGATCTCCTCTTCTCCCACGACTACAACCAACCCGGCAAGGTAGTTTGGTACCTCCTCCCTTGCATTTTGTTTGGTTTTGGCATTTTTTTGCCTGTTAGGGTTAGGATGAAATTGTGACAATCTTTGAACGATTTGGTCGTTTATTGATTTGATTTGATTCGTACAGTCGGTAGAGGATGTGGTGTGGTTGTGGATATGCCCGAAACTATGTGCTGCATGTGACTAGGTAGTTGATGCATGGAGGTTTTAGCTAGGTTGACATTTTTCTTGATATGAAGTATGTGCTGCATATGACTTTGGTCTAATTTTGGGGTATTATAGTTCGTTGTATATGAAGAGTAATAGATTTGGATTGCTTTGTCTTTTGTAGATGGATCGGTTAGTGTGTTTGTACTTTGGTGGCATAGTGAAAGAAGATGGGGAGTTTGAATGCATGAAAAAAGAAGTGGAGTTCTTTAGTGGACCTCCAACATTTGTTGCCTTGGTTAGCAAGTGTCGTGAAAAATATGGTTGGCCACTCGGTTTAGAGGAAGGTTTGATTGTGGCAAGGAGCGTTCACATTATTTCATGATACCCCTCTCTTGTGAGAAAGAATGGAAGGACTACGTAGACGTTGTGAAGAGTAGCAACGTTAGGTGCACGGAAGTTGTTGTGGAGAAGGGAAGTAGGGTCTGCGGTGGCGGTTGAGGATGAGGATTGTGTTGATGTGGAGGTTGTTGACAACCTTACCCAAGTGGAAGATTTTGAACCAAGTCCAGTTAGAGAAGTTGATGCAGTGAATGAAGATGGTGCCATCGCTGATGACTTCGATGAAGTTGGGTACTATGATGAGGATGATATGTATGACACTATATCGGAAGGATCGGAGGATGAAGGTTTGGTCGTTGGCGGTGAGTTTGAAGGTGATGGCACTTCATACGATGATTTGTCGGATGATTTGTCGGATGATTTGTTGATGGGTGCCGACAATGGGTCGGACCATACTAGTGAGGACGAAACCAAATGCCGTCGAGCGGGGTTTCAAGATTCCTTAAGAGCCCCGGACGGGTCATTGAGGATGGAGTTGAATGACGCCGAACGAAGGATGCTTGAGGGCCGTCCATGTTGAGGTACCTTTGGTTCCAAACTACATGGACCTTAGTATGGTGGACGAGGCGGTGTGCGACCATGGGTTGTCGATGTTGGAAGATGAGGTGCCGAGAAATGAGGATATGGAGATCCAGGTGGGCACGGTCTTTGACACGCCGGAGCATGTCAAGTATTTTCTGCGGGACTACGCCGTGAGGGTGCACGGGCCTTACCGTGTGTCCCACTCCGACAAGGCGAAGCGGTACACGGTCTGTGCAAGTCCGGTGTGGTTGGGGAGTTTGGGTTCGAAAGATGAGCAACGACAAATGGGTGATTCGAAATGTTAAGCAACCTCACGGATGTCGGTCTTTGAAGGTACGAGAAAGTGCATGGCGAGAACACGGCACGTTACCTCGGGCGTCGTGTTGTTGCTTTGTTGTTAGGGCCGACAATGACGCATGCTGCTTTCGTCGCTCGTGGAGACCATACGTGGCTTCACCGGCTATAGAGTAAGTTACTCAAAGGCATGGCGTGCAAAGCAACATGCTATAGAGTTGTTGTGGGGTGACTGGAAGGAGGCTTACAACCAAGTGCCTATGATTCTAAGTGCCATGAAACACTTTAATCCTGGGCTTAGATGGTATGTTCATCAAGGGCGCATAGTGGATGATGACAACGGGATTCCCCGGCCTATTCTGCAGAGGGTGTTTTGGTGTTTTCCTCAGCCAATTGAGGCGTTCAAGCATTGTCGTCCCGTACTCATGGTTGATGGCACATTTCTTACAGGCAAATACCGTGGTGTGTTGATGATTGCGGTGGGAGTGGACCCGGAGAATCAGATTGTCCCATTAGCCTTTGGTTTGGCAGAGGGTGAGAATGATGATAGCTGGTCTTGGTTTTTGAAGCATGTGCGGCGGAATGTCATTCGGACCTCTCGCCGGATTTGCATGATCTCTGACCGACACCACGGATTGCTTAAAGCTGCCGAAGAGGAGGTAGATGGACGGCCTCCACTTGAGCATCGTTGGTGCATGAGGCACTTTGCTTCCAACATATGGAAGCGGCGGAAGAAAAAGGAAATCGTGCGAAGTTGAAGTCCCTATGTTGTTGTCGAACAAAGGAGAAGTTTGACAAGAAACTTGGCGAGTTGGATAAGGTCCTCAATAGAGATGCCCATGAGTGGATGAAGAATCATATGTCGCGAGAGGAAGAAGTGGGCGCTAGCATTCGACGAGGTGGCCTTAGGTACGGCATCATGACCACGAACTCTTCGGAATCCTTCAACAAAGTGTTTAAAGGCATCCGTGCGAGTCCACGTGTGTCCGGCATTGTGGAGTACTCTTTCGGGAAGTGCAACGAGTACTTTGTGAATCGATGGAACAAAGCCAATCGATCCAAAGAAACATGGGGCAAAGCGGGTAGGAAGCACTTGGCGATTGCGGGAGATGATATCTAACAACCAAGTGGGTGATACATATGGGCCATCAAGAATGGTATACAACATATACTCAGGGAGGCACTACTGCGGGTAGCGAGCGGACGGGGAAGGAATTACAAGGTGGACCTTGAGAAAGTTGAATGCAACCGTAACATTCCTCGGTGTATCATGCCCCCGCTCTCATGTCATCACGGCTTGCACATATAGGGGACTAGATCATGAAGCCGAGAAGTACATGTCTCCACTTTATCTCATGTCAAACACTCTCAAAGTGTGGCGGTCTAGCTTCGAGCCTTACCTAGATCCGTCACACACGGCCACCGTATCTAGGGCTTGATTATATTCCTGACCCCGAACTTGTAAGGACAAAGAAGGGTAGGAGGAAGAAAAAGCGACTCCGAGGAGACATGGACGAATCAAATGGCTATGGTCGCGATAAGTATGGCTATGGAGACTTCAATGAGGCTCCTGGACAGGTCCGTTGCTCCGACCACTCATGATAGAGCCATGAAAGCAAGCAAAGTAGCTAGAGAAAGCGCGGGTCCTAGTGGTTCGAAACGTAGAAAGGTACTTATTGTTCTGGTTATGTTGCTGTTTACTTTACATGTCTTTCTTGTTGTTCAACTTATATCTATACTAGTTGTTTACTTTACATGTGCTTTCTTTTAAATGTATATCTAACAATGTTGACATGATCCTTATTTTCAGGATGGCGGCCCCCCCCGTGTTGGGAGCTACTTGACCCCGCGGTGGACAAAGAACACCGCGCGCACTTGAGGTTTGACGAGGGCAAGGTAAGTGAGGGACACTAAGGTTTCTTATTACTTGTTTTTTTATATTTGTTTACATCTAACATTGTTCTTTTATCACTGTGGTTGCAGGACTTGAAACCTTTGCGTATCCGCACTCACAAACCCCTCCCATGGGATCCTCGCTATGAAAGCTTTCTTCAAAGGGCGGGCTTTACGCATCCGGCAAGGGCGATTAATGCGGCTGCCGGAGATGGACGGCGCTCTCCTCACGGCCTTAGTGGACCACGGCCGGAGACCCACACCTTCCACCCGACTTGTGGGGAGATGGCACCATTGCTTTGCAAGATGTGAGCTACATATTAGCACTTTCGTGTGAGCGGTGTACCCGTGTCGGGCACCGTCAACACGAGAAGGATGGAGGGCGGCGGTGGCGAGTTACGCGGCGTACCGCCACCACCCCCACCACCGGAAGGCGTAAGGACGGGATGACCTCCGGTGTTCCATTATCTTGGGTGAGAAACAACTTCAAAGAATGCCCCGAAAATGCTCATCCAGAAGTCATCGAAAGGTACGCTAAGGTGTGGCTGTGGCACTTGGTTGGTTCCTTCCTGATGCCAGACTCTAGTGGAAATACACTCTCCTGGATGACACTCCCAATTCTGAGTCAGAGTTGGGAACAGATTGGCGTGTATAGCTGGGGATCTGCTACACTTGCCTGGTTGTATCGCCAGATGTGTGAGGCTTGCAGGAGGTCAGAAAAATCATCAAACCTAGGTGGTTGCAGCTATTTGCTTCAGATATGGATTTGGGAGCGCATTCCAATTGGGAAACCACTTAGAAAATCTGTCAAAGTAAGTGATTTCCTCTTATTTGTTTCTTTGCTTCATTGATGCTCTATTTCTCTATGTCTTATTTGCGTTTTTTAACTCCCTTGTTTCTCTTGGTTGGTTGATGTGCAGGCATGGGAATGGGGAGATTCTCGTCCTCCTGTGTGCTATCTTTGGAGCAAGACAAAGTTGGTGAAGGGTGAGCTTGAACGCCGCTACAAGGTGTACTCCAATGATTTGGATGTGCTTCGTCCTAGGGCGGTAAATATCTCCAAATTGCTTGTTTTTCACCTCATTACTATGCATTTACTAACTACTCTACTATTCCAGGTTGAATGGCTACCATATGAAAGGGCAGAAATTGAAGACTTGGGCCTTCCAGAAATAGTTCAAGCAGACCGGCTTATTTGGAGAGCAAATGCACCCCTCATCTTCTACTATGTGGTGGAACACCATCAGCCCGTCGATGTTGTAGGCAGTTTGGAATGAAACAGGATTTTCCCCTGCCGCCCTTGGACCATACAATGTCAAAAAGATTGCACAAGTAAGGATCTTCATCAATTCCAGCCTCTCATCTGTAGCTGATTTTTGTTTTAAGCAAACCTCTTAGACTTGGTTTCTACCTCGTTGCAGCACCTCCAGGAAGAAAACGTTTGGTGGGAGTGGAGAGCGCTCGTGATACACGCAAGCTATGTCAATGAATGGATGCACAAAGAGACGGTGGATCCGGATGACGGGGCAAGATGTACGGAGAGCGGTACAAGGAGTACCTCATCTACCTTCACAGAGCGACAAGAGTCCATGTCAGACCCCCGTTGTCTATCATACCAGCTGATCAGGAAGACATCGACGACGATGAAGAAGACCCCTATGATATCATCACGAGGAGGGGCGTCCAGCCGGAAAGAGCTCCAGTCGAGAACTACGTGGTAAGCAATCCTTAGCCCCCTTGTGTACCCTTTCACCATAATACAAGTTGCAACATTGGAACCATAATACAAGTTGCAACATTGGAATGATATCTCCCCATTAATAGGCCACTCAGCTAGCTCTCCTATCCAATGAGGCTGGATATTATCTTGGAAATGCTCGTGAAGGATCACTCCTAGCTGAATTTGCACAGGTACAAGCATGCTGAGTGTAACGTCCCGCCTCCTCGAGGTCGGGCCCGCTTACATCTGGCCGCTTAACTAGGATATAGACTGCCCTCACAGACCAACACCTGTCTTTTCTGCGCACTTTGTCCTCACTCATGCGCACCCGGGAAAGACTTCCCGGTCGGTCACCCATCGCTCCATTGCTAAGCACGCTTAACTTTGGAGTTTTTAGAAGATGGGCTTCCTAGGAAAAGAAGTTGCAACTTATTGGTATGAGTATCCTATTAATCACCGTTAAGCTCCGGGCCGGGGTGTTACATTCTCACCCCTTAGAAGACCGACGCCCTCGTCGGTCAACCCCGAGCGGGACCGCCCCCTTTTGGCCACGTCCGTGTGTCCGGTGCCGGCGCATGAGCCATGCGCGAGCGACCACTCCGGATCCACACCGGCCATGCGCACCATGCTGCGCACTAACACACGCGCCGTGAAACCGCAAGGGTCGGCTCGATACCATCCATCCAACGTCCCCGCCTCCTCGAGGCCGGGCCCTTACATCCGGCCGCTTAACTAGGATATAGGCTGCCTCCTCGTACCAACACCTGTCTTTTTCTCGCGCACTTTGTCCTCACTCATGCGCACCCGGGAAAGACTTCCCGGTCGGTCACCCATCGCTCCGTGGCTAAGCACGCTTAACTTTGGAGTTTTTAGAAGATGGGCTTCCGGAAAAGAAGTTGCAACTTATTGGTATGAGTATCCTATTAATCCTGTTAAGCTCTGGGCCGGGGTGTTACACTGAGCCCTTGTTTTTTACACAACTTCAATTGTAATATCGACTTACCTTGCTTGCCTTGTGCCTTCAAATGTTTGCAGAAAGTGATGAAATACAGTCGAAGCATAGCACGGAAGGTGAGCTGCATGAGAGCGGATGACGTGCAGCGCCAGTACCTTCACACAGCCGAGGGGTCAAGTGCTAGGGCTCCTACTTCGACCGGCGCCCCGGTGCTTAAGGCTGGAGGTACCTCCTCCCGTCGGAGACCTACAAGGGGGCAAGGCCATGGACCAAGCAGCTCTCGTGGTAGACGTGGAGGTGGCCAAGGCGATGGAGAAAGCCCCCCAAGTGAGGAAGACCCTAACGATCCTCCGTTCGAGCTTGGTGCTTCACGGCTTCATGATGCTCCAACTCCCACTCGGTGAGTCTCTCCATGTAACAAAAAATACAAGTTCAACGAGACATGACTCGGCATAAGTTCCTAGTTAAATTATAGCCTCATTGGACTTGTGTACATACATGTGTTTTGTAGGATTCTCCAACACAAGGACCAACTAGACGACACCGAAGGAACCAACGTGACCGTACCGACGTCGGTTACACTCCAAACGTCTTGGACACAAATCCAGGCCGTGAGCGTCGTCCTCGTCATGCGTTCTCACCCAACTAAGTGAAGGCCTCATGTGGTGTGTTTGATGTAACCTATGTGGGAGACTACAATGTTATGTATGAACTATCTCAGTGTCATGGACTCCTATGTTATGTATGAATTATGTGGACTCTTATGGACTACTATCACCATGGTTTTTGTAGAAATTATTATGTAAAAACCATGGATTTGAGTCATGTATGTTGAACTAATTAGCCATGGACTACTATGTGGAGCTATAAATGTGTGAACTATATAAATGTGTCAATTCTGTGGTATGCTTATGGTATGTCCATTTGGGGGTTATAAATTGTGGCCAAGCTGTCATTGTAGCCAAATATGGAAGTTTGCATCTGTTTTTGCACCCAGCAGTCGCGCCAACAACAATGGCACGACCTCTAAAATTCAATTTTTATTTTTCACGGAGTAGCTGTCGACTACCTCGTCGCGCCAAGGGCACTGGCGCGACCAGGTCGCGCCAAGTTTCACTTTTACCCAGAGCTGATCCGACTGTAGCTGCGCACCATGTCGCGCCAACGATGCTGGCGCGACACGGTCGCGCCAAAGCCCTCGGCGCGACTAGGTCGCGCCAAGTTTCCCGTTTACCCAGAGCTGGACCAACTGTAGCTGGAAGCCAGCGTCGCGCCATCCCTTTTGGCACGACACGTTAATTTTTTTTTTTGGGTACAATCTCTAGACATGTATGTTCAAGAAGCCAAGAAAAGTTACATTTAAACACCATGTATGTAATTGTGGCTACGGTACTCATCATCATCGTAGAGTAATCGCAAATAAGTCTTCACAAGTTAAGTCTTACAACCAAATAAAAGTCTTACAACACAAAGAGGTCTTCACAACAAACAAAAGAGTGTTCTCAAATAAGTCTTACAACACAACAAACAACTAAGGGTTCGAAAGCACCACTCGTAAAACAACATAAAAGTCTACGCCATCGAGATTACTTGCAAAAGTGGTACAAGCAACACCACAACACATCATACCACCATGCCCTCTTGTCCTTCCCGGGCCACCGGGCCAGTAGGGCAACCTCTCCCACACAGTGGGCTCGGCGGGCTACGGTCCATACGGTCGCACCACTCGTCATAAGGCCCATCAAAGTCGGGGTCATAACCCCCGAGAGGATCCCGAGGTTTGTCGGGGTCGGAGTTGCACTCGTACTCGCCCTCCTCCTCCTCCTCCTCCTCCTCCTCCATAGGAGCTGGGAGATGACCGTCGTTTGGTGGTGAAGGAGGTACTACAAAAATATAGCAACTGTTATTTCAAATCAATGCAAGACGAACAAACAACTACAAAGAGAAGTTTTGACAATGCAAGTACTTACAGGCCATGCGATATAAGTAATCCGGGATCTCCTTTATGGGCTTCCCATTCTTCTCACGCCATTTGTTCTCGCCCTCCATCTTCTTAATTTCTGCCTTTGCCTTCTGCCTTGCGGCATGCCTTTGATGGCTCTGCCTAACCTCGTCCCATTCATCGTAGCGTGCCTTGTTTTGGCGCCAAAAACGGATGATGTTCTCATCCCTCAAAAGAGAAAAGGATGCCCTCCTCCACGCCAACTCGCCCATCTCCTCCTTACAAATCCGCTCATAGTCACCTAGAACATGGTTCCATGTATCGGGACCTGGGAGGTGAACACGGTACAACTTCCGGGTTCTGGCCTTAAAGCCATGCAGTTTCTCCTGGAACTGCCGCATCTCCTCTGGTGTACGTTTAATGGATTTATCTAACTTTAGGAACGTCTTTATATCTTGACAATCTTTGAAAGACTCCCACTTGCATGTCTTCCCCGCCTGAAAACATACAGAAGAGAGTGAGCAAACAAAACAAGTTGGTTACATCATCAAAACTAATGCTTGTCCACAAACATGGAACTCATTGGGCCCTCCATAAGCATTGCCACAATAGAAGCCAAAACCTAGCTCTGAAGGAACCACTCCTTCATTAGCAACGATGCCACACTTGCACTTTTGGGGCGGCTTCGACAAGCATGGCCATGGAAGCTCGCCTAAGACAAACTTTTTAATCGGTTCTCCGAAGGCCACGTGTCTTTCGGTCCGTAGATGAACTCATCAAAGTCACAACGGGGAAACCCACCCTACAAAAGACCATGTTCAAATGAAATTGCAAAAATGTAATAAACGAAGATGATATAGCAAAATATGAAAGTACTCAAACGAATACTTACACGACCAATTTGATCACAACGGAAGAAGGGAACAAACCGATCCGGTACGCTAGGTTCTTGGAGTCGCGCAACCTCGCCACAGTGACATCTAGGAGGATTTTTTACCCGCTCCGATGCAGCAAACATCTTCTCAACGTTGTTCATCTCAATAAACTTGCCTGGAGCAACCCATGGAACATAGTCGATGGGGGAACACTCTTCCATGGGTCGTATGGAAAGAACATGATACGGCGATCCCACCGTGCGAACCATCGATCCAACGGTAGAAGTCGCATCCGGTGCCGGGACGACGCCGATGTAAACAGCGAGAAAAAGCACGACCGAGAGGAGAGAAGGTGTCTTGACTGCTTCACCCATGCCGGCACACCGCAATAACATTTTGGTGGCGGTTCATCCGGTGGGTGCAAATCGTGATCACCGTGATTGGGGGGATGGTGCACAAAAGGATCGTCCATGAAACCTAGAACAACGTAAAATTAATAGAAATTCAGTGCAAGTCATATAATAGACACATGAACACCAACATTGTCCATCCCTTTTCACCAAACCCTAGATATCGGTTTTGAGCATCCATTATCACCAAGCACCCGAAAAAGATTACAACCGCAACAACACTAGAAAACATTTTCCATTCATCCATCTCAAACCCTAGGACACTACAACACTAGCATTTCACATACCATTCCATCCAAAAGAAATGGAACCAATAAAACATGACAAAATGTATCCAAGTTCATTAGGAACCATTCCTTAACTACAACTTTGCTTGAATCACTAAATTCAACTAATCAACCTAAAATCACCAACTAATCAATGTAAACATATGACCACAAATCTTGCAACCAAAGTGTAGATCGGGTAACCATACCTCAAGCACTTGAAGATTTGCACCAAATCCCCACACAAAGCAAGTTCAAATCAAGAAATGAAATGTAGAAAAAAGGAGTGAGAAAGAGAGGTCTTTGAAGGAGCAGCTCGGAGCTCGGGCATAGAAGAAATGGGGTTGGGAGGGAGAAGAGGGAGACAGAGGAGCTGGTGTGAGCATTTATATCGACAAGTCGCGCCATTATGGTTGGCGCGACGAGTCATTGGGGCCCGCGACCAAACAGGACATGGGCTGGCCCATCACTGCCTGTACACGCCCCCGTCGCGCCAATGCATGTGGCGCGACGCGTGGGCCCAGGGTCAACGGCCACCGCCACGCGGGCACATCGTCGCGCCTTTGCATGTGGCGCGACTCCGTGTTATGTCGCGCCTACACGGTTGGCGCGACTGGGAGGGGTTATTTCATACAAATACTTTTCCTGGGGGATATTTTTGATTATTTGTTTAAAAAAGGATTAAAAATAAAAAAAATCCTCGACTTTGCCGATCGCATAATCGAGTCGCGCCGGGAGGAGATGCTGAGAGCCGGCTTTGACAAGCATGATGATGTCCTATCGCGGTTCATGGCGAGCGAGGACGACGAGACCTACTCCGAGTCCAAGGTGCCCCTCCGGGACGTGGTGATCAGCTTCCTACTCGCGGGGCGCGAGAGCACGTCCTCGGTGCTCACCTGGTTCTTCTGGCTTGTGTCATCGCGACCAGACGTGCAGCGCCGCATCCGACACGAGGTCGGTGCTGTGCGCGCTCGGCGACGTGCACAGGCCGGCGACGTCGTCAGTTTTGACTTAGACGAGCTCCGTGAGATGCATTACGTGCACGCGGCCATCACGGAATCGATGCGGCTGTACCCGCCGGGGCCGGTGGACTCGTTCCAGGCGGAGACGGACGACGTCCTGCCCGACGGAACAGTTGTGCAGGCAGGGTGGTTCGTGACCTACACTTCATACGGGATGGGGCGGATGCTGTCGGTCTGGGGTGACGACACGAGGGAGTACCGTCCGGAGCGGTGGCTCGACCCCGTCTATGGGACATTCCGACCGGACAGCCCGTTCCGGTTCGTGGCGTTCCACGCGGGGCCTAGGCTATGCTTGGGCAAAGAGATGGCGTACATCCAGATGAAGTCCATCGTGGCGTGCGTGTTAGAGGAGCTCGACGTCACGGTGGACGCCGCGTACCATCCCCGGCAAGTTGCGTCGCTAACGCTGAGGATGGCGGGTGGGCTCCCCGTGACCGTGAAGCCTAGACGGGACTGACGAGTTGTTGTTGCCAACTTACAAGCTAGTATTATTTGCTAGGAATACGCAAGAGATTTGTGCATCATTGTATTAATAAGAAGAGTTCACACGAACATACAACGCGCACAGCCATAGCGGGAGCGGCTAGACCATCCTAGCAGAAAATCTTTACATCGATATTACATAAAAGGAACAACCAATGTCTGAGCATAACTGCACCCTACGGGTCTTCAATGAACAGCTCCCACACGTGCCCCTTGAACGCTGGAAACACCTCGTCAAGGGCCTCCACCTCGCCCGATGACAAGGTCCCCGGACGCAATGCGTCGAGTATACTCTTGGGCACAGGTGAACCTGGGTTGGCCCGCGGCGCTTTGCTGAACCGTTGCTCGAGGAGCACCATGCCCCGTTGGGAGGTCGGTATGTGAGCCAACGGTTAGGCGGCTATCCGTCTGCTCTTGCACCTTATAGGGAGGGGCTTCCTGGTTCTTGGTCTCTGTCGTGGTGGAGAGGCAATCAGGGGCGGTTCCCGCTGGACCAGCACCTCATCCCGGAACCGTGCGAGGCGCCGAGCGGCCTCACGTGGCGTGGGCATCTCGTCGTCAAGCTCGACGTCGGATTGACCAACCTGAGGAGGCGTCTGCTGCGCCAACTCTTGTACCGATGACTGAGGCGAGGAAACATCCGCCACTGAAGGCGGCTCCGTGGACCCCTCAAGGGGCAGCTACGTCGCCTGCCTCGACGTCGGGTAGACCCTCCCGAGGATGCGCCTGCTCCTGCTCTGACGGCTGAGGCGAAAGGACAGCCGCGGCTAGCAGCTCCTCCAGCTTTGGGTCGAAGGAGACGACCAAAGCAGGAGGACTATCAGCCGCACACATCGGCTTCGCAAGTGGGTCGTGGTGGGGGAGGCATTGTGCGGCTGCCAACACGGTGGAACCTAGCGGCGCTTCGACGGCCCCGACCGGCAGACCATCTGAGGCAACCAATATGGTGGCTGGTGTTGTCTGTGCGTCCTTAGTCGACCGCCCGGGACGCCTCCGATGCTTGTGTCGCCTCCACCTTTGCCGCCACCGACCATCAGTGGTAGGGTCAGTGATGGTCGTCGTGGCTCCTCCAAGGTCGCGTGAACCGTGCGATCCGCCAAGGTCCGCTGGCCCATCGGGATGAACCAAGGCACGACCGCCTGAAGCACGATCGCCCCCCGCGGTGGAGGCTGAAGAAGGCACCCTACGCCGCTGTTGCAGTCCCGTGCGACGTCGAGGCAACTTGTAGGTTGCCACCCTAGGAGCAGTAGAGAGGTAGTTGAAGCACTTCCCTTGTAGATTCGCTGGGAAGCGACTGGGGGAGGGGCACTGAGTAGTCTTTAGTGGCTCCATACCGTTCAACTCGCCTATCGTATCATGACAGGCCCCATCCAGTTCAGTGGCCCTGGAAGTGATGATTCGAACCACACTTTGATGCTGGAACTCGGTGCTGAGTTATAGAGATGTGTCCTTTACTTATTTTTTGTTCTTACAGTTTTGGGAGTGGAGACTGGACACTGGGTTTCCTGGAGCAGGCGAGCAGCCTGCGGTCTCCATATTGTGATTTGTTTAATTAGAGGTTCGATTTTTCTTTTTGACAACAATTAGTGGTTCGATTGGAGTTCTCTGCGTAGTGTACTGGATGTGGTAGCAAATAGGAACTGGGTTTAGTTTTTTTGTATGATTTACACACCAACTAACTTTTTTTGTAACCCTGTTCCCCTGGTTGCAGTCTCTACTTTCTGAAGTCAGTGATAATGTGTCGACGCTTCAAGATGCTTTCGGTCAGCCTATAGGCATTGTAGGCTATTGTAACAACCAAGCCCCCAGTGATCGTAAATGGGTCGATGATCTGGCTCATGATCTCTCAGTGGACATTCTCAGGATATCTTCCTTTTGGGGCGACGGATCAGCGAACAGCATCTCCAACTTGACTCCAATGAGCAAGACAGCATCACCTGGACCCTGGAGAGCTCATGAGAATACTCGGCAAGATCGGCCAACGAGATCCAGTTTTCTGGGCATGTTTTATCAGACTTCCCTAGACTTATTTGGCAGGCCAAGGCAACGCCCAAGTGCAAATTCTTTGTCTGGCTGATGATACAAGACAGGGTCTGGACGACAGCGAGGTTGCAGCAAAGAGGATGGGCAAACAACTATTTCTGTGCCTTATGTATAAGGAACCTGGAAACGGCTACACACCTTTTTCTCGAATGAGCGGTGTCCTGCCGTATCTGGGATCGTATCGCGACTTGGAGGGGATCGTATCCGACTTGGAGCGGTCACAGCTGTTTGAGGCACTCCAACTGGACACCGGTGCTGGACCTGGAAGGTTGGCTCGCGGCGGTGGTGTAACAAGGTGATAAAGATGCATACTCCCTGGCACTTCTCACTCTTTGGCATATCTGGAAGGAACGCAATGCAAGAGTGTTCAGAGAAGATGAAAGCTCTGAAGAGACGGTGGTCTTCAGGGTAAGGGACGAGTTCGCGGACTGGATTTCCGCGAGGTGGCGCTGGGCAAATAGCGCTGCCAAGATTGCGAATAATTTCATGAGTAATTAGCTTAGCTCCCTCGCCCTAGTGCCGCGGTCTGCGGCATCAGGGAGCGCTTCTCGCGCGTGTAATACACTCTCTTCTACTTATTAATATAACGTTGGATGACCGGATCTTTCAAAAAAAGCCCCCAGTGGCTTACCCCCCCTGCCCCTGCCTTCCATGGATGCAAATGGATGCAGCGAGGGCCTTACCGGCTTAGACTACCCGCACTCATACATACTCAATATCTTCCTCTATGAGGAATATTCTGTCCTGGTCATCAAGATTCTCTCCTCTATATCACATTCTCCCGCACTCGTCCATCCTCAATATCTTACTCTATCTCAAAAAGTGGGACCCATGTATCATTTTTTTTTCTTCAACCTCGGTCCCTCCGTCCCCACCCACCATCCTCTCTCTCACAGTACTACTCCCCGGCCATGTGCGCCGCCTGGGCTGCCCGTGCACCGTGCGCCACCGCGAGGAGGGCGCCATGGCCACCGTCAAGTGGGGAAGAGCCGCCGGGGACACCACCAGGCCGCCTCCACGCAGGGCGAGCAGCGCCGCCACCAGGCCGCCTCCGCGCGGGGCGAGCCGAGCCGCCACCGGTCGGCGTGGAAGGAGGCGGCGGTGAGGGGATGCCGGGCTCGCCGCTGCCGCCGGAGGGGAGGAGTTGAGCGCCACCGCGAGGAGGGCGCCATGGCCGCCGTCAAGTGGGGAAGAGCCGCCGACCAGGGGGAGGAGCGCGCCGCTGGGTGGATGGAGGCGGCGCTCCGCCGGTGGTGGGGTACCGTGCCGCCATCAGGCCGCCTTCACGCTGGGTGAGCAGCGCCGCCACCAAGCCGCCTCCGCGCGGGGCGAGCCGAGCCGCCACCGGCCGGTGTGGAAGGAGGCGGTGGTGAGGGGATGGCGGGCTCGTCACCGGAGGGGAGGAGTTGAGCGCCGCCGCAACAGTGGAAGAAGCGCCGCCACCACCGTGTTTGGATGGGGAAGGCGCGTCGCGTTGGTCATCCAGGTGGGGCAGCCCGCCGGCGCCATGGAGGTGGGGAAGACCGGAGGTGGGCGTGGTCGGGCGGCGGAGTTCGCCCACGCGAGCGCAGCGGGCCTGTCTCTCTCCTCCATTGGGGCCCGCTCGTCCTTTTGCAGTCTCGCGCCCTCTGCAATGGTTGCGTAACATTTTGCGTACGCCGCTGCAGCAGTTGAGGGAACGGTAAACGCTTTGCGTAAGTTTTTGCGTCCCCCGGTGCGGACGGTCTTACCCCTCCTCACCTTCATCCTGGCACGAGAGTACCAAAATAATATTTTTTTAGATGAAGGGGTTAGTACCCCCAGCCTTATACGAAGGCTTTGTGTGGGAACGAAGTTCTTGCCCCCGTGAGGGTTCGAACACCGGTCGCCAGCCAGAGGCCCAAAGCCTCACGAGCTGACCAACTGAGCCACCGGCTCGTTCCCAGTACCAAAATAATATCCATATGTTATCCCGTGCTTCTTGCTTCTTTGATCTGTGGACGCTAGAGTGGCATGGGGCTGTCCCCACCCAGATCGACCGCAGGAGGTGGCACATCTCGCATCAGTGTTACCACCGGCTCCGAAAACCTAGTCTTGCTGTGCACATGGAGTTTGGACTGCAGGAGGGGCTGTCGGTCATGACCGCTCCTTCTGTGCGCCACTTTTGCCAACAAGTTCATCCTGGGCTCGCCCGTTGTGCCTTTGCGCTGTCGCCATGCGCGGCGCGGCCACGAGGAACGACGGAGCGGAATCCGGCGAAATGAAGGGAGAATGTGGTTACGACGACTCAGCGACGCAACGAAGAGAAGCCACCAGGCTTCCGTCTTTCTCCATTGGGCCAGTGCGGGTGCCACAGGTGCCGGCTTTGTAGCCCCTTCCCTGGCGACGACGTGGTCCTCTTCCCCGGCGACATGGTCTGTGGCAGCCTCCGCCGCGCTGATGTGCCTTGCGAGGCTCACCTGGAGGCTGCCGAATTCGAGATGAAGATGGGAGAGGGCTGCGTGGTGTGCAGGATGGCTACGTTGTCAATCGACGAAAAGCTCCTCGATCGACGAAATGAGTGGCCTTATGAAAAATGTTGGAAGTTTCTTCAATAAGCATTTCCGGTTCATCCTGATGAACACATTTGATTCTTAGAAGGCACGTTTGGTAATGGTTTTCTATGCTCTTTTTTATGTGTTCTTAGTTCTATTCATCTTCTTTGATTTGATTCTTTTAAATAAGAATCTAATAAACTAGAATTGCGTGGAAAAGAAGAGAGGAAAGTAGATCCTACTTTTATAAGCATTTTTTTTAAATTACACGGTACAATACAGATGCTCAGAACACACAATTTTCCTCTATAAATATATGTACATGAACCATATTTTTATGAGCATCTTTGAAGGACCGAGTCGGTAGATTTTGAAGTTCACGAAATCACTTATAAATGAATCCATAGACATATCTTGAGACTCGTAAAGTCATTTTAGCCTCACTATCGGCAGCCATGTCGTCTACCACCGAAAGACATAATATATCTATATATCGAAAATACCATTTTTATTTGTATATGTAACTATTCCCTCCGTTTCAAACCATACGCCGTTTTGACTCTTTTTTTATAATAACTTTATAATTTAGAACAGAGAGAGTAAAAAAAGAGAGTACAAAGTTATAATTTGTTCTAACTATTTTTGAAAGAATTGGTTCTGCAAGTAAAGTATATTTTTAGCAATAGATTAAATTGCACAAATCAACTTGACTTGATTGCTTATACGTAATCAAATGGAATAAGTCAACTAGCTATAACAGACTTATATAAATGAGATGTATGTGTACTGAACTTGAAATTAATAGTTCATAGGCTTCTACAGTACTCATCAATTGAAATTCGGTAGACGTTGAAATTCATACCAGGAATTTTTGTCCTCCAGTACATATGGCTCATACTTAAAGTTAATTATTTTTATATAATTATTTCTAGATTGAGTTTGAATTTCAAATTTTGCGATAATATACATTTATAGATAGATTATAGATGTACATAGTTTCAAATTTTTTAAACATTCCAAAATATGTTTTTTTTATCTAAAGGATTTTTACATGGTTCTACCGAAGTTTGCACTGAATATTTAGGGAATAGATTGTTATATGAACATAACACCATAGTTTATGATGCCAAGAGCGCAGAATCTTATGCAAGTACATCCTTGTACCAGAGTATATATAAATCATTTTCGTATTTTAAGACATAGCTTTTGCTATATACATAATGTATTTATATTTATGTGCCGTGTTTGTTTAACAACCCATGTTGGGTTGTTCGGCCGATGGTTTCTGCGGCTGATAAGTCGACTGATATTGTTTGGTTATGAGAGAAATATATTATACCATGGCTGATAAGTTAAGCGAACATGGCAATGCATAAATATAAAATAAATCTACATTATTTATATATTTAGAAAGGGCACAATGATATACAATTTGAAACAGAGGAAGTAGCTTTTTCTATGTATAGACATAGAGCTTGATTGTTTGCTTAGATTAACTTTAGCCCGTATCAGATCTTATGCAACGTAACTAAGCCAGCGTAAAGATATGTAGTGTCTTGTTACGTGGCTATTCTAAGCAGGCAAACGGCGTATTGGATAAATAATGTTTGGTCACTCACAATTTGTTACATGTAGTCACCTTGTTTCTAGAAAGAACTATTAGAGATAAGAATATTTTATTCTTGTGTGTGAATCGGCTAATACAAACCTGCATTGTCAAATACAACCAGCGACGAAGCCAAAAAAACATTTAGGTCGGGCTGAACAAAAGTTTATGACGACTTAACTCTACTATGAGCCCTCACGTACAATAGACAAATATATAATAGCTTAAATCAATCTTATATTGAAAACGCCGACAAAATTCACAAAATAAAAATTGTCGACTAACGATGAAATTCATAAATAAAAAAATTCAATAGACTGCCTACTCAATTTAATAGTTAAATAGTGCTAAAAACATATTCAATTTTGTAGTAGATGATACAACAGTTTTGGTTGTATAAATACAACTAAAACTGTCGTATCATCTACTACAAAATTGAGTATGTTTTTAGCACTATTTAAACCTGCATAAAAAGACTACCCACTAACATGAGCAAACTGCACTATATGAGTCTAGATCTGTATGCAATCAACAAGGTCCACAATCCATATCTTGGTGGATTGCAAAAATCTAAGTAGTCAGAAAGCCAAAGTGATTTATTTGTAGCAGAGCGACTAGATTTTAGATTGATAGAAAATATTACAAAAATTGTACAACGTACGAACAGTCATTAATATTGGAATTGGAAAAAATCATCTATTAGTTTGGCTATATAGAAGAAAACGACGTTACAAAAATTGTAGAACGTATGTACGTCCATTAATAATTGGAATTGGAAAAATCATCCATTCCTCCACCTACCTATACTGGGTCAGTTCAATTCAGCATATATAACGTCTAATCGAGGACCAAAATGAAGATTCCCAAAACTATATAAACAACCCTCATCTTTTGCACACATCCGGCCTCTGTTAGTCAGCTGCGTGCAGAACCCCAGAGTCCTCATGACTATTTTCTGGCTGCTACTGCTGCTCGTCGCCAGCACAGTGCTGGTTTTTCGTCCATGGAGAGCTCGAAGCATCGCCACCAAGACAGGGCCAACGCACCCTCCGGGCCTGGAGTCATACCCGCTGATCGGGCACCTGCCACAGTACTTGGCTAACCGGCACCGCGTGTTCGACTGGATGACCGAGCTGCTCGAGCGCCAGACCACGTGCACATTCGTGCTGCGCCGGCTGGGCAGCGTGCAGGTGATCACCGCGAGCCCTGCGAACGTGGAGCACGTCCTGCGCACCGGCTTCGACAACTACCCCAAGGGACCCCGGTTTGTGTCGCTGCTGCACGACTTCCTCGGCAGGGGCATCTTCAACGCCGACGGGGAGGCCTGGCGCGTGCAGCGGAAGGTCGCCAGCCACGAGTTCGCCACGCGCTCGTTCCGGGCCTTCGTGGCACGCTGCGTGCACGTCGAGCTCCATGGCCGCCTCCTCCCGCTGCTGCGCCGGCACGCCACGGCGTGCGGCGCCGGCGCCCCCCTCGATCTCCAGGACGTGCTCGAGCGGTTCGCGTTCGACAATATCTGTCGCGTCGCCTTCGACCACGACCCGCGCCAGCTCGCGGACGACGATGGCGACGACGGCACGGCAGCGGACTGCACCTTCGCCGACGCGTTCCGTGACGCCGCGAATCTCAGCGTGTCCCGGTTCCGGTACGCGGTCCCGGGGTTTTGGAAGATCAAGAAAGCGCTGAACGTGGGTTCCGAGAAGCGGTTGCTGGAGTCCGTCGCGATGGTGCACGACTTTGCGGATCGCATAATCCAATCGCGCCGGGAGGAGACGATGCTGAGAGCCGGCTTTGACAAGCACGACGACCTCCTGTCACGGTTCATGGCGAGTCAGGACGACGAGACGTGCTACTCCGAGTCCAAGGTGCCCCTCCACGACGTGGTGATCAGCTTCCTACTCGCGGGGCGCGAGACCACGTCCTCGGCGCTCACCTGGTTCTTCTGGCTTGTGTCATCGCGGCCAGACGTGCAGCGCCGCATCCGCGACGAGGTCGCTGCTGTGCGCGCCCGGCGGCGTGCCCAGACCGGCGACGTCGCCGTGGGTTTCAACCTGGACGAGCTCCGCGAGATGCACTACGTGCACGCGGCCATCACGGAGTCGATGCGGCTGTACCCGCCGGTGCCGGTGGACTCGTTCCGAGCGGAGACGGACGATGTCCTGCCCGACGGAACAGTCGTGCAGGCAGGGTGGTTCGTGACCTACACTTCGTACGGGATGGGGCGGATGCCGTCGGTGTGGGGCGGCGACGCGAGGGAGTACCGGCCGGAGCGGTGGCTCGACCCCGTCGACGGGACGTTCCGGCCGGACAGCCCGTTCCGGTTCACGGCGTTCCACGCGGGGCCCAGGCTGTGCGTGGGCAAGGAGATGGCGTACATCCAGATGAAGTCCATCGTGGCGTGCCGCGTGCGTGCTGGACGAGCTCGACGTCGTGGTGGACGCCTCGTACCGGCCCCGGCAAGTCGCGTTGCTGACGCTGAGGATGGCGGATGGGCTCCCCGTGACCGTGAAGCCGAGACGGGACTGACGAGCTGCTGCTGCCAACTTATGAGCTATTATTATTACATCAGTAAAACTATCGTCATCAATAATGAGGTTGCATACCTTATCTTGAATTTTAGATTACGACTGAAATATATTGGAGCATTGTCCCTTCAAAATAGCAACAAATACCATTCCGATATACTTCTTGAACCATCATAGATAAGCCACAAGTGTCTTCACTAGCATTTTTTTTTTTAGCACATCTTCACTAGCATTAATCAGGAAGTCACAGAGTATAACAAGAAGCACTAGGACAAAAAGCATTTATATACTACTAAATCTCTTTATCGTTTCTTAACTGATAGAGGTGTAAGCAGTCGGGTGGCTGGTTACATTTGGAAGAGCAAAGCTCCTCTAAAATTGAAAATATTTCTGTGGCAGCTCTTTAATAATAAACTCCAAACTGCCCAGAACCTAAAAAAGAAGAATTGGAAAGGGGAGGAAACATGCTGGCTATGTGGGCAGGTGGAGACAGTCGATCGTATTTTTTTCAACTGCTCAATAGCTGTTTTCTTCTGGAGTTTCATAAAACATGCGTTTGGCTTAGCCGATTACCCAGTGTCGGTGGAGGATTTTGCCCAGACATGGCTGAGGAGAGGTGTGCCTCTTTCAAACAAATTCATCATGTTCATTTTTGCAGGAATATCTTGGGCGCTGTGGCATGTGCGTAACAAGGCTGCCATTACTAAAGTTCTCCCCAAAGCTCCAACTGATGTGCTGTTCAATGGCGTCTCATACTTGCAGAAATGGAGTGTGGCGTTAAAGGAGGAAGATCGGGAGCGCTTTGATCAACTGAAGGGAGTCATGATGGACAAGATCAAGAACTTCAAGCAGAGCACCATAGTGATGTCTGATGTAGTCGAAATATAGGCTTTGCAGTCTTGTATTTTGCTCCTAGATGTTCTGTTATGGCACACTGGTTTGCCCTCAGTTTTACTTTTCCCCTGTATCAAACATCAAGCTTTCAATAAAAGCTGAGGAAACTCTTTCTAAAAAAAAAAGAAGCACTAGTACGAAGCCCTGATGCTAATGAAACAACAACTCTCCAATAGCAACAACTTGGGAATCATATCTTCCTTCATTTTCTTGGAACTATCAACCTCCTGAGTAGACAACACTTTTCAACTCAAATTTATTTGGAGTAGTAATGTTCTTAAGCCTGGTAATCGAGCACCGGAACCCATCTTTTTTTCATTATGATTAATATCAACAATTTTGCATCCAAGAGTAGGAACGTACTGATCTTCAATGATCATATCACTCCATGACGAACAAACAACTGGCTTGGTAGGTAGCAATCGTACCATTATATTATCGAAGCTGTGTTGTAACATATCTTTCATATTATCATGCGTCCCTTATAGTTTCTGCTACCTCATTAAAGCATGGTCAGAAAATGGCATATTTACAAAATATAGATGCATGTGTTGTTCAAGTTTATAATCCGCCAGGAAATATTCCATAACATCTTCTCCCGGTCATAATACTCGGTCTAGATGCTGGATAAGTGTGAGCACCCACTTTATTTGCTTGTTGGCATGCATGACTATAATCAGCCATTGAAAAATGAGATAACAACAAATTTAAATGCATTTTGCATAGTCATGACATTTGGTTCACTCTAGTGTAGGATTTCGGAAAGTAGCAGACGTGCCAGTCAATTTGACATGTAATTAACAAGAGAAGATAATCAGTAGTTTAAGGTGCAACATGTCGACGAATAAACTCTTGTTACTAGCAAACCAAGTACTAACATTCAGGGGCGGATCCAAGGCTAGTGTGCCTCCTTTTTTATTAGACCATTAATCTATAGAATCACTATATAACACGTGTGTATGCAAGATTATTTTAATATATGCAATATCATATTTTTCAGAGTTTTTTATTTGTGTTGCTAGATAATTTTAATACATGCAATACCATATTTTTTTATAGTTTTATTTATTTATTATTTTTAGTTTGTTGTGATTATATTTTTATATGTGCTAAGGACAAAGCTAGTATTTGAAATTGTTTCAAACGTTCAAGAAAAAGTTTTCATTAAACATCACACGTGAGCTCCATTGTTGTGGTGGTACGCTACTTTTAATCCTCATCGCATTGGTAATTTTAGTTTTTTGGAACGTAATAATTAAAAAAAATTCTACGTAACGAATGGACACGAAACAGATTTAAGATTGTGGCAGACTAAAATTTCCACAATTAAGTATTAGGGTATAGATTGTTTATTTAGAAAGCTAACCACTTTTTTAACTCTGCCTATGATGCGCTAGCTATGTTGTCCTATCATAGCAGGTCCCAAGACCTAGTAAAGGAGAAGGGTTCAAAAGTTGTATATATTTTGTTTGTATTGGCTTTGTAGGCTTCAGGGAAACAAGTTCCTGGTACTGTTGTGAAGAAAAATGTAAGTTATAACTCCAATTGTAAAAATTGTTTATTGTAACTTTTTGTTCTGACCTGCATGATCTGTTTACTAACACAAGTTCTTTTGTTGTTTTTAAATTTGTGCTCTCAGCCAATAAATGAGCTTCATTGCATAAAAAATGAGGTAAGTTATTGCATAAAACTATGATCTAGACAACAAATCAAATTGAAAATAATTATTCTTTCTTTAATAGACTGCTTCGAAATTTAAACCCTAAACGTCGAGCATGTCTACTTCAATTGTGAGTTACAGTTGCACTTATGTGCGGGAAGTGAACTTGTGACATAAATACTAAACTACTTTACTTTGATTTTGAGTTTCAGTTATGTGTGATCTATGGTCAGCGTAGACAAAATGAAAGTAGGTAGAAAACTCGTACTGGTCGAATAGATGAGAGAGAGAGAGAGGGGGCCGGGGGGGGGGGGGAGAAGAGAATATAGATTTTGGTGTAAGTGAATAAACCACTGTAGTTTTTGCCCCTTGGGTTCTGTTTTATAGGGGAGGTGGAACAAGACACCCTTTAGATTATAAATTACATGGCGGTCCCCTGGAGGCTTTGGTTGGTACAATAAGATCTGCTTGCTATAACATATAAATAAAGCCTAGACATATAAAAGATCATGTCCCGTAAATGCATGTGGCGCGACCATGTGTTTTGGCCATGCCGCGGACTCCAGCATGACCAAAATACAAAATATTTGATTTGAAAATAAAAAAAAGCAGTGGTGTTAGATTTTGAATTTATTTTTTAAAAAGGTTAAAATAAAAAAATAGTACAATGCTCTAGTTATGAGGAACTTTCTCATGAACACCTCCTCATGTGTGTCACGCTAGTAACCCCATCCCAAAACCAATCGAAAAATGGCATTGTGAAAAGAGCACGCACACGACACAGAGCAACTATGCAAAACTTAGTGATTTTTTTTTAGAATTAACTCAGTGATTTAATTAAATAATAATAAAGTGTAAACTAAATGAACACCATCGCTGGTGATCCGATTGCAGCAATATACAGTGGCGGATCTATGGGAGGGGCTGGGTGGGCTGCAGCCCCTCCCGTGAGCCACAAACTCAGGCAACAATTCTTTTTATTTTTCTATTTTTAGTACATAATTAATGTATTTTTATGTTTTTTTCCTATTATTAGTATATAATTAGTGTAATTTTTATATTTTTCTATTATTATTACTAGTATAATGCCCGTGCTAACGCTACGGTTTTATCTTTGGGATGCTCATGAAAACAATCAATAATATTTTTGCATAGTTTAACTTTTACAAAAGGAGTTGTTCCATGAAACTCATAAAGACCACCATTAAACTAAGTCAAGAAATGGAATTATACAACACAAAATTATTTTGCATATATGGTACACCCATAAGGCCATGACAATATCCATGTGAGTTGAAATAATTGGTCACACTATCCCCTGATGTTTGCCTACTGCAAGGATATATGAAAATAGAGGAGTAATTGCACCCAGGGTATCTAAACTATTAGGCATGTAACGAGTAGGTACTCAAACAAAAAAAACGTAACTTGTGGGTACTGGAACTATGCTTATGTAACATCTAGGTACTCAAGTGACGTGGAGACTTGGCATTTTTGCGATAACCCCCTTCCCAATCAAGGGAAAGAAACAGAGCACCGGCTCTGCTCGCCGGCCTCCACGGGCAGCGGCGCGGGCGACTCCGCCCCGGCCCCCACGGGCCGCGCGCGGGCGAGCTCCGCCCCGGCAAGACGGAGCCTGCGGCAAGACGGAGCGGCGGCGAGGTGGAGGCGGAGCTCGTGCCCGCGGCCGGCGCTCGCGCCAGAGAGGCCCGCGCACGACGAGGCTCATGCCCGTGGCGAGCAGGCCCGGCCCTGGACACGGGCAAGCGGGGCAACCGCCCTGGGCCCCCAGTTTGGCGGGGCCCCACCCCAAGTATGCAACACCTACTACTAGTGTTAGTATTTGGCCCAATGCTGAAGTTGCGGCCTGCAGTTCCTGCTTTCCGTGAGAAGGATCGAGAGGGTAGTAAAAAAAGAGAAAAGTAGTGGCCTGGCCTAGCGTCTACGAGAAGCCACACGCACATTACTTCGACGGTCACGCGGAGTCGCGGATCCAGGGACGGCGCGGATCGGTGTCGGTGGATCCAGGACTGCGCTGCGCAGCGTAGATCGGCACTTCGGCAGCCGCCGGCCGCCGGCCAGACGCGAGACGAGACGCGCGAGCTCGACGACGCGACGCGTGACGGCGAGACCCAGTCCTGGCGAGACCGCTGTCGTTGTACGCCTGGACGTGACGCGAAGGGCTGCAATCTCTGCGCTGCGGCGACAACGACTCGACGATCCGATCGGCGGTGAGCTGGTAACCGGTGAGACACACTGAGCCAAGCCAACTGCACGAGTAGTCGAGTAGAGTAGATGGTGAATTTTTGGACTAATTGTTTCTGTAAACTTTAACAGCATCATGACATCAAGAAAAAGAAAGTATGCTTCGGGCAGTGAGAAAAGGAAAAAGAAAGCACGAGTAGATGAGTTAACACAATCACTAAAGGGTTCTATGCATAAGTTTCTCAAGAAGAATTCAGACACTGCAAGAGATCCAAATGAATTGGCGATATTGTCTGGAATCCAGCACATTTTGTTTCAGAAGATGAAGGTCATTCTGATGACATTGTTGGCATTCAAATCAGAGAAAACAATGTGAGTAATGATGAGCACTTATTTAATTCAGATGCTACGGCTAGTGTTGATGAGGAACCGGTGTGTCACATGGATATTTATGATCCAAGAAACTGGGATAATCTTGATAACAAAGCAAGAGATATATTAGTTGAAAAGGGGCCCATAAGAGAAGATAATATTGTATTCCCCTTCGATGAAAATTTAAGGCATTTTGCATATTCTCATTATCAAAGAAAAATGAGTAATGGAGAGCTACATGATAGAAAATGGCTTGCTTATTCCAAACACTTAGATAAAGTATTTTGCTTTTGCTGCAAGATTTTTAATTCCAAAAGCAAGAGTTCATTGGCGAATGAAGGTTATAGAGACTGGAAACATATCTATGAGAGGCTGAAGGAACATGAAATTAGTGTTGAGCATATTACCAGTATGAACTCATGGAATGAATTGAGAAGTAGATTGGGCAAACAAGAGACAATTGATAAAGAGTTACAGCAACAAATCTCCAAGGAGAAAGAGCGCATAAGGCAAGTACTGATGAGAATAGTTGCCATTGTAAAGTTCCTTGGTAGACGAAATTTGGCTTTCAGAGGATGCAGTGAGCAGCTTTATAATGACCAAAATGGAAATTTCTTAGCTTGTGCTGAGATGGTTGCAGAATTTGATTTGGTAATGCAAGACCATCTTAGACGTTTCCAAAATAATGACATTCATTATCACTATCTCAGCCATAAAATTCAGAATGAGTTGATTTCTCTTATGGCTTCTGACATTACAAATTCTATCATCAAGATTATTAAAGAGGCAAAATATTTCTCAGTTATTCTTGATTGCACCCCAGATGTTAGTCATCAAGAACAAATGACTTTGTTGGTTCGATGTGTTAACATGAGTGAAGGTAAAACTAAAATAGAAGAGTACTTTCTTGGTTTCCTGAAGGTAGATGACACATCTGGTTCTGGGCTCTTCAATGTTTTGGTTGATTCCATTAAGTCATTTGGTCTTAATATTGACGACATTAGGGGACAAGGTTATGATAATGGTTCTAATATGAAAGGAAAATACAAGGGGGTTCAAAGGCGCTTGCGTAATATAAATCCAAGAGCTTTGTATATGCCATGTGCTTGCCACAGTCTTAATCTGACTCTTTGTGATATGGCTAAGTCTTGTAGCAAAGCTGATACTTTTTTTGGGATTGTGCAACGGATATATGTCTTATTTGCTAGTTCTACTAAAAGATGGAAGTTTTTGCTTGATCATGTTGATGGTTTAACTGTGAAATCTTTGAGCAACACACGTTGGGAGAGTCGTATTAAAAGTGTTGCAGCAATTAGATATCAAGCTCCTCAGCTAAGGGCAGCTTTACTTGCATTGAGTAAAGATAAAGATGCAGAAGCAAAGGACAAGAGTGATGCAAAGGATTTATATAAAGTACTTGGCAGCTTTGAATTTATATTTGGCATGGTTATTTGGCATGATGTTTTATTTGCTGTCAATAAAGTAAGCAAGAAGTTGCAATCACCATCTATGTGTATTGAGTCTACCATGCAGCAGATAAAAGGCATAATGGATTACTTTGAAACCTATAGAAAGGATGGGTTTGCTTCTAGTAAGGTTAATGCAGTGGAAATTGCATCTGAAATAGGAGTTCAGCCATCATTCCCAATAAAGCGCCGTGCTCTTAGAAAGAAGCATTTTGATGAAAATAATAATGAGGAAGCAATCTTGGAAGGTGAGAAGAAATTTAGAATTAGTTACTTTAATGTTATAATGGATATGGCAATCCGTTCATTGAAGACTAGATTTGAACAATTAGAATCATTCAAAGAGTTATTTGGATTTTTATTGAGTTCAACAAGCTTGAAAGCATTGGATGGTCCTGAGCTAAAAGTGTGTTGCACAACACTGGCAGCAGTTTTCTCTCATGGGGGTTCATCTGACTTTGATTTAAATGATCTAATTTCTGAGCTGAGCATTCTACAATTCACTTTGCCAGACAAACCAATGACAGCTATGGAGATTTTGAGTTTGTTACAAATGCTGATTGTTATCCTAATGCTTCCATTGCTTATCGGATCTTGTTTACTATGCCTGTGACTGTGGCATCAGCTGAAAGAAGCTTCTCAAAACTAAAGTTGTTGAAGAATTATCTCAGATCTACAATGTCTCGGGAGAAGTTAAATGGTTTGGCAACATTATGCATTGAAAAGCGATTTTTGGATGAGATCGATATTAATACCATCATCAATGAATTTGCATCGAGGAATGTTAGAAGGAATTTTTAAGGTATTTCTACATTTATGAATTGTTGCATATGGATTTTGCTTTTTCATGCACATTTAACTATTTATAAATATATATACATATATTTACAGTTAGTATAGAGGGCCTCAAATTTTTGTTTCGCCCCGGGCCTCCAGAAACTCAGGGCCGGCACTGGTGGCGAGACGGAGCGGCGGCAAGGCAGAGCGCCCGCGCTCCCACCGAGGCGGAGGCGGAGCTCGCGCCCACAACCGGCGCTCGCGCCGGGGAGGCCCGCGCGCGCCGGAGCCCATGCCTGCAGCGAGGCGGAGCCCCCGCTTGCCCGCGGCGAGGCAGAGGCGGAGCCCATGCCTGCGGCGAGACAGAGCAACGGCGACTGCCAGGCGAGCGCGGTGGTGGCGGAGGCCGCTTCGCCCGGGTCACGGGGAGTCGGGGACGCAGGGTGCCGGGCAGCCGGGGTCGCGGGGCCGCCGGGGTTGCGGAATCGCGAGGAAGGCGGAGTTGGGTAGGCTCGGCGCCGAGGGCGGAGGGCCCGAGGTGGGCGGTGACGAGCTGACGGCGGCCGCTGGTGGGAGGAGGGAATAGGATTGGGAATTTGGGAGGAGGGAGGGGGTTATCGCAAAAAATGCAAGTCTCCATGTCACTTGAGTACCTAGATGTTACATAAAAATAGTTCGAGTACCCACGAGTTACGTTTTTTTTTTAGTACCTACTTGTTACACGCCTAATAGTTTAGGTATCCCGGGTGCAATTTACTCAAAATAGAGAAGTTAAAAGCTTGAGACTATTCTCCAAAGCTGGACAAATCTGCAAATGAGATTCAGTTCCAAGGAAGAAAGATCCATTTTTTTATTACAGCCTGAACTAAACCCATGTCTCTGCTATAATTGTTCAAATGAGATTCAGTTTTTCTAAACATCCTATGCCAATCGCCAATGTTCCATGGTACAAAAGAAAAACTTAATAACTAAATTGTGAGTTAGGAAATTCAGTTTTCTTACACTATATTGGACAACACTTTTTAGCAATAATTCAAGATCTTACTCTGCAACCACTAAGTTCTAGGATGAGGTTTCCTCTTTGAATGGTTTAAAGAGGCTAGAAAGGTATATGTCAGAACTGAACTGTGACTTTACCTACAACACTACATGTGTGTCAGCCATCTATACTCGGGAACACTGAATTAATCAAGGGACAACAAGGAGAAGATCATTACCAGAACTGTAGATACGAAGGTTGGACTTACTGCCGCTATGTTCAGGGCAGCGTAACTTGGAAAATGGTACAGCTGCTGGATGCCTGGACCGTGAGCAGCACGCCTCGCCGCCGTGGCCCGACAAGGCAACCTAAAACTCGCCGACGCTGCTGGACCATGTGCTTACTATCAGTGGAATTAAGAAATGCAGACAAACATGTACTAATTTAGTAGGGCAGCTATGATAAAACCTGATGATCCAAAACTGCAGCGACACATATAACAAACTACAAAAGTCAGAGAAATAATATGTGAATCCCACACTCACATCATTGTGTTGTGTCTTTGTTTTCATCTTGTGGCCATAACCTTTCTTCTTCCCTTCTTCTACCTGTAGAAATTTGTTACTCCAATTTTATTAGATAGTATATTGCCCGTGCTAACGCAACGGTGACAATTAGCACAACACAAATTAAACAACCAAAACCTAAATGCTATGGTCATTGTAAAACGATTATGGATCAGTCTCGGCCTCAGCAAAGTTTCATAAATAGAAGAAATAAGATTCAGACATTAAGAATAAAATTAACGATTCAGACATTAGTGCAGCAAGTTTGTGCTCAGCAGAACAAATAGTTTTGTGTTTTTTTTTTTCCAACCGAGACATCACCCATTTCCATTAATGGATGCAACGGAAATATAAAGTTTGAGATTGTAAGCAGAGAACATATAAACGTTTTTTTTTTTTTTTTTTTTTGCGAAGATAAACCTATTTAAACCTGCATCTACTGAAACCAACCCACCAAAAGGCTCTGGCTCAAAGCAAACAGCAAGCAAGACCGATCCTTTCTAGATTACAACAACTTAGGTTCAGAAGAGAGTTTCAGATATATAACAGCAAGAAGTATCAGAGCCAACGGTGTTTCCGCTGACGAAACAGCAGCTAGGCAGCCATACATTTTCTTCAGATTGCCGTATCGCCCATCCTGGTCTCCACCTTGAAGCCGTCTGGCAGCATCACTATCACCATTCTGGCGCTCCTCTCGGCTATCTTGATGACATTTGTATTTACAGGTTATACATCTTCAGGGAGTAATCTATTTGCGCTAGAACCCTTTATCTAGGCACTTTGCGAATAAATCCGGAGAGAGTAATCTATTTGCGCTAGAACCCTTTATCTTCTACCTTTTGACGGGACGAGCAGAGGACGGCGCCGTGCTTCGGCCGACCCCAGCCGGCGGGCGTTCACGCCAGCGGTGGCGAGATGCGGCGGAGCAGCAGGGGCCTGAGCGCACCCGTGGGCAACCCCGCGACCCAATGCCATCGTGCGCCGCGCGCCGTGCCCACACCAGCGCCCCGCCCGCTGTATCGCGCTTGCCCTGGTCGACGACGCGAGATGGCGACGACGCGAGCAGAGGACGGCGCCGTGCTTCGGCCGACCCCAGCCGGCGGGCGTTCACGCCCGCGGTGGAGCAGCAGGGGCTTGAGCACACCCGTGGGCACCCCCGCGACCCGATGCCGTCGCGCGCCGCGCGCCGTGCCCACACCGGCCAGCGCCCGGTCGTCGACGCGAGATGGCGACGGCGCGCCCCCGCCACGCGGTGCTGCTCCAGGTGTGCACACACATCGGCGAGGAGGTTAAGATGGAGCCGCCTGTCGAGGAGCAGATCGCCCAGGAGATTGATTTCCGTGATTCAGGGCGTTGGGAGGTGGGTGAGAGGCTGCCTTGTGGGTCAGGTGTAAGGGACAGGCTTCTTATGCCTTTACAAGATTTCAATTATAGTATAGATATAGTTAGTATAATTTTTGATCTTATAGTATTGTTTTAGCCCCTCCCTAGTCCGTTTAAAGATCCGCCACTTTGGCAATATATATATCCATGTATAAATAAAGTACGATTATCAATTAAGGAACCGATGCATATAAATCATAACTCATCTATACCTATTTAATTAAAAGGCAAAATTTCCACCTTCTTTTTTGTCCACCTTTTGATCTCTGAAATTTCTGTCCACTAGCTATTTTTTTTCCATGTCCGCTTAATCCTCCCTATCATATTATTTTACTTCTGTTTCCGTTTCTTGTTCAGTTACCGTGTGTTTGGTTGGAGGGACGGGTTCAACCCGTCCGGGTTCGTCCTCCTTTTTAGCTGTTTGGATGGGAGTTCGAAATGGAATGCGTTGGACCCCGGAAGAATATTCCTCGGTTATGCGGGTTCGCTCCCTTCCTCGGAATTCGACGGACGGAGCGGTTCCAACTGGTTCGCGTCGTTCACGTGCCTTCCTTGTCACCACCTCATCCCTTCACCCCCATGACACAACAACCTTATCCCTTCCCGGCCCGAAGTCGAGCCCTCCGCATCGCCACCGCCCGCTCCGCCGCTCGGCGTCGCCAGCGTCGGAGCCGCCTCCCGGCCTTGGCACCGCAGCGCGCGGGTCCGCCACAGGTCCGCTGCTCCCGGCCTCGCCACCTCCGCCGGCCCGCCACAGATTCGCCCGACCCCGAGAAGCGCCGGCGCCGCCCCACCACATGTCCGCCGACCTGCCCGTCGCCTAGGCCGCCGGAGGAGACGCCCCGCCCGCAAGTAGACGCCCCCTTTCCCGCCGCCCGCCTTGCGGCTGCGCCGCGCCGACTGCCCGGCCTCGCCACCGCCGTGTCGCGCCGCCTCTCCCGCCGCTCGCGCCACGCCGCGGCGGCCTCTCCGGCTCGCGGGCGCCTCCCTCGGGCCGCGGCGTGCCGCCCCTCACTTGGCGCGTCGTGCGACCCCCTCGCCCGGCCCGCGGCGTACCGCCCGCTACGTCCCTCGGCGGCGGGGAGGATGGCGCCCCCGATCGGGAGGTAGGGGATGGCGCCGACAAGTGGACCACACCCGGCGGCGAGGCGAATGAGAGGATGGCGGCGAGTTGGGCCCAGCGGAGCGAGCGGGTAGCGGCCCAAAGGCCGAGAGGAGAGAGGGAGAATTGGGCCAACGGGCCGAATTGGGCCACCGGGCCGAAAATGAGAAGGAGGGTAACCTCACCAATTCAATGGAAAGGTGACCATATCCGATTTTGATTCAATCCATCCAACCAAACAAAATGGGATGGATCCAACCTCATCTCATTTCTCCAACCAAACGCAGAAAACGGATCGAACTCATTCTCGCAACCAAACAAGTCAAGAATTGGAGCCATCCCCAAAACGTGGGTTGGAGCCATTCCAACCCACTGATCCCGCAACCAAACACACGGTTAGGTGTTTCGTGATCCAGACATGATATGGTACCCAACAACAACCAAAACAAATCCAGATTCTAGATCGAGTCCAAAACAAATCACATATAAAATTCATGAAAACCAGAATTAAATAAAAGGACACAAACCATATATGCAAATAATTTAAAAAAATCGACATCGATCAGTCTAATCCGGCAAACGACTGTTTCTGCAGGTGCTCTTCACGAGGATCCCTGAAAACGCGATCTCACATACCAGTTGTGTCGGATGGAGCTGAAAAATTGAGCTTCTCCTAGCTCCCGTCTGCTACCCAGTGGGACCCCAGGGAATGGAGGTTGAGTCTGCCCCCCCGACATCAAGAGGCGCATGCGACACTATGGATATTTCACTCTTAAATAGTAAGCAAAGCTGTTTTATGACACTTTTTTTTTCAAACGTGTTTGGCTTCATACGATAATCTGCTTTAGTTCCTTTTTGGAACGCAGGAATTCAAAACAAAGGAATAAGAGGAAACGTAGGAAAGTAGAAATCAAAGGAATGAGTATAAGGTTGAAAACCACGGGATTTCAAAATGCGGGAATGAAAACTAGAGCCTGTTTGGAACAAAGGAATGTAAAACAAAGGAAATAATAATCACAAAACATGTAAACAACTAAGTGTCATTATTAGTGCCTAATAATAATTCGCTAGTTGTTCATTTTTCATTATCATTGTCTTACATGTGGGGCCATTGGTCCATGGACGCATACCAGCAGCCTCGCCTGCTCGTTCTCATCCACTCGTATCCTCCATGCGTGCTTATCTCTCCCTCTCCAGAAGCAGTCGAGATGTGGCCGGTCGGAGCGCTCGCCTCTGCTGAGGCGGTCTGGCGGCGGCGGTGCAGCTCCCGACGAGGTCGCGGCGGAGCTGCATACCAGGCGCGTGCGCGCGACGGGCGGCGCAGCGCGGCACGGCGCAAGCGAGGCCTGGAGCAGCGCAGCGCGCCGGGTGTCCGGGCGTGGGCGGCGGCCGGGCTCGAGCAGCGCAGCGTCGCCGAGAACAACATCCCAGCCTGCGCAAGCGCGCTCTCTCTCTCCCTCTCTTGCACGTGCGAGTGCCTCGTGCTTCAGCGAAAACTTTGGGTTCGAGTGGATTCTAAAATTCCTGTGTTTTGTTGAGCGATGGAACCCTTTCTAGAGGAACGGAAGGCTCGAATCCTTCGTTCCAAACGCTACCTGACGTCAGCAAAACACAGGATTGACATTCCTCCAAAATTCCTTTGGAATTCCTCCAATCCAAACGGGGCCTTAATATAGAAGCCAATTTTTATTGTTGTTGGAGCTCTACCAAATAGGCTCTAAAATAACTAAAATAATAAATATGGGGTAGTTCGGTGCTGCTGCTCCACCATACCAAGTAGAACTTGCAGTCTCTCTGCATCACCACTCCTCCATACTTCACAAACAGAGAGGTTCGGTGTGATAACTACCCATACTATTAAGATGGATCTATTTGATGCTAAGAAATCAAACAAGATTGTTGACATCGTGTAGATGTAGCAAATGCTGAGGAGGTGGGTGTGCCCAATAGTTAATGGCAATAGGACATGAGCTTAATGGACAACAAGGTAAAGGAGAAGGTTTTGCAAAATCACAAGTAATAGGTCAATATTATTTCTACTACTACCACTACTAATACTAAAACTATTATTTAGGAGACTGTTTCTTATACTCACTACGCCCATTATCATTTGAGTTGAAGTCTATGAGCCTACTATTGCTTTTTTCTCCCGTTGCAACGCACGGGCATCTTTGCTAGTGATAAATAAAATAGACAATGTGTAAACAAATCTCTGTTTTTCCTACACAGAATCTCTGGTGCGGGAGTGGTTGATCAGGATCAGCATTTGTTATCGATATGATCAGCATTCAGCAACGATATACAGAGTGGCCCCGTTCGGTTTAGAGTGCCTGGCACCCGTCCAGTGAACATTAAAAATAATCTTCACCCGTCTAGGAAGAAGGAAGCACAATGCACACAGTAACTGGTATGTACCTATTTTGATGGTAACCATCAGTCACCCAGCAAAGTACCTATTTTGATGGTAACCATCAGTCACCCAGCAAATACGCCAACAGGTAATACATTTCACAGAAGGCAACAAGCCACTAGCAGTAACAGAATATGTATTCTATCTAAAAGTAAAAAGTGTCAATAGTAACCACGCACTTTAAATTGCACGGCTTCTGCTTCCCCCTTCTAATGTTTACATTGTTACTATGTTACATTGTGCAAAACTACACTGGATCGGATCAGATACGATCCAGTGAGAAAACAACCATTTCATCCAGTGGATGCTGGATACATCATGTAATGCAACCAGGGGACAGGGAGGGAAAGATTCACTAGTATCCAGTGCTTTGTTCTTTTATATTTTATAACACACTGGATTAAATCCCTCAGGCTCCTCATCAAGTGTCCAGGTAGTTTGCGGCCATCATCAGCTCCAGGGTTATCTCCGGTTCAATTGGAAACTCTGCTGTCTCCTTCCCACTACACAACCAAACGAAAGTGAGATTCAGTCAGCAAACAACAACCTCAAGGGAATGCAGGAGAGGCTGCTAAGCATATTATCATCCATTTCTCATTGCAACATTGTAGCAACATCTGCTTCCACAATTCTATAGTAAGGCCTTGTTTAGTTGGTGAAAAGTTAGAATTTTTCTAACTATAACACTTTCGTTTGTATTTGACAACTAATGTTCAATTACGGACTAACTAGGTTCAAAAGATTCGTCTCGCGATTTATAGACAAACTGTGTAATTAAAAAAAAAAATTACCTACATTTAATGCTCCATGCAAGCGTGGAAAAGTTGATGTGATGGAGAGAGAGTGAAAAAATTCTAACTTTAGCCTTGCATCTAAACAAGGCCTAAGACGGAACAGTCAAGGCATGGGCGTTAACTAGTCCCACAGAAAGTTTGTTGTACAAGGCAATGCATAATATACAATGGAACACAAACTAAAGTTCAGTATGCTAACCGAGAAACAGATAACGTGGACACCAAAATCAGAACAATGAATGAATTTACTTTAGCCACACACCAATTCAGGGTCAGGAGCCATCTCAGATCTTTCACAGTACTAGTCACGTAGAAATTTTGTTGTACAAGGCAATGCACAATATACAATGGGACACAAACTAAAGTTCAGTATGCTAACTGGGAAACAAAATAACAAGGACACCAAAATCAGAAGTTCAGGGTCAGGGAGCCATTTCATATCTTTCATGGTTCCACCAACAAGAATCCTAGGATCCAACAAATATAGGGAGTTCAAGCTATCTTTACTGCTCCAAGTTTTAGTAATCAACTAAACATTGTATGTGACAGTCTTATACTCTTATTGTCCTTGTCTGACTCCCTCATGTCAAAATTCTGCACCATACAACTCTTCAATAATAGGCCATCCAAAGTGTTGAACCAAGAGCTATAAAGGAAGCACGCACACCATATTATTTGATGCTGACTGACTACCCTGGCAGTTCTAGACTACGCAGGTCCACCAACAGGAAACAACAAAACTACATTCTCAATGAAATGCAGCTGTCATCAGATCAACTAATCATCACCAAGACAGCCAGATTTTAACTCAATCATTAATAAACCCTTAACTATTTACTAATCAAAGGGATGGACAAGTCGTACTCCCTCCGTTCGAGAAAGAATATTCCAGGTTTGGTCCGAGTTAAACTATCTTAACTTTGAGTATCAAACATTTATATTACTTCAAATAGACAAACTATGAAAATATATTCCATGAAGAATCTAATGATACATATTCAATATAATAAATATTAATATTTCATGAATTTGGTAAAACTTAATTTGGTTTAATTGAATACTATTCTAGAATTGCATCCTTTCTGGGATGGAGGTAGTTAATTAGGAGGCTTATACACTGTTAAAATATCACATTGCCAGCATTATATGATAACTGAGCTCAGGTTTAACATTTATGAACGTATAGGTAGAGCCAGTAAACTAGGGCGAATTTGTATGACCAGTAAGGTAGTAACCTACCAACGTAAAAGAATAAAGCAGGGCAAAACCATCAAGGTGTCTCATGTTTCATAAATATTGAGCAGAAACAGTAATGAAATACTAGTCCCACAGAAGTTTCTTGTACAAGGCAATGCACAATATTAGGTGGGAAACAAAATCAGAACAAGGACTTCACTGAAAAATCAGAACAAGGATTCACTCCAATCGCCCACCATTTAAATTCATTCTTAGCCATCTAATATCTTCCACCAACAAGAAGTCTATTTCTTTTTTATGGTGTGGGGGAGACAAAGAGAGGACACCACATGATTCATCAGTTAGTAGAGCTGTTTGGCAGCATGGGAAACATGATAGTGAACCTTATGTAATTCAAGTTATCTCGCCATGCCCTTCAAGTTTTGTTAAGCATCACATGTAATTTAGTCCCCATGGCCTGTTGTCCTTGTCTGACTCTCACACCGAAACTTTTGGCTCATCTGGACCATGTAACTCTTTAACAGAAAAAAGAGGTCCATAAGGCAGTAAACACCAAAGATCGCATTCTTACGTCATGCAGTTTTGCCATCACAGGATTAACTATATACTTTACTAAGACAACCTGGTTTAATTCATTTTCTCAGAATTCAAAAATGGGTACTGAGCCTTAATCCTTTACTAAGCAAAGGGATGGATAAGTCAAATGGGCAAAGCAATTACGATGGTTTACAACTTGCAACAGTACATACAGCTGAAACCTTAGCTTGCCAAGATTAAACAACAATCTAATTAGGCTCGTGTTCAATACTTGGTACAACAAGTAAACTAGGACAAATTTGCATGAAAAGTAAACCATCGAGTAAAGAAGGACAAGACAAAATGCAATTGGTTCTGCATACTCTGTATAGAGCACGCTAATTGATGTAGATTGGACTTAAACACTAAGCACCCTGTGCACAATTAGGTATCAAGATGGAACAACAATCTAAAAGCAGATTAAGTTGCTTTGTCAGAAGGTAAAATTCGAAATTCTCATGCTTGGTGTGTTTTGGACCACTGAACAATGACATATCGATGATGCATTCTACAAAACAAGGTAAGGTCTTGCCATTGTTCTGACGGGCGGCCGGGTGTCAGTCTCTTGTGAATATAATATAATTCCCAAGGAGAATATGTGAACTCCGACAAAGAGCCATAGACTGATGGAATTGCTGTTGCTGGTTCTCAGTTCTCACTAGATTATTAATGCAAATAGGTCGATTTATTCTACAAGGCCTACACACTAACTGTGGAGAGCTGGAATAAGGAGAGAAAACAAAACCCATCAGAGCCCTTTGCTCTGAATCATTAGGAACTACCAGTTTCAGAATTTATTATAGGTTACAAAACTAATGCAGAACTCATAAATGAATAGTTGGAGGCAGAGGGGAACTGAAAAACACAGAATATGTAACCGAAGTACAGATTCTAAGCAGCATCACTCAATGGTAGATTTCGTTGGTTAAAAGTAAACTGTGAATGGCTGCCTAAAAGTGTTTTTTTTTTTTTTTTTTTTTGATAATTAGCTGCCTAAAAGTAACAAGCGGGTTATATTGGTGAAAGCCTGAAAGGGGAAAAAAGGGACGACGATTGTCGAAGGTGGAAAGCAAGCATAGGAACAACCTGGAGTAATGGAGCGACCAGTAGAAATACTGGCAGATCTTCTCGAGGATGTGGGTGGGGATCTCCGGGAAGCGGACCTCGCCCTGGCGCGTCTCGGAGAATCCGCCTGCGAGGAAGAAGGACGACGAGGGATCGATCATGGATGCGACGCGGTGCGAGGACGGACGGCGCGCAGATGGAACAACGGAAGAGGCGGCGAAGGGAGGGTGCCCTACCTGGCGACGTGAGCATGTTGCGGAGCGTGTTGGAGACCATGGCGGCCTTCTTGTCGACGACGAACTCGAAGCCCTCGGCGCTGATGAGCTTGACGACGCCCGCGGTGTCGTCGTCGTCCTCCCTCCTCGTGCTCGCGCGGCGGAGGCATCCTGCGACCGGCGACCGGCGACGGCGGATTCGGTTGGGGATTTGAGGTCGGTCGTGGGTTGTTGATTTGCTCTCCAGAAGAGGCCGGTTGGGTTAAAGCTACCGTGGCGTCAAAACTAGCAGATACAAATTCCTCCAGCCCACGACGCCCTGTTTGGCCCACAAAGCCAACCCAGAACTTTCCCCTCGCGTAGCCGGGGAAGATGGAAGGAAGAGAGGACCTCGCCGGACTCTAACCTCAGGGGACCTCGCCAGAACCCTATTATCCAGGGATGTCGTCGGCTCCGGCAAGCGCGTGGTGGAGACGCTACCCACGTTGATGGGCCATTGGGCCGCGCTGGGCTGAATTGCAGGATGGAGGAGGAAGACAAACAGTGCACGCAGAGGGGAAGGAGAGGGGGTGGTCGGCGGGTGCCTGTCTAGAAGATCCGACAAACTTTAGTTAGCCTACAAACTAGAGATCCGGTATAGATCTCAATTCTCAAAGCTAGAACTGTGCCAAACAAAACTCCTATTTCGTGTGCTACTAATTATTGAATCGTCATGGATGGATTTAGACTTTAAAGCAACAGGGTTAGCTTAGATTGGGCCTTAGCCATTGGATGTTAGATTGCTTTTCCTGAATTTTAATTAGATTTCTCTATTTGGGTCTGAATACCACCACGCTAAGCTCTTGAAATCATGCCGTGACCTCGTACCTACTCTACCCTAGTAAGCACACAGTTTCAATATAAATGCTTAACACAAGCAATGTAACCGGTAACACTTGTACCACACCGGCAGCATGCCAGTAGACACAATCAATCGCTACTACGGCAGGCAGTTGCTGCTGATCGTTCGTTAATTCATTCGTCCTCTTCTCCGTGTCCATTCCCGAATAAATCCCGCAACCAAACGCGTCCTTGTGCCCGGTACGGCTGCCATGCCATCCCCCAACACATGCAAAAGAACGGCGCACGGCGGCAGTTTCCGTAAACGGGCAGGCATTTCCCGGCCGAAATCCAGCGCCGTTCATTACGCGGCCTGCCGCGGAAACGGAAGCTTTGAAACCCTGAATTCATCTCTGCCGGCACTCGGCGTCAGGCATGTGCATGTGCTAGGCCGCCCGCCGCGCAAGCCTCATTTTCGGAGGCCGCCGCCGGCCGTTATAGAGGCGCCACGCACGGCACGGCAGCGTCCCATTTTGATGCGATCTGCAGGGACGACGAGGCCGATGCTGTGCGTTCTGTTATGTTACGAGAACCCTGAAGCCCCACTCCGTAGTCGACTGGTGGTAAAATGCGTCGGTGGCATTTGCTTTGCTTTTGCTTTGGATGCTCTGATGGCTGCAAATTGGATCACCTCAGATGCTCAGAAGCAGCTCTGTATACCACTTTGGATGCTCTGGTGAATAACGTGACAGACAGGCATGGAAGCACTCGTGAGTTGTGACGGCACCACCTGAAAATGATGTCGCCCTTGTGCGACATGCATCAGCATCATTCATGATCCATCCATTCATTCATCACCACCGGTTCGCCAACAGCACTGCCCTGAACCTTTAAACATGTGAGTATGTGACGGGGTATTGAATAGGGGCCAGGGGATGGCCGCCGATGACCGACGACGGCTCGATGCCGGACGGGTGGAGGAGAGGACAGAGGAGCTCGTCACGGTTCTTGGTGCGATCGTGCGTATGGCCGTATGGGCAGCAGAAATAAAAGGAGGGGAAAGAATGGCCAAAGGTGAGCCTTGGATTAGAAAGAAGCGAGTGACGGGAGAAAGAATAATATTGGCAATGATTAGCGGCACTGCAAATGTGCACTGCCTTGCAGCTTGCTCGCAATTCCCTAGCCGGTGATTAGTTGGTTGCTTACCTTTCTTTGTGGTGCGATTTTGCTTCTATAAAAAGCGAGTAAACTTTGACATGCAGTGCTCACATCCTTTATGCTCCAACGCCGGAGTATCTTTTGTATATAGCTTCTCAGAATACCAAACCATCAACTTTTTGTCGTAATTTAAGCAAAACATACAGCTCCCTAGATCAAATTACTTGTGCAACCTTCTTTGGGATTTGCTATTTTCCACGTCCCTGGAAAATAGCATATGGTCAAGCAAATGACCGTGAACCATCAGATGAAGATCTAACTCACACAAAAGAAAAGGCAGATCAAAGAATCACCATATTTGCCTGAATAAAAAGCATATTTCAGGCACCTGCTTTATAGGGCAAGTGTCCCTTTTTTCTGAATACTGTTACCAATATGGGAACTAGTGGGATAGCCAAATATATTGCCAGGTTTTGTTGCCGATTATATAGGAAGTGCATTGCTCACGGTACAAGAAGTCTCCTTAAAATAAGGCAAGCCAAAATTACATCATAATCTATCATATTTGGTCCATTTGGAGATGCTTACTATCCTAATAGTATACTCTAACAAGTGCTCGCAGAATCATTCTCATGATTCGAGTCTCTGCACGTTCAAATACTCCATGAATTTCTGAGTGCTGCAGGTGGGGAATTGATTGCAAAACCTTCTCATGAGTAACTTTAAAGTTTCCAGTCACAGGCCTCTTTGTGCCGAGTATTGAATTCTGATCTAAAAATCGATACAGCAGGAATGGATACAGAGAATGTAACATAATACTGTTCCCCATCAGAGGAAGTGTTAACATCTGGAAATAGTTGACTGCAGGTGCAATAGGCATGTTCCTGAAACAGAGATTTCAGTTCCAATGCTGCAATTCAGGCTTCAGCCAGGCCAATCAGAGGTAGAATGTACAATTGATACAGAATTGCAGTACTAGGTACAGAAATTATAGGAAAGAATCGATCATTGGTAGGTACAGAAATTATAGGAAGGAATCGATCATTGGTAGCTACAGAGACTATAGGGAAGTCCGAGAGAATACATATTGATCACTGGAAGGAATGTAGGATGTAGTACATCGCAAACAGTCTAACTGCAGATGAATAGTCAGGTTCCAAGAACATTTCATTCAACACAGATGTCCAATGGACCAATGCTACATTTCAGCTCCATGAATCTTCAATGTACTCACACCTCATTTGCCAAATTCAAGCGCCAACTATTGGGCATTTACAAGAACCATTGCAGGGGAGACAATAAGCCTGTCTGACACTTGACAGAGAAACAACATCATACACAACAGCATTTCATCAGAGTTAGGTCAGTTCATCTATTTTTCTTTTTGCAAAACAGTTCATCTAATTACTTAATATTAGTAAAAAAAGCAAATCATATCACCAAATGTATATTAAAAATTCATATCAAGAAGGCATGAGAAGTGAATGAACCATTGCAGGATTATTGGGCATTTCAATAACCATTGCAGGGGAGATCAGCCTATCTGACACTCAAACAGAGAATTATCTAAGAATTCAGGTCAAGAAGGCAGGACAAGTGAATGAAAGAATGATCAATAATAGAACAAAATTCCAAGTCTTTACACCTCCAATCGAGAGAATTGGGAACCCAATGCAAGAATCACCAGCCGGACCAAAAAGAATCAAAATCCCCCCAAATAACCAATCTGAATTCTACCCCAAAGAGCAAAAAGCTCCCCTTCTCTACCAACTCATTCCTGATTTCCCCTGCCATGTCGCCGCCGCTCCCTTCGCCGCCCTGTACAGCCCAGCTAGATCATAGCGGTGGCGGCAACAACCGCAGCAAGACAATGCAATGCAATGCAATGCAATGCAACGGGTCACATTGCCACTGCCAATAACCCCCCTCAACCAGCAAAAGAACTGTTGCGACTATAGAACTACTAGAAGCTCTCTCAGTCTACCATGAGAGCACGGATGCAGGCAATGCCGGCCCGGACGCCGGCGAGGCGGCGCCACCGGAGTCGCTGCTGGGGATGTAGAGGTCGTAGGACTTCCAGGTGTGGTCGAGCGGGCAGGGCCTGCCGGCGTCGAGTCGGTCCCAGGGCTTGCCCTTGCCCGACCAGTGCATGAGGCTGACGGGCCCAGCGTGGAGCGGTCGGCAGCTGCCGTGGACGTTGTCGCCGCCGAGGCCGTGCTGGTTCCAGCGGTGGTCCACCGCCTCCACCTCGCCGGCGAAGACGAGCAAGAACGGGGGCAGGGAGCCCAGCTCGTAGATGCGCTTCACCTTCTGTATCTCCATCCAGCGCTCGATGCGCTGGCGGTAGTTCCCCGCGCGCCAGCGGCGGAGGTCGATGACCATGACGCCCGTGTTGAAGTAGCAGGGCGGGCGTCGCCGCCCCGCGAAGACGCGCGCGCCGCCCAGCTCCGGGTCGGCCCAGAACGCCGGCGTGAAGTAGCGCGAGAAGTTGGCGTGGCAGTACTCGGGCGCGGCCACGACGGCGGCGGCGGGCAGGCGCGTCTCCCAGAGGCGCCGGACGTCGTCGGCGGCGAGCACGTCGGAGTCGAGGTATATCGCCCGCGGCACGCAGCGCGGGAGCAGGTCCGCCAGGTGGTTCCGCGCGTAGTTGAGCGGCGCCTCGAGGGCCGCGCGCACGGACGCCGAGATGAGCCCCGCCACGGCCTCCGCGCGGAACGGGTAGATCTCGAACCGCAGCGACGGGAACGACGCCGCCACCGCGCGCCGCAGCAGCTCCGGGTCCGGGTCCTCCTCCCCGTCCCCGTCCCCGGCCTTCTCCGCGGCCAGGAAGTGGAAGAAGATGGACTCCGGGCAGGACGCGTGCTTGAGCAGCGAGTACACGGCCGCCATAGACCCCCGGAGGTAGTGCGCGTCCAGCGTCATGGCGATGTGCACCAGGCCCGGGTCGCACACCCCGGCCGCCGCGGCGGGGCAACCTTCCCCGTTCCGGTACTCCGGCGCCTCCGCGAACCTCGGCAGCGCAGCACCCGAGACCTCGACGGCCAAGAAGACGACCACCGTCGCCGCCACAGCAGCGGCCCACATCGCCTCGCCTGCCGCGGCGCCGCCGCGTCCCATGGACGCCGGTGACGAAGGGCGCTCCTGCCTGCGCGTTCTTGGATTCGATTCTCTCCTCTCGCTCGCGGCGACCAGCGGGCGGCAGCCTGTGCTGCGCTGTCTCGCAGTCGCAGTAGTGGGCACTGCTGGGGACTGGTCGGTGACGGGGAGGGGAGGCGGCGTATGTATTGGGCGCTGGCGTAGCCCTGGGTGCACAAAACGGGTGGCGTTAGCGATAAAAGGGCGGGGAGGGGGCGTCCGTGCGCGTGTTTGGGGATGCGGGTTGATTTTGGTCTGGTGCGTGGATGATGGGTTGGCTTCCAGGTGTGCAGCTTGTGCTCCAGTTGTGCAGCTTGTGCTGTTTGTTTTCAGTTTTCGGTGCCTCTTGGAGTTTGGTAGCTGTTGTGTGATGTGAACAACATTTGTACCGTTGTAGTACCTGCATTTGTGTTTAATCTAGTGTCAAGTGGTAGGATGGTCGTGGTAGGATGCTTAGTCTACGCTAACTTCACAAGCATGACAACATATAGCTGGAGGAGATAGTATACTTTTAGTAGCATGTATGGATACATTAGTCTCTGGAGCAGATAGTATACTTTTAGTAGCATATATATGGATACATTAGTCTCAACTCATTCTATCTGCTTGGATCCTTAGTACATATCTTAAAATTCTATTCTGTCTATTATACGGTTATGACAATTTAACGTGTTCCTTTGTTATCACAATGTCGAATTGACGGGGCATAACGGCTTAGGTTGGTTACATGGTTTAACCGACTTGCTGTTACCATTCTAAAATTTTATATTTATCGTTTTATGGTTATGGCAATTTATCGTGTTCCTTTGTTGTCACTTTGTCGGAATTCAAGGTGGCAATAACGGCTTAGGTTGGTTACATGGTTTAACCGACTTCTTTGTTACCATTCTAAAATTCTATATTTCTCGTTTTACGGTTATGGCAATTTATCGTGTTCCTTTGTTGTCACTTTGTCGGAATTCGGCCGGCAATAACGGCTTAGGTTGGTTACATGGTTTAACCGACTTGCCATTACCATTCTAAAATTCTATATTTGCCGTTTTATGGTTATGGCAATTTATCGTGGTCCTTTGTTGTCACTTTGTAAGTTCGGTGATCAATAACGGTTTAGGCCGGCTATATGGTTTAACCAATGTTGGGGGAGCCCATATACATATGGGTCGAATCCCACTAGAGAGGCCCACAGGAAGAGTCTAACTTGTCAATTTGACCCCTTCGCGGGGGGGGTGTCGATCAGGGAATCGCCGCTTGCTTATATAAATACGAAGAGAAGGAGGACAAGTGGGAAATGCGCCCCACCCCCTCCCAAACCTAAGTTCACAAACCCTAACCTGCCCTGGCTCCACTTCTCTCTCTCCCCGTTCGGGACCATGTTCCAACAACCGAAACTTGCCGTTACCATTCATTTTATTCTATGTTTCTAAAACATATGTGATACATTATATGTCTTAAAGGTGTTGATCATCTCTTTTATAATAATGCTCGCATGTTCATGGATATACTAATTAATTCACATCATATTACATTGTTATTAGTCAAGGGAAGCCAAATGTCACATATTTGTTTGTATAGCTAGAGACATTGCTATTTTCTCCTATCACATTAATAACATGTACCTCTTCTATCGGTGATGTATATATCTTTATATACAGTACCAGCTAAGTTGTCATCTTGGAGACCGTGTCAATGGATTAATGTGCTTATATTCATGATTGGAGTAAGCATTTGTAGCTAATAGCTAGATATAGTGATCCCAAAACCATAAAATGACTGCAATTTTAAACATAATGCTACTATTTTTTATAGCCATAGATATGGTGAGGCAATGCTTATTCATTCTCATTTGATAGTTTATATGTTTAGATGCTTGTGTATATCTCATCGTTTATTATGTTCTTGGTATCATCATTTTGTAGCGATTTGATGATCAATGGTAGTTCCATTGGTCCTTGTTCCACTAGTATTCAACTTGTTGTATGCACTAGTAGCTTGAATCGCCATTAGAACTAAATGCTACGTACTTATGCCCAATTTAAAGGGCTAGCTAGTAAGCTTTTTCTGTGGCGCATGCATATGAGCTCGAGGAGAATACTCATGCATTTATAATAGTAAGATTATGTTATTAGTCAACATAATTATATATTTTATATTAATAAGTACACAAGAAATGTACGTGTAAATGTTGCATGATGTGATACATGACATTTGTACCTTGTGTTTATCCTAGTGTCATGTGTATGATGGTTTTGACAATGATGTTTAATATACATATAATTTCAACACCATGGCTGTAATTGTGAGAGATATACTTATAATTTGTAGCTTTTACCAATTTGTTGAAACAATATCTAGTTGTGCTCCATATTCACTCAAGTGTTGTATATCTCTAGGCCATGGCAAAATCAATTTATCTATCCATATACTTTGTTATGTTCTTGGTATTACCATTTTGTCGACATTCATTGATCAAACAATGGTTCCTTTTGGTCATGGTTAAATAACTTTATTTCTAATCAATGTTCCTTGTTCATTTTGTTTATATTCGAGTACCTAAGTCATCTTTAGGTTGAATATAACTTACATTGAGTTGGTTAGTTCATCCTCGTCATGACAAGCATATGTGAGGTAACAAATAATTGAAGGAGAAGTATTACTTCGCCAACATTTATTGTAAAAGAAAATAAGAGGAGAAAATTTAATTGAACAATAAAAAATATTATTGGATAAGCAAATTAAGTATACATTTCTGTGTAATCCTACTCAAGAACTGTTAAATTTCTATTTGTATTTACCCTAAGTATTAGGCACTGAAAAACTTTGGCATTCCTTTATTTTCACAAGAATAGCTGTGAATGGCATTCCTCTAATATTTTTTAAATGTACATATTTTTTTGTGAACCAAGTGTATATTTGGATGTTCTCTCAAAAAATGTGTACATTTGGAGGTGAACACATCTATGGGTACATGGATTCAACACGCTTAACAATATTGAAGGTCTACACTCTCGCATAGCATGGGCAAATGTTTCACACCCATTGTTGACCCATGCGTGTGCATGCATGCAGGTTTTTATTTTACTTAAAATTGATTTCAGCTTATGTGAGTACACTTGGCAAGTCTAGAACTCGAAACAGTGAGGGAGGATACTAGCCTTCTATCCTTAGACGAGATATGGGATTGCAGTCTTTTTCCACTCTTTTATGTTGATCACACTTTCCAAAACTGGATCAGAGCATGAGATCCGAGTCGATCTAATTGGTACGTGCACCACTTCACTTGTAGCGATTAAACAACACTTGTCATCGGTGCTAGGGTGGGGGCAGTTGGAACATCACAACATAGGAAATCTTGAGCACACACGCGTGTTCTTGGCAAGGCATATACTACTGTCACGGGGAGTAGCAAGTGGCGGCAACTATTCCTACCAAAGTACTCTTTCCGTCTCAAAAAAGGCGTAATTCTTTAACTTACTTTTCCCCGCTTCACCATTCGCCTTATTTAATTTTTTTATACAAATAATAAAATAAATTACTCATTTGAAAATATCTCTAGTGATAAAAATGTGCTCATAACAAAACAAATAATATTTTTTAATTTTTTTAAATAAGCATTTAACTATTGAACAAGGAAAAAATAAGTCGAAAATTCGTTTTTGGACGGAGGGAGTAATATAGCAAGATATCATTTTCGCCCACTTGAAATTATCGCACTCAAGTCACGTGCTACGCTTCATCTGAAATTCAAAATGATCCCTATTGCAGCGAGCATGCACGAAGCCCTAAAGTTGAATGCAACGAGTAGATACATGGCGTTTTCCTAATCTCCCATTCCGTATAAATATCAGTAATGCTGTTCTCGCAGCACAACGGGAAGTTAAGAATTTCACAGTGATGCTAGACCTTTCAAGGGAAAATGGTTTGCACAGTCGATCTCTGCGTGCGCCAATCCATTCGCCCGTGTTGTCAAAAAAAAAATTCCGATGCCCGTGACGCAGCAACTTTTGCAGGAGCAGGAGCAGAGGGGCCGCCAGGGCATAGCGGCGGAAAACAACTGGTGGTGTCAGGCGAAAAGGCACGGACGGATCTAATGCCGGGCCGTCGGAATCAAATGGCCTATGGCGTCCCGTTCCAGTAGATCAGAGTTTCCACCACGAAGCTGCACCAAGACCGAAACCAGGCCGCGCGGGCGTCAGGCAGATCACGCCGCGCCGTCTGGGTCCCGTGCGGCAGCGGCAGGTCACTCTCGGCTGCAGGCTTGCGGGCGGTGGACCGGGAGCAGCTGGACCTGGACGTGGCGTGGGGCGCGTGCGTGATAAGTTGTACGGAATGTCAGGGTAAACACAAAAGGCTATTGAAACCGAGTACTCCCAGGCGTCACGTAAAGTGAAATTTGGTCTTGGTGGGAGTTTATTGGTATAGTTTAAATCATTAATTTTTTTAGAAGTGCGTAAGAGTTTCGTGGGGATGAAAGCTCTGCTCGTGGCTATAAATCTATAACCATTAATATAGTCTTTCATATCAGTGTATTTAATGTCGTGGCTACATGAAGCTTAGCCCAATTGAGACCATTTAAAACTGCAGTTTAACTTTGAGCACGCAAACCAATGAAGGGTATGAAATTACAAAAATACCCCTACTGTCATGTCTGGTGGTCATGCATCCATGTCAAAAAAGCCACACCATGGAAGTATCTGGAGCTTCCCAGATGGCCACGGTGCTTAATCGTGTGGAGGGAAGAGCATCCACGTGTCCTGTGGGCAGTGCAAGGCTTTTGCTCTTTTTTTATATGGCCAGGGTGTGGATATCTTGCCGTACCCCTGACTATAGGATCCTAAAACGACAGTCTTTGCGTGATTTTTTTCAAATGCTAGAATGGTGGTCTTTGGATGACGGAGGGAGTATTTAAGTCGGTGAATTAGAGTGAGGGCTAGACCATCTCCAACGATGCTAAAATATTTTATTTAATCAGCGTGGATCAAAAAATGTTTCGTTTGACAAGGCTAGCTGTTTTTCGTGGATCCACGTCTCCAAATGACGTATAAGGTGAATCCATCTGTTCGCCACCGCTACTCTCCTGAGTCCTGATCAAATTGGATGTTATTTTAAATAAAAAATTCCCCCTTTTTCTTAAAAAAGTAGTAAAAAAGGTTGTCATTCAACTTTTTTTTTTTGAGCAAATGTCATTCAACTTCTTATAATGTCCCAAAATAATGCATGCGTTCGGGTAGATTGAGCCCATTCGTTTTGTTGTAGCTACTTTTTCCACGCGCAGCACAAGGGACTCGAACTTGAAAAAAACATTTCGCCACCTCCATATGAAAGTTGTATGGATCGAAAAATGCACGCAAGTCGCGCTATCAAAAGAATTCATTTTTAGACCTACTCCCTTCGTCAAATAGGAATTGAAGTGTAGCTTTTGAACGTGGCAAATTTTTAAAATTCAATTACGTTTACAAGAAACAATATCCATACATATGTCTTTAACTATGTTTACATTATAAAACCATATTCCATAATCATTGTAATAGTATCGATCTATTCGGTATCATAAATGTTAATAATTAATTGGTAGTGTAAATTTAACCAAACCTAAAATTGTTTGATTTATTTTATGGTTGTTCGTAAGATCCTGGTCCAGGATGTGGTATGAATTCCATCATGCCACGATCTACCGCTTACGTAGGTGTGTTTACTCGTATCTAGCAAAACACGCTGACGCAAGCCTGCCAGAACGGGTGGGTGGGTTCAGTAGCGGCCCCGTAATCAGGAAGTGGGGAACAATGGAAGGTAAGCTAGGCTCCCTCAAATAAGGCCTTGTTTAGATATCAAAGTTGATATCCGAGTGCATAGTAAACATTACGTCCTTACTTTATAGCGATTTTGTTTTTATTTGGTAATAATTGTCGAAACGTTGATTAATTAGGCTTAAAATGTTAAATGCCATGAGTACGATAAAGCTTGTCGCGATTAGTTTTTTATTTCATTCTATATTTATTATCACAATGATGTGACGTTTTTGATGTGACGAGTCTTGCTTTTTTTATATAATGGAATTTGGGAGTGAAATCTAGAATCTAAACAAGACCTAAAT